>CM053585.1:228769821-228807053 GCA_028646515.1 Pseudochirops corinnae | reverse complement strand
TGGTGGGGGCACTCTGGCTGTGCTCTCCTCCTCCCTCTCTCTCTCATGATCTTTCTTTTCCCCAAAGCAGGAATCTAGGGTTTGGGTGCTGTTCTTACTTTGTTTCTTATGCTTATTCTTACTCATGGTTGGTCAGTCCGTGATTTTTTTTTTAAATCTCTGTGGGGCTCTGCTTGAAGAAGGGAAAGCTCTGTCCCAAATCGCTGGGGTCCTCCTGGCTGCCATAGCTCTCAGGAATGTGCTGGGACCCTTCCTACTTACTTCCAACTCACTGGATAATGAAGACTCCAAGACCGAGGGCCAAGATGGCGATCCGGATCTAGGCCACTCAACGCGAGAGCACTGGCCTCAGAACAATCACTTAGTCTCCCTGCTGTCTGCAGGCCATGGGCGGGAAGCTGCAACGCAGAGGCGGGTACAAAACTTCTGCCTTTTGCTTTTCCTCTCTGGAGGCCTTTCGGCTGGACTGCTTTTCTCTCCTAGCAAGTTCCACTGACCTAGTTCTCAACACTGCTCGCAGCTGCGGCTAATCTACTCACTGCTCCTCTCGTCTGGCCACCCCCGGGGCTCAGCAGTGGCTTCAGGCCAAGCTGGTTTTGCAGTGCTGATATGGTTCCTCGTAGCTGAGCTGACTTTAGTGGGAAGTATCTTTGTGTGCGTTTTGGAGTTCTAGGATTGGTTTAGAGTCCTATTCCATGGGTATTTTGGGGTGGCCATGTGAGAGCTGCGATATGTTGCTGCTGCTACACCACCATCTTGGCTCCGCCTCCCGCAGATTTTGTTAAATAATTCTTTTCCCAAAAGCTGGGATCTTTGCATTTATCAAACACAGATCACTATAGTCATTATAGATTGTGTGTTGTGTATGTGATCGATACTACAGATCCACCACTCTATCTCTTAGCCAGTACCAGATTGTTTCAGTGATTACTGCTTTGTAATACAGTTTGAGATCTGGTACAGGCAGGCTACCTTCCTTCACAATTTTTTCTCATTAATTCCCTTGATATTCTTGACCTTTTGTTCTTCATCTCAATTTGGTTGTTATTTTTTTTCCAGCTCTATAAAATAATTTTTTGGTACTTTGATTGGCCCAGCACTGAATAAGTAAATTAATATAGGTAGAATTTTCATTTTTATTATATTGGCAGGGCCCACGCATGAGCAATTACTATTTTTTGAATTGTTCAGATCTGACTTTATTTTTGTAAAAAGTGTTTTGTAATCGCGATCATATAGTTACTGGGTCTTGGAAGGTAGATTCCAAAGTATTTTATATTGTCTGCAATTATTTTAAATGGAATTTTTCTTTCTATATTTTGCTGCTGGACTTTGTTAGTAATATCTAGAAATTCTGATGATTTATGTAGTTTTATTTTATAGCTTACAACTTAGCTAAAGTTGTTAATTATTTAAGCTAGTTTTTAAATTTATTTTTATTTTTTAAGCTAGTTTTTTAATTCTCTAGGGTTCTCCAAATATACTGTGATATCATCTACAAAGAATGATAGCTTTGTTTCCTTGTTGCCTATTCTAATTCCTTCAATTTTTTTCCTCTTATTGTGATAGCTAACATTTCTAGTCCAATACTGAATAATAGTGGTGATAATGGGCATCCTTGTTTCACCTTGATCTTATTGAGACAGCTTCTAGCTTATCCCCATTAAAGATAGTGCTTGCTGATGGTTTTAAATAAATGCTATTCATCATTTTAAGGAAAGCTCCATTTATTCCTGTGCTTTCTAGTGTTTTTTTTTAATAGGAGTGAGTGTTATATTTTGTCAAAAAGCTTTTTCTGCATCTGTTGAGATAAGCATATGATTTTTGTTGGTTTTGTTGTTTGATATATTCAATTATGCTGATAGTTTTCCTAATATTGAACCAGCCCTACATTCTTGTATAAATTCCACTTTGTAATAGTATATGATCTTTGTGATATATTGTTGCAATCTCCTTGCTAGTAATTTATTTAAAAGTTTTGTATCAATATTCATTAGGGAAATTGCCCTATAGTTTTCCTTCTCAGTTTTGGCTCTTCCTTGTTGAGGTTCAGCACCATATTTGTGTTACAAAAGGAATTTGGTAGGACTCCTTTTTGCCTATTTTTCCAAATAGCTTATATAGTATTGGAATTAATTGTACTTTAAATATTTGGTAGAATTCACTTGTGAAACCATCTGGTCCTGGGTATTTTTCTTAGGGAGCTCACTGATAGCTTGTTCATTTTCCTTTTCTAAGATGGGGTTATTTAGTCTATTTCCTCTCTTGTTAATCTGGGCAATTTATATTTTTGTAAATATTTGTCCATTTAGCTTAGATTGTTAGATTTTTTTGGGCATATAATTGGGCAAAATAGCTCCTAATAAATGCTTTAATTTCCTCTTTATTGGGAGTGAATTCAACCTTTTTATTTTTGATACTGGTAATTCGGTTTTCTTCTTTTAAAAAAATCAAAATAACCAATGGTTTATCTATTTTTTAAAAAATAAAACAAGCTCCTAGTTTTATTTATAAATTCAATGTTTTTCTACTTTTAATTTTATTAATCTCTCTTTTGATTTTTAGGATTTCCAATTTGGTGTTTAATTGAAGATTTAAAATTTGTTCTTTTTTCTAGTTTTTTTTTTAGTTACATACCCAATTTATTTATCTGCTTTCTCCTTTTTATTGATGTAAGCATTTAGAGGTATAAAATTTCCCCTAAGTACTGCTTTGACTGCATCTGATAATTTTTTTGGAGGAGAGAAAGTGAGGCAATTAAGTGACTTGCCCAAGGTCACACAGTTAGTTAAGTGTCAAGTGTCTGAGGCTGGATTTGAACTCAGGTCCTTCTGACTCCAGGGCCAGTGCTCTATTCACTGCACCACCTAGCTGCACCCCCTCCCAAATTTTTGTATGTTGTCTTGTTGCTGGCATTCCTAAATTTAATGAAATTATTGATTGTTTCTATGATTTCTTCTTTGACCCACTCATTCTTTAGGACTAGATTATTTAATTTTCAATTAATTTTTAATCTATCCTTCCATATCCCTTTATTGAATGTAACTTTGATTGCATTAGGAACTGAAAAGAATGCATTGAATATTTCTGCCTTTTCTGCATTTATTGGTGTGAGATTTTTATGCCCTAATAATACATGGTCAATTTTTGTGTAGATGCTGTATACAGTTGAAAAAAAGGTATATTCCTTTTTATTTCCATTCAGTTTTCTCCAAAGGACTACCATATCTAACGTTTCTAACATTCTATTCATTTTCTTCTTTCTTGTTTATTTTATTTTTTTCAAGAATCATAAATTTTACTGTTTCTTTTCCATCATTTGGCATATATCCAAAGCACATTAGGAAATCAGCAGTAATCACAAATTATTTTTTATAAAAATATGCATAAACCTCTCCCTTCTACAAGCACACAAGTGTTTCCAATAGCATGCACAAGACATTTTTTCTATAGTAAAAAGATATTTGAAAACATACTCCAGACAATCCTGAAAGCTTGGAGCCCCAGACAAGTTATCAATAGCATACCTTAAAAAATAAAACCAATATTTTCTATAGAAATTTATAAAAGGAACAAATGTGAATATGGCAATGATTCCTTAAATCAAAATCACATTAACCTGGTTTGTGACATGTTCATAGCAGTTTAATCAGAAGCCTATTAGGAAAGATGTGCCCAATCTCATCTCTTTAATTTGGTGGTGATCCTTGAAGTGTGGTATTTAAGAAAGAGTATCTTCACTAAGAGAAGGGTTTCCATGAATGTGCAAGTTCTCACTGCTATAGGCACATATGTGAAGAGGACCAAATTATCTGTATATCTTGGTAGTAAAAACATTACACCTAGCTTTTTTCATATATGTTTTGCAGGGCAAACAACGTATCTTTATTAAAAATAAATACATTTAATTTATTCAGCTTCTTGTTTATTTTATGTTTAGATTTATCCAGTACTGAGAGCAGTAAGTTGATGTCTCCTATTGGTATACTTTTACTGTCTATTTCTTCCAGTAACTCATTTGACTTTTCCTTTAAGAATTTGGATGCTATACCATTTGGTAGGTGTATATTTAGTAATGATACTACTTCATTTCTTGTGTTATCTTTTAGCAAGCTATAGTTCCTTTGCTTATGTGTTTTAATTAACTCTATATTTGCTTTTGTTTTGTCTGAGATCATGATTGCTACTCCTGCTTTTTTTTTTTACTTCAGCTGAAGCATAATAGATTCTGCTTTAGTTCCTTACCTTAACTCTGTGTGTGTTTCTCTGCCTCAAGTGTGTTTCTTGTAAACAACATATTTTATGATTTTTGTATTTAATCTACTCTGATATCCACTTCCATTTCATGAATTAGTTCAACCCATTCACATTCAGGTTATGATTACTGTCTATTTCCCTCCATCCCATTTTCTTATGTTTATCCTCCTTCCCCCTCTCTTTTTCTCTCTCCTTCTCTCTCTCCCATTCTCTCTCCTCCATTCTCTCTCTTCTCTTTCTCTCTCTTTCTCCCTATCTCTCCTCAAAAGTCTGTTTTCCTTCTGACCACTAACTCCCTTAATTAGTCTTCTCTCTTATTACCCTCTTTCTCTTGTCACCTTCTCTGCCTACTTCTCTGTTGAATAAGATGTATTTTTATACTAAATTTTGTGTGTGTGTGTAATTTTATGTATTCTTCCCTCTTTGAACAAGTTCATATGAGAGTGAGGTTCAGGCATTGTCTCCTCCACCCCCATATTCCCCTTCCCTGTAAAAACTCTTTCATGAGCACCTGTTTTATGTGAAGTAATTTTCTCCAGTTTTTCTCTTCCTTCCCTCTTCTCCCAGTGCAACCCTCTTTCTCATCTCTCCACTTTTAAAAGATCATTCCAATATAATTGACTTATATTTATACCAAATATCTATGTAGACTCTATCTAACTGCCCTAATAATGATAAAGTTCTTAGTAGTTACATGTATTATATTCCCATATGAGAATGTCAACACTTTAACCTCATTAAGTCCCTTATGATTTCTCTTTCATATTTGCCTTTTAATCTTTCTTTTGAATCTTGAGTTTGTCAGATTTTCTATTCAATTCTGGTCTTTTCATCAGGAATGCTGTGAAGTCCTCTATTTCGTTGAGAATGCTTCAAAGTCCTCTATTTCATTAAATATCCATTATTCCCCTTCATCCCCAGACTGAAAAGTTTTGCTGGATAAGGCATTCTTAGGGAGATTGTAATCCTAATTCTTTGACTTCTGGAATATCATATTATAAGCCATCCACTCATGTAACCTGGTAGTTGCCAAAATTTATGTGATCCTGACTGTGGCTCCATAATGTTTGAATGATTTTTTTCTGCCTGCCTTGCATTATTTTCTCCTTGATGTAGGATCTCTGGAATTTGGTTACAATATTCCTGGGAGTTTTCATTTGAGGATCTCTTTAAGTAGGTAATTGGCAGATTTTTTTCAATTTCCATTTTACCCTCTGATTCTAAGATATAGGAACAGTTTTCCTTAATAATTTCTTGAAAATTGATGCCTGGTCTCTTTCTAATCATTACTTTCAGGTAGTCCAGTACTTTTAAAATGATTTCTCTTCAATCTGTTTTCCAGTTCAGTTGTTTTTCCAATGAGATATTTGACATTTTCTTCTATATTTTTTTCATTTTTTTTAACATTGTTTTGTTGTTCTTGATGTTCTATGAAGTCATTAGCTTACACTTGCTGAATTCTAATTTTAAAGGAATTTTTTTCCTTTGAAGTTTTATACCTCTTTTATCACTTGACCAATTCTGTTTTTAAGGAGTTTTTTTTTCTTCAGTGAAGTTTTGTTCCTCTTTTACAGTTTGACCAATTCTCTTTCTTAAAGTGTTATTTTCTTCAGTATTTTTTGTGTGCCTCTTTTATGAAGCTGTTAATTCTCTTTTCATAATTTTCTTGCATTATTCTCATTTCTTTTCTCAATTTTTTTCCTCTGTGACTCTCATTAGTTTTTTATAATCATATTTTGCTCATTTTTAAAAAAGTCACTTTCTTTAGCTTTTTCCAGGAATTTTTGTTGGGTTTCTGTCCAATTTGAATTTTTTTTTTGAGGCTTGCTTATAGATGTTTTCAGGTCATTGTCTCCTGAGTTTACATCTTGTGACATATGGTAACAGCTTCCCTGTGACATATTTCCACATTAGTCATGTTGTGAAAGAAGAATCAGAACAAAAGAGAAAAACCACAAGAAAGAAAAAGAGAGAGAAAATAATATGCTTCTATCTGAATGTAGATTCCATAATTCTTTCTCTGGATGTAGATAGTATTTTCTGTCATAAGTCTTTTGGAATTGTCTTAGATCATTGTATTGCTGAGAAGAACTGAATCTATCAAAGTTGTTTGTCACACAATGCTGCTGTTACTGTGTGTAAGGTTCTCCTGGTTCTGCTCATTTCACTCAGCATCAGTTCATGTCTTTCCAGATTTTTCTGAAACTTTTATTGGTCACATTCTTTTTTTAGTTGTTTACTCATTTTTTTTTTCTGGTTTGTTTCTTGACTTTGAATTTTATGTTAGAGTTGAGCTTTCCTCAATTTGGATGGGGTAGGGTGGATCACTGTCCCAAGTTTCAGGCTTTTTCACCCTGCTGTTTTCACAGCTAGTTCTGGGGGTCTGTAAGTTTTCAGTAATTTCAAGGTGGTGTAATCCAGTCATTGCTTTCCTGGCTACATTCTGCTCCTTACCCAGGTAGGAGCCCTATCCCCTAACCACAAGCACTAGTGCTCCTCTCTCTTCTGGAACTTCAACTTGGAACTAGGGCTTCCCTTCTCTCTCTGCTCTGGGACTGTAACCAGGGCCCTGCGCCCTTGTACTATAAGCACTCCTCTCCATTCTGGAACTGCAACCTGAAACTGTGTAATGGTCAATGGAGTAGCCAAACAGCACCCTGTCCTGTGCTCAGTGTCAGCACAGGGGACCTCTGTAATCTCTTTCTGTTCATTTGTCCATGACTTTTCTGTCTCTGGATGTTGATAACTCCTAAAATTATTGCTGAGGCTCTGCTGTCTCTATTGCTTTCAGTGCCCACAGTTAGTGTCACTGACACACTGGACTCCTGGGCAGTCCCTACCCTAGTGTACCAGACCTCTCCTTCCAACCTCCTAAGTTGTTTTGGACCCCAGCCTTTTGTTGGCTATGTTATTTTAGAATTTTATTTGATGCATTATTTTAAAGTTGTTTGGAGGAGAACGTTGGGAGAGTTTGGCTGGAATGCTCTCTCTATTCTGTCATCTTGGCTCCTATGTGATCTCTTCCAAAATTAATTTTATAGTTTAGGGGGATAGGACCACTCTCCAGCCCTGAGATAATTCCAGTGCATACTATTATCTGGTGAGTACATTAGAGAGTTGCAAAGGATAGCACTCTGTCAAGTACAAGGACCTTCATAATGGAAGGCTTTCATAATGGGCCAGTTTACTGGAGTGTAGATTATTTGGAGGAAGTACCAGATAGTGAATAATTCTGAATGTTAGGCAAAGGAGTTTGGGCTATAATTGTTTTCCTGTCATCTTCCCTCATCTCCCTTTTCCTCTCTTATTCTTTTCTATTCTGTCTTGTCCTTTTCTGTTCTCTATTCTCTCTTCCTCAGGTTATACCCTTGTACACTTAATTAATTAAAGTTTTATTGATGCCTATTGTTTTTAGTTATTTCTAGATGTGCTCTGCCTCTAGGTTCCCCTTGTAACAAAGAAAAGCAGTTGAGCAAAACATTATCTAATAGTGCATTCATCATTCCACCTTCATATCCTCTCACCTCTCCAATATAAGGAAGTTGGTGGATTTAAATTTGAGTGATGTTGCTGAGGTAGAGCCAGCAGAACTTGGAACTGATTACATTGGAGGGGTGAGAGAGAGAGAAAAGTCAAAGGCAGTCCTCCATTCCCAATACAAACATGGAAAACTGGATAAATAGTAGGTGGTACAATGGCAAAAATAGTGAAGTCAGAAGGAAGAACAGGTTTAGGGAGAAGGATGATAAACTTGGCTTTGGACATGTTGAATTTGAGATTTGTTAAGCTGCAATACATGATTTGTGAAAGATTTTGGATAAAGAGAGGAGGATCACAGGATTAAGAAAGGCAAATGCTAATTCTATTCAAAAAAGAGAAAAGGGTGGAGCCTGCAATCTATAGACCTTGACAAAATCTTAGAATGTATTATTAAATGAATTAAATTAAATGAAGAAGAATCCGTTTGAACAAAGAGCCCCAATAGTTTGGTTAGAAACAAGGTTACAAACCTGATTGGTTAGGGGATACAGTTGATGGAGTTTACTCAGATTTTACTAAAGCAGCTGACCTTTTCTTATGCTATTATTGTAGAAAACATGGAGACTCATGGGCTAAACAGTTGTAGGCTTATAAGTGATTGAATGGTAAACTCAGAGTACTCATTATTGTTCAATGTCAACTTGTAGCAGGTCTCTAGTGGAGAGCTCTGGGGATCTGTGCTTGACCCTGTGCTCCTTAACATTTTGATCAAAGCATAAATTAAATTCAAGCATAAATGAAAGCATAGGTAGAATGCCAGTGAAATTTTCAGATTACACAAAACTAGAATGGATAGCCAAAATATTGGGTGACAGAGTAAGGATTAAAAAAAATCTTTACGAAGCTGGAACCTTAGGCCAGATCTAGTAAGATGATTTTTTAGAAAATTAAAATTTCTAGAAGTTTTATTGTACCATTTGTCATTTCATTACATAATAGCATTTATCCTTAGCACCCTGACTTATGAACGGAACCTTTCCTTGTAACAAAGAAAAACATTTAAATGAAATCAATTAACATAGTAAACATAACTGATTTATCTGATAACATTTTTCACATTCTTAGCTCACCTCTGTACTAGGAGACGTTTCCTTAAGATGAAATTTAATAGAGATCAATATGAAATTTTGCACTTGGATTCCAAGAATCAATTTCACAAAAACAAGATGGGGGAGCCATTACTAGATTGTAGTTAAACTGAAAAAGATCTTGGGGTTTAAGTGGATTGCAAACTAAATACAAGTCAGCAGTATGATAATGATGGACAAAAACAAAACCTCATACAATCTTAGGTTACCTTAAGAGTGGCAAAGTGTCCAGCTCTTAGGAGGTGATAGTCTCCCTGAAGTCTGCCCTGGTTAGACCACAAGTGGAGATTTGTGTCTAGTATTCTATGCCACATTTTACAAAGAACATCATTGATCAACTGGGAAGCGTCCAGAGGATACTGAACGTGGAGGTGAAAGGCTTTGACAGCCTGCCATAGGATGATTGACTGAAATAACTGGGGATGTTTAACTTCAAGAGACAAGATTTAATGGGAATATGATAGCTGTCTTCATGTATTTGAAGAACTGTCGTGAGGAAGAGGCATTAATGGTGGTCAGCTTGGCCTCAGAGGGCAAAACTAGAAGCAACGGATGAAAGTTGCCAAAAAAGCAGATTTAGACTTTAATGTCAGAAAAAAAAACTTTTAAAATAATTAGAGTTATCTGAGAGTAGAAGTTTCCTGCTTCAGGAAATAGAGGATTCTCACTAGGTCTGAATTGGATCAGCCCAATCAATCAACAAGTATTTATTAAGTGGCTATTATGTGCCAGACACTGCCCTATGCTCTGGGGATACCAATAAAATAAAGTAAAATAATAAATAAAACGAATTTAAAAAATAAAAAAAAATCCCTACTGGAAAGGAGCTTATATTCTAATGGAGGAGGCAAGAAGTGTATATATGTGTACACACACACATATATGTCATATATATATTTAACATCATAAAGTTAAGAAATGCAAATGTATTTAAAGTAGTTAAATACAAGATAGTTTGGGAGGGAGGGCTCTAGGAGTTGGGGGAAGGGGTGATTTAGGAGAGACTTCCTGTAGAACATAGTGCCCAAGCTGCATAGAGGAAAGGAAGAAACACATTCTGGAGTGTGAGGCCAGAGCGGAAGACAAGAAGGGCAGATTGTCTGCATTGCAAAGCATAAGAGGGACAGTAAAACCCAATGAAGTTAAAAAGGTTGGGACTAAGTTTTGAAGGACTTTCAAAGCTAAACAGAAAAGTTTATGTTTTATCCTGGAGGCAGTAAGGGGATTTGGTTGAATAGGGAAGTCACATGGTCAGGTCTGCTCTTTAGGAAAATTGCTTTGGTAGCAGACAGAGGATGGACTGGAGTGATGAGAGAGTTGATGCAGGGAGATTAGTCAGGAAGCTGTTCCAGTTAGGAGGTGAGAGATGATGAGGGTCTGTGCTAAGGTGGCAGATATGTGAATGAGGAGAAGAGGTCAAATGAGAGAGATGTTGTCATGGTAGAAACATAAAAATTGATCAAATAATTGGATATGTGGAGTGATGGATAGTGAGGAGTCCAGGAAAATACTGAGATTGTGAACCTGAGACCTTGGGAAGAGAGTGTTGCATTTGACAGAAACAAGGAAGTTTGGAAAAAGAGACGATTTAGGTGGAAAGATAATAATTTTACTTTTAGACATGTTGAATTTGGGATGTCTCTGGGTCATCCAGTTTGAAATGTCCATTAGGCATCTAGTGATCCTAGATGGAAGCTCTGGAGAGACCAGAGCTGGATTTATAGATATGGGAGTCATCTGCAAACAGATGAGAGTTAAACTCATGGGATCTAATGAAGTTACCAAGAAAGAGTATAGCAGGAGAAGAAGAAGACCCTTGGGAAATATCCACAGAAATGAGTGGTCACACAGGTAGGAGGTGAACCAGGAGAGAGTAATGTAACAAAAACCCAGAGGGGAAATACTATCAAGGAGAAGAGGGTGGTCAACAGTGTCAAGTGTAGCATATTAGGTCAAGAAGAATTTTTAAAAGTCTCACCAGATTTGGCAATTCAGAAATCATCAGCAACTTTGAGAGAGCAGTTTCAGTTGAGTAATGAGATCAAAAGCCAAATTGCAAATGGTTGAGGAATGAGTGAAAGGAGAGGAAGTGGTGGCGTGGAGTGTAGACAAATTTTTCTGTTTAAATAACTTTTTCTCCCAATTATATGTAAAGACAATTTTTAGCATTCAATTTTAAAAAATGTTGAGTTCCAAACTTTCTTTCTCCCTTCCTTACCTCCCTCCTCCCCAAGATGGTAAACAATTTCATATAAGCTATACATTGATTGAGTTCAGTCATGCAAAACATATTACCATATTAGTCATGTTGTAAAAGAAGATACAAATGAAAAGAAAAACAACATGGAAAAAAGTACAGAAAGTGAAAAATTGTATGATTTGATCTACATTCAGACTCCATTAGTTCATTCTCTGGATGCAGATAGCATTTTTTTTTTATCATAAGTCATTTGGAATTGTCTTGGATCATTGTATTGCTGAGAATAATTAAGGCATTCACAGTTGATAATCTTACAATATTGCTGTTACTGTGTATAATGTTCTCCTGGTTCTGCTCACTTCGCTTTGTTTCAGTTTATGCAAGTCTTTCCAGGTTTTTCTGAAATCAGTCTGTACATCATTTCTTATAAAACAGTAATATTCCATTATAATCATATACCACAACTTATTCAGCCATTTCTCAATTGATGGGCATCCCCTCAATGTTCAAATCTTTGCCATTACCACAAAAAAAATTGCTATAAATTTTTGTACAAATAGGTATCCCATCCCCCACCCCCAGCTTAAAATTTTTTAAAAAAAATTCATTTGTTTGTTTAATTTTAGTTTACAAGATTCAGTTCCATAATCCCTTGAGTTTCAAATTTTCTCCACTCCCTCCCCACCTTCCCCCATGGCAGCATGCAATCAAGTATAGGATCTGAATACTTTCACATTAGACATTAGTCTGGTTGTAAAGAAGGGTTGTAACCAATGGAATGAACAATGCAAAAGAGGAAATAAAACCAAACGAAAAAGAAAGAGAGCATGTAGTTGCTTTGGTCTGCATTTAAACTCTGTTCTTTCTAGATCTTTCTCTGAATGTAGACATCTCCTGTCATCCTGAGTCTTTTAGAGTTTTCTTATAACCTTGCATTGCTGAGAAGAGTCCAGTTTATCAAAGTTGGTCATCACACATACGTTGTCATTGTGTACAAATTTCTCCTGGTTCTGCTATTCTCACTTAGCATCAGTTCATACAAGCCTCACCAGGTAAATGTGAAGTCCATCTGCTCCTCATTTCTTATAGCATAATAGTATTCCAATACATTCCATTACCCCTAGTTTTTTTAAAAAAAAATTTCTTTGGGATACAGACCTGTATTTCTGGTATTTCTCGACAGCATGGTTGGATCAGTTTACAATCCCACCAACAGTGCATTAGTTGTAGACAAAATTTTCAAGGAGTTTGGATGAGAAAGGGAGGAGATATATAGGAGGAGAGCTTGAATGATGATTAGTTTTTAGTAAAGGATTTTTTTCCCCCCACTTAATAGTGTTTTATTTTTTCCAATTACATGAAAAGATAGTTTTCAGCATTCACTTTTATAAGATTTTGAGTTCCAAATTTTCCCGCTCTCCCCTTCCCAAGACAGCAAGCAATCTAATAGATGCTATACATGTACAGTCATATTAAGCATATTTCCACATTAGTCATGTTGTCAAAGAAGAATCAGAACAAAAGAGAAAAACCACAGGAAAGAAAAAAAGAGAGAGAGAAAATAATATGCTTCTATCTGAATACAGACTCCATAATTCTTTCTCTGGATGTGGATAGCATTTTCCATCATAAGTCTTTTGGAATTGTCTTAGATCATTGTATTGCTGAGAAGAGCTGAATCTATCAAAGTTGTTCATTGCACAATGCTGCTGTTACTGTGTACAGTGTTCTCCTGGTTCTGCTCAGTTCCCTCAGCATCAGTTCATGTCTTTCCACTTTTTTCTGAAATCTGCCTGCTCACCATTTCTTATAGAACAATAGTTTTCCATTACATTCACATACTACAACTTGTTCAACCATTCCCTAATTGATGGGCATCACTTCAGTTTCCAATTCTTTGCCACCACAAAAAGAGCTTCTATAAATATTTTTTGCACATGTTGGTCCTTTTTCCTTTTTTATGTTCTCTTTGGGATATAGACATAGTAGTAGTGGATTACTGGATTGTAGTATATGCACAGTTTTCTAGCCCTTTGGGCATAGTTCCAAATTGCTCTCCAGAATGGTTTAATCAATTCATAACTCTACCAACAATGCATTAGTGTTCCAATTTTCCCACATCTTCTCCAACATTTATCATTTTCCTGTTTTGTCATGTTAGCCAATCTGATGGGTGTGATGTGGTACCTCAGAACTGTTTTAATTTGCATTACTCTAATTAATAGTGATTTAGATCATAATTTCATATGACTATATAGATAGCTTTACTTTCCTCATCTGAAAACTGCCTATTCATATCCTTTGACCTTTTATCACTTGGGGAATGACTTGTATTCTTATAAATTTGACTCAGTTCTTTATATATTTTAGAAATGAGGTCTTTATTAGAGATACTGGCTGTAAAAATTCTTTCCCAGCTTTCTGCTTCCCTTCTGATCTTGGTTTCATTGACTTTGTGCAAAACATTTTAAATTTAATGTAATCAAAATGATCCATTTTGCATTTCATAATGTTCTCTATCTCTTGTTTGATTATAAATTCTTCCCTTCTCCACAGAGCTGACAGGTAAACTATTCCTTGGGATGCAGAAGACAGGAGGGGATGGGATCAAGTGCATATGTAGAAAGGTTGACCTTGGTGAGGATGGCCAGTTTAGTTAATAAATAAGCCTATTATGTGCCAGGTACTGTGCTTGACTTGGGATACGAAGACAAGAATGATATAGTCCCTACCCTCAGAGTGTACATTCTTATTGGATGAGATACCACTCACATATGTACATATATAAACTTGTATAAATGTATATGAAATATATATACATATATTTATATGTATAGATACAAACATACAAACACACACAAAATAAATAAAAGGTAGCAGGGGAGAAGTTAATGTGCTAGTAGCTGAGTGATCCAGAAAGGTTTCATGTAGAAAGTTGTTCCTGAGCTGAGTTTAGAAGGAAACTAGGAATTCCAACAGAAGGAAATGAGGGGGGACTGCATGGCACAGTGAACAGACAGTTTAAAGTCACAGAGATGGACAAAGGAGTGTCCTGAACAGTAAAAAGGCCACTCATCTACTATAGAGATGATTCTTGTTTACACATAGGTTGGGCTAGATGCCCCCTAAAGTCCCTTCTAATTCTGTATTCTATGAGTCTGTGAGGTATTGAGAAATCCAAGTGGACATGGCCCAAAGGCAACTAGAGATATGAATCAGGCATTCAGAAGAGACATCAGGACTGCAAAGACAGATTTTCTGAGTCATTTGTATAATGAAAGTTGTTAAAGTCATAAGAGCTATTGAGGTTGGCAAAGGAGAGAGTATAGATAGAGAAGTAAGAGAAGAGTTGTAAGTATAGACCCTGAGGGAACATCCTTGCTAAGGGGTGGGTGAAATGATGAGTAAGCAAAGGAGAAAGACTAGGTACACTTAGAGTAGAAATATGGGAGTGAAACAAAGGTGATCAGAGGTAGTATTGCAGAATGGATTAGGGACTGGACTTGTTATCAAGACAACCTCTGCCTCTGACGTTTGTTAGCTATGTGAACCTAGGAAATTTACTTAATAGCTGTGCCTCAGTTTCTTCATCTGTAAAATGGATGACTTTGGACTGAGTGGCCTCTTAGATCTTTTCCAGCTCTAAATCTTTGATCCTTTGTCTTCATTTCTGAAGCTAAGGGAGGAAAGAGTGTCTAGCAGAAGGTGGTGGTCAATAACGCAAAAAATTGCAGAGAAATCAAGAAGGATAAGGACTCAGAAAAGCCACTGTATTGGGCAATTAAGAGAATCTTGGTGTCCTTTGACAGAACAGCTTCAGCAGAATTATGGAGAAAGAGGAAACAGGCAACCTTGTCTGCAAGGTTGAGGCAAGTGGAAATGATATTGAATAGTGAAGAAATGGAGATATTGTACCAAGCCTAGGCTTGGGTGTAGCCAGAGCTGGTGAAAGTAGATGGCCTAGTCCCAGCCTCTACGCAGGGGACCTAGGGATTTGGAGATTTCTTTTCCTAGGGAGTCTGCTGTCCTGGAGTCCACTGCTATTCTGTCTGGAGTCACTACAACAATGAATGAGTTCATTCATTGCCACTTCGCATGAGCCTACTGCTTATAGAGGCACAACCTGGCCCTGCTTCTAAACTATACTAGAAAACCAATAATACCTTTGCCCCCCATAACCACTGAGCATTGGGACATGAGGTTTCTTGCTGCTTGCACCCTGCTTAGCACCAGAGCCTCAGATACCTCACCTGGACGATTAAAACAGCCCCCTATTTGCTCACTGCTGCTCCCAGTCTCTTTTCTTTTCAATTCATCCTCCACATGGTTGCTAAAATAATCTTCCTAATCTAGCCCCCAAGATTTTATCTAGGATGGAAGGCCCCTGACATTAGGCCTGGCCAGAAGTCAAGTGCAGCTTCCAGGTAGAAAATCTTCTAATTATGTACCACCTCTTGCCATTTTTGAACTAGGTGAAGGAGCTGGTATTGAATTTGAGTACAATCTGACTCCTTGGGACCTGATCACTAGATATTTGCAGATTTGGTTGACTGACTGTAGTGCCACAGCACTGATGGTAACTATGAAAATGCCGGTATAGTTCTCAATCACAAAATATAACAGACTCTCCATGTAGAAGACAGAAGTAAAACATTTATTCAGACACCAGAAAGCCAAATCCCAACACCAGGAAATCAAATTCATCATAGCAACAAAGAAGTTAATATACCATAGCACAGCAGGGAGTCATACAATCCTTTAGCCTTTCCACAAACAAACACCCACAAACCTAGTTGTCACAGCAGGGGGCAAATAAATACTTATAAGCCTAGCTGCTTGTTGGGTGCATCCTCTCCTCCCTCCAGCTCTAACTACTCTGACTCTCTGCTTCCTGTGGACTGCTCCACCCTTCAGCAAACTCCTCCCACCACAGGCTCCATGTGATTACATTTGGCTTATTGGGGGCAGGGAAGATCTTTAAATTCCCTTAGGTTTATTAAAGGGCAGGGAAGATCTTCAAATTCCCATTATCATTACACTGACCTAATCTCCCTTCTTCCTTGATACTTGAAAATACACTCATTCAGGTGTTCTTAACCCTTTTTTTTTTTTGGTGTCATGGACCCCTTGAGCATTCTGGTGAAGCCTATGGATTCTTCTTAGAATAATATTTTAGAAGGCATAAAATAAAATACATAGCATCACATAGGAAACCAATTATATTCAAATTCAGTTATCAGAGTATTAAAAAAAAAAACAACCCAGGGCAGCTAGGTGGTGCAGTGAATAGAGCACCGGCCCTGAAGTCAGGAGGACCTGAGTTCAAATGTGGCTTCAGACACTTAACATACTAGCTGTGTGGCCTTAGGCAAATCACTTAACCCCAATTGCCCAGCCTCCCCCTTCCAAAAAGCAAAAAAAAAAAGAACAAAAACCCTCAAAAAACCTGAATACTCTGACCCCAGATTAAGAATTTCTGTACTAATTGATGCTATTCTCTATCATCACTAAATCCCTATGTTTGGTAGCCTCACTCAATGGCTAGAACTTTCCTCTTTCTTAACTCCTGTGGCTCAGTGGTGCTGGCTGCCTAGGGGGAAGCCCTCTCCAGTGATACCATTCCCTACTCTCTCACCCCCATCTCCTATAAGTATCCTTCTTGAGTGCCTCTCC
This sequence comes from Pseudochirops corinnae, assembly GCA_028646515.1. Taxonomy (NCBI): domain Eukaryota; kingdom Metazoa; phylum Chordata; class Mammalia; order Diprotodontia; family Pseudocheiridae; genus Pseudochirops; species Pseudochirops corinnae. The sequence goes on along the minus strand of CM053585.1, from coordinate 228,790,295 downwards.
TCCTCAGAAATTGTTTCATATTTTTGTCTTTGTATCCTGGGACCTAAAATAGTTCCTGGCACGTAGGAGGCACTTAAATTATTGCTGATTGAGTGATTGATTGTGTACTCTGCAACTCTAATTCTCTTGTTAACAAGCTTTCCTTCCTCTTAGACCCCCTACCTCACACTCCTGTCTTCTTGCACTCAGAGAAACCTGGCTTGCTCCCAGAAGACTCTGTATTCCTAGCCTTCCTTTTCAGTACTGCTATCCATTCTTTTAGGTAGCCTGACACATTAGGACAAGAGGAAGAGTGGACATAGTCCTTATTCTTCCCTTCTAGAACTGCTTTCTGCCATTATTAGTTTGCGACCACTTTTCCTTTTAGGTTCACTATCTGTTTATACCATCTCATCCAAGACCTGCAGAAATCTATCAGCTTCTTTTCCCAGGACTTCATTAGTGGACTCATAGTCTTCTTTTATTCTCTAATCTTTGTCCTCTTATTTGGAGACTTAAATATTATGTTAATATCCACCCAAAAATCCTGGCTTTCTAGTTCATCAGCCTGCACCATCCTACTCTCCCCTCTCTCCAAATATTGTACACAAGAATGGTCATACTCTTGGGCATATCACCCATATCTAGAGATCTGTATAATTCTACCTCCATTCAGACTTCTCAAATTTTTCTCTGGTGTCACATCCTTTTCTTCCATTTCTCTTTTTGCCTCATCCCTCCAAAACCTATTCTGCATAGGGTCTCCAGCCTTCTTGCTCTCCCACTCCATTACCTCTGCTGTGGTCGTACTTTTTTTCTCTTTTGGTCCTGATCTTATTTTTAGTCTGTCCAGCTATGCATTGTTCTTTATCATTGAATCCTTTGCCCCTTGTTCTCCTGCTATTCGTATCTTGCCAAGTCTCAGTCTTGGCTCAACCCAACCATCTACCTTTTTCTTGCCTATCTGAACCCTGTGGAATGCTAATAGAGAACGTCACATAATCATTCCAATAACAGCATTTATATAGCATTTTATAGTTTGCATGGGGCTTTACAAATATTATCTTTTTTCCCTCTTACAGCAACTCTGGAAGGTAGGTGCCATTGTTATCTCTATTTTATAGAATAGCAATCTGGAGATGAAGGTTGCCCAGGTTTATATAGCGAGGGTCTGAAGCCATATTTGAATTCAGGTCTTCCTGTCTGTGGGTCTAGGGCTCTATCTACTTTGCTGCTTTGTTGCCTCTGACTGAGTCCACTCCATAGTTGCTATCTAACAGCAATAGAATACGTATAGCTACACGGGAAGTCCTTTTTATTCTTCCCTGATTGACTCTATCATGCTCCTTGCTGTGGGAGTTTTAAATCTTCTCTTCTTAGATCTCCCTCTTTCACTTTCATTCTTTTTCCCTTTAGCAGAAGACTAGACTTGACTAGAGACAAGAAGACTTGACTGAGAAAAAAAAGATCAGTTATCAGGAGGTCTCTTTTGTACCCTAATCTTTGTCAAGGCCAATCCCTCTACTTGTGTCCTGAATTCCTTTCATTCCAATCTCCTCTGAGAAAGTTTACTTTTTTCAACGTTCCTCCCTCTTCCCTCCCCTTCCCCTCTCTTCAGTCTCTCCTTAACTACTAATTCTTTCCCTATTTCCTAAAATTTGTCTAGGTCTCTACCATCTGTAAGAAAACTTCGCTTTGACCTGCTTCCCTCTCAAGTTATCTTTCCATATCTGTCCTTTTCACAACCAAAATCCTAGGAAAAAAAAAGCAGTTTATACACATTGTTTCCACAATCCCTTGTTATCTGGTATCAAATTCATTATTAGAATTGTTGTTGTTTTTCAACATAAGGTTACCAGCTTTGTCTCTATTGCTAAGTCTGATGTCCTTTTCTTGAGCTTCTTCCTTCTTGACTGCTTTATGTAGTTTCTAGGTGACAATGGAGAAAGGGCATGACTTGGGGTTAGGAAAACTGAGTTTGACTTTTACCTCACATACTAGCTGTGTGACCCTGGCAAGTCACTTAACTTCTCTCCAAATTAATTTCCTCTGTAAAACAGGCATAGTAATATCCATTTCATAAGGTTTTTGTGAAGAGCAAATGAGATAACATACATAAAGTGCTTTGAAACCCTTAAAATGCAATATAAATGTTAGCTATTTTTGTTATTGACACTGTCACTTATCTCATTGTTCTGGATGTTTTTTCTGTCTATGTTCTTCTTTTATCTGCTTGATCACTTCTTTTCTGTCTCCTTTGCTTGAAAATACTCCATATTCTGCTTGCAGATGGGTGAGGATCTTCCAAGGCTGTATCCTGGACCCTTTTCACCTTCTACACTTTTCCTCTTGGTGATCTCATCAACTGCCATGGATTCAATGACTATCTCTAGGCAGATGACTATCAAATCTACCTATCTAGCTTTTATCTCTTTCCTGAACTCCAAACTCATATAACCAACTGTCTGCTGGATATCTCTACTTGCATGTTCCTATCAACATCTCACACTCAATATGTTCAAAATGGAATTCATTATTCCCTCTCATCCCAACCGCAACTTGGGACTGTCTCCAGATTCCTATTTTTTTTTTTTTGTTATTGATAGTACCCCTGTTCTTTGAGTTATCCATATTTTCAATATTGGAATCATTTTCTACTTTTTCCTTTCCCTCACATTTTATAGCTAATAAATTGCCACCATCAATCAATTCTTCCTCCATGCTATCTCTCAAACTTGTCCTTTTCTCTCTACTTGTGTAGAGAGTTCAGATCCTTATCTGACCTGGATTATTAAAATAGTCTCCTAACTAGTCCTCATTTCATAATTAACTAAATTAATTATCAATTTAATGATTATGATCAGGCTTGCAGATTTGAGTTGCATTTTGAGCTTCTTTGTTTTGTGGAAAAATGAATAGAGACCTGGAGTCATATACACTGGCTCTTTTTCCCAGTTTCATTCATTCTTTCCTTCTCTGACTGGTCTGAATTAGCATCTGTTGATTTTTGCAGACTTGGGGGGAGAAAAGGTGGGAATGCTGAGCAAAGTGTCTGTGGCCTTGAGGATCCCTAACCTAAATTTTGAAGGAAGCAGAATCAAGCCTGGTTTTCTCTTCTCTTTAATTTTCCCCTTACTCCTCATATGGCTAGGCAGAGTCAATATCTGCTACTTATTGCAATCACATGGAGAATATTTGGGGCTTTGATGTCAGTAGATTCTGAGCAGTAGAAGGGATCCCTTCATGGATCCTAAATACAAATTCATGGGTTGGTTTATATACCCTATCAGAGTATAGTGCAGAAGTACCTGAGGGAGGGCATTAAGGTTTGGCATGCTCTAGTGTTAATTCACAAAGTTGTTACCTTTTTCAACTTCATGCTTTCTTGTCCTATGGACTCAGCTATAATTGCTCTACCTCTGGTACATAATTACTCTGTTGGAAGACTTTTTTTTTGAATTGGTGATTAGCAAAACTTTCTAGTCCTATATATATATATATATATATATTGCTTTTTGGAGGGGGGAAGCTAGGGCAACTGGGGTTAAGTGACTTGCCCACAGTCACACAGCTAGGTTTGTGTGTGTGTGTGTGTGTGTGTATGTGAAGTGTCTGAGGCCGGATTTGACTTCAGGACCTCCCGACTCCAGGGGTGGTGCTCTACTCCCTGCTCCACCTAGCTGCCCCCAAATTTGCCAGTATACAAAATTGTCTATATCCGTAACTCTTTACTTCTGCAAAAAAGGGAAGGAGTTCCTTGGGGACAAACTTTGTCATTTTCAGTTTCTTTTCTTTCCTTTCATTTCCATTGTTGGAGTCATTTCATTTCATTTTTCTATTTATTTCATTTTCCATCAGTTTATATATCTAATTTGTTTCTTCGAATTCATCCTATTCATTGTTTCTTACAGTGCAGTAATATTCTATTATATTCATATTCCATAATCTGTTTAGTCATTCTCCAATTGGCTAGTAGATAAAGTAGATAGCTTTATTTCCCATCTTTTGCTGCCACAAAAAAGTGATAGTATAAATATTTCTTATATATGAAACTTTTTCCCCCTTGTTTTTGACCTCTTTGAGATCTATGCCTAGCAGTGGGATCTCTGGTCAAAGGGTGTTAACATTTTAGTCCTTTATTAGCATAATTCCAAATTGCTTTCCAGAATGGTTGGATGAATTCACAGCTTCACCAACTATGTAATAGTGTTTTTGTATTTTTATGGACCCATCAACATTAAGTAATCTCATCTTTTGTCACTTTTGCCTATTTTCTATGTGTGATGTGAAATCTTAGGACTACTTTGCATTTTTCTTATTATTGCTGATTTGGAGCAGTTTTCCATAGAGTTCTTAATAGTTTGAAATTCTTTTCTTGGGAAGAACTACTTATATCCTTTGATGATGCATCTATTGAAGAACGGCTCTTGGTCTTATTGATTTGTGTTAATTATCTATATATTTTGGATTGATGACCCTTTTCAGAGATATTTGATGCAAATATCTTTTCCCTCAACTAATAACTTCCATTCTTCTTCTATTTGCACTGATTTTGTTTGTGCACATTTTTTTATTTGTCTCTATTGAAAGTATCATTGCATCTTTTGTGATCTTTTATGTTTTCTGTTTGATTAGTCTGTTATTTAACAAGTATTTATTAAGCATTTGACTGCTAGGTACTATGTTTATGCAGGGAATGCCAATACAATAAAAAAGAAATTTCCTGCCCTCAAGGAGCTTACATTCTATTAGAGAAGACTATTGGGGGGAAAGGGAGGAGAAATAGATTAGATTGTAGCCTGGTGAGAAAGAGCTAATTGTCTTGGGATAGCTGGTATGGGCACTCTCTTTAAATGAAGGTTCTCAGAGGAATTACCCAATCAGAAGGAGGAGCTGCAGGGGGCAAAGGATACTTCTGATGTATGAATTCTGGGGCTGAAGTGATCTTCCTGGATGAAGAGTTTTCTAGGGGCATAATGGAAGAGTCAGGAATGTAGCTTGGTGAGAAATAATTAAGAACCCCCTTTCCATTCCCCAGGCATACTTATGAAAGGTAATTGATCTAATTTTCTTTAAAAAAATTTTAATGCTGCAATTTAATATTCAGGTCTTATATTTTTTTGAACTTATGGTTATATATGTTGTAAAATATTGCTACAAACCTAATTTTTGCTGAATTGCTTTCCAGTTTTCCCAGTACTTCTTGTTAAATAGACAGTTCTTACTCAAGTAATTTGTCTTTTCATATTTACTGAACACTAGGCTATTGATTTCAATTATTTCTGATTCTTCCTTATCTAGGCTATTCTACTGATCTTCTTTCCTATTTTTAATCAGTATCAAATAATTTTGATGCTTACTACTTTCTAATTACCAATGATCTCTTAGTTGCCAAGTTCAATGGATTTTTCTCAATTCTCATTCACCTTGACCTCTCAAACTTTGATACTGTTGATTACTTTCCCCTCCTCAATACTCTCTTCTCTCTAGGTTTTTGGCACACCACCTTCTCCCAGTTCTCCTTCTACCTATCTGACTGTTTCTTCTCTCTATCCTTTGCTGGATTGGGCAAAAAAGTCAGGGAGAGGCTTTTTATCTGGGGTGGGGGCGGCAGTTGGGGAAATCTGAGCATAATTATAGGCAGAAGGAAAGGATGGAGGAGTAAAGATACTTGAGAGCAAGAAGATAACTGTTGGAGAAAGGTCCTGGGGGGAATGGGATGAAGGAGGGTTCAGGTAGAAGAATTAAGCATTTGCATAATTTGATTCCTGGGTAAGAAAATTTCTTCTACCAATGAGCTTGGTATCTCCTCTAATTTGTAGTCCTAGAGTTGCATAGGTTAGGGTCACATAGACAGTATGTGCTAGAGTCAAAACTTGAACTGAGGCCTTCCTGTCTTTGAGGCTGACCACATACTATGCCACAATGTGTCTTTAATGAAAACATTTTCAGCGTATATATGTGAAGGAATGTGTGTGGCATAGGATCTGTACTTTGAAGGAAGCTAGTGATTCTGCCAGGAAGAGGTGAGGAGGGGGAACACCTCAGGCATGGGGGCTGATCTGTGTAGAAGACCACCACTCCTTGCTTAAAACCTTTAATACTTCTTCATTTCCCATGACCTTAAGTCTAAACTTTCTAAGTTGACATTCAAGGCCTTCCAACATCTGGCCCTATATAGCCCATCTAACTTTGTCTCTAACTAATCCTAAGCAAACATATTTTCCTTTGACCAGATGGCAAGGCTGCACCACTTGTTAACAGGATAGCCTTAGGCAAAATACTTAAACTCTTGTCTCATGTGTTTTATCATCTGTAAAATGGGGATAAGTACTTACTCTACCTGTCTCATAGGACTGCTATGAGAAAAAGTGATATCATATATGTAAAGGTGGAACCAAAGAGCAGTATATAAATGTCAGTTGAATTTTACAAGATGGTCTTTTCTAGAGTGGTATGGATAACCCATATCCCCATTATAAGGACTTATTAGTATATTAATTTATGTATTCCTTCTTATTCACTGACTCTCATGGTACAATGGAAAGAGGGAGAAACTTTCCCTCTGAACTTGAAATCAAAAGACCTGAGTTTGGATGCCAGGTTTGCTGATTACTACCTGCATTTATTTTGGAAGACACTTAACCTCTCAAAACCTCAGTTTTTTCCATCTTAAAAACTAGGAAGTTGGTCCGAATTACTTTTAAGGTCTCTTTCAGCTGGAGAGCTGTGATTCTATGATTTCCATATTATTGTCTAATGTCTATGGGCAAAATGAATACTCAGTTGACATTGCTACCCTATGGGTTGAATGATACCAATACGTATTTTGCATTGTTTGTGTAAGGGCATAATTTACTAAGAACCATGGCAAAGTAGAGAATAGAATATATTTGAACCCCAGTATTAGATGAGTGAGGTTTTGGTGCTGAAATCTAGTCTTTTCTCTCATAAATACATGCGGGGTAGGGGGAATGGAGCTGAAGATAATTAGCATGCTTAAGCAGTTCTCTGTCATGCCCAGAACAATGTTTGCCGAGCACCTTCCCAGCCTACTACAGGGACCCCACAGCCGGCTGCTTGCAGACCTTCTCTTTGGAGAATCTATCAAAAGACATTTGCAAATAACTATGATTTCCTTAAAATGGAGGAAAGAAGCAAATTTTCCAATTACAGACTTGGTGATTGCTCCAGCTTGTTTAATTAATGGAGTGTGCATCTGTTTGTGGAGGCATTTTTGAATGCATTTTTTTTTCCCTGGAGTTCCTTAATTAGTTGAAAAAGCTGCAGGTGTACTGGCAGAGACGATTAGTGGAGCTGGGATGTCTTCCAGAAGAGGAAATCTTTTTTAATGTAAATATTTAGCAGTATGATGATGAGTTTTATTTTAAAGTTCCCTACACTATTTGGTCTGTGTGCAATGGTGTTGTAAAATATATTCTGGCTCTGCTTGGGTTGTTGACAAAATAAATTGAAATGGAAGAGGCCAATTTCCATGATGACAGATACTTATATATGGTTAGATTATTATCAGAATGACAAGTTATTCTCACTTTGTCACTGTAATACAGCTGTCTAGTCTTTTAGGCAAAGTATTCCCAAATAGAGTTGCAATGTTGCATACAAATTTCGTAGATTGCACTGCAACATTACACACGTTTGAAATGGGTGTCACTTTATGAGAGCTTCAGTAATACTGCCGAATGAAGTAAATTGCCTTGCCAGTGTTATATGGGTGGCGGGTTAACACTCTTGTATGTATTACTCCCTCCCCCGATGCATGATAGCTCTTGCTTATTTCTACAGTAATTATCATTACTGGATTTGAGAGATGGTATTGTCATTCAAAAGGTGTTCAAGGCCGAAATGATAGAAACTGGGATGTGCTGAGTGTATGCGTTAGAGGATGGGGCTGGTGGCTTCAGGGGAATGGATGTGTGTACTCACCTACCAGACAGGCACTGTTCTCCTGGGAAGACCCTGGATGTGGGAGAGCTGGGTTCTAGTGTGGTTGGGTTGTAAGCTTTGTGGTTTTGGACAAGATGCTCAGCCTCTATTTTTTTTTTTTTAATCTGTAAAGTGTGGGGACGGGAAGCATGCCTGCTTTATGTACCTCACATAGTAGTTGTTTAGGGGGAATTAGTGGATGGGGTGGGAAGTTTGTCTAGATGACCTCTAAGTTCACTTCCAGCACTGAGTCTAGGATTATAAATGAGATAATGGATGTAAAATGCTTTGAAAAGTTAGAAGCTCCACACAATGACAAGCTCTTGTATATTGAGATAAATTTGTCTAGATGAACAATATGCTAAAAGGTATACTTTTAAAAAATCTTAGTTGTAGGGTTATTGTAGGATGTATATTTAACTACATATTCATGATAAATGGAGGGGAGCTATTACAATGCATAATTTGAAACAACAGATAATCCATAAATCCTTTATAATTTGGGCAGCTTTTGATAACTAAGTCTTTAAGAGTTGCCTAGGGGCATTGTGGTTAAGTGACTTGCCCACATTTACATAGTAAATTTTACATAGATCTTATGTAAGAGGGAGGACTTGTAACTATGTCATTCTAACTGTAGGGCAATTCTAACTCTGACTCTAACAACTATGCCACACTGTTTCATATTTGGGTTAGAAATGTATTTTATCCTTTTTCCCCCCAGTAGATTTACATTCCCACTGAGGTTTTGTTAGAGTTAACAACTCATTATGAATGTGTAATGTAGGAATTTATCTAATCCCTTATTCAGCTAATAAACATTTATCCAGCACCTACTACATATTGTAGGTTTATATAATGATGTAGAATTCTGACTGAACCTCCAATTCTCTGTCTATAAAATCAGGGTAATATCCTTGCTCAGCTTCTTCATAGGGGTGTTATTAGGTTCAAATCATCGTGAAAGTGTTTCATAAACCATTCAGTCCTATGCAAAAGAATATTTTTTTGGTTTTTTTTTTATCATTATAACCAGCATGATTTTCTTTCCTTAAAAAATATAAATTTCCTTAAACATTACAAAATTATGACTCAACATGATCTGATAGAGCACTGGTTTGGGTGTCCCAGGAAGACACAAATTCAAATCACTTCAAATCAGGCTTCAAAAGTCACTTAACTTTTATATGCCTCAGATTCCCCAAGTATAAAGTGAGGATAATAATAGCACCTATGTCCCAGGGTTATTGTCAGGATCAAATGAGATAACATTTGCTTAGTACAGTGCATGGTATACAGCAGGCACTTAATAAATGCTTGCTTGTTTGCTTCTTTCCTTTCTTCTTTTCTTTCCTGAAGGAGCTTATAATCTGAGGGCTTAAAACATATAATAAATGAAAAGTAAAATAATGTATAATGATAATTGCTGAGTAATTGCTAGAAAGAACAATACCTTGGGGAATGTAGAGGATGGAGAGATTCTATAGGTTAGGGGTGATTAAGGAAAGATTAAGAACTCTCAGGTTTTACATTTCCTCACTGACAAGAATAGGGAGTCCAGTGAGGGAGTAAGTCTTGGTAGGGAACGGGAAAAGTTCAGTTTCAGTCATAGCATTATATATTAGGAAAATATCTTAAAGATCATAGTGCCTGCCACACAGTAGGTCTTTTTAAAAAATTAACTTTTGTTGATTTTTAGTTTACAACATTGATTTCCACAAGATTTTGAGTTACAAATTTTCTCCCCATCTTTCCCCTACCCACCCCCCCAAAACAGTGATCCCACTGTATACCCCCTCCCCCAATCTGTTCTCTCCTATATCTTCCCCCATCACTCCTCTGACTTTCTGGTAGAGCAAGATGGATCTCCCTATCCCAGTGCCTGTATATCTTATTTCCCAGTTGCATGTAAATAGTAATGATAATAATAATAATATATATATTTTTTTAACATATGATTTTAGAACTTTAAATTCTAGATTCTTTCCCTTCCTCCTTTGTCACCCACTCCGGCTAGAAAGACAACCAATTCAATACAGGGTGTACATGGGTAGTTACACAGAACATCTCCACAATGGACATATTGTGTAACACTGATGATGTTTCCCTCCTTTCTATCCTGCCCTCCCCTTGTTCTATTCTCTACTTTGTTCCTATCCCTTTACAGAAGTGCCACACAGTAGGTCTTTAATAAATGTGGAATGAATGAACCAATTGATGATGCAAAATATTTTGGAGAGGGGTGGCTAGGTGGCTCAGTGAATAGAGCAACGGCCCTAGAGTCAGGAGGACCTGAGTTCAAATCCAGCCTCAGACACTGGACACACTTACTAGCCGTGTGACCTTGGGCAAGTTGCTTAACCCCAATTCCCCTGCCCTCCCCCCTCCAAAAAAAAAAAGCAAAAAATATATTTTGGAGAGCTGTCTGTTTTCTAATCAATGCCCTGCCTTTACACTATTTCTTTGTTGTTGTTGTTTTGAGACTCGAGTGCTAATAATGATCTTTCTTGTTAGAGGTAGCTGGAAATAATGTTGAATGATTGACCTTGGAGTCAGGAAGACTTGTGTTAAATTCTTTCCTCTGATCTGTATGATTGACCATTCCGTGCCCTAGACAATGCTTTACGACTTTAAGTCATGTTATAGGGTGTGATTGGTAGGATGGTGATAGACATAATTGAACTTAATTTAGGGACAACTACAGATGCCTTTTGCTGGGGTCTCCATTTTCTCCCATGGACCAGCTTTACCTGCCCTTCAGTTGTATCTTCCCCAACTCATAGAATGTAACTATTCATTGTTAAATGCCCATCCTTTTATTTGTAATTTATTTTATTTTTAATTATAATTATGTATAATCAGAATAGCAAACTCAAAATAGTGAAAATAATGCTTCAAAAGGTAATATAACTTCAAGTTATAACCTGAAGTTGATTTCTTTCCTCCCACTCTTGCTCCTACCAGACCTGTGAGAAATGGAAGGAAAAGGGATTCAGGAGATTTTTTTTCCTATTGGTAAAACTCTCTGAGGAAAAAGAGAGGAAAATAGCTGGGGGCTAGAATTCTTGATCTTACCAATGGCAAGTATCAGTTTTATCTCATTTTCAACCACAACCTCCAACTCTTCCACCTCTCTCTAGACTGTTCTTGGTTTTGTCAGCACTCTTGTCAGACAACTCTATGGAAGACTCCTCAAAGAGGTTTTTTTTTTTTTTTTTTTTGCATCCTCCTCCTGCTCTGGTCATTGTGGATAGTATACCCCATGTTCTACTCTGTGTTACAGAATAGGAAAAGACTGGGGAGGCTACTGCTAAATTTCTCCTTAACCTTTTCAGTTTGCAAAAAGTCTAGGCAGAAGTTTCTCAAAAGGCCAAGGAAAATGAAAACCCAAGAATACTGGGAAATGTATGACTGCACATAGCACCTCTTGGCTTACCCAGACTGATCTGTTGTCCTGTTGCTCCTCCATTAGGGTTACAAACGAGCTGCTGATTTGCATCAGTGAAAATCATTTCCATATTGGGAGTTTCCTAGCTTTCCAGTTTTCTTATACTTTATACTCTATCCATGATCTAGTGATCCTGGCCTCCTTGTGGTTTTTCCAGCAAGACACTCCATCTCCCATCTCCCAGTACTTTCATTGTTTGTTCCCCCAAGCCCAGAAGTGCCCACTCCGCGCCCTTTGTCTCCTGGCTTCCTTCAAGTCCCAGCTGAAGTCCGACCTTGTATAAGAAGCTTTTCCTGATTCACTCTTAATTCAAGTGCCTTCCATCTGTTGATTATCCCAATTTATAATATCCATATCTTATTTGTAAATAGTGATTTTCATATTCCCTCTCCTATTAGATGGTGAGCTCCTAGGGAACAAGGGCTGTCACTTTTCTTTGTATTCCCAATGCTTATGACAGTGCTAGAACACGGTAGGTGTCTAATAAATGTTGGCTGAATGATGAAATTTTGAATAATTAAAATCTTTAATCAGCCTTTTTAATAATGAGGTTGTACCTGGATCCACTTCAGGTAGCAGTAGTGTTAGTGTTAGACAGTGAGAAGTTGAGGCGTGTATTTACAGGAATCTCATGGGGAGCAGGGGCAAAGAGTATTCAAAGCCCTAGAGCAGAGCTAGGAGCCTGCGGCCTCACGGCCATACTTGACCTTCTAGGTCCTTGAGTGTGGCCTTTTTTATTGAGTCCAGTTTACAGAACAAATCTGATTTGTTCTGTGAAGTTTGGATTCAGTCAAAGGGCTACACTTGAGGACCTTCAGGGCCACATGTGGCCTCAAGACTGCAGGTTCCCCACCACTGCCCTAGAGCCTAAATCCTTGAGCCAAGATTTCCTATACTTTCTACCAGTATGAGTAGAATTCAACTACCTATACTGTATAGAAGCGCTTTGAAGTTAGGGACAATTTTTTTTTTTTTGGTCATTGTATTCCTAGTGCCTAGCATAGTGCCAGTTGCTATTTAATAAATGTTTGTTGAATTAAATTTCTAAATTGATACAGTTGAGTATGTTCCTATCCTTGGAAGTTTTCACTAAAAAAAAAATCCAAACATACTTTATAACAGCCTCAAGAAATGGATTACTAAATATTTTATAACTACTTTGCTTTTCAATCTTAGGATACCTGCCCTCTGAACAAAATCTAAAAAAACTGTATCATTCAAATAAATGATTTCTTCTTAAGCATAATTATAATATTAATAGTTTGTATTTCAAGAATAATACTATTGTTTCCTTTCTCAACATTTATAGCATAAAGGACTTTTTGTTATAAAAGAAGATTATGCATGGCCCCTAAATGATGTCTTTTATTGAGATTGTTTCAAACTTACACTCTCATAGCTTTCATTTGTTTCCTTATTGCCCTTCTTTAAGTGCTCTGATTTGTGATAATCATACACACAAAAATAAATCTTCATGTCTTAAACCTTAATATCCATATGTCCCAAATGGCTAACTTACTTTGCTTTTATCCGATTTCATTAACTAGAGTTTTGTTTCTGGGCCAGAATGCAGGTTTGAAAATAAAATTGATGTTAATAAACCATCCTGTGAGGATTTAGACACAGCTAGGTGAGCTTAGTTCATGCATATGTTTTATTTAACTTCAAGACATGGTGCTCACATAAATAATACAATTAAAGAGTGGGGATACAGTTGCTTGCAGAGGTTCAGTATCCTGAGACCAATTCTTATTATCCTGGTAGTGTAGTAACAGCCTTATGGCACACATCCTCTCCCTTCTAATTCTACACGCCCCATTAAGCCTTGTCTTAGCCTGAAGGTGCCTAGGTGACAAAGTGAGGCAAGGATGAGAAGATATGAACGGGTGTTACAATAGGTGATGTGGGAATTGTAGCTGCTGTGCCCACCAACTGTGATGGGATGTTGATGAAATAGGCATTCTTTGTTGGCTTCTCTATTCAGAAAGCCTGGGAAGAGATTAACTATTGGTTTTCTGAAGAGATTTAAGGAAACAGTTTATTTTAGATGAGGGATGTTCTTTCTGTATTATGGAGTGAGAATATTGTATATACCTTACTATGAGAAAGGGTTTCAATCCTCTACTTAATTTTCTGTGTAATTAAAAAAACCTAATATTTGTATTATTTTTAGAAAGCATATTATATAGAAGAGCTCATTTGATTCTCACAATAACCCTGTTAAGTAGGTGGAGCAAGAATTATTTCTATTTTTGAGAGGAGGAAACAGAGACTCAAAGAAGTAAAATGTCCAAGGTCACAGAGCTAGTAAGTGGTAGAGGTGGGAGATTCAAATGTATACTAAGTCTGATTTATGACATAAGTTGAAAGTATGACAACTTTTACTTTAGTGCTACAATGTGATGTGACAGCTAAAAGAGTTAATGTTATCTTAGGCTACATTTATGAAAGCACAGCATCCACAACAAGGACACTGATACTCTGCCTCTGTCAGTCCACATCTGGCATATTATGTTCAAATCTGGGCACCACATTTTAGGAAGACTGTTGACAAACTCAAATATATCCAGGAGGGCAGCCAAGAAGACAAGTAGACTAGACACCATAATACACAAGGAACAGTTGAAGAAACTAGTGATATTTAGCCTGGGAAGGGAAAACTTGGTAGGTAGTGGTAGTAGGGGAATATAATTGCTATTTTCAAAAATTTGAAGGTCTGTTCAATGGAATAAAGATTAAACTTTTTCTGCTTGGTTCCAAAGGACAGAACTAAAAGTGAGGGTTGGATATAAAAACTAGAACTCATTATTTCCTCCATCTCCAACCTCACCTCCATACTTTTCTATTTTTGTTGAGGGTGTCTTTGGCATTCTAGTTACTTGTTTGCAATGTCAAAGTCATCTATGGCTCTTCCTTCTTCCTCAGACCCCACACCCAATAAGTTATAAAATCTTGTTGAGTTTTCCTCTACAATATCTCTCATATCCATCTCTACCACCCTAATTCAGGCCTTCATTACTATTCAGTTAGACTATTATAATATCCTCTTAAATGGTCTCCTTGCTTCCAGTCTCTCCCCTAATAGTCCTACAGTTTAGGTCTGATCATGTAATTCTCCTGCTTAAAAAATCTTCAGTGGCTCCCTGTTGTCTAAAGGATAAAATATAAATGCCTTAGCCTGATATTTAAGGTCCTTCACAGTCTGAATTCCATTTCCTTTCCTAGATTTATTTGATGCTACTCTCTTTTACATACTTTACGTTCCAGACCATGACCCAACTAGCTGTTCAAACTTGACAGTCCATACTCTACCCCATACTCCTCAAATTTTAAAATGCTCCCTCTGTACCGCTTCCTCTTGGCATTCTTACCTTCCATAAAGGCTCAGTGCAGAGGCCACTGCCTACATGAACCCTTTCTCAGTCCCCTTAGTTGTTGATGCTTTTGTCCTTCTCAAATTCCAATGGCCTTTTCTTAGTTCTCATTCTTCTTGACCTTCCTATACCTTTTGACACTCTTAACTGTCCCTCCAGCTGAACATTTTCTTTCCCCTTGGCTTCTGTCACACTGCTCTGCCTTAGTTCTTTTTCTCTCCATTTGACATTCTAGTTCTTTTTCTTTTCTTCTGGAGTATCCTCCTCCTCCTCCTGTCTATTATGTGTAAGGGTACCCTAAGACTCTGTCTTGTACTCTCCTCTATTCTCTTCTCTCCCTACACTCTCTTCAGTAGTAATCTCATCCATTCCCATGGGTTTGATTATCATCTCTATGAAGATGATCCCCAAATACAGATTCTGTATTCTGAATCTATATTCTGAACTCTAGTTCCATATTACCAACCACCTACTCAGTCACCCACATGTCCCCCACAGCATCTCAGTCCAAAATTGAGTTCATCCCCCCTTTCCCAAGACTATTCTTCTTCTGAGCTCATCCATTTCTGTTGATGACTACACTATCTTTCTAGTTACCCATATAATCTTAGTCATCTTTGATTTCTACTTCTTCCTTGACATCCATATATAAATCAACTGCTAAATTTTATTCATCCTTCTTTCACAACATCTCTCACGTCC
This sequence comes from Pseudochirops corinnae, assembly GCA_028646515.1. Taxonomy (NCBI): domain Eukaryota; kingdom Metazoa; phylum Chordata; class Mammalia; order Diprotodontia; family Pseudocheiridae; genus Pseudochirops; species Pseudochirops corinnae. The sequence goes on along the minus strand of CM053585.1, from coordinate 228,774,845 downwards.
ATTCCTCCTTTCACTTCACTTCAAAGGCTTCTTCTTTTTATTCAGGGCCTAATCACTTCCTTACTAGGCTATTGGATAGTCTCCTAATTGTTCTGTCTACCCCTAGTCTCTTCTTTCTTCAGTCCATCCTGTACACAGTTGCCAAATTAAAATTTCTGAACAACAACAAAAAAATCACAAACCAAAAACTAACCCTCCCCTAAACCAAAGCAACCCAGATCTAACCATGTCACCATTTCTGTTCAAAAACTTCAGTGGATCCCTATTGCTTCTGGGATAAAATACAAAATCCTTAGCCTAATTAAAAAAAAAAAAACAACAGCCTTTTTACAATCTGGCTCCTATATACTTTCCCAGTATTATTTCATATTATTCCCTTTTGTGTGTTTTCTGTTCCAGTTAAATTGGCTCACAAACTCTTCCAAGTTGTGTATCACATTCACCCTCCTGCCTTTATCAATTTGCACAAATGGTCTCTCCATGTTTACAATGCACTTTCTTCTCATCTTCACCTCTTAGAATCCCTTGTTTCCTTAAAAACTCAGCTTAAGTATGATAGAGTCTTCTCTGATGCTTACATCTATCAGGGCCCTCTCCCAGAAAATTACCTTGTATTTGTTTTGTGTGTAAATCTATCTATCATCTATCTGTCTATCTGTCTATGTATGTATGTATGTATGTATCTATCTATCTATCTATCTATCTATCTATCTGTCTGTCTGTCTGTCTGTCTGTCTGTCTGTCTGTCTGCCTGCCTGCCTGCCTGCCTGTCTGTCTCTGTCTGTCTATCTATCTATCTATCTATCTATCTATCTATCTATCTATCTATCTATCTACCTATCTATATTTTAGACACATGCATGCATTATTTACCTCAATAGAATGTAATTTCCTTGAGGGCAGTGACTATTTCATTGTTTTCTTTTATATGATCACTGCCAGTACACTGCCTGGTGCATAGTAGGTGCTTAAAAATGCTTATTAATTGATTGAGACCTTTTATGATCCCCTCCCCCCAGTTATTACCACTTACTTCCTCTTGAATTCATTTTCTATTACTTTGTACATATTTACTTGTGTGCATGTTATAACCCTCTAGGAGAATGTAAGCCTCTCCAGGACTGGGATTGTTTCATATTCCAGTACTTGTGTTTAATAAGTATTTGTTGAATTGAAGTGACAGAGATACAATTATAGCTTGATACACTGTAAACTTCCTGATAATTTTAGCTGTTCAAAAGCATTGTGGATTGTTTTAACGAGTAGTCAATGTCCAATTTCTGGTTATCTTCTCCACTGAATTATTGGAAATGTTGTGGGAGGGATCAGACTTAATACTTAAATATAGATTATACCCATACCCTACCAGAGAACCCATTTGTAGGCATATACCACAAGGACATCAAAGATAGAAATAAATGCCTACATTTACCGACTATTGCCACTCTTTCTATCAGCAAAAAATGAAAATAATGTAGATGCCCATCAAATGTGGGAATGACCAAATAAACTGTGGCATATGAACATATGCCACATAATAGAATGGAATATTACAACATTGTAAGCAGCCCTGGAGACAGACAGACCTGAGTTCAAATCTGATCTCAAACTCCCATTAGCTGTGTGACACTGGGCAAATCATTTAATCTTGATTGCCTCAAAAAAAAAATACTAGAGAGAAGCTAAGACTTATGTGAACTTATATGCAAAATGAAATAAAAAGAACCAGGAAAGCATATGTGTGTGTGTGTGTGTGTGTGTGTGCATATATATAATTTACATATATATGTAAATTACAACAATGTAAATGAAATTCAAGAACATTGATAAAAAACGTTGAAGTAGAATGCTGCAAAATTATAGTGATCAGAAAAAGCTATGATGATGTACCAATCTTTATTCCTTGCATAAGTGGGGGACTATGGATATGAAATACTGCATATGATGTCAGAGCTGGTTGACATTAGTTAATTTTGAATTTTTTTCCTTTCTTTTTATTTTTTTACCCCTTGTTGTAAGGATGTCTCTCTGGGAGAGGGAGATAGGAGGACCATATCGAGAAATGAAGGTATTGTAAAAAAAACAAGTGTCAATAATTTGTTAAAAGTATGGCTTATGTTATATGGTCTTTGAGATACTTTTTGGTGCTGAGATTTTATAAACTTGAAAAGATAAAATAACCCTGTATGTTTTCAGAGCATTCCATTACTTAGTGATTTCTCTCATTTTATATTGTACTATAGTCTGCTTTCCCTTGTTCAAAGAATTTGCCTTGGGGAAGCTCTAGGGCATATTTTGAGAGAAGCCAAACTTAAAGTAGACTGTAGAAATGTTTGTATTTCATTTAAGACTTTGAATGGTTATGAATGGAGAGAGAATCCTAGTGATATTTTTAAGTAAAAGCAACTTCAGTAACTGATGAGTTAATATGTGTGTATACATATATACATACATACATACATATATATTAAAAAAAAATCTTCCCCACTACTTTAAAACATATCCTTTAATCCAGTGTCTTTATGTTTATTTTCCTTTGTTTAATAACAGAAAATTTTCTTCCCATTATTTTAGTTAAAAACTTTTCTTTTGACATAAATGAAAAAGGCATTTACACATCTTATGTATTAGTTTTCTCTGCATTTCTCAAAGCAAAAGCAGTTCAATTAAATATCAGCTGAGGGCTCTTTTGAGGTAAAGACCTTTGGAAATTGCTCTAACCCTTTAACATTTAGAAAGGCATATTTATAGAAGAGAATGTCTTTGCAGAATGTGCTTCCTTTTTGTGAAGGGAAAAATTGCTTTCTCTTCCATGCTTCCCCACCCTAACACCCTCCCAAGAATGAATGGATTCCATCTCAAGTTTGACCATTAGACATAATGGAGAAATATCCTGATGAGGTTTCTGAGAGGTTGGCATAGATGAATGTTTCATATAGTTAACTGCAAATGAGTGAAGGTCTAGGGCTCTGACTGGAATAATTCCAAGGCAACAAGGCATCCAGGCCTTACTGACATAGTGCTGGGGAAAGTGGTGGTGGTAGAGGGCAAAAGTTCATTGATATTCAAGGCTTAGAAGAAAAGCTTATCCTTGGGTTCTGAATAGGAATGTGATGAGAAAAAGATATGAAACCAGAAATGCCATATGTAGTTGAGAGAAGGCTCAATTTTAAGTCAGAGACCTGGGTTCAATTCCTGGCTCTGTCACTTATTATCCTTAATATCTTGGGAGAGGTAATTCCTTCCTCTGGGACTGTTTTCCCATTTGTAAAATGAGAGAGTTGTATGATCATCTCTAAGTTTCCTTCAAACTCTAAATTCTGTGGCATATTGGGTAATTTTAATGTTAACTGAGAATATAAACCATGGAAAAACTACTACAAAGTCCCACAACAGGTAATGTATAGAATTCATTTGAAAGTAAAATGTAAATGATCCAGGAATAATCTCACCTCTTCAGGAATAGAATAAGAATGTAGTTGTGAATGTAGAGTAGATATTCAAGAACTGTTTATATAAGTTTTCCTATTGTAAATGATAGAGTTAATAATATTGTCTAAATCTAATGAACTACTACTGAACCGACTCCCTGTTTTGTACCCAGACTTGTGGTTTGGACCAGATTCAGTTCTGGGGAAGCCTAGCTTCTATTGATAGGAGTTAGGTTCCTTTTTCTCACACTGTTTTCTCTCATTAAATACCCAACTCAGTGCCCCAGGGACAAATTTACTCATAGCTTAGTTCATGTCTAGATTTCCACTCCTTCTCCCCCAAAAGGGAAGTCAAAATATATTCAGTGTACAATATGAATCAGTGATAGGACAGGAAATTTTTTCTTGTTCATGGAAGAAATGCTCAATATAAATGACTCCCAGCATGCATTATCAGAATGACTTAAAAAGGTTTCAGTAACTTAATTGCTGTTGTAATCTTTTTGGAGGCTGACATTTAAACCTCATGAAAACATAAAGCAGTTTGCCACACTGTAATTAGGCATTTTACATTTCACTTCACCTCTGCACAGTCCATGATCTGGCTTGGGATAAATTCTCTTGTTGGTGGTCCAACTTTCCCAAAGTATTGGATCCCTTTCTTGCTGTCAATCAGCTTTAATTTAATGAGGCATCCAGATATTTTGAATTCACAAAGTGGACTCCAATATTTGTCCATCTCAGGATAGATACTTATTCACTTAAGATCAGGAAAAAACAAGAGAAAAAGAGGCAACCCAAATTAAGACTCAGATTTGCCTAGCAGGACATATGCTCTATCTATCTATCCATTCATTCATTCATCTTTCTATCTCTATCAATTCATTTTGTCACTTACTCATTTATTCATTCACTGATTTATTCATCTGTCTATTCATTTGTTTGCTTATACATTAATTTATCTATCTAGATATTTATCGATCTATTTAGTAATTTCTTTACCTAGGCATTTATTCATCTATCTATATCTGTCTATTTATTTTTGAGACTGGATTTCCCTATTTTGCCCAGATTGGAAATGCAGTAGTTACCCATCAGCTCAGTCTCAATGCTGTTTGGTATGGAGGCTTAAATCTGTTCTCTTTTTCCAACCTGACTCAGGTTGTCTCTACTTAAGTAGTCTAGTGATCCTCTGCTCCTGAGGGTTCATTATTTTATTTTTTTAAATTTTTGTTTATTTTTACTTTACATCATTAATTTCCATGAGATTTTGATTTACAAATTTTCTCTCCATCTTTCCTCCACCCACCACCCCAAAACAGCAATCCCACTGTATACTCCCTCCCCCAATCAGCTCTCTCCTATATCCTCCTCCATCGCCCCTCTGACTTTCCAGTAGGGCAAGGTGGATCTCCTTACCCCAGTACCTGTACATTCCCTCCTTCCTATTCCAGCCCCCACTTGTTCCATTCTCTACTTTGTCCCTGTCCCTTTATAAAAGTGTGTGTTTCGAACAACCCTCTCCCACAATCTGCCTCCCTTCTATCCTCCCTCTCTCATCCCCTTCCCCTCTACTCTCCTGTAAGCCAAGAT
>CM053585.1:228740599-228769321 GCA_028646515.1 Pseudochirops corinnae | reverse complement strand
GGGACACACTGGGTTGGCTGTTTTGGGGCGGTGGGTAGGGGGAAGAGGGGGAGAAAATATGTAACTCAAAATCTTGTGGAAATGAATGATGCAAACTATAATAAAATTAAAAAAAAAAAAAAAAGAAAACTAGATTCTTGCCAAAAGGCACTTCAAACAATGACCCCTTCTCTCATACCTGCCCATCAAGAAACTCATTACAGCTGCAGCTATGATCCCAGACCTGAGCAGCTAAGCTGAGAATAGAACTGTGCTCTTTGAGATCCTGATGCAGGGTATTTTGTTCAGTAATGGGTGGTCTGCTGCCTTCCCACAATGCAGGCTCCTGACAGACAGGTTAATCAATATTATTGACTGTGGGATTTGAGAAGACTGTCTGTATGAAGAGCCTGATTTGGGAACTTCACACATTTCACTGGCCATGTTTCATCTAAATTTCAGAGTTTCATGGACTTTCGCAAAACACAAAGGCACCCCCCAGAATCCATGCAATTTCATTCTCAGGGCCTGGCTGCTTTTCTAATTTCATTAGGAGGGTGAAACCAGGCTCTTATTCTCAGCATGCATCACAGTAATGAACACGAGTTTGCTTAAAATTCCATGCCTTTCTGGTTTTCCCAACCTGCTTTTTTCCTTCCACCTAAACCCCATGGCTTACCAAAGGATGTATATATTTTGTAACAGTAGGGGTCATCATTTCCCTTCAGTAATTCTTTAGAGACATTACCCCAGTTCCACCCCTCCCAAACTAACTGCACTTTTTTTTTTTTGTTTATGACATTAATCCTGAGGTTAAGGTTGGCCTGTGGTGAGCAATAATAAGTTTAACCTTTGACTCTGAACAATAAGATGCAATTTATCATTTGGAGTCTTTTTTGCAAGGGCCTAGAACCTCCATTCAGTTTGGGATTAATTGAGAGAAATAAATACTTGATATTAGTGATGTGTAAATAAATGTAAAGTTTAGGTATCAGAGACTTATTTATTAACTTCACTCTCCATATCATCTATGCTTGGCACAACTTAAGGGTTTGACAAATGGTTTTTCATTAATTTATTAATTTTTAAAAGCAAAACCCTATTTTTTCTGATTTTTTAAAACATTTCATAGCCATAGGCTTAGGATGAACCTAATTTCCCTAGCAATGTACATTAGTGTTTCAATGGCAAATAAACCCAAGGTATTAGGAAGAAAGTAAAGATGAAAATGGCTTGTGAACCAAATGCTGATAGTTTACAACACTGGAGTAGGTGTGATGCTTGCTATATTGCCCTTTTGATTCTAATGAAGTATCTGTTATACAGGCAATCAACAAAATATTAGTCAAATTAGCTTTAATATATGAAGTGAATAATTGTTTCAAATAACAAAGCATAGTTGCCTCAGATTATTTATTCTCCAAATTCTTGTACTGCATTTATGTTGTAGCTTTCTGTTCATCTATTAGCTTCTTTCCTAATTTCAGGAAATAGGTGAACATTTCAATTCTTTAACATATTTTGCCTCTAATTTTTAAATAGGAAGGGCTCACTCTTGATCCTTGCAGATGTGAAACAATGCAAACTGTGTATATTTTATGTTTTCTGAAAGGACACAGCAGCCAGGTAAGTTCTATCTGGTCTTATTCTCTTTCATAGAATGCTTTTTCCAGTTGCCCCACCATGTCTTTACTCAATAAAACTGGACAATTAATGAGCACCTGAGTTCGGCTGGGTCTGGTTTAATGACACAGGCTTGGGAAAGAAAGGTTTTTCCCCAACTCATAAGCATCATCAATCTGGATAAAGTGTCCTCATAAGAAGGTCACCATCTAACTATCAAGAACAGCCACAAAAGTACATTCTTTTGTTGGGTTTATATTGGAGCATGGGATGTTTAGGTTAGCTATAAGGAAGGACTGACAGTGATTATGTTAAGTTAAACCCAGAAATTAGTCATTAATAAGATGCTATGGAATTTCTTCTTCTGAAGATTCATAGAAATTAGATAATTCCTTATCCTCCTGGGTACCAAGCAGTTCTGGTCTGCCTGGAGACAGGGGGATGGAAGAGATTACCTCTCAAATTTTTGACAATCCCATAGTGCCTAAAATCACATATAGAGTTAGTGGATAACTACTTTAGATGTCCTTTGAGACCCTTGAGGAAATATTAAACATTCAGCTTCTCCTGTGTCCCATTCTCCCTAGGACATCTAGGTGGATTTCATATTGGTTATATCCTTCAGGGGAGGAGGTCAGAATTAATTCAACCCTTTACAGACAGGAGAGGCCCTGGATAGGGGGAATTTTAAGGAAACAAAACATAATTATTCAGGAGCCAGGGATCCATTTACAAGAAGCCTTGCACAATTATTTAATTTCCACAAACTAGTTATGGGGTAAAAAAATTCAGCATTGCAGTTTTGGGCATCATTTTTCCTACTCTTCTGTTTGGACAGGGTGTTGGAGGAAGAGGTCAGAGGGCAAAACGTACTGCTTGAATCAGTATCACAAGAAGCTTATTTTTGGAATTTCAACTCTGATCAATCTTTCTTTTTTCTTATCTGTTTTTAAAATTAGATTAAATTCTCAGTTTTATATTCTCTCCCAACCCTCACAAGCTCCCCCACCCATCAAGAAGGTAAGAAATAAAAATCTCATTACAAATATAAAATAATTCAAAACAAATTTGCTCATTAGTTATGTTCTAGGGGAAAAAAAATAATAAAGGGAAAAAATATGCTTAAATCTACCCACTGAGAACATCAGTTCTCCTTCTGAAGGTGGAGAGTATTTTCATCCTGAATCCTTTGAAATTGTGTTGATCAGTGTTACTAAGTTTTTTACAGTTGATTATCTTTACAACCTATGTTACATAATTATATGTTTACATATATATTAACAATATTCTCCTGATTATGCTCACTTTACTTTTCATCAGTTCATATAAGTCTTCCCCAGTCTTTCTGAAAACAGCCTCTTCATCATTTCTTATAGAACAATAGTATTTCATCACATCCATATACTACAATTCTTTCCCCCAGTTGATGGGAATCTCTTCTGTTTCCAATTTGCCATCACAAAATGGAGCTACTGTAAATATTTTCGTACACAAGAGTTTTTTTCTTTTTATCTCTTTGGAATATGGACCTGGTAGCAGTATTGCTGTGTCAAAGTGGACATGCATTTTACTAGCTTTTTAGGGAGGGTTCCAAACTGCTTTCCAGACTGGTTGGGCCAATTGACAGCTTCACCAACAATTCATCAGTGTGCCTGTTTCGCCACACATCCTTCCCACAGTTGTCATTTTCCTTTCCTGTCATCTTAGCCAGTCTGATGGGTATGAGGTAGTACCTGAGAGTTGTTTTCATTTGCATCATGGCAATCTTTCAACCAAACATTTATTGTGGGACTAATACACTCCCAGCCCAGTGCTAGGTACTATAGGGAAGAAGTTGCAAAAAAGCTAAAGTCATGGTACCTGCCCTCAGGGAGCTCACAATTTTTTGGGGAGGAGGGCATGCAGGAAACAAGTTATACACACATTCCCCTCAGCAGCACATGATCATCAAAAACAGTTTAACGGTCCTCCAGTCCAACTCACTAATTTTACAGATGATAAAGCAGAGACCCCAAGAGGTGAAGGAACTTGTTCAAAGTCACACATATACAGCAAGTGACATGGTTAGGATTCAAACCCCAGACTTGTAATTCTAGTAGAAAAAGCACTTGACTAGGAATTAAGAACCTGGTTCTAGTCCTGACTGTACCATTTACCAGCCAGGGGACCTCAGGCAAGTCACGTCTCCTCTCTGAGTCTCAGTTTCTTCCTCTGTAGAATGGGCATCATTATATCCATATCAGAAGACGAGTATAAGGACTAATGAATAAAAGGGTATAAAATGTTTTGCAAGATATAAAGTGGTATACTATTGTGAGGGATTCTTACTAATGCCTCTTTGAATCCTGAACAAGTAAATCCGTGCAAGATTATTGGTGGTCCTTCTGCAAACATGGTCCACACCTACTACACTTTTCTACTTGTCAACAGTTAGATAGCCAATATGGTGTACTCTCTCTCTCTCTCTAATATTGTATACTTATATATGTGTGTGTGTGTGTATACATATATGTGTATATATATACATATATTATATATAGAGTATGTGTATACATACATATATACATACATATATATATGTATACAGAGAGAGAGAGAGAGTTATATAGTTATATAGCCAATTATCTAACTGCAGTAACAGACACAGACCCTGGGACCACTTCTTACCCTAATAGGGAGTATATCAAAGGCCCCTGGCTGAAACAGACTCTGCCTTATAATAATAGTTCTCATTTATATGAGGCTTTTCAGTTTACAAAGAGCTTTCCTCATAGCAAGCCTATAAAGTGTGTGGTACAATCAATCAAAACACCTACTATGTGTCTGGCATTGCACTAGACACTGAGGACATAAATACATAAGTGAGACAGTCCCTGCCTTCAAAGAGCTTGCAACTATTATTATTTTTTTCCAAGGCAAATAGGGGAAGTGGTAGAGAGAAACCTGGGCCTAGAGTCAGGAAGCTGTTGCTCAGTTGCAGTTGTGGCCAACTTTTCATGACCTCATTTGGGGTTTTCTTGGCAAAAATACTGCCGTGGTTTGCCATTTCCTTCTCCAGTTCATTTTATAGATGAGGAAACTGAGGTAAACAGGATTAAGTGACTTGCCCAGGGTCACACAGCTAGTAAGTGTCTGAGGCTGGATTTGAATTCATTCAGTTAGTCTTCCTGCCTCCAGGCCCAGCTTTCTATCCACTGAGCCACCTTAGTTCAAATCCAGGATCAGATACTAGCTGTGTAACCTTGGGTCAGTAATTTAACCTCTATCTACCTCAGTTTCCTCATCTGTAAAATGGGAATAGTAATAGCACCTATATCCCTGATGCTATGAAGATCAAATGAGATAATATTTGTAAAGTGCTTTGCAAACCTTAAAGTGCTTTACAAATGCTAACTATTATTATTCCCACTTTTACAGAGGAAACTTATCATGGGACTTTGATGGCCAGTGCTTTGAACTGTTACCCATCAGTTTGACTTCTGAATGCTTGGATCATCCTCTGACATTTCTCTGCCCCTTAACCTGTGGCTGCCCTACCTGGATTCCTGACTCCCTAAATGTTTCTCATCTTAGGCTATGGCATGCTTTTTAAGCCTTGCAGCAAGATCCCTGATCTTTTGCTAATTCTGACTGCTGATAATGGCTCACTCCCATAATGAGAAAATCTCGATGTCTCCAGTTATGGCATTCAACTGGTAACCCCAATCCATTGCTACCCAAGAACTCAGAGTGCCAACAGGAAACTATTTAAATGTTCAAAGGTCTCATGGCTATTTTAATCACCCTAGAATCTTGGATTTCAATACTGACCTTTCCTCCAGTGAACCCAAAGCACCAAACCTCACTCTGGAGGCTGCAACAGTGATGGTCTAGGATCAGATAACGAAAGCACGTTCCCATCCCTTCTCTCATTGGATTCCCATGACAACTCTATGATGTAAATAGGAAAATGCTCCACCGCCCCCACCCCCCACTTCCCTCCGTTGCATAGACAAATAATTTCATCCTTATAGGGAAATTCAGTGTAGTATATAGGGAACAGCATTGTCTCTGGAGGGAAGAGGATTTGGGTTCAAGTTTGACACTACCAATGGGACTTTGGATAAATCACATCACTTCCCTGCCTGTCAGAAAAAAAATTTCCTTATCTATAGAATAAGTTAAGTTGGAATGGATGGCCTCAGAGACCCTTTTGCATTCTACCCTAATACCTGATAAGGAAACTGCTTTTACAGAAGTAGATTAGCAATTACTCTTCAACTCACAGTGTTGGAGAATTTTATGGGTGCAATTCTCAGTTAATTGACTTGCGGAGTCCTGTGTGTCAGGGGTAAGGCTTGAACCCTTGTCTTTCAGGCAGGTTCTTCATCCACTATACCAAGCTGCTTCTCTGTGGATGAGGCTCAAAGGAGTTAGGGGCTAGTCCAAGGTCACACAGTCAGTAAGTAGAGGGAACTAAAAACTCGAGGTATTTGATTCCTTGTCCAGTACTTTCACTATAAACCTCTCTTTTTTGGGCATCAAATCCATAATGAGAAGCAGCAAGAAATGTTCTTGTAGGCGTTAAACTACTTGGGTTATGAGTAGTGAGAAAAAATAATTTTCTCTTCTCTATTTAGACATTCCTAGAAAGGCTGCATCACTTTTTTTGGGGAGGGGTATTTTACTCTCTGACAATTCTGCTTTTTATCCTACTAGCAAATATTGTGAATCACCCAATTAGAGTAGCTTCTCTCTTCTCAACCATCCACTTTTCCTCAGACCTTGCACTATGATACCTCTTAGAACTTAAACTCCTGAATCAAAGTGACAGAAAAACAACAAGGAGTAGCTGATCATTTTTTTTCCATACGGTTCACTCCCCATTTAATTCTTCTGATGGACTTCTTTGCTTCGGGAACTAGCTGCTCCAGGATCTGCATCTTTGGAGGAAAACCACATATGACAACTGTGACAATCAGCTTTTGAGAAAAGAACATTGACTATTTCTTGACTATTTCTTGACTATTTCTTGACATTAGTCACTGCCTCAAAATACAATAAATATGTGATTTAGAGTTAGTCTTTTATTGTGTTTGCCACCACTGATCTCTCTCTGTCTTCTGAGAGTCTTACAGATATTAGTTTTTATTTCGTCAAAGCTGGCACTCAATTATGTGTTTTCTTATGTTGAATGATTGTTTCTTGTATGGATGTCACGTATGCAACTTGATGGTGAACATCTGGAGGTAGAAATGAAACCTTACATGTCTTTGTGGTTTTTTACAAGTTTTGTAAGTATTACTATAGGTATGTGTTGATTCCCTTGATAGAATGTAAGCTCTGTGAGGGCAGGGACCATATCATTTCTGTCTTTGTATCCACACTTCCTACTGGAGTACCTGGCACATTTTAAGTTTTTAGCAAATGTTTGTTGATTCTTAGGCAGTGTCCTGAATGGAATGAATACTGGATATATGCCTGGAGATGGTTTGATTGGCTAATTGTTAAGCCTATAACTGCTTTGCTTTATAGCAAACAAGTTACTCGATATGAATATTGAACCTGGATCAAGAGATGGTCACCAACCAATGGTCACTCGTCTCCATCATTTAAAACCTCCAGTGTATATTAGTGTAACCCGAGGCTGTCCATTCTATTTTTTTGACAGTTCTAATTGTTAGGGAGGTGAAGCTAAATTGAGCCAAACTGAGTTCCCTGTAATTTCCTCATTGGTCTTGAGTTCACCTTCTAGGCTAAAGAAAATAGGGCTAATCTCTCTTTTACTTGACACCTTTTTAAATATTTGAATACAGAAATTCCATCCCTGAGCAAATCACTTAACCCTTCTCATCCTCAGTTTCCTTATTTGTAAAATTGGGATAATAATGGTACCCACTTCACAGAGATATTGTGAGGATCAAATGAGATAAGCCACAAAAAGTGTTTTATAAACTCTATGTAAATCAAGTTATTGCTGTTTGGATGGCACATCACATTTTGGCAACTCATATTGAGCTCATTGTATACCAAAACCCAAGAACTATTCATTGCCTGTCTATATCTCCCTCATCCAGTATGTGTGCATTTGTTTTCTTAAACCAAGGACAGAATTTTATTAAATTTCATAGTCACCTTTGGCCCATCCTTCTAAGATCTTTCTGGATTCTCAGTCTTCTAGGCAAAATATTAATTCTCTCTCCCAACTGTATTTTACTTGTTGATTTGATGTCTGCCACTCATACTTCCACCCAAGCCACTGATAAAAATGTTAAAACAGAGCCAAGGGGATTCTCCAGCAGACTGCACTACTGACTTCCTTCCTGAATTTGTTGTCTGAGAAGCTAAGCTCAAAACTCAACTCTGTTACCTACTATCTGTGTGACATCGGGAAAGTCATTTAACCTCTCCAACTTCTGTTTCCTCATCTGTAAAATGAGAGGGTTGGACCTAATGACTTTGAAGGATACTTCTAGCACTAAATCTGTGGGTTTAAGATTCAATAGCTTCCTTATTAGCTGTAGGATCTTGGCCAATCTTTTAATTTGTTTGTTTCCTTATCTATCTTCCTTCTCTGAAAAATGGACATGATTGCTGTCCTGCCATTGAGCTTTTGTGAGGATACAGTAATATAAATGATATGAAAGTACTTAGTGAGCTCTAAAGGACTACACACAGACATACAGACACATAGGAGACATTCCCATTTACTCCTATGGCAAAGCTACAACTTTATGTACCAGGAGTAGCAAATCCTTTTAGTTTTAATATTATCCTCCAAACAGCTCAGTCCTAGGCTCTTAGGATCATAAATTTGTGGATGGAAAATACCTTCTCATTTCTACATTCCATTTTGCCCCAAGAGGCAGTGGTGACATGGAAGATGTAGGGCTCTCCTCTAAAGTTGGGAAGGTTTGGGTGCAAATCCTGCCTTGGACACATGCCGGCTCTGTGACAGTAGAGCTCTGCTACTGTAGTTCTAGTTGCTTATCATTTCAGTGCCCTTAGCAGCTCTTGGACTTTGCAAGTTACAGAGATTGCCAGTACATCAATAGAGAGAGTTCTCATGCCTACAGATCAGCTCTTTACTATATTGCTAGATGGAACATCAGACTTTGTTTTATTATTACTGTTAGACTTATAGGGTCATATATTTAGAGCTAGAAGGAATGTTAAAAGTAATCAAATCTAACCCCCTTGTTTTACAGATGAGGAACGTGAGTCCCAGAGAGATTAAGTGACTTACTTGGGGTCACACAGTCAGTAAATCGGAGGCAGGACCTGAACCCAGATCTTCCTTGCTCCAAAGTCCATTACTCTAGTCTGTGGTGTCAAACTCAAATAGAAATGGGGGCCATGAAACCATACTTTTCTAGGGTGCATGTTGACTTAAAAATCTACATATTAACATTTTATACCCATTCTATTCGATTCTATTCTTATTAGTTTTATCATATACATTTTAATTTAATTCCTCTGGCAGTCAGGAGCATTTCTGCTGGCGTGTTTGACATCTCTGCTGTAGCCATTGCATGAACCTGCCTCGACATAACTTATGATGAGCCATGTCACAGCTGTCATAGTCTGAAAACAATTTCTTTCCAAACAACACTTGGCTGCTAGTGTCTATGTGGTGGGTATACACATAGTTCTGTGTGCAGATTTATTACTTACTCTTTAGCCAGGGTTTAGACAGAGCAGCGCTATCCTTATGCATAAACAGAGTGGGTGGCTGTTTGTTTTGGTATGATATAAGGGATGCCAAAAGCATCCCCTGGGCAAAAGTCTCTTTCCTACTTTCCTGCCAGACGGTCTTGACACTCTCACCTTTAAAGCTACCCCTTAGAACACACATTTTTCTAACAAACTCTGTAGCACATGGAATTAATAATTTGTTGGGTTGTCGTAAGGATATAACGAGAAAATATCTTTGAGCAGGAGGGAACAATATTTAAAATGTAAGGGATTTACTATTACTTATTCACAAAGTCGTAGATTTTTCACATTTTTAATACTAAGAGGAAACCCTCATGTTTATATATTTTACAGTCTTCAAATGTGTATTATGATAAATAATACCAATGAGTAGTTATTACTAATAAAGTGATAGCTGACCTTACATAGGACTTTACCGCTTACAAAGCATGTTACGGTTTATCTTATTTGATCCTCAAGGCAATTTTGTGAGGTAGTTAGTGTAAGTATTATGTTTTACAGAAGGGAAACTGAGACACAAATCTTTTTATGAAGGCCCTCAATTGAATCTATGTTACTGGGAAGGCATAAATGCATTAACTGTTAGAGCTTAGAATGTTAGAGCTTTCCTAGGCCTAACTCATTCATTTTACATACCAAGAAATAAAAGACAGATGCCATGTCTTATCTAAACCTTGTATTCACTGGTATCTAGCACACAGTAGGCTCTGTACAAGTGTTGATTATATGAGCTGATAAAACTTACACACAACTAGTTAGTGGGAAAGTCAGCACTAGAACTTGGGTCTCCTGACTCCTTGTCCAATTTTTTGTCCACTTTTCTATGCAGGTGTTCATTAATTGCCACAATAGTAAGAATTAGTTTTTCTTATGGAATCTGCCACTGCCTGTTGCCATCCAGGAAGAGAGAGCTCCCTGACAACTCCTCCTTGGTGACTAGTGATGGGATACAACAATAGGTAAGTTTGATGGGAGAGAGAAGGAAGGGAAAGGAATGGAGGATATCACTGACTGGTTCATTAATAGGCAGCAAAAAGATTCTGGGGAAGAGTCTTGTTAAATATCTAATATTTTTATCAGTGACTTGGATGAAGACATAGATGGCAAGCTTATCAAATTTTCAGATGATACAAAGTTGAGTGGAATCGCTAATACAAGGCAGGTCACAGAGTGATAGGAGTATTTTTATGTTACCTGTTAACAGTTGATGTTATCAAGAGTTAGATGACTTGTTACTAGTTTCAGAATGTCTTAGATCTGAGACTTTAGACCTTAGATAACTGCCAAGGTCCCTTCTGTTTAAAAAAAATGTTTATTTATAACTCACTATTGAACCTCAATAAAACAAACTGAACTTGCTTAGTTAAGTATTTACGTTAAAATGAATTAATTTCAACACTTAAATTATCATTGCATTTTTAAGTTCACTCCTCTGAAGTTCTTATCATGATTCTTTGTGTTTTCATTCACCTTCACTTTTCTCTAAGGCTTCTCTTGCTCTAACATTCTCGGTTTATATGATTTTATAATAGGAAACAAATCTATTCCTACTTCCATGGAACTGATATTAAAATATCTGAAGTTAATGTCTGTGGCCTCTAAAACCTCTTCTTCTTGAAGCTAAATATCCTCAGGTCCCTTAACTGTTCTTCATGTGATATTATTTCTAGTTGTTCCATCAGCCTGATCATCCTTTTTGGATATGGTCCAATTTATTGATAGTCCTCTTAAAATGTGTTACCCAGAATTGTAGCCTAGAATGTGTGTCTTTGTCCATGGCCTTAATGGTACAGTTAAGTCAGGAGGGAGCACAGTAGAAGTGGAATCTGGCATGGGCCTGCATGCCAGTTTAGGTAGTGGGTGGAGAATTCAAGCAACCACTATAAAAGACTAGAGCTTTGGGTAGTCAGGTTGATTCTGGCAAATACTTCCATAGCATTCCCTAGATCTTGCCTACTGATCTGATGCAAAGCTCCCCATCTAAATCTCTGCCCTCTCAACTGATTGTCAACTTATGTCAACTTCTTAGATTTTGGGGCCTTGAAGAAATCCTGATACCAACCCAGCCTGACCTCTTGGTGTATTCTTGCCTGATTTTTGCTTTGGACCCTAAGTATTTTCCACTGAATCTCTGGCCTTACCCAGGTGGGATATGACATGGTGATTCAAACACAGAATTCTACTAATTGTAGGTTAAGATTGTTTTAGCTTTTTCAGCAACTTCATCATCCTGCTGGCTCCTATTGTTTTGGTCGTTGAAACCTTCAGGTGTTTTTCACATGAACTGCTTTCAAGCCAAGTCTCCTCTGTTCTGGACTTGTGCCATTGATTTGTTGAACCTAAGTGCAGGATTTACGTTTGTCCCTGCTGAACTTAATCTTGCTGGCTTTGTTCTATTATTCCAGATGGTTGAGATAAATTTGAAGTTTGATTGGGTCAGCTATTGTATTAGCGATTCCGCTCGACTTTGTGTCATCTGAAAATTTGATAAGCTTGCTATCTATGTCTTCATCCAAGTCATTGATAAAAATATTGGATAGGACAGGGCCAAGGACAGAGCTGTTTGACATACCACTAGATAACTTTGTCTATGCTGACATCGATCCATTAATCAACATTCTTTGGGCACCATTGTTCAACAAACTGCTAATCCAGAGAACAAGACTATTCCCCAGCCTGTATTTTTTCCTCATCTTATTCTTTTCAGTCTTTGGATTAACCAGTTTTAGGCTGTGTAACAGGCTTGAGTGAGGGTTGGGAAGGTCTGTAGTGTCAGATAAGTTGTTGCTTCTATCCCAAATCACTCTAGGAGGGGGAGATGATCAGTGATAAGAAATTGGGAGTGAAGATAAAAGTAATTCTGATGTTACTTTAAAACTTCCTCCCCATAACTAACTCCTGCTACCTTGAAAGAGTGAGGAGGTGGTAGGGATGAATGTATGCAGGTTTAAGAAGAGTTTGTAGCCTGAAAGGAAACAGATTTGTCACTATTATATAAGGGCTAGAGCTTGATCCAGGTCATGAGGCTAAGCCAGGACCTTCCATGCTTACAGTGAATGAATCGGAATCTGACCTGGTAGAATCAAGATTAACCCCACCCCACTCTCTAATTCAGCAGCAACAGGGGACCTTTCCCAGGGACTTCACCAAGTGCAAGGGTGTTAAGCTTGATGGCTTAAAAAATGAAATAAAAGGAGCAGCTCAGAGACCAAGAAAACTGTTGTCAAGTAACAGTGAAAGAGATGTTTTTGAAGTGAGATGGGAGACAAGGGGGACAAAGATAATCTCTGAAGCCTGACCAAGCCAAGAATCCACAGCAACAATATACAAGAAATATACCCTTGCACTTTGATATTTCATACTTCAGTGATCTTTGAATTCATGGATGTAGGTATTCCCTCCACTGGTGCAGGTTGCAACCCAACCAGTCCTTCTTGTCATAGACCATTATTATCCATAAATATCCCACGGGGACAGTCATTCATTAAGCTAGAGGCCTTCCTCTAGGTCTTTTGACATTACATGGGTAACAATGCAGGCTGGGCTATTCATCAGTTATCTTTCACTTCTGCTGTGTAACTGGCCCACTTCCATCTCTGACCATTCAGCTACTGGATATCTTTTAGCTCACTTCTTCTACCCAGTTCACAGTTTGTGATAAACTACAATTTAAACCTACCATGTTTCTTTGCATTTCTCTTTGGGTTACTCATAACTTTAATTCTTCAGCTATCATGGTGTTTCGTGGCTTGTAGCCAAATTACATCATCCAAAGAATAATGGTATTAAAAAGATAGGGTTTCATCACATTGAGAAGCTTGGGGTCATGGAAATTATGCAGCACTTTCCCAAATGCAATCCAGTCCTCTCTTTTCTTGTTGTCAAATTCTGGACCTGGGATATTGTCCATTTTCAGTGTCTTGTCATGATATGCATGCACACACATGCACACACATATCATGGACACATATGTGTGTACACACACATCTATATACACATATGTTTATGTGTGACAGGCACTGAAAATGGACAATGCCCTGAGTCCAGAATTCAGCAAGAAGAAAAGAGAACTAGATTGAACTTGGGAAAGTACTGCATAATTTCCATGACCCCAGGTTTCTCACTGAGATGAAAACCCATCATTTTAATACCAGTATTCCTTGGATAATGCAATTTGGCTACAAGTCATGAAACATCTCAATACACAGACACAGTCACAGAGACAGATACACACACACACACACACACACACACACACAGAAGGTTCATCTCAATGGATTGCCCATCCAACCGCATGTCATAGTCTGGTATTCCTCATTCATTTGGTTTTTCTTGTGTGAACAAACACCCCAGAATGTATCCATTCAAATGACTACTATCCCTTTCAGAGCAGTCACTTTTGGAGGTTACTCCTTAATAGAAAGATGCAGCCAGTGCCCAGACATTTTTGGAACTCCTCTCCCAGTAATGGCCTTTATAGCCTCTTTAGGAGACCCATGAGAATGTTAGCTTTACTACTTTATAATCACACCTAATTTTGGCTCCCTGAATGGTATAACCCATTCTGTTTATGCAACTTATTCAACAGATGTGGCTCCAAATGACTTTTGGCTATTTCCAAATCAAATACATTTCCAATGGAGGAAAATTTCCCATCACTGAGAATTTTCAGAAGAATACAGTGGACTTTAAAGGTAATTCCCCTATATTTGAGTAATCCCCAAATATGTTTTATATAGTGGCAAAACTATTAGAATGAGTTTGAAGCCTTCTAAGCTGACTATTTTGAAAGGGACAACTCTCTAGGATGCATAAATTGTGGGTGTATTTGCTAAAAGAATAGTCATATCACAGGGAGTCAAGAGTGGCACAGTGGATAAAGTGCTGGACCTGGAGTCAGGAAGACCTGAGTTCAAATTTGACCTTAGATACTTACTAGTTGCATGACCCTGGGCAAATCACTTAATCCCATTTGCCTTAGTTTCCTCATCTGTAAAATAAGCTGGAGAAGGAAATGGCAGAAAATTCCAGTATCTCTGCCAAGAAAACCCCAGGTGAGATCATGAAGAGTCGGTCATGACTGAAAGTGACTGAGTCACACCAGAACTCTATTTATTGTGAACAAGAACTCCTCAATTGCCTTTTGGATGTGGAGAAAAGGCTTTCTTCCATACATGACCACACTTCTGCTCTAGCCTCTGTTTGGATCTCTCCTAAATATATTAAATCAGTGACCACTGATCACTTTCTGACCTCTTATCCAGATCCTGCAGGTATAGAACCTACAACCTCTTCTGACTCTTTTTGTCTCAGGTTTGGGAGCTTCTTTGTTAAGGTTCTAGATAAGCTAGGGGTTTTGCTTATCATTCCTGGCTAAAGCTTTCTCTGTAATAATATCGAGACCAAATATCTGACTGTGATGTCTCATGTGTGGTGTTAGTGAAAAACTAGGAAAAAGGCTAAATTATTTCCTTTAGGTCAGTTGCATTCTTGGAGTACCTATGTTTTAGTATACAGTGGTGAATAAGGGGCAGCTATTATCTTTCCTTTCTCTTCCCTTTCCCTTTCCCTTCTCCTTCCCCTTTTTCTTTTTCCCTTCCCCTTCTGTTTCCCTCTCCTCTCCTCTCCTCTCCTCTCCTCTCCTCTCCTCTCCTCTCCTCTCCTCTCCTCTCATTTCCTCTCCTCTCCTCTCCACTTTTCCATTCGGCCCATGAGGAAATAACCTCTACTAATGCAGACTGGCACCTACTCTGCAATTTACAGTATAAGAGAGAGTTGCTTGAGGCTCTTAGAGGGTTAGTGACTTGCCCAGGGTCACACAATCAGTATGCGCCAGAGGTGTAATTTGAAATCAGTTCTTCTGACTAAGAGGTCAGTCCTCTATCCACTAAGCAGCCATATTCAAAACACCAAAAAATAATTTATTACAACCCTTCTCCAGTAGCTGTGGGTTTCTATTTAGAGTCTTCTGGCTGTGGGGATACTCTAACCTTTATACTCTACCCAGTATCCATCATATCATTTTCTTACTTTCCCAGACTCTGAACGCACCACTCAGAGCTTGGAGGGTTGAGAAATGCATCAGCTTCTTCCTCTTCCTCTTCCTCTACTCCCACAGGCAACCTCTTCAAACCTTGCTGTCGTTTATGTAGTCTATGTAGTAGACAGAGCAGGCTTTGCTGCCTCTTACCCCAAATCATTTCCCGGCAAGTATAATGCGTATATACAAAAGCTGAGAAGCGAGAACCAGTCAGGGGGTGTACCTCACTCAGGGCTCATAACACAGAGAACAGTGCTGCTGCTGTCACTGCTGTTGGCTGATCCGAATATGTAGGAGGAGAACCTTCATATGAACACTCCTGGCAGGAGATCTGGAAGTGGCCCTGAATGTCTCAGGTACTCCATGTCTATATCACCCCTGCCACAGGATTGTGAATTAAATGAGTTCCTTTGCCTTTAGAAGAAGTATGCAGCTTAGGAAGAAACAGTTAGAGTACAAACATACAGGTTAACCTGAGTCTGAACAGAGCTTGTGCTTATGGGTAAGATGGTGATACAAACTCATTTTTCTAAGCCACATCTGAGAAACCCTTTGATTGAAAAAGCATCGTAATACATCTGTCTTTCAAACTGATAGAGGACTCATTATGATATCCCACTATCTCTTTTCCTCTCATTTTTTTGAGATTAAAAGAATTTCCTCCCAAATTCTCAGATCTAAATGTTAAATCTTGAAGACAGAGATTATTAGAGCAGCCTGTGGTCAGTCTTCCAGATCACAATCTAATTAGATGGAAGAGGCACCTTAGATTTCATGCCCACTCAGTATGCTAGGGACATGGTAAGTGTTCTAAAGAGAGAATGTGACACCATGACATAGGGAGAGGGAAACATTAGCACACCTGTGACTCTGTGAGGGCACAATCAGGTTTGGACCTTTGCCTCTGTAATCACGTCCTTGGTGATGAACCAGCAAGCATGTTCACCGATGTAATCAACTACCTTATGGGAGCCACGTGGGGACTAGTTATCCTCCTGTCACCTGAAGGAAAAGACAATTACTGGGGCCCTGAAGAGAGCAAATGTTGCTTTTCTTTAGAGCCATGACCCTTTCGAGGTAGGCAGACTCTCTACACAGTCTACTTGTGCTTAATAGACAGGCAATGAATGAAATAAAAATAGCCCTGAAATGTGTGCTAGGGAGGCAGTGGGAAATTCAAAGCTAAGACCTGAAACTGAAACCCCGCTTTGGGGGAGTCACTGAGACGATGTAATCACAAATACTGATTGAGGACACCAGGTGAGCAACCTTGGTTTACCCAACTTACAAAGAACTATAACATGACATAGGATCATGTCAGTAAGAGGCAATCAGCTTCTCTGATCAAACGCTAGCCCATCTGGTCAAAGAGGAGTCAGTCAGATCCTTGACAATCCCTGGACTCAGTACTGGCAGAATGATAATACAGTATAAAAGAATGATAATAATAAGAACTGATATCCCTATATGGCCCTTTAAGAACTGCCTTATCATAAGAGGCCGCTAGGGGGCGCAGTGGAGTGTTGAAAGAAGACACAAATTCAAATGCTGCTGCAGACACTAGCTGTATCACCTTGGGTGAATTATTTAACTTCTGTCTGCCTCAGTTTCCTCAACTGTAAAATAGGCTAATAATAACACCTATCTCACAGGGTTGCTGTAAGAATCAAAGGGGAGAATTATATGAAAGTGCCTGGCAATTGTATGCACTTTATTAATGCTTATTCCCTTCTCTTTTCCCCATCTGGCTTTGTATTTCCAGCACCTAGCCCATTGCCTGGTACATAGTAGTTCCCTAATCAATGTTTGCTGATTATTTGGTTAATAATAGGTCACAGATTAGAGCTTTTGGGGACATTAAGTCTAATCCCTTCACTTTATAGGTGAGGACACTAAAAGCCAGAGAAAGTAAGTGTTTTGGTCAAGATCACATAAGTAGTAAGTGGATTTTTTGAGCCACATAATGTCTCCTTGAGGTAGGAACAGCAGATAGTATTTTTACAGATGCTAAAGCTGAGGATCAGAGACCTTAAGCCATTTTCCCAGAGTCTGAGGTGTTGGAAGCCAGTTCCCAGAGTTCCTTCTGTTATACTGTGATGTTTCTCAAGATCGCTGGTCTCTGCCTAGGAAAAGTTATGAGCTCTCTGGGGGAGAAGACATGGCTGGTGTGCCTGAAATGAGTGGTGAGCAATACAAGAGAGTGTATAAGCAGGGCCTGGATTTTGGGGTACAGATTTAAGTGCTAGCAGAGCTGTGAGATGAGGAAGATCCACAGGAGATGTAGCAGTGGAGGAAAGCTTCTGGAAGAACTTGAGTTGGATGTTAGAGATGAACAGGGTTTGGAGAAGGGAGGAGGCTGGAAGATAAAAATAATAATTAACATTTTGTAGTGCCTACTCTGTGTCAGGCACTGTGCTAAGGGCTTTACAAATGATATCCCAACTGATCCTCACAGCAGCCCTGGGAGATAGTGCTATCGTGATCTCTGTTATGATCTTACCATTGAAGAAGCAGTTAAGTGACTTGCCCAAGGTCAGACAGCTAGTAAGAGTGCCATAGACCTGCTGTGATGTATAAAAAGTTTGAGAGACATAGTTTCTGGGTAATTAATCATTTTATTAATCATGCTAGCAATAATGAACAAAAGAGGTCAGTGACACTCTGAAATGCCAAAGACTCTTCATGGAACCCACTCAATGCTTACCTTGAAAGAGTGGGTGTTCCTACAGGTGGCAATCAACTCTGATTGGTTAACAATTAATGAAAAGAATGAAAGTTATACTGAGAAGTGGACCTATTCTAATGAGGGGCTGGGGAACTTGACTGTGATCACTCAGTCTTGGACAAAGAGACTTATCTCTTATCCAAACTAGGGCAATTTAGACAAAAGGGGTTTCACTTTTACTCAGACCTGGCTGAGTGTAACACCATGGGCCAGAATTCACCTTAGATTAAATTCTTTGTAAGGTTCCCTAGTTGGATGGGGCAATAGCTCCCACTCAGGATCAAAAGGCGTGAACCCTAGGGATTTGAACAATCTCATCCATCAACATCCTTCAGATACTAGCTTGGCCTAGTATAGAATGAGGATGTAGGAAGGGAAAAATCCTGGGTCTTCCCAATATTTACAATTAGTTATTTAGTAATCATTTCTCTCAGACCAACTGCAGACCAGAATACAGGTTGACTGAAAATCTTGGGTTTTTTTTTTTTTACTCTATTGAGGCACAGAGCAGAAGACAGAAGAATTAGAGAAGAAAAAAGAAAAGCAGAATAAGAAGGAATGAATGAGGAATGAAGGGGAGAAAAGCGAGAGATAGAGACAAAGACAGAGAAAGGGAGAGAGATGAGAAAATTAAAGAGAGGAGGAAGGAAGATAAGAGGAGAGAGAGACAGAGACACACAGACAAAAAGAGAGAGAAAGAGAGAGAGAGAGAGAGAGAGAGAGAGAGAGAAGAGAAGGGGAGAGAACAAAGAGACAGAGAGAAAGAATGGCAATTTTAGAATAGAACTTAAAAAAGATGTTCTTCCCAATTGCCTGTGAAAGAGACAGAGTTCTCCTAGAATACCTTTCCGAGGAGCTAAGAAACTTATCACTGCTGCTGTAGACAGGACACCCATCATTTGCCACGAGTCACCTCACTTGCCTCCTTTGGATATTGGATAAACTCTTCACCCAACACTCACAGAGAAATTCCCCCAGACAAAAGTGGGGATCCTGCACAATGGCTTATATCTCTGAGAAAACCCAAGGGTTAACTAACAAATGAATTCCTGAGGAGAGACTTTTTACTCGCAGAAAGGAGAAGAGAAAAGAGGGAGAAGAACCTTAAAGGCTGGATTCACAGGGGACAATCTTTGCTTCAGTAACTTTATATTTAGATTACAGTGGCTGGGAGTTAATTAGCCTTGCTAGTCTTTTTTTTTTTTCCCCCTCCGCCCATCTCCTTTTTCAGACTAATTAGTAAGAAAACTGGATATAAAGAAAATCAGAGTCATTTTCAGAAGGGAAGAAGGAAGGCTAGGGGAGAAAAACACCCTCAACACTTTATATATAACAGCCCCCTTTGGAGGCCATTAGCTTCATAATGACCAAGGATTGCTCTGGATTCTGACATGAGGAAATGCTGCAGTCTCTGGACTCATTTATGCAACGAAGGCTTTAATGATGTGAGGCCTAGCGGCTTGGCCAGAGCCAGTTGACGCCTTGTGTCACGTTATTTAATTATGCAATGATCAGCAACCTTTACATTTTAATTAGGGAGCCACTGTAATGAAGCCGCCCCCTTCTCTGTGTGGCTTTCTGCTCTGGAAAGGTCTTCTCCACTAATTGGTTGTTTGGAAACTTAATCTTGACACAGCTAGGCAGGTAGATGTTCCTATGTTTTATTCCTAATATGTTCTTTGGTCTTTTTCTTCCCCTCCTCTTTGTTTTGCC
Organism: Pseudochirops corinnae; assembly: GCA_028646515.1. Classification (NCBI taxonomy): domain Eukaryota; kingdom Metazoa; phylum Chordata; class Mammalia; order Diprotodontia; family Pseudocheiridae; genus Pseudochirops; species Pseudochirops corinnae. Next base: position 228,749,546 of record CM053585.1, on the reverse strand, counting down.
TAATTAGTGCTAATAATTTAAAAGCTGCATGGCATGCCTTTGATCCTGCTGCTTACCATACATATAAGCCATTCTATTAACAGATATTAAATACTGCTAATACTTGGTGACACACTATTAGAGCCTGCTTACAAACAGCCTCCCCTTTCTGCCTTATAGAGCCTGGCTTGTCACATACCTTTCATTCACTGGGTTCCAAGGAAAAGAAAGATTCCACAAACCAGCTTGGAGTGCTGTATCTTAATAACCGTTCACGGCCCCCTTTATAGTGTGCTGGCATTGAAAACCTGCATGATTTATTCCACGTTTCAGGATTTTAATGATTAATTCATGAATGTATCTGCAAGAATGCCAAGGTCTCCAAAATAATGAAAACCTTTTTTTTTTTAAAGTTGTTTGTTTTCATTTCAAATCAAAGCAATCTGTCTTGAGCATTTCTGTCTTTCCCTCCCCCTCTCCCACTTGCTTTCCCCTAGGGGAAAAAAAAAAGAGAAAAAAAAAAAAAGCTCATTTCACTGGGGTCTTGATAACGTTTTGACAAGTAATAGAATTCATTTACATTTATCAAAATAAACAGATAAGTCTTCCATCTTCTCCCTGTTTTGGTTGACACGGTCTCTCACCCCCAAAGCACAGTTATGTGGGGCTTATTTAGCCTGGCTTTCCCTAGTCTTCTTTTGAATTCTATAAAATGCTGTCCTTTATTTTGACTCTGGGTAACTCTGAAAGATTTGATAACAGCATCTTTCTTAGGCCTGTAGAAGGAAACATTACAACTTTCATTAGATCTACAACTAGGGCAGGGTCACTAGAGTTTTGTCCCAGGGTAGAAAATTTAGAGGGCACCCAAATCCTGGTATGAAGTTTCTCCACGTCAACAAATTAGAAAACTTGTGGTATCTAGGAGTATGTTTCCTTTCCCCATTGCCTATGTCCCGGATGAACCTATCTTCCTCCGTCCTCCTCCCTTATTCCTGACCGTTCCAGTTGTCCCAGGTACAAAAACTACTAGTTAAATCTCTAGCTTTCAGCAATCCGTAAGCCCTGAAATATATCAGTGAATGCTGGCAGAGGGTAGAGGTGATTGTATTTGGCCTTTGTATCCTATACAAGAGAAGTAACAATTACATTAAAAAAAAATCCCCAGATAAGCACTGAAGTCTTGGCATAGCTGGAGTATAGAAGTTAATTGTTATCTTTAAAGTTTCCCTATTAGGACTGCCTCCAGAGAGATGCTGTTTCTTTTTCATGGGACCAATATATTATGCTAATGTATTCATATAACTTTAGTCCCATCATAAAGTGGACAGTAACAAAATAAGACTGATCTATTGGGGACATATTCTTCTGCGTGGGCAAATATCTTCTCAATAAAAAACAAATTCACAAATTCATTCTAAATTAATGACCAGGTCAATGCAGTATTCCTTCACCTCTGGAAAAAATAGCATTTGAAAGGCTTGTATTTGGCCTTCTTAATGAGGGACATGGGGCCAGAGATAGGAGAAGAATAAGTATGGTATGGTCTTGGGAGTCAGATGAGCTGGTGTCAAAGCCTGTCACTAAAATTTGTTACCTGGATGACCTTAGGAAGGTCACTTGACCTCTCTGGGCCTCTTGCCTTATCTATAAAGTGAAGGTTTTTAAATTAATGACCTCTAAGGTCCCTACTCGATTTGTGATCCCATGACTGAAATTTAAAATTCGGTACTCAATACTTAGTAGTTCTTTTTTTTTTCTTTTTTTTTTGTACTTAATAGTATTTTATATTTTTCCAATTACATGCAAAGATGGTTTTCAACATTCACTTTTATAAAATTTTGAGTTCCAAATTTTTCTCCCTTCCTCCTTTCCCTCCCCCCTCCCCAAGACAGCAAGTAATCTGATATAGGCTATACATACATATACAATCATATTTAACATGTTTCTACATTAGTTATATTGCAAAAGAACAATCAGAACAAAATGGAAAAACCATGAGAAAAACAAAAACAAAAAACAACAAAAAAATGAAAATAATATGCTTTGATTTGCATTCAGGCTTCATAGTTCATTCTCTAGATGTGGTTAGCATTTTCTGTCATGAGCCTTTTGGAATTATCTTGGATCATTGTATTGCTAAGAAGAGCCGAATCTGCTATAGTTGATCAAGACCCAATATTGCTATTACTGTGTATAATGTTCTCCTGGTTCTGTTCACTTCACTGATCATCAGTTCATGTAAATCTTTGGAAGTTTTTCTGAAATCTGCCCGCTTATCATTTCTTATAGAAAAATACATTACAGTCATATACCACAACTCGTTCAGTCATTCTCCACTTGATAGGCATCCCCGTAATTTCCAATTCTTTGCCACCACAAAAAGAGCTACTATAAATATTTTTGTGCATGTAGGTCCTTTTCCCTTTTTCATGATTTCTTTGGGATGCAGACCTAGAAGTGGTATTGCTGGATCAAAGGATATGCACAGTTTTATAGCCCTTTGGGCATAGTTGCTCTCCAGAATGGTTGGATCAGTTCACAACTCCATGGTGGTTCTTTCTTTTTGTGACTTTTGAACACCTACTCATCCCTGTGTTAAGCAAACTCTGTGTGTGTGTGTGTGTGTGTGTGTGTGTGTGTGTGTGTGTGTGATGGGGGGAAGGAATCTGATACAGAAGAAGTAGTTGACAAACTTCCTGCGATTAAGGTAATTGGTACACAGTTAGGAGAATTAAAATTAAAACACACATAATCCAATTAGGGAGCAATTCTCACACAAGCTAATTGTGGAGCAATTTGAAAATGAATCAGTTAGGAAGCAACTTAGTGGTCAAAGATGTTCTAGGCACTTAGCATGGTTCCTGGCACAAAATAGGTGCTTAATAAATACTGACTGACACTGACTAAAAATGCCATGCTGAGTTCAGAGACACTGGGGTCTCTGGAGGAAAGGAATCATGGAAGGGATAACAATTGAGTTGGGCTTTGAAGGATGAATAGGAGTTCATAGAATCACAGTTTCTCAGCTGTAAGGGACCATCCAGCTCAACCAGAATATATGAAAAAGAGCCCCCCTCTATAATAAACCCAATCAATGATGATGTAGTGCTTGACTGAAGATCCCTAACGTGGGGGACCTCTCTACCTTGAGGGAGCCCAGTTTACTTTGGCATAGTTATGATGTTTTGCTTGACATCAAGCTTAAATTCATATCTTTTTTTTAATGTTCATCCATTATTCCTAGTTCTGCTCCTAACGGCCCAAGCAGAATCAATCTAATCTCTCTTACAAGTAACTGGACCTGGCAAGTACCTGAAGACAGTATCACGTTTTTATCCTCTCTAATCAACCTCCCACTGCTCCAGGCTAACCCATTCACATTTCCCTCCAGGATTCTTATCTGGCATGATCTTCAGGTCCTTCAACTGCCTAGCTGTCCTTTTCTGTAACTCTCTCTTAGCTTATCAATATCCTTCCTAAAATGTGGTATCCATAGGAAGGGGTGAGCATTCCAAGGAGGAGTAACACTGGCAGCAAAGGTTGGTAGAAGGACTATTTGGATGGGAGGGCATGTGTTGGGGAGTAGTGAGGAAACAATATTGGCTGTGCAGACATGGGCAAGGTTCTGGAAGGTCTTCAGAGCCAGACAGAGAAATATGGAATTGGAGCCATGAAAAACTGACAACATTTTTTTGTATGTTCTTAAGAAGGGAAATAATATGATAAAGCATTTTAGGAAGGTTAATCTGGTGTCCTAAGTAGGATGAGTTGGAAGAACTAGAGACTGGAAGCAGAAAGATTGCTATTGCAGCCTTGAGGTGAAGAGGACTTAGGCTAAGATACTATCAGTGGGATGCAAAGAAAGGGAGGAAAAATGTGAGAAACTGTAAGAAATAACGGTACTTGGTAATGAATTGGATATGGGGGATAAAGGAGAGGGAAGAATAAAAGATGACTATGAAGTTGCCAGCCTAGAGGCTAAGGAAATTGTTGTATCCCTGGCAGAAATGGAGAATTTGTAAAAAAAACAAACAAACATGGAGCCAGTGTGGGGATCTATGCAGAGAAGATGATTAATTTTTTTAAACCTATTAGGTTTTGGATAATGATAGGATGTTTAAGTGGAGACACATGCAATTGGAAAGACAGAACTAGAGTGTGGGGGTAGGAGACAGAGCAGCCCAAACAATGGTACTTCAGAGATGTGAAAGAGGCACCTTTAAAAGTGACAATAATAACATTTGGGAAACTTGAAAACATCTGTCCTCACAAACATCCCAGAATCCAAAGTCTGAGGTGCTAATCACAGGCCAAAACAGATATCTTTCTTGAATGACAGTCTAATTTTTCTCTTTACAACTATGAAACCTGCTGTATAATAGAGACTTTATGCTATGTGCCCCTGGGTGCTAAGGTTTTGTGAATGGAAGTCATTGGAGACTTTTGTTTCTGTGTGATTATAGGCCTTGTTGGTCCTGTGAGGGCTTTCCTGGATAGGAGACTCCGTGCCTGACTCCGTGATTAACTCTTAAGCTCGAGCCCATCCTAACTGCTTAACTATAAAATATAATTAAAATGTAATGAGAAATGCTTCCAAAGATTATTTTCCTTAACACTTCATTTTCACTGAATAATGTCTCTTGCAAGGTGACCTGGATCAAGAAGAAAAGAGAAGGTAAAGCCCAGCCCAAGAATGCAGGACCAATGTGAGATAAGACCTGGTCTGACAGGGTCTAAGACTATGACAAATGGGGTCACTGGACCATTCAGAGCTGGAAATGCTGGGACTAAAAGTTACTTCTAACTGGAGTGAAATTCTAGTGAAAGCCCTGAATCTGTGTCAGAAAGGCCCTGGGTAGACAGTGGGGAAGGGAAAGGTGTGGTTAAGAGTAGGAGAGGTTGGACTGGCCCTGAAAAAACAGGGAGTTTGGCTAATTTTGTGCAAAGGTAGTAGAATTAAAAATGAAATACTCATGGGTCCTGATGGTCTGGCCCCTATAAACACTGCTACATTAGCTGTATGTTCTGGTCACATTCATCATCCACAGTATCCATTCCCTACCTGCATCCTCACACAGCCTGTCCTTAGTTTCTGGAATGCTCTCCCTCCTCATCTCTGCCTCTTAGAATGCTTAGTTCTTTTCAGGACTCACCCTTTCTGGATCCCTCCTCTGGATGTTGAGTGGCTTCCTCAAAATTATTTTTTCTATTTATTTATGCTATTTTCTTGTACCTGCTATTTTCTCCCAGTAAAATGTAAGCTGTTATAGGGTGAGAACTGTTGTCATTTTTGCCTTTGTGTTCTCAGTGCATAGCACAGTACCTTACAAAGTAGGTGCTTGAATTGAATTAAACAGAAAAAAAAAAAACCCTTGGGAAATTTTGTAAACAGAGGGCCAGCTACATATTGCTGTGGATAGAGAGCTGGGCCTAGAGTCAGGAAGACTCATCTTCCTGAGTTCAAATCTGGCCTCGAACACTTACTAGCTGTATGACCCTGGGCAAGTCACTTAACCCTGTTTGACTAAGTTTCCTTATCTGTCAAATGTTCTCCAGAAGGAAATGACAAACCACTCCAGTATCTCTGCCAAGAAAACCCTGAAGTCATGAGGAGTCAGACACGACTAAAACAAGTAAGCCACAACAAAGAGTAAACAGTCTTCATGAGCCCTCTCTACTCCTATTGCTGCTTAGTGTATGCCCAGATCATTTATTGGGCACTTAATTAAAAGGTGAAGGATGAATTTAAAGAGCTCACACACTGTAGCTCTAAATCTATGACCATCTGTACCATCTCCTAGACTCAGTTCCTTTGGCATGTGGGTTAATCTCTTGCCAACCAGACTATAAGTCTCTCTCCACCTTCCCTCTAGCGCCCAGCACAGGGCTACCTTACTTGGGCTTAGTCTTGTATTTTGGGGAAAGGAAATGCCCATAGAGAGGGCCTGATATCACCTCAGACACTCAATATGATCAAACATCTTTTCATTCCCTTATACTGGTCCCTCCCCAACTCCTTCTCTCTAAACTTCACAAATCTCAAACCTGGTAAACTTCCTGTCTCCTCTGATACATCCTTAGGAAAACAGTCACGGCTTAGATGAAAAACAGCAAAACTGTGTCATGACCAGAAAGTCTGATGTCTCTGTACCACATCTGATTTAGGAATTCTCATAGGATCATAGATTAGAAGCCATCCAGTCCAACTCCTTCCCCTCATTCTGCAGACGAAGAAACCGAGGCGTATGGAGGTTGTTACCTGCCTAAAGTCATACAGGTGGTAAGCAGCTGAGATGGGATTTGAATCCAGATTCTTGACTGAATAGCCTGGGCTTTTTCCATTGAACTATGAAAGAGGAGAGTTTGTATATCTGAGTAGAAAAGTGATTATCTTTTATGTTCAACACGCACCTTTTGGTTTCTCATCCTGCCCATTATCTAGCATCACCATCGTCACATATTTCAGGCACCATGGTACTAATGTGTAATTTGTCGCTGCAATTTCCATTTTATGACACAATTTGATTTACGCTGCCTCCTTGCATGGGAGGTGTTTCCAAAGCATATCACTTACAATGTATATATTTTGCAAAATTGCTGCTCTGTCATAATGACTTTCCAGTGAGGTTAAAAAAAATTCTCTGTAATTCAAGTAAACACATTCTGGAGAAGTTTCTGACAGCAAACCCTCCCTCCCACACTCAGGAGGAGGTGTGTTGGGTGGCCTGCAGAGCCATCAACAACTCTCACACTCCAGAAAGACCAAAAGAAAAGGACAAATTTCAGAACTCCTGGCTGGGTCGATGGATTTTTTTGAAACCTTAATGACAAGTATTTAAAAAAAATAATTATATTGATATTTTCTGTTAATGTTAACATAGTATCCCATGTATTCTTTCCTTTCCCCGTTCCTGAGAGCCACTCCATTTAACAAATAGTATTTTTTTTTAAAGGAAAAAAGTCAGCACAGCTGATTACATTGAGAAACTCTGAAAATGTATGACAGCTGTGGATCTCCCATCTCTGTGATGGGAAGGTTGGGGACGTATCCTCATATTTCTCATTCAAATCAAAACTTGATCTTTATGATTCTTACATTTACTTTGGGTTTTTTTTGGTATTACTGTTTTTGCTATTTATATTGTAGTCACTGTATATATTGTGTTCTTGGCTTTGCATACCTTACTCTTTATCAATTCATACAGATCTTTCCATGCTTTTCTGTATTCATCACACACATACACACACACATAATTTCTTAGAGTGCAAGTAGTATTACATCATGCTATTTCGCAAATGATAATCTACTTTTATTTCAGTTCTTAGCTATAACAAAAAGTGTTATTTTAAATATATTGGAGTATTGGGACTTTTTTCTTATTAATGGCTTCCTTGGGGGATAAGCCCAGTAATGGAGTCTCTAGTTCAAAAAATAAAGACATTTTAGTCACTTTATTTACATAATTCCAAATTCTTTCCAAAATGGCTGTACCATTTCATAGCTCCACCAACAATGTATTGGTGTGCCTATCTTCTCACACCCTTCCAACAATGACTGTTGTCATCCTTGACAACAAATTATCTCAGATGATTAGTGTTTGAGCAAAAGCTTCTGTACAAGATGTCAGAAAGAGCTCTATCACTGGAGAGGCAAAGCATTTCTGCTTCTATTGAGGAAGAATGGTAAGACCCTCAAGGGGTCACCTTGTTTAGCCTGCTCATGACAGACAGTCAGGGATTCTTCTTTCCCAATATGGGCAGAAGGGAAGGAAACCATGAAAAGAATAGCATAGTTATGTAGCATTTTATGACTAGAATGCATTTTCACATGTGTTATCTCATTTAGTCCTCCCTCCCTAACAACACTGAGATAGTATAAGCATTATTATTTTTGCAGATGAGGAAACCAAACCTTAGAGAAGTTAAATTACTTGCCCAAGGTCATATAAGTCAACAGGCAGCAAAACTGGTACACATACTCCAAGCTTAGTCATTTTCCCATAGGCTTATCAGATCAGACAATCAGCCAATAAATGTTTATTAAATGCCCCCTACACTGTGCTAAGGACTTGATATGAAAAATACTAAAAAGGAAAGACAGTCCCTGCCCAAAGGAGCTTACGATTTAATGGGGGAAGACAACACACAGAAAGAAGCTGAAAACAGGGAGGTGGAGGGGAAGATAACAGCCGATTGGGTCATGATGGAGAAGTCCAAAGGAGTTCAACCAGGTAGGAAATGACCTTAGAAGACTATCTCATTTTACATGTAAGGAAACTGGGGATAATAACAGAGGGCCAGTGACTTGCCTAAAGTTACACAGGCAGTAAGTGGCATAACCAGGATTTGAACACAGGTCTTCTGACTTCAAATTCAGTGCTCTTCCATTGTAACGTGCATAATAGGGGTTATAGTTCATTTCCTAATCCTTGCCTTTTACTGAATGAAGAGAGTTAGTTTACTCTTTCCCCTTAATTTCTGCAGAAAGTTAGTTGTTTTTGAAGAGGAGAACTGAAACAGATGAGAACAGACCTTTTCCAACCAGCCTCAATGAAATTTTCCATGAAACACTAGAACAGAATTACAGAATCTGAGTTGGAAGAGATTTCAGGGTCCATCTAGTCTAACCTGTCTCTGAACAGGAACCCTTTCTACTACAATATCCCCAAGTACCTATTCAGCTTCCACTTGAAGACATTCAGTTGGGGGACCTACTACCTCCCAAAGCAACCCATCCCACTTCTGGATCGCCTAATTGTTAGGTAGCTTTTCTTTGCAAAGCCTTCATGACTGTTGGAACAAACTGTTCTCATCTACCCATTCCACCAGGAAAAGTCTTCATATACTTGGGATAGGCATTCCCCTAACTCACTGATGGGTTTGAGGCCTGTTGGTCACCCTAGTCTTATTTAGCCCATCTGCCAAAATGGTAGCTGTACACACTCCAGCTTCTTGGAGCCACAGA
>CM053585.1:228723030-228740099 GCA_028646515.1 Pseudochirops corinnae | reverse complement strand
ATTCTTTTCTTTTTTAAATTTTGAGTTCCACATTCTGTCCCTCCCTCCATCTTTCCCACACTCATTGAGAAAGTAAGCAATATTATATCAATTATACATGTGAAGTCATGCAAAACATGTTTCCATAATAGACATATTTCAAAAAAAGGCAGCAAAAATAAAGAGAGAAAAGTATACTTCAATTTGCACTCAGAGTTCATCAATTCTTCCTCTGGAGATGGGCAGTGTTTTTTCATCATGAGTCCTTTGGAACTGTCTTGCATCACTGTATTAATCAGACTAGCCAAGTCTTTCACAGTTGATCGTCATTAAAACATTGCTCTTGCTGCACACAATGATCTCTTGGTTCTTTCTTTACTTTACATCAGTTCACATATTTCTTGGTATGTTTTTTTCCCCTGAAATCACTCCTCTAATCATTTCTTACAGCACAATAGTATTGTATCACAATCATATACCACTTGTTCAGTCACTCCCCAACTGATGAGTATCCCCTTGATTTCTAATTCTTTGCCATCACAAAAAGAGCTGCTGTAAATATTTTTGTTTTTATAGGTCCTTTTCCTTTTTGTTTGATCTCTTTGGGGTATAGGTGTAGTAGTGATATTGTTTTATAGCCCTTTGGGCATAGTTCCAGATTGTTCTCCAGAATGGTTGGACCAGTTTGCTGTTCCACCAGCAGTTCATTAATGTGCCTATTTTTTTTTCTCATCCCCTCCAGTATTTATCATTTCTGATAGGTGTGAGGTACTACCTCAGAGTTGTTTTAATTTGAATTTCTTTAATCAATAACAATATAGAGCATTTTAAAAATATGACTATAGATAGCTTGGAGGCAGCTAGGTGGCTCAGTGGATAGAGCTTTGGACCCAGAGTCAAGAAGACCTCAGTTCAAATTCAGTCTCAGACACTTATTAGCTTTGTTAGCCTGGGTACGTCCTTTAACCTCTGTTTTCCTTAATCTACTGGAAAAGGAAATGGTAACCCCCTCCACTATCTTCGCCAAGAAAAACCTATGGATAGTATTGGTGTGTTGTGGTCCATGGGGTCGTGAATAGTCAGACATGACTGAACAACAAGATAAACAACTTTGATTTCTTCTTCTGAAAACTGCCTGTTTATATCTTTGGACCATTTATATCAGATGGGGAATGGTTCTTCTTTTTATAAATTTGACTCAGTTCTATACTCAGTATATATTTCAGAAATGAGGTCTTTATCAGAGAAATTTGCCATAAAATTTTTTGGTATTGCTTCATTTTCTATGGTACCTATTAGCATAATATAGTTTCCCAGATTATTTAATTAGGTTTCTCTGGTGTTTTAAGGTTTACAAAATGCTTTTCCTACAACAACCTTATGATGTAGATCATACAAATTTTATTCCCATTTTACAGGTGAGGAAACTGAAGGTCAGAAATATCACATGATTTTTTCCCATAGTAACACAGCTAATGGGCTCCTAGGGTCACAGAGTATTGGGGAATTCTTTCCACCAAGAGGAATGGGACCTCTTGGGAGAGTCAAACCCATCAGTGGTGGTCTGTTACTGTGGGTTAAAACCAGAAAACTGAACTGAAAACAAAGAGATTTATTAGAATGACAATCTCTTGGATTATCAGCTCCAGATTTTTGGAGTGCAGATTGGGTCTTTTAAAATAACTTTTTACATTCACTTCCAGTATACAGCCAATCAGCAGCATTCTGAGGCAACTTGGGCTAGATAAGAAAAGCATTTCACAGGAGAGGGAGGAGTAGAGAAAAAGGGGGCTCAGCCAAGAGAGAAAAGGGAAGTATTTGGAATGCAACTGGCAGGATTTATTATTAGAAGAGGAAAACTTTCCTTGTTCAACGTCAAGACACAAGGGGAAATGACCAGATACTTTTACAATTGTAGAGCTCCTATATAAATTCCTTGAGATGAGTAACTAACTCTCTTACTTCTGTATTTCTGTATTTTCTCATCATTTCCCTCTCATCTGCATTCCTCCGGACATCATTATGGTCTCTGGAATCTCTTTTGGCAAAAGTACAGGGTCTCACATCCAAGCACAACACATAGTTACAAGAATGGATGAGACCATCTGATTTAGTGTGCCTTTGCCTATTTGGTTATGGTTTATTTACCTTTCAGTAGTGGTTGGGGGCTTTCTACTATTAGGTAGCCATGTACTCAGGAGGGCTTTCTACATTGTTAGTCCACCAAGACATTTTGAAATCATTGTTGTTCCTATTTTCCTCCACAAGAGACAGAAGAGACTTTAGAGATTATATAACCCAATCATCTGATTTTACAGGAAATTGAGGCCCAGAGATGGATCATGATTTGCCCAAGATAGCACAATTAGAAATTGGTAGAGCTAAGATTTAAACTGACATTTTCTGATTCCACATCTAGTGCTCATTTAATTATGCCAGAGACAGGGTTCTTTCATTAACTTGTTTGAAAATGAAAAGTAGACTTGCAGTTAGGATTTTGTTTTGTTTTGCTTCTGATTGAAGAATTGGAAATTTAGGCTGTGCTAGATGCAGATTAAGTACTCTGCTCTGTTCTCTATTTTAAAATGCTCGTTAGCATATGCTGTAGTATATGTCACCACTTCAGCATGGAGTAATAACAGAAAAAAAATGGATCAGGAGTTAGAAGACCTGGGTGGACCAGTAGAATGTAAGCTCCTTGAGGGCAGGTTCAATCTTGCTTCTGTATCTCTGTACTTTCTCCTCATTTCCTGCCTGGATATATTCTTCTTGATTTCATCATATTCTCTGGATGCTCATCATCCTGCAAGGTTATATCAGTTCTGAATTTCATACTTCCTAAGGATCCCTTGGTAGTCCTACCCCCCCATCTCCAGATGGAGAGGGTGGGGAGTGGTCAGTGGAAACCTTCTCCCAGATCCTCTGTTTGAGGACACCCAGGGGAGCCATCTCATCATTTCCCACATGGCTGTACTCCTCTGGTCTTCATCATTCCCCAGGTCCTAGAAAATCCACCCCTCCCCACTATTCTTCCACACTCTGCAGCATCTTTTTGTGTGTTGTCTTCCCCCATTAGACTGTGAGCTCCATGAGGGCAGGGACTGTCTTTGCCTTTCCTTGTATCTCCAGTGTTTAGCACAGGGTCCAGAACATAGTTGGCATTTACTAAATGCTTTTTGACTGAACGACTATATTTGTATCCCTAGTGCCTAAAATATAGTAGGCACTTAATAAATGCTAACAGATTGATTGATTGAAGTCCAGATTTTGCCACTTGCTAATTATGGGCTTTTAGGGACATTATTTCAGCTGTTTGGGTTCGTTTCCTTATCTGTTAAATGGTGATAATATGCCTTGCCCCATCTTATTGAGTTGGCATGAGTATTAATTAATAGATTAAAAGTACTTTGTAAGCTGTGAAGTGCTATAGAAATGAGTTTCTAATATAATTTCCCTTCCTCCCCTCTCCCCCATTCCCTCCAAGCTGGGTTTTTCTTTCATTCTTCAAACACTTATTAAACACCCACTAGTGTTAAATGTATTCTCCAGCAGAATGCAAGCTTCTTGAGAGTAGATTGGTTTTTGTTGTCTTTGCATCCCCGGAGATTGGTACAATTCTTTGTGCAGAGTAAACCTGGGAAAAATGCTTGCTGAATTCGTTTTCAGAGCACCATACTAGACACTGAGAGATATAACGTTATATTTTCCTTATTTAGTTATAGGCAGGAAGTGATAAGGAAATACAATTTTTCATCTCTGCAAACCAACTTTCCCCGGGTATCCAGAAATCCCTGGCCTGAGACTAGGATGGTGGTACAATCACTGGAATGAATTTACAAAGGCTTAATGAAGGTGGATGCTGACTTTACTATCCCTGGTTTCCCCCTAATAGGACATCTCTGACTTTACCAGGCCATCTGTGGACAGCAACAGCAGCTGCCCCTGGGGCCACTGGTTTTGAAATGAGTTTGAAGAACTTACTCTCCTTTCCTTCCCACTCACCCACTACAATTATATTCTAGGCAGATGGGTGATTCTGACACTTCTTAAGAAAACCACAGAAAGAAACAAATTTATGTAAAGCATTCAACACTCTAATTAAATTTCTGTGCAATCCTGGGGTTTGGGCTTGGATGCTGATTTGCACTTAAAAAAAAGACACACAAAAAAAGCCCACAAAACAAAAGCCCCAACCCAAGAACTCAACCCTGTAAAATGCTTTCATGTTGTTCTCTGCCTGACAAGTAAATGAAAGAACCTCTTTTATTTCTTCCTTGAACACCTTTGTTTCTGTTGCTTGACAGCTTGGAACGAGTCTCTATTTAAACACAATTAAAAACACAGAATCTGAATGTGTATGATTTCAGACTACTGAAATCGGTGAAACTGGCCGAGTTGAGGAGGCAAAGGAAGAAGGAACCAGGCAGGGGGTCCTACCTGAGCAGGGGCAGCAGACCAGAGGCAGAGAATGCTCTAGAGAGCCACTCCCAATGCAGCCAGTGTAGGGGAGGGTCTGTGGACATGGCAGGAGGGCAGCCTGATATCTTTAAGAATCGACTATTCTGATCACACTGCTGTTTGTACAGCAGGTGATTGGATGGGCTGAAATCATGATAGCAGCACATATTTATGTGATTCTTTGCAGTGACAAAGTACTTTCACATCCATTAGCCATCCACTTTATCTTCACAACAACCACCTGGGAGATTGAATGGTACAGGTAATAATGACTTGCTTTTTCATAGTACTTCTAAGTTTTACATTCTATGTTCCTACAGCTAGATGGCAAAGTGAATAGAGAACTGGGCCAAAAGTCAGGAGGACCTGAGTTCAAATCCAGTGAGTAGCTAGGCGATGTAGTACATAAAGTGCTAGGCCTAGAATCAGGAAGACTTATTTTCCTGGGTTCAAATCTGACCTCAGACACTTACTAGCTGTGTGACCCTGGGCCTGACACTTAACCTTGTTTGCCCCAGTTCCCTTATTTGTCAAATGAGCTCAATAAGGAAATGGCAAACTACTCCAGTATCTCTGCCAAGAAAACCTCAAATGGGATGACAAAGAGTTGGACACAACTGAACACAAAGCTGTGTGAACCCTGGGGCTCAATTTCTGATTCAGTTCCCTAACCTGTAAAATTGAAATAATAACACTGCCTACCTTCCACAGCTGCTGTGAGGATCAAATGAGATAATAGTTGCGAAGTTCCTGGTACACAGTAGGCACTTTGTTCCCTTCCCTTAGTAGCAGCTCTATGAGAGAGGTAGTGGAAATATTATCTTTACAGTTGAGGAAATCGAATTTGAGAATTGAAGTGACTTGTATGCAACCCAGTCACACAGTGTTCTTAGTAAGCAGCACAGCTGGATTTGAACCCAGGCCTTCTGCCTCTAAATCCAGTCCTCTTCCCACTGTCCTATATTATCATTGGCGAATTAAAGTGACTTGTCCATGGCTCTTTGTTATATAATAATTCACATTTCAATAGAAATTTGAGGCTTGCAAGGGGCAACTAGGTGGCACAGTGGATTGTATGTTGGATCTGGAGTCAGGAAGACTCATGTTCCTGAGTTCAAATCTGGCCTCAGATACTTACTAGCTGTGTGACCCTGGATAAGTCATTTAGCCTTGTTTGCCTTAGGTTCCTCATCTATAAAATGATCTGGAGAAAGAAATCGCAAACCACTCCAGTATCTTTGCCAAGAAAACCCCAAATAGGGTCACAAAGTTAAACACAACTAAAACAACTTACCAACAACTATTAAGGCTTATGAATGTTCTCACAGTAACCTTATGAGGCAAGGCATACAGTGTTATTCTCTTAGGTCAGTGATTTCATGGTGGGGAGAGCTCCCCCTAAGGAAACTACCTCTGTCTGAGAGGCACTGAGAGAATAAGTGACCTTCACAGAGTCACACAAGCAGTATGTATTCCAGGAGTGAACCGGATCTGGGTCATTCTTATTCTGAGGCTGGCTGTCTATTCACTATGTACACTACCTCTATGAAGACACTGAGACTCAAGAAGTGACTTGCCCAAGGACACAGAATAGTGGTCAATCTGGGACTGGAACCCAGATCATGGAACACCAAATCCAAGGTGCTTTCTGCCACATTCATAATGCTGCCTCTCACTTAACCCTGTGTTTCTTTATTTCATCTGTCAAATCAGGATGATAGTACTGGTCCTACCCAACTCTAGAGTTATTATAGGAATGATGAAATATGTATATGGCAAGTGCTTTTAAAAGAAAAGTGTGTAAGGGCTTTTAAAAAATAGAAATGCATCTTTTAGGAAGGAAGAATCATCACAGGTTGGTTTTCTGTGCCCTTCCTTGGGTAACTAATACTCTGGGGGCTCCTGGGCACACAAGGGCAGGAGGAGAATGCCAATTAGCTGTGGGAGACAAATAAGCTATTTAAGAATGTTCAGTATCTTTTAAAAGATCTCATTCTAATGAATTTCAAGGAGAAAAAATATGCAGAGGCACCTTCTTAAAATGGCCAGAGGCAGTGAAGAAGCAGACTCCCTGAGCACACAATGACTTAAAACAGAAGGTGCGCCTATGTTGTGTGCATGTGTGCGTCTGGAAACAGGAACACTTCCTGCCTTGGATGCTATTAACTTTGCCTCTCTGGTAGCAAGTGGAATCCTGGGGACCCAGGAAGGGCAGTGTAAGGAATGAGAGGAGAAAAGCTAAGAGTACAGTAGTCTGTCCCCATATCCTAAAAATCCCTTCCTGAGGCTGTTTTTTATGTGAGGAAAATTGGTTCTCTTTAAGGATAATGCTGAAGGCTCCACAAGTTAGGATATCTACTTATGCCCTAATTTTAAGCCAAATCATACTCGGATCTGTTGTTCTATTGAACAAACACTTAGTTCTAGGTTAATGTTCTTGGTTAGCTCATTAGCAGTGGAGTATCAAATGACAGGAAAAGCAGTGAAACATAGACAGCTGACCTCAGATTCAAGGACTTGGTATCAAATCCCATGTATACTGCTTGTGCGACCCTGGACAAATCACTTAGTCTCTCATCACCTCAGTATCTCTGTTATGAGTGGCAAAGGAAGTGTTGATTTATATTGATAGAGGAAATTCCTTCTCTGGAGTTCCCCATACCCATAAAATCACAGGTCAGCCTCTTTCTCCTCATATTAGATGACATTCTAGCCAGGAAAGGATCATCAGGAACTCCCCTCTTATGAGATCAACCCAGGAAATATTTGGGAGGCATTTTATCCAGTTGTGGGATGGGATTTATTTTTTCTTCTTCCCCTAGGATAGGTCGTTATAAACTTAGCCTCCATATTGGCCATTGTTGGTACTGAGGACAGTGGTATGGCTGTTTGAGAAATGAAGTTCTTCAGAGCCAGAGCACAAAAGGACAGGGTGTAAAACTGGCATTCCACATTTAGAATGATCTTGGATAAAAGGTGGGGGTGGTATCCCTACTTTGGGGGGAGCTGTCCTATTCTTTTCTATATTCCCAGGGGCTGGGCCTATACTTTCCTTGAAGAAGTGTCTACATAATTCCAAAACAACCTAGTAAAAACGGATATATTCCTCTTTTAGAAATGGCCAAATATTCAGATATTTGGGAGTTGACAGGCAAAACAGAGGGGTGGCCATCCAGATTATTTGGCTTTCATCATCAGAGCACTTATCACAGTAGAGACTTGACCTATGTATTCCAAGATTCCATTCTATGAATCCCCTCAAAGAAGATGAGAGAATTCTTGAATCCCAAGGACCTTCTTTTGTAAAAAGAAACAGCCTCTAGTATTTAAAACATGTGGATGGAGAAACTGAAGGAACTCCTGACCATATTCATCACTTGGAGAACTCAAATATGTGATGCTCATTGCTATGATAAGCATAAATGAGTGAATGTCCTCTGGAATTCATGGTGGTTCACAGAATCTCAGCTGAGAAGGATCTCAGGTCCCTCTAGTACAGCAGTTCTCAACCTGTGGGTCACGACCCCTTTGGGAGACAAATGATCCTTTCACAGGGGTCACCTAAGACCATCAGAAAACACATATTTCCCATGGTCTTAGGAACTGAGACACCGCTACTCTATCCATCTCCAGGCGGGTCCGCCCACATGCAGAAATGCCCACATACGAGTATTAAAGAGTCACGGCATTAGGAAGGTTGAGAACCGCTGATCTAGTCCAACCCATACCCGAACAAGAATACTTGATACGGTTATCTTGTTTGCTCATAATCATTTGCATGTTATCTTCTCCATTAAATCCTGAGCTCCTTGAGAGCAGGGACTATTTTTGCCTTTCTTTGCATGCTTTGCACTTAGTACAATGCTGGCACATAGTAGGCATTTAATAAATGTGTCTTGATTTGACCACTCAGCTTTTGCTTAAAGACCTCCAGTGAGGAGGAACTCACTACTTCCCAAGACAACCCATTCCACTCTGGAATAGTTCTAATTGCTGGAAATTTTTTCTTGACATCAAGCCTAAATTTGCCCCTGATGTTCAGACCCTTTCTCTTAGCTCTGCCCTCTGAAACCAAGCAGGGAAAGTCCAATGTCTTTTCCAAATGATGGCCTTTCAAATACTTGAAGAGAGCTATTATGTTCCCTGTTAGTCTTTTCTTATCCACGCTAAACATCTCCAGGTCCTTCTTCCCAGTTCCTTGTATGGCACGAATGCAAGACCTTTAATAAGATATTTACTCTCCTTTGAATGCTTTTCCACTAATCAACATTTTTCCTAAAATGTGTTGCCCAGAATAAAGCATGATATTCCAGATGTGGTCTGACTGTCTTCTCATGCAGTTTAAGATTATAATTATTTTACTACCTACTACATCACACTATTGATTGGATTGAGCTTGTAGTCCACTTAAACCTCCAGATATTTTTCAGATGAACTCTCATCTAATCATAGTTAGGTGGTTCATCTGACGGAAAAAAAGAGATTGCTGAAATTTTGACGTCTCTTCGCGGTGTTAAGGACCTTGCACTTTAATTGTGCCACCTTGGGATAGATGCCATGACATCAGTGAAGGAAACACACTTACACTGACCTCTGGAGCCTGCCTTCCTACCTTGGATCTGAGGGTGAATAAACTATGTTAGTTATTCCCTGCTCCAAGAGAACCCAAGTAGTCACGAGAGTATAAGAAGTACCTAAGATGGAGCTGTCAGATGTTCAATAATTTCCTCATTTACTCTGGACTAGGAATTTTGAAGTTAAAAGGCTGATTGGCAAAAAAAAAGTCATATAACTCCCAGCTTTCTGCTTGCAGAACCCAACATGGGAGGAGAAACTCACCTTTGGAACTTGTGCTTCTGGATCCAAATGTTCAGAAGCCAGCAACAGAGAGCCCCAAGGCAGGGATATTTTTCCTTAGACATGTTTCATATGCCTACTCTTGGGCCAGGCTTATTGGGTAATTATTAGTTTGTTGGATATTCTAAGATTCTGCTTGTAGTTAAATGTGACCGGAGCTCTTGCCTCAGAGATTCCTAACCTCCCAAGAGTTGGTGACTGAATGCTTTTGGTGTCTGGCAGTGTCCTTTTAACTTAGTGTAGTGAAAAGGGGTTTAAAGGAGTAGTGTTTGCTTCTTTGACCATCTTCTCCCTAGCCTTGCTAACCTCCTTGCCACTTAGAAACCAAGACCTGGAAATTTTAACTCTGGGAACTTCTGCCCTGGGGTTCTACTGTCCTGCTTGGTGACTGTCCTGGTCTGCTATTTCAGGAAGACTCCTGACATGTTTACTCCCACTTTCTATTATCTGGACATCTTCTCTGCGGTTTGGCTAGTAGCCTGTGTATGCTCTTTCTAGTCTTAGGCCTCTTCTTCCCCCAGTTATTTATTCTTTTTTGAGACTAGGTCTTTCTATCGTGCCCAGGCTAGAAGTTGAACAGTCACTCACAGACTCAATCCCATGACTGTTTGCCATGGGAATGTTGACCTGCTCTCTTTCTGATCTGGGCTGGTCCACACTTCCTCAGGCATCTTAGAGACCCCCTGCTCAAGGGCTCTCACCATACTGATTCTGGATTTAGTGTTGATGTCTGATTGGCTTAGACCAATGTAGTTCAGAACTCTTGGGCTCATGCAGTCCACCAGTTTCATCTCCCCAGGAGTAGGGATTGATTATAGGTCCATGTACCAGGCCCAATACCTTGTACTCCTCCAGTTCTGGAACCACGATCTAATAAATTCTGCCATTGTTCCTAGATGAGTGGTGTCAGTGGACCTTAGGGTCCCATTCACCATTCCAGTGACTTTCTGGAGCAAAGTAGCTATTCCTGACAACCTATATACGTTTTTTCTCCCTATTAGAATATAAGCTTCATGAAGGTGGGAAACTTTCCATACATTTATATTTATATCCTCCATCACTTAGTACATAATGTGTGCTTATTAAATTATTTTTCACTAATTCACTCATCCTTTCATTTGCTTCCTGTGTCACCCATAGTCATGCATTGGTCATAATTTATATTAGAAAAGTTTTAAGCCTACTAATTTCATGCGTTTGGCTTTGGGCGGCTACAGAGGGGAGGATGAATTAGAGAAAAATGTTTGTGCTTACCTGCAAGGCTAGAATGAATAACGAGGTTGGAGAGTGTTTAACTTTCTATAAAGATTTCAGAGAAGTTTACAGACATGATCTCATTTGTCTTCAACTCCAACTGAACAAAGTCAACCTAATCCAGAAGTGTTTTTGTACCTCTCTGTTAGGAAATGAAGAGGCAATCAGTCCTTCCCATTAGCATGTAGACAAGCCAACTTGACACCTTTCAGAATTTTTTTTGTTGTTGGCAAGGGGTAGGGGGAGTTAAATCTCTTCTACAAGTGCAGAGTGACTTGAAAATCTCATTGTGGAGCCATTTGTCAAGGCGACAGTGATTTATGGAGGAAGATGAGAGAATGCACTAACTTAAAAGGTACAATTCAGACCTTGCTGTTGCCTCTGTAGAGGGTCCTTTGGCTTTCACTTCTAATCTCAAACAAGGAAAATTCCATAGGTTTCGGATGTCTCAACCTGACAACATTGACTTAGTCCTCACATACAAAGGGGGAAACCCCCGAAGAGTCTTCATGAAGGATTCTTATCGGTTTAACTCATGTCTTTTTGGTGCTTTTCTTTAGCATATTCTTACTGGTAAAGTCCCAGACTGGCTGGGAGAGGCTGGAAAAGGCAATGGATTTTGAAACTGGGAACATGGAGTCAAATCCTCATTCTGTTACATTTTGCCTGGGTAACCTTGGGAAAAATCACCTAATCTCTCTGGGCCTCCGTTTCTTCTTCTGTAAAATTAAGTGGTTGGACTAGATTGAGAGTTCTTAACCTTTTTTATGTAGTGGTCTCTTTTTGGCAATCCAGTGAAACCCCTTTCAGAATAATGTTTTTAAATAGGTAAAATAAAATACATAGAGTTAGAAAGAAAGTCAATTATATTGAAATGCAGTTATTGAACTATTTTAAGAAACAAGTACATGGACCCTAGATTAGGAACCCGTGAACCAAATGACCTCTAAGTCTAGCTAGTATCTAGCATGATCCTGTGACTGTGGGAAATCCTGTAAGATTTGAAAATCAAATCTCAAAGATAAGAGGAAAACAACATGTTCCCAGCAGTTATGCTGGGCAGATAGGAGTGCTACTAATTAACAGTACTCAATTTAGAAGTCACAAACGTACAACAGACACAGAGTTCATTCACCAAACATTGACTGAGCAGCTTTGATGTATCTAACAGTATAGTAAGTACTTTAGGGACATGGGTAATAGATTCCAGAACAATTACTAGGAATTTTCAAACGCAGAGTAAATGACACAAAAGGTGCCCTCAGCAGAGAGGGTTGGTGGTGGTGGTAGGAGTAGACGTGGGACCGTGGACAAGGGGCACTAAGAGTACAAGATGCGGCTGAGTTTTTGCATGAGGGTTTTCCTGGTCTTCTCAGCCACTAATTCCTTTCATCCCAAAGTTACTTTGTGTTTTGTATTTACTCTCATATTCACATGCTGTCTCACTTGTTAGAATGTAAGTTTCTTGAGGACAGGGAATATTTTATTTTTTTCTTTGTATCTTTAATCCTAACGAAGTGCCTAATACATAGCAGGCCTGAAATAAATGCTTGCTGATTGGTACAAAGCCACTGTTGTTGATGACTGGAATGGGGAGTAGGGCAGGGTAGGACATAGCAGGAGTAAACCTCTGCCTACTGAAGGGCTTTAAGTGCTGCCAGGGCTCTCCAAATTTTGCCCCCTCCAAATTTACTGCCCTGGGCATAGTCCCAGAGGCCACCACCCAGTTATAGCTCTGGCAGTCTCTCTTACTTCATGAAGACTCTCCCAGCCCACTCCAGCCCATAGTAACCCCTTCTTCCTCTGAATTTGTAGCACTTACTCTCTGTACTCTTCACTTGGAAATCAACAGCAATTCAAAGATTAGCTTTGGGAGTATGATGTTAGGCAAGAAACCTCCCCCCCCCCCCCATGGGCCTCAGTGTCTTCATATATGAACTAGATGCCATAATTTGCAGAGGTGTGTATGTACACACATACATGTCCATATGTATGTGTATGTGTACATATATGTATATACCCATGCACATATAATTTGCCCCTGTCTTGCAGAGATGTAATCTATCCATTCCTCAAGAATGTGGATGGGAAAATGCTTTGCACTCATTGGGAGACAAATGCTATATAAATTCAGAGTAAAGTAGGTCACCACTGGTTGTGTTCCTCATTCTTCATTTAAAAAAAAATCCCTTCTAAGTATAGGAAGACTCTCTCTCTAGTAGTCCTAGACTCAGCTCATGATCTTCCCTCCAAAGCCAGCTCTTTTTTAATCGGACCCATGATGATGATCCACAGAGTGGGGAACTTCCCAGTGAAGAAGTTCCCTTCCCTGTGGGATTCAGAAGTGTGTCTGTAACTTACAGTCTTAGAGTACTTCCTCAGGCACTGAAAGGACATGTGACCTGCCCAGGCTACCCTGGTCAATACATAACAGAAGTAATACTTGAATCCACATCCTGACTCCATGGCCAACACTTGACTACTACAGTTCTATAACATGCTGTCTCTTCTTCTAATTATAAAGTGATGTGTTCGGAATCAATAGCCCTTAAAGTCCCTTTGAGTCCTAAGCTTTTATGATTCTCTGTCCCAAAATGTGCTGTAATATATTAGATCTTCAAACTCCTGGATCAGCTGTCAGGAAGGACTGGGTTTTAAACCAACCTCCGGCACTTACTGGCTGAGAGACCCTGTACAAGTGAACCTGTTTGAATCTGAGTTTCCTCCCCTCTAAAATGGAGCTACTCATCTGCAGTAGAGAGATAGTGGAGACTTGGCCTTGGGGGCAGAGAATCCTGAGTTCAACTTTTGGCTTCTGAAGCACATTGGCGACCCTGGGCAATCATTTAATCTTTCGTGACCCAGACAAAACTGTAAGAACAGAAGCTGAAAAGCAGGTGTCTGTCTTCACTGGTAGAGGGAATCTTCACCAGGGCTTTCTACATGGATGAAATGCCAGGTCTGGTAAAAAAAAAAAAAAAATCTGAGGTGCCTACCTCAAAGGATGCTTATGAGGCATAAATAAGAATTATGTAAAGCAGTATGCAAGCATTAAAGCGTTATGTAAATGCAAGTTATTATTTTAACATTCTGTGTTCTCTAAGGCCTTTTCCAGAATGGAAAATTTGAGATTCTCTATTATATGATTATCCTGCTCAACTGCCTGGGTCCTGGGATGTTCCTGATTCCAATCCTGTACCCAAGAAAGAAAGAAAACTTCAAAAGATGCTGTTGGGAAATGCCTCCGCTCCTAGGAGAGGCACTGGCAAGCACTTTGAACCAAGAAAGATGTTGCGTATTACAGATGTGGCCTTGAGTCCCTTCGGAATAAGCTGATGGGGTCATCAATAGTGATCAGGCTCTTCAGTCATCAGGTGGGGAAAACAGCATTGGCTCTTGTTCCCAGAATGGAATGCTTTGTTAGAGAGTCCTTGTGCTGAGGCACAGAAGGGCGTGCTTGGAAAATTAAAGCCCAGAAGCCTGTTACTCACCAAGGTGTCAGATGCTACTGATGGAGATGCAACATAAGTCTTTTGTTCCTTCTTTGCTACTAGTAAAGGTTAACTATGACTCTTCTCATTGTGTGACTCTTTCCTTTCTAACCCATGACAGTGCAAGCTCCTATTCCAATGGATTTTTTTTTTTTAACTGTAGTGGGCAGGGTAAAAAAGTGAAAGAAAGCTACCAACTCCTCTAGAACATGTGAATAGCAACAATAACTTCTGGTGTCTCCAAAGTATAGCAGAAAGAGCACTTGGATCTGGATTCAAATCTCACCTCCAATGCTTACTCACTTGGTCACATAAAGTAACCTCTGTGGACCTTCCTTTGAACTAGACTAGGGTACTAGTGAGATCACTTCTAACTTTAGATCTCTGATCCTATTTCAGGAGGAGTCCCTCCTTTGACGTGCTGTATGTGCTGAACTTGGAGGCTGTAGTCTGAGTCTACTGTATTTCTTCACGTGTTGCTGAACACTGTCAGCATTACCTGAAGGTGGACACACAGTAATAGCAGTTTTAGAATGCTTTTAAGATTTGCCAACCACTTTGAGAAGCACTGAGGCTCCTACTTTGAAATAGATGCTTCTAGGATGAACAATTTAGGCAGCTAGGTGGTGTAGTAGATAAAGCATTGGGCCAGGAAGAACTGAGTTTAAATCCAGCCTCAGATGTGCACTGGCTGTGTGACTTTAAGCAAATCATCCAGCTTGCCTCAGTTTCCTCAGATGTAAGACAAGGACAAAAATAGTATTTAATTTCCAGGGTTATTTGAGAACCAAATAAAATTTCTGTAAAATGCCTCCTGCCGTAGAATAGTTATAGCAGCAGAAACACAGGTGGGTAAGTCCTTTTCTGATGCTTCTTCATGGCATGAAGATGATTCTGGGCTCTAGAAGGTTTCAACAACAGAATGCAAGCTCTGGAATGTACTACTGAGCTTGAAAGGCTTTAAATACAGGCAGACTGAGAGACAAGCCTTGTGCCTGTCACATGAAGACAAGCTTAACTGAATTTGGAAAGACTCAGCACTGGGAGGCTGGTTTTGAGATGATCAGGTTTTTGGGTAAGACAATTCATGCAGCCAGGATGGGGTTTCCCTGATAAGGACCCACATGGATGAAATCACAGCTTTTTCTAATCATCAAGTTATCAGATTAAGTCCATGCATTCTGATAAACCTTTCTTCCCCTAAAAAAAAGAATAAAATTACATGTACAAAAAGTCTGCCGTAACCCAGCAAAGCTATTTTATATGAGTTTTATAGCCTTGCCCCCAGACACCAGTGGATGCTGAAGGAAGCAGTGGAAAGGGGGCTAGACTGGCGGCCCAACAACCTCAGTTCAAAGCCCGAATCTCTCACTTACTATCTGTGTGACTTCAGGTGAGTCACTCATATCAGGGCCTGTCTATAAAATACGGGAAGTGGTTTGAGGCAGAGCAAGTGACCAGCCACAGTACTGAATCTCGCCCGATTGAGGTTAAAATGTAATTGAAAATATTTAACAAAACAAATAAAAATGCAATAGAATGTAGTTTTCCAAGACAATATGTGGCATGCAGGGATTCTTATGTATGTTTTAGTGGTCCCCATTTCTGAGTTTGATACCACTGGCCTAGAAGATCTCTAAGACTTTTTTTTTCAATTTTAACTCTATGATGATATGAAATAAATTATTAGTTAAAATAAATTACCAGATATTTTTCTAAAAAATATCACTTTTATTTTCTTTGGCCTTGTTCAACTATGGGATGGCTTCTTGGACTTTCTTTGGTCCTAGGTGCTGTCTTCCAAGGGTGAAGTTGCTGAGCTCTACTTAAATCAGTTCTGTTATCATGGGACCTGCTATATTTGGAGCTGGGTGGTGACTCATAGTAAAACATAGCTCTTTCATGGGCTATACAAGTGACTTGTAGCTACAGTGGCTTCTGATGGTCACATTGTACAAACTCTCTCTCTCTTTTTTTTTTTTTTAGGATTTAGGTAAAAATGCCATCAAATGACAGACACTTCTTATCTTAAGAGCAGCCTTGATGCCAGGAGCACTTGATAGAAAACCAGCAAAATTAGAGATGGAAAAGGCCTACAAGAACACATAATCTATCCCTGTTGAGGCCTGTGGGATTTGTGCCTGGGCTCTGTTCAGATGGCTTGTTTAAGCTAATTTTAAAATGACCATGTCTTGAAGGAAGTCATCTTGACCTTTTGGGTATTAGCAGAATGCTAAACTATCTATCACAAAATATAGCTGTAACTTCAGGTTTAGGAAGTGTTTCTTTGGGTACATTTTATAAGAAAATAATGGCAATCAATCAGCCACCATGTACTCAACATCCATTAGGTGTTTGCTCCCAAGTCTGGCCCTATGGGCAAGTGAAGTAGGTGGCTGTCTTTTTGATGTGACTTCTGGGGCAGCAAGAAGGTCCCTTTACTCCCCTTTCCCCCAAATCTCTTTCACATATTCTCTGATGCCCAGAATTTCTTTTTCTTGGACCAAAGCCTTTTTTTCACCCTTTTCCTATAATGAGATGAGACATACTGCAACTCTCTTGGAATGGGAATACAGACACAGACATTCACACTGAGAGGTAGATTACTGATATTTGGTGCTATCTGGAGAGCAGGTTGTGATGGGGGGGAGTGGATAAAAGGCAACAAAAAGAGGAGATGATATATTCTACCAAATTCATTAAAAAAAAGATTAGCCAGACCCAGTTCTTTTTTTTTTAAACTGAGGAATATAGACATGAATAAGATGGAATTCTTGTCCTCAAAGAGATTACAATGTGATTTATATGTAGATTGTAAAGCATTCCATATTTTTCCTCTTCCTCCACTATATCCTCATAGTGTATATATTGTTATATATGATATATGACATACTGTTATGGGAATCTGAAGATCTTCCCTGCCCCTAGGCCCTTTGCTAAAGTGGCTACGTGACTCTGAGGACCCTTGGATATTTGAAAGTATACTCTGTTCCCTAATAGGCTGAATGTGGTCACGTGGAGCCTGTGGTG
>CM053585.1:228711759-228722530 GCA_028646515.1 Pseudochirops corinnae | reverse complement strand
ATGTTTATTGGAAGCCCTTGGTGGGGGCTCTCTGGCTGCACTCTCCTCCTCCCTTTCTCTGCCATGATCCTTCTTTTCCCCAAAGAAGGAATCTAGGGTTTGGTTGCTGTTCTTACTTTGTTTCTTATGCTTATTCTTACTCATGGTTGGTCAGTTCGTGATTTTTTAAAAAATCTCGGTGGGGCTCAGCTTCCAGAAGGGAAAGCTCTGTCCCAAATCGCTGGGGTCCTCCTGGGTGCTATAGCCCTCAGGAAGGTGCTGGGTCCCTTTCCTACTTACTTCTGGCTCACTGGATAATGAAGACTCACAGGACCGAGGTCCAAGACCGCGATCTGGATCCAGGCCACTCAACGTGAGAGCACTTGGCCTCTGAACGATCGCTTAGTCCCCCTGCTCTCTGCAGGCCGAGGGTGTGGAAGTTGCAACGTGGAGGCCGGTGGAAAACCTCTGCCTTTCGCTTTCCAGCCCTGGAGGCCTATTGGCCAGACTGCTTTTCTCCCCCGATTTCACAAGTTCCACTGACCTAGTTCTGATTGCTGCAGCTGCTGCTAATCCGCTCACCAGAGGCTCCTTGGCTCCTCCTGTCCAGCTGCCTCCGGGGCTCAGCCAGGGCTTCAGGCCAGGCTGGTTTCAGTTTGCAGTGGTGATATGGTTCCTCATAGCCGAGCTGACTTTAGTGGAAAGTTTATTTGTGTGCGTTTTGGAGTTCTAGGATTAGTTTAGAGTCATATTTTATGGGTATTTTGGGGTGGTTATGTGAGAGCTGTGATATGTTGCTGCTCCTACGCCGCCATCTTGGCTCTGCCCCCCTAGATTTCTTTCTTAAAGACCATGTCTTAAACCCAATTCACTCTGGCTGTCATTGATTGGCCAACTATAAATCTCAGCCCAGGCACTGATGGGGTGATGGGACCTGGACCCTGAAATGTATGGGAAAATTCAGGGTGTAGGCCCCTTTTGGGCCCTGATGGCTCAGAATGAATGTAAATAGCAGTTGTTTCTGTTTCGGCCAGAAACCCTGAGGGTCTTCAATTTTTAGGTTGATTATTTTTTTTACTTAGGAAAAAGGGGTCATTCCTTGTCTCATTTCTTACCTAGCCTTAATCACTAAATGGACTTTGCCTCAGTTAAAATGAGAATTTAGAAAGGCCTTAGTTTAAAAAGGTCAAGGCATCTCACTACATTGGGCCATCTCCAGTCTCCTGATCTATATCTTGCCACTGGACCCAAATGGCTCTGGAGGAGAAAGTGAGTCTGGTGACTCTGCACAGCCCTGCCTCACTTAAGTCCAATTCACTTGCAAGTTATGGCATCACCTTCCGGATGTCAAGGTTCTCTTCAAGAACAAAAGACAAACAACAACAATACTCTCAGTCAGTCAACAAGCACTACTTGGCTGTGCCTACTGTGGGTCAAATACTCTCTGCTCTCACTGCTCTATACCTTTCTTTAAACTTTCTGCATAGGAGGCATGGATTTTGAGGGTGTTCAAGGCTGGAGCCCTTGATCACTCCCTGCAGTAAGGACTCTCAGTCTTTTGAATTGGCTCCCTCTTGTTGCAATCCATGCTAAAATTCCAGAAATGTTTAGATTGTGGGGTTTTTTTTGCTTTAAAAAGAAAAAAAATATTATTTATTGTGTACTTAACTGTCATCAACAAACACAAACATTCCAGTTTACAAAAAAGAGCAAGAAAGAGGCTTATATAAGAAACTATGAACTTGTTATGGACAGTTGTTTTTTTAAAGCTATATAGAAGGGGGCAGAGCCAAGATGGCAGAGTAAAAGCAGGGACTTGCTTGAACTCTCCCCCAAACCCCTTCAAATACCTGTAAAGATGACTCTAAACAAATTCTAGAGTCACAGAACCCACCAAATGACAGAGTAAAATAGATCTCCAGCCCAAGACAGCCTGGAGGGTTGACAGAAAGGGTCTATTACACTGTGCTGGGAGTGGAATGCAGTTGGGCTTGGGCCACGCCAGCATAGACAGTGCTGGAGCAGGTATCAGGGCACTTAATCATTGGCAGCTGTGCTGGTTTCCAGGCTTCTCAACCCACAAATGCCAAGGTCAGTGGAAAAATTCTGTGGGATCTCGGTATAAGAGGAGCATGGTCCTGCTGGGGTCTGGCCCTAGCTCTGGGGTGGTGGAGGGGCAGCAGTAGCGGCTGCTTCTGGAACTTTGGGCCCACAGAGGATGAGGGATTGCATAGTTGATACAAAACCCCTGAAGCCTGGGACAGCACACCTACCCCCACCCCCACTGGAAGCAGAGTCTTACCTTGACAAAGTGTTAAAAAGTCAAGTATTTGGCTGAGAAGATAAGCAACAAGTGTAAAAAATCTTAGACGATAAAATCTTACTTTGGTGACAAAGAAGATCAAAACATACAATCAGAAGAAGACACCAAAGTCAAAGCTCCTATATCAAAAGCCTCCAAGAAAAATATGAATTGGTTTAAGGCCATGGAAGAGCTCAAAAAGGATTTTGAAAATCAAGTAAGAGAAGTAGAGGAAAAACTGGAAAGAGAAATGAGAGTGATGCAAGAAAATCATGAAAAATGAGTCAACAGCCTGCTAAAAGGGACCCAAAAAATACTGAAGAAAATAACACCTTTAAAAAAATAAAGCTATATAGAAATATATATATAACAACAATAGTTGCCATTTATATAACATCTTAGTGTTTGCAAAACACTTTACAAATATTTTTTCATTTTATCCTCATGACAACCTGGAGTATGTCTGCTATTATTACCTTCAATTTACAGATGAGAAAACTCGGGAAAAAATTGTGACTTGTCTAGGGATACACAGCTAGTAAATGTCTGGGTTGGATGTGAATTCAGGCCCAGTTCCCTATCATCCACTGTGCCATTAATAAGGTAGTAACAAAACTACTCTGTTTTTGTTTCCATCTGCATTTGTTTTCTGTGCATTAAAAAAAATGCTTTATTGATGTTTCTTCCAACGGTAATTATCACTACCCACCTACTTACTGGCACTCCTGCCTTACCTAGGGAAATCAGGACTCAATATGATGTAACTGAAATGTATTAAGTACTGGGCAAAACATATGAGAAGGAATATTGTAGAGTTATTATGCTTTGTGAGCTACCAGAGACTGTGGAATGTTAGCAGATCATTGACAAGAAGGTAACTTGGAAACTAGTTACTAAACATACCTTCCACTGCCGACCAGGAATTGCTGTATGAGTTCTTTTTATTTTGGAAGGCGAAGGAAGGCGATTGGGGTTAAGTGACTTGCCCAGGGTCACACAGCTAGTAAGTGTGATCAAGTGTCTGAGGCTGGATTTGAACTCATGTTCTCCTGACTCCAGGGCCTGTGTTCTCTATTCATTGCACCACATAGCTGCCCCTGTTATATTAGTTCAAAACTCTCACAGTGAAAGCAAGATGGACTGAGTAAGGTTGGGAAAAGCCTGTGGAGGCCCAGTCTGGGTGGGCTTCTTCTCTTAGTCTACAGAGACCTAGGTAGCAAAGTGGATAGAGCACTGGTCCTAGAGCTGACCTCAAATCTGAGCTCAGATATTTAATGACTGTGTGACCTTGGGCAAGTCATTTAATCTCTGTCTGCTTCAGTTTTCTAAACTATCAAATGTGGATCATAATAGCACCTACTTCCCAGGGTTTTTATGAGGATCTGATGAGATAGTGTTTATAAAGTGATTGGCGTAGTGTCTGATGCAGAGTAGGCATTTAATAAAGGCTATTTCCTTGCTTCCTTCCCCTGCAAAAGCTGTGGTGGTATATGTTTCAATCATTCTTCATAATGTGCCCAGAGTCCAATTGTCCTTGGGCATCCACTGTCCAACACAGCAGGATACTCTGCACCAGTGGTTCTCAACCTGTGGGTTGTGACCCCTTTGGGGGTCAAACGACCCCTTCACAGGGGTCACAGGGGTTGCCTAATACCATCAGAAAACATATTTCCGATGGCCTTAGGAACTGAGCCACCCCTCCTCTATCCATCTCCAGGTGGGTCCGCCCACATGCAGATATGCCCACATACGAGTATTAAAGGGTTACGGCATTAGGAAGGTTGAGAATCACTGCTCTACACCTTCAATCCTTACCATTACTACTGCTATGAATTCTGGGTGCTATGAATCCAGGTGGAACAGATCTAGGAAAGATTGACTGGGCAGGATTAATTTCTTTGAGATGCAGGACAGTCCCAGTCTGGAACCCTGTTTCCATTTCCCAGTGCTGGTCCATTTGCTTTAAGTTTTTGGCAAACCAGTGCTGAATTATTTTCTCAAGTGTACCTAGCCTTCAAGTGCCCATTTCACCCAGTTGTAGCAAAAAAATAAGCAAACAAACCAATAAATAAATCTAAGCCTCTTTCACTATAGTTTACTGTAGCTGATATTGAAGCAGGCAATATAATCCTCTGAACAAATCCTCTTGTCCCACTGGTAAGAAAGGTTCCAAACTGGTCTGGTGAAGAGATATGGTCCTTATCTACAAGGTCGGGCTCTACTTTGGTCTTAGTGTCCCAAACAAGAGAAAAATTGCCTTTTGTTGCCTCAACACCCTTTCTCCAACCAATCTTTCTTTATTTCTTGTATCAATTGAACTAGTATTGAATATAGCTGGGGAGTTACTTTTACTGCTCACAAACACTGACAACTTGTAACAAGTCATGTCTCTGAGCCTATACTCTCAATAAACACCACACCTTTCATCTGCAAGTAATCTTTTGACAGCATCTACTCTAACATTAATATAAAACCAGAAGGTTTCTTTAACAATTCTTGGAGGTTAAGAATTAGCACTACTGAATTGGCTCTCTTGCACGGTGCTAGAGTACAACAACTTTTGGGTGTAGAATCTTCTGTGTGTCTACAATGTCAAAAGCTGGTTCTCTGAGGCTCTCTTATAATCCCCTTGTTTCTCTGCATCAGTCCAATGACAGCCTTGTATTACAAATGGGGCATATTCTAGCCAGGTTTCTTCTCCCTGATCATAGACTTATTTATCTATAGTATCCCTCCACCCCCAGATCTTCCCGGAACCGTACTGACTGAAGAACACTGAGCCAATGCCTAATGACCATTAGTTGGCTTCTCAAAGAGGAGGGTGTTATCTCTGAGATATTTTCTATTGAGAAGGCCACTGGCTACTGGAGAGGGTTTTTTTCCCCCTCTCAACCAGCCTTTTATATAATTTTGTTTCATCCTGATCTCACCATGAAAATTGTAAACTCATTTACCAACTCCTGGCTGGCAGTGGTGAATTTGATAACTAATTTCCAAGCTTTCCTCTCATCAGTGATCACTTGAGGGGTATGGTAATGCTCCTGTCTCAGGAAGCTCACAAAATAAAGTAACCATCCCATCTTTCTTCTTGCATACTTTGCCCAGTACATCACATCCTGCCTACCTCCAACCCCCATGTCCACAGCATGACATAAAACCCCTTAAATAACCTCATCAGTTGAGTCAGTGAGTACTCCCTCAATCGATATTCCTTGATAGGGTCTGGTCCTCTCCCTGAGCACTAGATCTCTATTACCTGAGTTGCCATGGTGCTGGTTCACTCAGAGGTATGCAATGTACAATGACAGTCAAAGTATGCAGGTTTACTTCAGCAAAGCTTACAATGACACTTCTCTAACACTGGATATACACTGGATGCTTGAATCAAGGCGTGTTGTTTGCTGATAGTGCCTGCGCAGGAAAAAGAAAAATGATGCCAGATTTCAGCCTAGACTTTGAAGGAAAAGGAAAAAAAAGGGCTGCCGAGCATCACCTTAAACATATGACTTCCTGTTTCAAGGCTTTATTGTTTATTTTCAAGGTTTATTGTCATAAATAAAGCATTAAACATAAGTCAATCAATCAATAAATCAATGAGTATTTATTAAGACTTTACTTACATACTGTACCACCCTTTCCCCACTCTAATTCAATGAATTCCTAAAGGACTGATGCTGACACCTTAATTTAGCCTAATATGATCTATAAAGCCGTAAGTATTCCAAGGATCCTGGGCATGCGCCCACAAACATAACTGGGTTCTCACTTAACCCTGAAACCTTAATAGTGCAGTGTTTTGGCTAGTCTTAACTGTGCAAAGAAGGGTTCAAGCCCGTCAAACATGCTTTATTCAATTCTAATAGTAAAGAATTGAATTAGAACAGAATGACAAAATAAGTAATAGAGAAAATCAAGCAGCAGAATGAATATTAGCTCCTTTCCAACACAGGACAGACTGCAATCTTCCACAGACTCTTATTCTAGTGGAGGAGGGAACAACTTCCAGGAAACCCAGGGTTCTAGGTAGGGAAGGATTGTTTTAGAGCTGAAACACCTCTCACGTTTGCATTTCCTGGAAACTGCCTCTTCTGTATTTCTATTCCTTTCTCCTATAACCAGCATTTGTTTCTTTTCTACTGAACTCCACTGTTATCTTTTGCAACAGTTTCTTTGTTGGGGGAACATTATTTCTCTTTTGTGAGACTACCGACATTCCTCAGGGTTAATCACCCATTTTCAGCTCAGGCCTACACCATACTTGGCTGACAGACAACAGGGTCACTCAGAGAGGCATCAAGGCCTTGCTTACTTGCCCTGTCTTTAATCACAGAAAGTTTCCTAGTTCTTGTCCCTAGATGGATTGTAGTGAAACAAATTATGCTGAAATAAAGATATAATTTTTTTCCCATTCAAGTTCATAACCTCCCCTGAATTCTATCCTCAGATAGGGGGTCTGTGGATCCTAGGCTAAGAACACCTAGATCAGGAGTGGGGAACCTTCAGTCTTGAGGCCACAGGTCAAAGGGCCCTACTTGAGGACCTAGTGGATCACATGAAGCCTTGGAACGGAAGGTTCCTTATCCCCGTCATAGGTTCCCTAAGGTCCTTCTTGTTCTAAATTCTCTGATATTGTGATATAATGTTATTGTTTGGGATACACCTTTTCCCAAGTTCTGTTGGGTGGCAATCAATCAATTAATCAACAAGTATTTACTATGTGTCAGGCATTGAGAAAAGTATAATTTGTTTCCGAAAGACCAACATAAGGTGCACAAGAATGCATTTATGAAGTTCTCAGGTGCTGCTGCCCATTCGGAGGAGAACCAGATGACTCATCATTGTTAGCAGAGGCAGGTCTCACAGGTAGGAGTGTGGAGGGAAAGTATCACAGATTGGGGAAACAGCATAAGCAAGGAAAGGGACGGAAAGGAGAAAGGGCAAAGTATATTTAGGGAACGATGAGGCCAGTTGTCTGATACAGATTGTTCATACAGAGGAATAATGGGAGATAAGTTGGGAAAGGAAGGTTGGAGAAGGCCTCGCATAACAGGCCAAGCCTGGGCTTTATCCTGTCAGTAGTGGGGGTGAGCGAGGGAGGAGGGAGAAGATTGAATGTTTTTGAGCTGAAAGTTGTCTAATCATAGAAGCACATTGGAAGGCTTGTTCTGGCAGGACCAAGGCAGGCTAGAACTGAGGAAGGGAGAGACTGAAGTCAGGGAGGCTATTTAAGAGGCTGTTGCAAAAGTCCAAGTGAGAGGTATTGAGGACCTCCCTGTTCCATTAGGCAGAGAGATGTTGGCATAGCAGGATTGGGAGGTCAGAGGATTGTTCTTGTGTCTACGAGGGATCAACCGTCCTGAGAGAGGATGCAGTCCTTAAGGTCTGGGAGGGAAGTGGGAATCAGCATTTCCCCATTTTCCACATTGTCGAGTAACTTGGGAGTCCTGCAGCCCCCACAAGCCACTCATTAGAACCTGGCTCAAGGCTAATAAGCACATTTTCCTCTTCTCCCATACAGAGAGACAAATAGTCAGAGAGCAATTGTTGGCTTTTCCAAGCTTCAAAAGACTGTCTTTAACTGGCTGGCTGGCTCTGGAGTTTAGCACATCTCAGCAGTAAACAAGCAGGCAGGACATGTTCTTTGATGAACTTTGCAGATTTAAACACTCAACTTTAATTACTGAGAGTTTTAGCTGCGGCACAATAAACCAGGGCTCCCGCTTTCCTCCATCAAGGAAGTGTGACTGAGGGCCTCCTGGTCCAATTGCTCTCACTTATCCCTGTCCTCACAGGCCTGGTGGGGAAATATCACTGTGGCTCCAACCGCCATGAAACGCCAGTGTCATCAATCAAATAGGAAAATAAAGAGTAGGGATCGATGGCTACCACCAACACAGAGACTCCCGGCTTTCAATCAATCCCCTAGATCTCACAGTTCTGCTCCACTCCCTCCTCTCTCTGCTTTCCTTTTGTCATTTTGCTACATGCAGAGGCTTAGCCAGGGAAATGAATGGTCGATATTTCTCAAGAAGCCCTGACTGTTGTAAGACACCATTCCATGGTAAAGTAGAGCATGTGGGCTGAAAATAGGTTCTTGAAGCCCCACCCCAGTTGGTATCTTCCGGATAGAAGAGCCTGATTTTCCACCATTGGCCTCTTCACCCCAAAGGTTACACAAAGTAGATTGCAAGATGATGGCTAGTGGCTTGACCTGCCAAAGCCCAGGGCTGCTCAAGCTCCTTCCAAACAGAACCTCCTAAAGAGGCTCTGAATGGTACCACGGGGGAAGGAGGCAGCCACACCCACTTGCCTTTAACTGCAGTCATGGGTTTCAAGTACTAGCATGACTCTCAATCGCTCTTTTTTTAATCTTTAGAAGGGCTGCCAATTCTAAATTTAGGGTTCCATGGTTCTAGTTCCTGTTGTTTAAAGTAACACTACCTCTTTTCCCCACATATAACTTTATTCCAAGCTTGCCTAGGCCGTCCCTTCATTATGCAAGCAGGAACAATCTTTCCAGGCCTGGTGAGTATCTCAGGCACTGACTGAGTCAGTGCCTGCTAGAGATAGGACTCACTCTTGACCCTCCAAATAGAATCAAGATAAGTGGGCAGAATTAACCACCAGAGCCCTAATTACCCCTTTGTCCCCTATTAATGTCTTCATTTCAGCTCCACTCAAATGAATAATCTTCAGAGAAAGTCAGCAGGGCCACCTTGACACATCTGAAGGGAGGGAGAGCAATTTATGGAATGGGAAGAACAGGAGAGAAAAGACCTTGTAGTTTGGGCTAAAAACCTTTGGCAATTAATCCTTGGAGCAGGCAACTTTCTCCCCCCACTCCCTGAATTTTTAACTTTGAAAATCTGCAGAAGACCTGGGAGCCTCCAAATGTTCAGGAAGTATAAGTATAGTTCCTCATATATTTATAGAAGGGGAACAATACCTATTCCCAGGCATGCACCGCCTTCCAAATGCTTCTGAACTGTTCTCTAAAGAGAAAATATTGTAACAGCGGGGTGGACATTTTCCATTAGTCATTAATTTTCTATATTAAAATTCCACACTATGACATCTCTTCCCCATTCCCCTTTAAATCCATAAACCACTCTACTCAAAACAGTACCCTCTTATTCTCAGAACCTAAGTAGCTCTCTGCCTCTCTCCTCTTTTATGGAACTTATTCTCAACAGGTGACTTAGCTCAATCTATCCCATTATCTATAAACCTTTCAGATAGAAAACAGCTGGAAAGGAAACTTCTGAATAGATCTGGAGAGCATCCTTGTAATGTGCTCAGCCACAAATGCATTGGGCTGGTTGTTTATGCAGCCCCAGGTTATTCCTTTGTTTAAGACATCTATGTAGAGAAAATTAAATCAAGAATAAAAACAATACATGAAATCGACCCTGCCTCCTCCTTTCATTCTTGGTGTTAGTATCTTAGTTACACAAATCTGGCCCATTTTGTCCCCTCAGTCTTCATGTCTTCCTGATGCAAGCATTCATCTTGCTATGTACATGGTTCATCCCAGAACATCTAACTGTGCTGATGATAAAGACCCTGGGAGAGAAAGTTGTTGGGGTTTTTGGGGGACTCGTTTGTTTTTGAGGCCCATTGTACAGCTCTGAAGGTTGCAGCATGGCTTTGCTTGAGAAATTCCTCTTCGATGCTCTAAACGCTCTCTGACCCATGATGCCCCTCTGAAGGCTGTGGCCCTTGGTGATATCTCTTGGGTCTCTCTGCAGAGCTGAATGATCTCCCTACCTTACAAGGCTCCCAGGGGTGGGCTCCTGGGTACTGGTTATATTTCATATGATTTCATTAAGTGCAGGCTTAGCATCCTTTGTTTTCGGAACAATCTCCAAAGTGTCTGCTACCCTTTGGTCTGTGGCAAACTTCCCTTCACCCCAAAGGGATTGCAAACTGAAAATTTATATACCCTAGATCAAAAGGCTGAAGTTTCTCTGTCCAGATATAAATGTGAAGTATAAGCCTTTTGTAGGTCACAAAAGTCTTCCACTAGAAGTCAGAAGGGTTGTACCTGAGACCCAAACCTCCCAGGCCTCACCTGAGGCTGACCAGAGTTATTGGGATACTTGGAGCGTCCCATGCTGACTAATCACTAAACCTGGATCTCCCCCCTCCCCATTCCAGGATGCTCAAGGGTCCACCTCCAACTCTCCTGACAGTGCTTTCCCCTTCTCCCTTTCTGGTCTGGAGCTGAGACCCTACCCCCACCCTAGTCTGAGAGAACCTGGAATTTCTGCTTAGACCCATTCTCCCCTTTTCAGTGGTAATGGGCTGGTCCCCCAAGCACTCCGGCACTCTTAGAATTTTCTGAGACCGTTCCATATGCCCTGTAACTAAACCTTCCTATATGGATTGTCTCCCCCAATTAGATTATGTAGCTGTTTGAGAGCAGAGACTGTCTTCTTTTTTCTATTTGTATTCATTGCATTATTATAGTCCTTGGCACATAGTAAGCAT
>CM053585.1:228684770-228711659 GCA_028646515.1 Pseudochirops corinnae | reverse complement strand
TCTTTCTTTCTTTCTTTCTTTCTTTCTTTCTTTCTTTCTTTCTTTCTTTCTTTCTTTCTTCCATCCATCCAAATGTGGCCAACTGTAGGAGCTCAATCTTGTATTGGGGTTGAACAAAGTTCAGTAGATGAGCCAGCAGGATTGTAGCTGTAATGATTACAGTACCATGGAAGGAATTGTAGATTAAAGAGGAATGAAGACAGGTGGTGCTTGAGAAACAACATTTGATGCTTTTACCTGTGCTGAGATAAGTAAGGAGCAGCAGACTTTCCCCATTTGTTGATTGTCTGCTCTGAGAGTCTCTGATGTTGGGGCAACTAGAAATTCAGTAATGCAAAGATTTATATATATATATATACACACACATACACATATATGTATGTGTATAGACACACACATACACACACATATTAGATGAGAGTGACCAGGATTCAGAAAATCAGTATCACATTTCTTGATGGGAAAAACATACTGTATGGGGGCAGTGAAGAAGGGCTGTGAGATATATGAAACTTTCATAAATTACCTTATTGTGTGTGTTTTGGCAAAAGTGCTTTGAAAACCTTAAAGCACTATTACAGGGGTTCTTATTCTGGGGTCTCTTATTAAAAAGATATTTTAATAAATTTAGTTCAACAAAGTGGTTTCTTTAGTGGTCCTATGTGCAAGGCATCCCAAAAGTCTTAGAGCAGTTTTAAGCTTTAATAATTTCAGAATCAGAAATGCTATATAGTTAAGCAAAATTAGTGATTAATTATTTAAAATTTTAAAATATCATCCTGTTTCTTATAAACATTCAACATAACCGCCATCTTATCCTATACATTGCTCTAGTCCAGTGGTTCTCAACTTGTGGGCCGTGACCCCTTTGGGGGTTGAACGACCCTTTCACAGGGGTCGCCTTTGACCATCGGAAAACACATATTTCCAATGGTCTTAGGAACCGAGACACTGCTCCTCTATCTGTCTCCAGGCGAGTCCACCCACATACAAGTATTAAAGGGTAGTGGCATTAGGAAGGTTGAGAACCACTGCTCTAGTCAGCTTCTGAACTTTGCAAAAACTTTCAGCAGCTGCTGCTCAGTGACTGAAAGGACTGTCTTTGTAATTTAAGCCTTGAGATCATCCAGGGAATGAGATTTTGATGCATACATGGCAGCTTTGACCCCAAAAGAAAAAGTCTAATTGAGATAGATCATGTGACAGAGGTGGCCAAGCCAGAGGACCTCCCCTACCAATTTACCAAATCTGGGGAAATGTTGCCCATAAGCTGTCACAGACATAATACATAATGACAGGGTACCTCATCTTGTCAAGATTTTAAAAAATTTACTCAAAATTCACCAAACTAAATAAGTCTAAAACAAACTTTTAAAGGATATTTGTGTTTATAGCATTTATACTTTTGAAGTTATTAAAGTTTAAGACTTCACTGAGACTTTTGGGACACCCTATGTGAATTTAAAAACATTCTTCTGAGAAGGGGTCCAAAGTGTTCACCAGACTCCCCACAGGGTCCAGGATGCAAAAAAGGCTAAGAACATGAGTATCATAGACATGCAAATGATCATTGTAACGATTGCCATCATCACTATCCTCTTCATATGACAGGATGAATATTATATCCTATTGTTTCATCCTTTAAGAATAGATGCTTCAGATCATGGGGCAAGAGATAGGGGACATTGTTGCCTTTGGGCATCAGATCATATGTTTACTTATTTCATAGTCAACAAGCACTTATGAAGCCCCACCTAAGCGTATTAGAGATCAAGTTTACAAATGATCTCTGGTCAGAGCTGTAACTAAGACAGGGCAATCTGGGCTTTGTTCCTGGTTACTGAATTTAAAGGGTTCTAACAGCAGTTGAAATCTTTCAGGAGTATATAGAAAAATCAGAACTTAGCACCTAAATAGCAAAAAATAATTGGTAAGTAGGAAACTATCAAATGGTGGCCTGATCTGAACTCTACCTTCATCCTGATCAGATGACCCCCAAAGCAGCTTCCTCATGCCACATTCTTAAGTTCATTGTCTCTTGTCTTACTCCATTTGATGGCGCATTTTACGTCCATCTAGCCCATGTGCAAAAATTCCTAGTTGCGTTTCTGGGTCTACTTCAAAAATCTCCTCATGTATTCCCAGCTCAAATGGAAGTAGTCTTGTGCCTGCCAAATGCCAAGTGCCCTTAGTAGGCTGGGGGTGAGGAGAAGACTAAGGGAGGGCCAAGGGGCATTAAAGGAAGGGAAATGTTGTGGCCAATTAGCTGAAATGTTACAGTCAGTGCATTCTCAGCTTGATGGGCTCATTAAGCATTAGAGAACTCTTTGACATTTTTTGGTTGTAGTAACAAGCAAGAGAGTGGACCCTCTGCATTTTGATTTTGCCAAACGTGCACCTTTACATTTGCAAACAGTCTTGTCCTGCCCATCTTATTTGCATAGACATAGAAAGCCAGTCCCTGCTCATTTTGGCTGACTTGGGGTCTAGGATCTAGTTGGAAATACCCTGCCCCAAAGC
The DNA here is from genome assembly GCA_028646515.1 of Pseudochirops corinnae. Lineage (NCBI taxonomy): Eukaryota > Metazoa > Chordata > Mammalia > Diprotodontia > Pseudocheiridae > Pseudochirops > Pseudochirops corinnae. The sequence goes on along the minus strand of CM053585.1, from coordinate 228,709,139 downwards.
CCTTCCCAAATACCAAGGATGTTATCTTTTTTTTTCCCCCTGTTCCAAAGTTTAATCCAAATGCTCAGTGTTCAATTGCCAAAAGGCTTTGGACTAATTTTGCCTGTCATTACCACTTGGTGAAAATGTCATCATTAGTGATCTGGGATATGCTAAGGGAAGAAGAGGGTGGGGAGGGAGAGGGGAAAAGAGAAGATAGTCAACAGCACCAGCAGTCCTCCAAGTGATTCTAAAATGCCACATTAATTAGAGATCCACAACCCAGCTGTAGGGCCACACAGTGACAGCACGCTGAGATTCAGGAGATTAGGGGGAAAGGACCCTTTTATGTTTTTTTTTTTTGTCTGCTCAGCTTGAGTTTGGGGGAGGTGAGACACATTTGAGTGACCATAGACCAATTCACAGCCACTTAACCTTTTGGCCTTCTTCTACCTGATGACTAGTCACGTAACCTTGACCAATTCAATTCACCTGAGTGGGCCTTTACTTCCCTATCTGTAAAATGGGGATAATGAAGCTTACTCTGTCTATCTTTCAGGTTGTTCAGAGGATCAAATGAAATAATGCAGGTAAAAAAAGTGTTGAAAAGGATGAAGCCTTACTCAAATATGAGGGATGATTAATGAAGCATTGAAAGTCTTCCCTCTTAGTTTTTTCCTTAATCTACCATGCAGATTCCTCAGCATAGCCCCAGGTGCCCTCACACTAATTACCAGTGAGATGCCAATGGATTCTGAGCTGGGTAGAGCCTCCAGTCCCTGAAGTTCCAGCTCAAGGACAGGGGAAGGGCACTGTCACAAACTCCCTCCTGGCTGCATCCCAAGGGCAAAAGACTTGGTAGCTTTGCTTTTTAAATTGGCCTTTTAATTTTTCTTTCAGCAAAACTGAACACATATTCCTATGGCTCACCTACTCTGTCTCCCCACATTCCCACCCTCCTATGTCACTTTTCAAACAGACAAGCTGTTTTCCTTCGCAATAATAACAAAAGAGGCATATTTTCCCCTCGGCCCAGTTTGCAAACACTTTCTCCAATCCGTTGTGACACATGGATCCATGCAAGGTGGAAATGGACAGTTTGGCTCAGCAGGGGCCTGGCCCAGGGCCCCCAGCAGATACCCACCATCAGTGCCTCTGCCTCCCTATCCCTCCTTGAACAGGGCCTGGAAAAAGCTCTCTTGCTGAGTGGATAGAGGGGGGAGGTCAGGGAGCCTGTGGTGTGGTGATATTGAGATTGGGCTCTCAATGCCAGTCTGTGGCAGATTGTAGGAATGGCTTGTCCGGAGGTGGTGGCAAGGGGCCGGCTCATATTGACTGGCCTTTTGGCTGCCAACTCAGTCAGGGCAATGAGATATTTTCTGTTGCTTCTCAATGGAGGAACTTTTAAAATCTATCCCAGTCCCTTCCCAGTTTTTAGGCCATGGGCTCTGAGATCAATAGGGCATTGGTTCTGGGGTAACTTATTCTGCCCTGTGACCAAGAATTAGATAGAATGTCCAATGCTGTCAAGTGTACCCTTTACCCATTGTGTTTATCCAGCTGGCATTTCTACAGGGCGACCCAAGACTGCAGAGATGAGAACCAAAAAAGGAAGATGAACCATCTGCTCCGCTCGGTTATAGCTTCCTTTTCCTCAATGGCCCTCCCTGAAAGCTCTGTCTTCCTACCCCACAAAAATCCTGATATTTAATGTGTGTGTGTGTGTGTGTGTGTGTGTGTGTGTGTGTGTGAGAGAGAGAGAGAGAGAGAGAGAGAGAGAGAGAGAGAGAGAGAGAGAGAGGTATCTGTCTAAAATTCCCTTATACCCCCACTTATCCTCAGTATTGGCAAAGACTGAATCCCCAGACTTAATTGTTCCCTGGCTTTTCAGTGCATAGTACTTGGCACATTTTAGTGGGGACGAGGACTGTATCTGTGATTTCATTGATTCCTATGATTCCTGGATGAAGAAACTATCTCTAGCAATGTAGGTCTACACCTTCTCTGTAACTTATAATCTTAGACCTAGACCAATGAGAAAATTGGCCAGGGTCAAATAGACTGTACATGCCAGAGGTTAGACTCAAATACATATGTTTGTGTTTTCAAGGCTAGCTTCGTAGCTGCTGAATCATACTGCCTCTCAGCACACAGTAAGCACTTAATAAATATTTTGTTATTCATTCATTCATCCATCCATTCATCTGTTCACTCGTTAGTTCATTCATTCTTTCTCAATTCATTTTCCTGTTGGAGGATTTGGTTGGTGATAAACACTGAGTTTCTCTATCTTCTTTCTAATGTTGGCTTTAGAACATTAACTGAGGATATTTTAAGGTAGTAAGATAGTGTGCTATTGTGGAAAGGGCAATAGATTTTGAATCAGAGGGCCTGGTTTCAAATCCTGACTCTGGAACTGACTAGCTAGTTTTGTAGCTCTAGGCCCTGGTTTCTGTAAAAGGAGTTTTTCCTAGGCAAAACTTCCTAGACCCCTCCAGTTCTGAGTCTTATGATCTTATTGTGAATAGGTGCTATGGGACAAGATATAAAGACAGCAGGATTCCTGGCCCTTGCCCTAAAGAAGCTTATAATCTCAGGATTGTTATGGGGAAGGACAATATAGACGAGTCATTGTTTTTATTGACATACACATGGAACAATTAGGCAATACTATGAGACATCAATAATTAAGTGCCTTGGGGATGGCTAGGTGGCGCAGTTAATACAGCACCAGCCCTGAAGTCAGGAGGAACTGAGTTCAAATTCAACCTCAGACACTTAACATTCACTAGCTGTGTGACCTTGGGCAAGTCACTTTATCTCAATTGCCCCTCCAAAAAGTAAAAAAAAAAAAATTAAGTGCCTGGATGTGTCTCCTGGCACTTAGAGGAGGTAGGAATCTCTCTGGCCTCAGGTAGCCAGGGAGGGCTTCAAGGAGGAGGTGGGCTTGGAGCCTGGCCTGGAAGGAAGTGCCTTGGTGGAGAGGAGATGACCTCTCAAGGTCCTTTCCTGCCCACAAATCTTTTGATTGAACAGAATCCAGGTGCGATTCTTTTCCTTTTTCTTCTGCTCTTCACTAGGGACTGAGAGGTTTTAAATTAAAAAATTGTCATTTCCTGGAAGAAGGCAGCTCAGGGACCCTGGGGCTGAGTTGGGGAGGCCCAGCTACTAGCTGTTGCCTGTTCCCAACCTGCTTGGGCTAAGGGAGGGAAAAATCATTATGAGCAGGCAGATGTGCTTTGGCTTTTGGGGAATGACTCAGCATCTGGGCTTGGGTCACAACTCCTCAAGGCTCCAGGCAAAAAGCTGGGTTTGAGATCCCTCCCCTTCAGCTGTTACTTACTATTCCACTGCCCATTCTATGCCTAGCAGAGGCTCCCAAGGAAGACTAAGAGGGAAGAGGTCACCCCAGCACCCCTCCCCCTTAACAATTACCATTACTACTGCTAGTTGGCATTTATATAGTGATTTAAGGTTTACAAAGTGCTTTAAATATATCACCACATTTAATCCTCACAACCACCCTTTGAGGCAGGTAATATTATTATCCTTATTTTACAGATGGGAAGACAGAGGCTGAGAGAGGATGAAGGTCTTGCCCAAGATCATACAGCTAGTAAGTGCCTGAGGCAGAATTAGAATTCAGATCTTTAAACATCTATTAGTAGGCCCTTGCCTACTATGTGCCAAGCACTGTACTGAGCCTATGGATAAAAATAAGAAAGACAGTTCCTTCTCTTAAGGAGTTTAATATAATATCAGTGAAGGTAACAAAAAGGAAGCTGAAAAGTAGCAGGAAGGGAGAGGGAAGGGAGGAAGGTACTGGGGGGAGGAGGGAGCATGATGGAGAAGTCCAAAAGAATGTAGCCAGGTGGGAAATGAAGATATGGCTTGCCCAGGCCCCCTCACTGCACACCGGGCTTTGTTTTCTTGGACTGGATCTGTGATGTGATCTATGCTGAGAATTTCCAATGAAGAAATCCCCTCTACTTACTAAGGTTGGAAAAATCTCTGGGGAGGGTGAAGGGGGAGAAAATAGTGTTTAATGAGAGGTTAAGTGACCTGCCTAAGGTCACAAAGTCAATAGGTTTCAGGGGAAGAACCTGAGGACTGCTCTTTATCTACCGAGCTATAGCTGCCTCTAAATAATAATAATAATAATAATAATAATAATTTTAAACAGAGAGTTTTTCAACAACATTTGGAGTTTGTTTTCACATTAAACCAGGAATGTACACAATCCTTCAGTGTTCAAGCTCAAGTCCTAACCATCTTAGTCCTCTTCCAAGGGAATGACTTGGCAGCTGTTTTATCTGCTAAAGCACCTGTAAGCCCTCAGAGTCTGTACCATTCATGTGCCCTTGGTATGTAAGGCCCGATCTTGTTCTCTTTCACGTGTATGCTATTCCCAACAAGGCTGTGAACACTGTGAGGACAGAGATCGTATGGTTTTTTCATCTTTGTATGCTCAGCAGCTTGTACGTGTCCAGCACAGGGCACTCTGTACATTGTGGGTACCCAGTAAATGCTGGAAGATGATGAAACCGAGGTGGGTCTCCAGACTCCCTCCTTAAATTGGTGAGTGAGTCAGTAACAAAGTCAGCCAACAGTTAGTGAATGTGCCCTGTTAGAGGTCTCTACTGGGAAGTGACCCTTTTGGTGAGATATAGGGCATTGATCATGATTACCGATAGTACTTCTCTGTTCTGCAGGGGCTCCTGGAGCCATCAGCAAGCGAGGATGTACACCGTGGAAAGACACTCAAGGACACTCACAAAACAACATATTTACATAAATACAAATGAATAGTATAGATCTGGTTCTGTTATTACTTTGCTCAAAAATCTCCAGTGGCTGTTGCATTGATAAGTGAGCTTCCTAGGCCTTGCATTCAAGGCCCTCCACAATCTGGGATCACCTTCCTCTCTAACTTTACTTCTAACTTCCTCCCAAATAACAGTCTACTTCAGCCACACAGGATTACTTTCAGTCCCTGAATACATCTCTGCTTTCAGCCTCCACTACTTTTCTCATGCTCCAAACCCTGAATGTTTTCCTTCCTCCTCATTACTCACTTCTTAGCTATCCTTTATTTTATTTTATTTTTTGGAGGGGGGAAGGCAGGGCAATTGGGATTCAGTGACTTGCCCAAGGTCACACAGCTAGTGTCAAGTGTCTAAGGTCGGATTTGAACTCAGGTCCTCCTGACTCGAGGGCTGGTGCTCTATTCACTGTGCCACCTAGCTGCCCCCTTAGTTATTCTTTAAAGCTCAACTCTAACTCTGCCTCTTCCATGAAGCCTTCTCAGTAAGGACCTTCTTTAAAAACTGAGGTGTTCTTTGTCTTGTACCCCTCTTGCACACTTATCATGAAATTTTATGCATTATAGTTAGTTATCTGTGGCTCTACCTTTATAGGGATCGGATAGGGACAGGACTAGACCAGTGATTTCCCTGATACAGGCAACTTCCAGATAAAGAAGCTCCCTCTACTAGTACTATTCTGTAATGTATAGTCTATTTTTTTTACAAGCTATTGTCTTTATTTTACCTCTTAACCCAAAAATATCTCCTGTTCACTCCTGCTCCTTCATAGTGGTACAATGGAAAGAAAAGGCAGCTAGGTGATAGAATTCTGGGCCTGCAGTAAGGAAGATGTGAGTTGAAATCTGGCCTCAAGCACTTACCAGCCATGTGATCCTGGGCAAGTCACTTAACCATCGTCTGCCTTAGTTTACTCAACTGTAAAATGGGGTCAATTATAACGTACAGTCTTACAGAGTTGCCTAGACCACGGAGGGGCTGTGGGTTGTCTAGGATCACATGGCCAGCATACGTCAGATGCAGGAGCCCAGTTCCTCCTGGTTTTGAAGCCAACTTTCTATCCACTATGTCTTGCTTTGTCTCCTCATTATTCCTCCTCCTCCTCCTCTTGACTGTGAGTTCTTTCCACTAGACTGTGAGCAACATGAGGACGGGGACTGTGCCTTCTATAAACCTTGTATCTCCGTTAGTGCTGAGCTCTGTGTTTTGCACATAGTAAGCATTTGCTGAATTTTTTCAATTGAGAATGTGAGGATTGAAGTTAAAGAGTAGTGATGTGAGTCGGGTGGGGTTAATCAGGCTTCTTGGAGGAGGTGAGTAGGGTTTTAGAAGAAGGTTGGGACAGGACTTACTGGAGAAGGGAAGGTTTTCCAAGTTAAGGCAATGGCAGAAAGGTGAGTGTGAGTGGAAATGAAATCAGGCTGTGGGCAAGTAGAGTTGGTTACATCAGAAATGATCTTATGTCATATTTAAATAGTGCTTTTATTCCTTTCAAAAAAGCTTTCTTGTACAGCATCTCATTTGATCTTTACCACATCCTACATATTATATTATCCCCATTTTACAGATAAGTTACCTGGGGAGCAGAGGGGCACAATGACTTAGTTGCCCAAGGTCAAATGGCAGATTCAAATTTTCCTATTTCCAATTTTTCTTAGACTAGTTCTTTTTCTAACAGGCCACACAAGAATTGGGGTTTGCTCTGGCAGGGGTAGGGTGGGTTGGGTTTGGGGGAGACATGAGCAAAGGAAGACTTGCTTTCACTGGAGCTTTGTATGAATATCCTGGCAATGGTCCAGTCACGAAGAGATTAAGACCTGGAACAAGAATCGCCTGGTATTCTAAAGAGAGCAATGAATTTAGAATCAGGAGATGTAGGTTTGAATCCCTTTTCTGCCCTGTATCACTTGGAAGACCTTGGCCAAGTCACTTCTAGTTTGGGGCCTCAGTTTCCTCATCTGTGAAATGAGGTCAGATTACATGATCTCCATAGTCTCAGTTTTCATTTCTATGATCCAATGGGCTAGGCTGATTGCAATGAGTGTGAAACTAAAGGATCTTATCAGGGAGATGTTATGAAGGAAGCCTAGAGAGGATCTGGGGACTGACTGGGCAAGACCAGGAAAAGAATCAAATAGAACTTGGATGGAGAATTTAGACAGAGCTGAATGGGTCAAACTGTCAGTTCCAGCTAGTTTGCTTATTTATTATGCTGGAGCTGGACCCCAGGAACTGGCCTTACTGCAGATGCACTGTTTCCTTGAACCCAGTAGCTGAGCTTCTGTGCTATGGACTGGACTCTTTCCACGGTGAAGGCAATCAACTCTCCCCCCAGACCACAGGCCCAAGAAGTAGGATGTGTTGTGCATGTGGAGGGGTCTGTGTACAAGCAAAACAAAAATCCCCATCTGCAGTGCCTGCAGTGCTCCTAAGGACATAGCAAAGATCCATCATTTCCTCTGCTCATTTTTTTCTAAACAAATATTTTGCATTTTACTCCTTGCTCAGGCAAAACTCATCCACCTTATTCACAAGACAGCTTAGGGTTGTCACCAGGCAGCCAAAGGAGCAGCTTATATTGTTCGGGAAAAGATATTACAATTTTATCTACTTGTACTGTTCAATAAAACATTAGTATCTCAGCATTTTTATTTAACAATAGGCAACCTTAGGCCAGTAATTATGCAACAATTATAATCATAAAAACTGTCCCCTGCTGCTCACCTAGAAACAAGAATATATTAAACCAGTACTAACCATCTAAGAGGCGAGCAGCAAACCCCACTCATTTTTAATGTCCCTGCAGTGCACCATGGGTAGCTAATAATTCACCCTCTAATTAGTATCCCTTCTGCTGCTGTTGGCGCAAGGACAGACAAAGAGGGAGCCGCTTCGTTACAAACTTGCCTTGGTAATCTTTAAATGTCTTTCTTCTCGGCAGGTTGGATGCACCGAGCAGGGGCAGGATGGAATTTGCAATTAAAGGCGGGTTGCTAGCTTGGGTTGTCCTGACAGTGCATTCTTAGCCTAATGAGTGCTCCGAAAACACCCCAGAAACCCATCCGCCCGGCCGTTCCTCTTTCTGGGCTGTCGTGTATTTCTTCCTGATTGTCCTTCATTAGCTGTGGCAATAAAAAGGAGTTGGGGGCGGGGTAGGGTTACAAGATCTAGGGAAGGAAAGGAAGACGTGACGCGAAGAAGATGAAATAGACACTCTATAAGCAGGCGGCCAAATGTCAATGTTTTTCCCACTCGGGGTGTTTGGTAAATATTCCTACACAGACCTGATCAAAGTGAAGGGCAACAATGTAGGGGTAATGAATTGGTACACTGAAAATGTGGCCTTTAGGGAGGAAGGGGGAGAGAAAAAGAAGGGAGGGAGAGGGAAAGAGAAGAGGGGGAGAGGGAAAGAAGAGGTGGAGGGAGGGGAGACAGAGGGGGAGGGAGAGAGGGAGAGAGAGAGGGAAGGAGAAAGAGGGAGGGAGGGATGGAGGGAGGGAGAGAGAGAGAGGGAGGGAGAGAGAGAGAATATATCATTCAGCCATTCAGCTGGATACTGATTCTACCAGAATGAAAAGCAGAACAAGCTGTCTTTCCTTGGGTGGGGAGAACCTTGAGACGTCTTTGGCTTCCCAGTGTCTGGCAGTTAATTCCTCAATGGGACTGGATGATGAAGTTAGGCTTGACAGGGAAGCATCAACAAGGAGTTTAAAGCCCATTACTTGAGGAGGCGTTGTATCTTGAGTGGCTAAACTGAGAAGCACGTTGAAGTGCTAGGGTTTAGAACATTAACTATATAAACATTAACTATGAAGAGCTTTTCCTTGCTCCTACAGACTTTTCTTAAAAAGCAAACAACAAACCCCCCCTCCCCCCAAACAAAAAACTAAACTTAATAAACATAAAAACAAATACTGGATGAATAAATGAAGATGATACAAAAACCATAACCTTCATGCTAATTGCAACTTGTTATGTCTGTAGTAACTTTAATAATAATAGCTTGTGTAATACTTTAAGGTTTGCAATGTGCTTATCTCATTTGATCGTCACAGAAACCCTAGAAGGTAGGTGTTGTTTTACAGATGAGGAAACTGAGGCAGTCAGAGGTTAAGTGACTTACCCAGGGTCCCACAGAGAATAAATTTAGTCTAAGGCTGAATTTGAACTCAGATTTTGATGCCAGGTCTAGTGCTTTTGGCACTGTGCCACCTAGCTGCCTAACATGCAAATAGCAACAAGGTCCTCTTTACTTCCATGTTCCCTTTTGACATTTTTTTCCTTCTGTGCATTTGGGGGCCCGATACTCCACTTACAAGAAAGATCTATAATCTCATTAATAAAGTTACTCCCTACACTAGTGTGGGATTTGACCCATCCATGCCTCCTCATCTTGTATGATCCTTATCTATGACTTTCCACAAATCCTCAAAAAGAATATCTACCCAACATGCCATACATATTGTTCCAATTCTGTTCTTTTCACTCTGCTTCACTGCATAGGTTTTCTTTTGTTTGCTTTTATATTCTCTTTTTTTTGTCATTTATAATAGCATAATAATATTCTGTTTTCTTAGAATCATTGAGTTACAACTGGATGGAACATTAAAGGTCATCTAGTCTAACTCAATTTTATACGTATAGTAATAACTAACATTATATACCACTTTAAGGTTTGCAAAGTTTCATATTATCTAACTGGATCCTCAAGATAAACCTTTGAAGTAGATAGTACTATTATTTGCATTTTACAGATAAGGAAATTGAGGCCGAGTGGTTAAGTGATTTGTACATGGTCACACTCTCTGAGGCATAATTTGAACTCAAGTCTTCCTGACTTTAAGCTCAGCACTTTGTCAGTTAGGTTATCTAGCTGCCATATTCCAATGGTCTGTTCATATACCATAACTTAGTCTGCTATTTCTTTGGATCGAATCTAGTTTTCTTTTTTTCTGCTGAATGAATATTTGTCATGACTATTTTTGTACAAATAGGTCTTTAAATTTTTAAAAATACTATCCTTGGACTATGCCCAAAAGGTTATAAAATTGTGTATACCCTTTGATCCAGAAATAAAGGGAAAAGGACCTATTTGTACAAAAATATTTATAGCAGCTCTTTTTGTGGTGGCCAAGAACTGGAAACTGAGGGTATGTCCATTGTTTGGGGAATGACTGAACGAGTGATGGTACATGATTGAAATGGAATACTATTGTACTGTAAGAAATGATGAGCAGAATACTTTCAGAAAAACCTGGAAAGACATATGTGAACTGATGCAAAGTGACGTGAGTGAGCAGAGCCATGAGAACACTATATGCAGTAACAGTAACAATAATTGTACAGCGAACCTGTGAATGATTTAGTTATTCTCGGCAATACGATTATCCAAGATAATCCCAAAAGACTCATGATGAAAAATTGTATTTCTCTCCAGAGAAAGAACTGATGGAGTCTGAATGTAGACCAAGGCATACTATTTTTTACTTTTTTTCTTTTTTTGGGCTTGAGTTTTCTTCCACAAAATGACTAAAATGGGAATATGTTTTACATGATTGTGTGTGTATAACCTATATTATATTGCTTGCTGCCTTGGGAGGGGAGAAGGGACGGAGAGAATTTGGAACTCAAAATAAAATAAAAACCTAATGTTGAAAATTGTTTTTACGTGGGATTGGGGAAAAATAAAATATTATTTAAAATACTATCTTTGGGTTATAATTCTCGTATAGGTCACTGGGTCAAAGGCAGAAATGGTTTTGTAATTTTGCTGTATTTATAATAAGCTTTTCACAGATAATTGTGTCTCAATTTAGTAACTCTTATTTTACTTTCTGATATTGAAAGTAATGAACACACCTCTAAAATCCAAATGTATTTATTAGGTGCTTGGAATTGAGGCTACATGATGAAGTTGAAAAAGTCCTAGTTTTGAAGTCAGAGGACCTGGATTCAAATCTCACCTCTGTGGCATATCTTCTGTGGGACATTGGCCAATTAATCATCAATTGAACCAATTAACCAATCAGTCAGCATTGTATCTGGCACTTTGCTAAATGCTGAGGATACAAAGACAAGAATGAACAGTCCCCGATTTCAAGGAACTTACATTCTAGCAAGTCAATTAAATTCCCTGGGCTTCCATTTCCGCATATACATACATGCATATGCACAAATACACACATATACACATGTATATATACACATAGTATAAAATGTATGTAATATTCACATGATTGTATTACATATACATATTATATGTGTATATGTATATGTCTGTGTCTCTATATATCTTTAGATAAGCATGTGCTAATATCATATTGCTTAGATATTGATACCAAGCACATAACATTGAAAGGAGACATGCTGTCAGCCAGGTGCTTGATGTTCCAGGCTCTCTTTCTTGGATGGTTCTCAGGTGAGAATTTCATTTTAGCCATCCCAACCTCTTGTTTACTTTTTCCTTCAAGACACAATCAGCTTTGGATTGGTTGGGTGTAAAGCCAGACACCACAGAGACCAATGACCCTTAGTTCAATCACTTTGCTAGAATACTAGGGGTCTGAGTTCATCCAGTTCTCCTGGAGGCTGTGATAATACCTGATTGGTCTTTCCAAACACTGCACTGGACACATTTGTTGACAATTCATGCCATGCCTGTTATGTATCTTCATTAGGACACTATAGGTCAGTCATTTGAGTGGAGTCTGGATGGTATGCCCTGGCAGCAAAGGTGGGAAGGAATGATTGGATGAAATTCTCCCACTAGTCAACTTGGGGATTGATTGTTGCAAGTACAGTATTAGCATAATCTGTTTGATAAGTGTTCAATGCATTGCACACCTGTCATTCACCTATCCAACACACACACTAAGCTTGTGCTGCATCCAAATATAGACAATAGAAAAGGAGCAGTTGCAGGACTTATAGCAGCAAGACAGAGACAGAATAGTCTAAACTTGCCTCTCCCCAATCCACTGCTGTGTCCCTTCCCACACATCTTAAAGTCCCTACCATTAGTAGAGTAGATAGCATCCTACAGGAAAACTGATTTAAGTACCGACTTGCCTGCTGTTTGTAGGACTTTGAACAAGTAACTTCTCTGAGCCCCACTTTACCCATCTACACAACGGTAGATGATGACACCTAATGGATGTCCACTGGATGACAATCACTGGCATACCTTTCCCTCTGACATCCTATATTCTCATCATTCATATCTTGGTCTCTATATCAGCATGTATCTATTTCTTACATATATTTAGAGACCTATATGTATGTGTATGTACACATGTATTCATGGCTGTATCTTAACCTTTTGTCCTCTCTCATTAATAATGATAGCATTCATATAAAACATTTGCAAAGTCATGGGAGGTAGGCATGGGAGGCATCATTCCCAATGACTTGTCCAGGGGTCACTCAGCTAAGTAAGTGCTAGAAGCCGATTTTGAACTCAAAGTCCACCATTCTATCCACTGTGCCACTAGCTGCCTCATTAGCATATTTGACTAATTTAGGGGAGGAGATGAGGGACAGAAAAGTTTTAGTGGTAGGAAGGCACAGTAGAGTCAACAGTAACAGTAGTGATGTTAATGTGTATTGTGCTTTACAGTTCATGCAGCTCTGTGTTTTTAGCAACTCCGTAAGGCAGGTAGTATAGACATTTCTAGCATTTTACAAATGAGAAAATTACCCTTCAGAAGTGACTTAAATAGCCACGTAGCAGAGCCTGGACTCAAAGGGGGAATCTTCTGACTTCAAGTCCAGACTCTTTCTGCTGTGGATCTTCTTTGATGAAGGATGATTCTTGAGTGACTGGCGAGATAGCAAGAGGGGTCCTGACTATGAAAGAAAGACTCAGGGTGGCTAGCCAGCATGGGTAGGGGCATTTGGATGTGCAGGTAGGAGGAAAGGAAACAAACATTTATATTGTGCTTACCAGGTGCCAGACATTGTGCCAAATGCTTTACAAATATTATTTCATTTAATCCTCCCAATGAACTAGGAATTCAAGGCTATTATTATTATCTGCACTTTACATTTGAGGAAACAGAGGCAGAGGTTAATGACTTGCCTAGGTTACAGATAGTAAGTCCAATCTGAGGCTAGATTTGAACTCAGTTCTCTATGACTCCAGGCTCAGCCCTCTATCCACTGTGCCATCTGGAAGTACTTAAGACAAATTTCCCTTAATTCCTACTTTAGTCAGGGAATGTCTTGCTCTTCTATCTTAGAACTCACATAAACTCTGATCTCATTCGATGGCATGACTAGGATGGAATCTGATTTTGGCGGGATGTTTGTTCCTATACCAAATACTGATTCTATATTTGTATATTCAGGGATCATAGTCTTAGAGGTAGAAGGGGCCTTAGAGGTCATCTGGTCACTCCTTCCTTCCACTCCCCCCCCATTGTATGGGTAAGGAAAATAAGTCTGAGAAAGAGAAAATGCATTGGTCAAGGTCACAGCCTGGGCCACTGCAGGTGCGGTATAGTGAAATTCACAAGACAATGGGATTTAGAGCTGGAAGGTGCTTCTGTTCCAACGCCCTTCTTTTATAGACAAGGCGTCTGGGGCCCAGAGATTTCAGTGCCTTGCCCAAGTGATGCAGGTAGCATGGAGTGAAAACTCCCTGAGCCAGGAACCCTGCAGGAGTCATAGTCCCAGCTCTGCTCCTCTCTGTGTGACTCTGGGTACCTCACATCTCATCTGGGCTTCAGCTTACTCGTGTGCAAGATGAGGGGATTTCAGTTCTGATGTTCCAGGAATTTCAGAGTCAGTGCTTTGTGTACAAGATTTCTTAGCCCTCTTATCCTCTCTCCAATTAACATATTAGTGTATAAAAGCACTCTATTTGGAGTCAGGAAGTAGTTGATGTTGTTCAGTCTTTTTAGTCATGTCTGTCTCTTTGTGACCTTCGAGTTTTCTTGGCAAAGACCTTGGAGTAGTTTGCCATTTCATTCTCTAGCTCATTTTACAGATGAGGAAACCAAGGCAGACAGGGTTAAATGCCTTGCCCAGGGTCATATGACCAATAAGTGTCTGAGGCCAGTTTTGAACTCAGGAAGATGAGTCTTCCTGAATCCAGGTGTGGCACCCTTTCCACTGTACCACCTAGCAGAGTGCAGATCTTGCCTCAGATACTTAGGAGCTACATGACCCTAGGCAAGTCTCTTAACTACTTTCAGCCTCATTTTCTTCATGGCCTCTGTTGATTCCTGTTCTAAATCTGATTCTATGCTTCCCACTTTAATGGGTTTATCTACACATCTGTGGCAAATTGGGCTTTAAGCCCAAGTTTTAAAACTTGACAGCTGGTATACTTTCCACCATACCATACCCTATACCGTACCATACCATACCATACCATACCATACCATACCATACCATACCATACCGTACCATACCGTACCATACCATACTGTACCATACCATACCATACCCCATACCACCTTTCTTAGAGTTGAGTCATATTTTGTCAGTATAGTCAATCAACATGACTGATCTCTTTTCTCTGTGTAGTGTTTCTGTGTGCCCATCCCTGATACAAGTAAAATGGATCATTTCATTCATCAGCCATTGCTAGAATGATGCTGATTCAGTGAGGGTCTCCAATTTGAATGCTCCATATTGGAGCAGGAGAAAGGCATGTGTACATTTTTTTCCAGGGAGGCCTGGAAGTCCCTAGGAAGACCAATTCCTTTGAAAAAGCTGAATACAATTAAACATCCCATATTAAACCCTGACTTAAAAAAAAAGGAAGGCATTTTTTCCCTGTCATCACCTAATTAAGCTCTGAGCTCTGACAGCCCAAGCACTTTATAGGAGAAAACATTTCAGCTTAAAGCCAGGTCCTCTTCTTGAGACAAGAGAGAGAGCATATTGGTGTCTTACGAGGGAAGTAATTGTCAGGCCCTCTCTTTCCTCTGATCCCCCACCCCCCACCCCTCAGAGGGTGACAGTTAAAAATCCCCCAGAGCTTGTGGATCTGAATTGCCCTGTTAGCTTGGAGCTATTCCATCCAGAGGAAACTGATAGGGAATTTGGTCAGAGGGTAGTGAGGGTCCTTTAAATCTAGAAAGGCAGACCAGGCAGGGCAGGGCTGGGGCAGAAGGCCTCAGTTGCTCCTGAATAAAAGGCAAACAGCCCAAATCTTCAGTGTTAGCCGAGTTGCTATTGCTTCAGAACTAGGGCCATGGGATTTTAGAGTTGTAAGAGACTGACCTTCGAGGTCACCTGGTCCAACCCCCTTATTTAAAGTAAAGACTCAGAGAGTTCCTTACCCAAGGTCACATTGGCTTCAGAGCCAGAATTTAAAACCTGTTCCTCTGATTCTAAAACCAGGGCCTGTGCTCTACTATGTCTGCTTGAGGTGACTACGGGCCCTGCTCTGCTAAGCCTTTGGCCCCAGAGATTTTTTAGGCATCGCCTCAGACTTTTGGGCTGAGAAAAATATCTTCCCCCTTGCACTGTTACCTGACTTCACAATGACTGATCCTATATTTAATGACCCAGACTTTGAGTCTTCATAACCCCATGTCTCTATCATTGACCAGCTGGCCCAGGTACAAAATCAGTGTTAACCAATGGTTAGAGTATGTCTGTAACTCTCTCCAATCAAATGCCTCCAATGAGTTTCATCATCACTGTTATACACGTGTTATGGTCACAGCTGGTGACCACCACTGAATGTAGGCCCATCATGCATCCAAATCTGTATGGGCTGCTATGGATGGATAGAAAAGAGAAACAAAAGATGTAACTGCTACTTTTGGGAAACTTCCAATGTGATTGGGAAGTCAGGGTGACCAAATGTGAAAGCAGCATGAGAGCATAGATGAAAATCGCAGTAAAGGACTTAACACTGGGGAGAAATGGAAAGGTCCTTCTTGCATAATTGTATACTCTAACTGAATTCCAAGGGGATTTCCAAAACTGGAACTGTGGCAGTCCAACTAGGGCTCTGCCCTAGGGCACCAAATATAGAGGTGCTCATATGGATTGCAGGGCAACTAGGTGGCATAGTGGAATATCAGGTCTGAAGTCAGGAAGACCCATCTTCCTGAATTCAAATCTGCCTTCAGACAGTTATTAGCTGTGTGAGCCTAGGCAAGTCACTTTACTCTGTTTGCAATAGCTTCCTCATCTATAAAATGAGCTGGAGGAGGAAATGGAAAACCATTCTGGTGTCTTTGCTAAGAAAACCCCAATATGGAGTCATGAAGAGTTGATGCAATTGAAACTGAACAAAATAACAACTTAGCATCTAGTTAGTAGAAATCATTCATTAACATCAGAAGCTACCATAGGAAGCTCCTCCCTTGCCCTACCGCACCACCTGAAGTTATATTTTGTGCCTCTTGCCTTGGGTATATTTTGTGGTGTTTATCCTAGATGCAAAAATGTTTAGTTATGACTTGGGGACATTTATTTGGTATTTTTACTCTAGGAAATATAAAGTCCTCTCTATTTTTTCACCCCTCATTTTCTCCCACAAATAACAAAAAAGTATTTCTCTTCTTTTCCAGGTCCTTGGAAGAGCCACTGCCTCATGGTGAAGACAATGCTAGTTTGGCTCTTGCTGCATTAATTAACTAGGTGTGAAGAAGCGATTCCAGCACACATACTTGTCAAATTTGTTCACTGATCATTCAGCATTACAGTTCATGAGCTCCATACCCAGCTAGTATTTTTTTTCTTTTTCTGTGAAGGTGGTTTTGATCCCAAGAAACAAGGGTGAATGGCAGCAGAGGAAGAGAGAGCTAAATGCGAGACTCATCTTTTAGTTCCTGTTTCAGGACTAGTGTGTGTACCCATGCATCCTTTCTCTCTCTCCAGAAATATGCCTTGTTCAAGACCAAGCAAAAGCAGAATGTTAGAAACCTTATAAAAATAACAATTTAAAACAAAAAAAAAACACATCCCTTTATCCTGCACAGTTATTCTTCAATGATTAAATTATCGTAAATTAGTCCTATTTGCAGCATAATAAATGTCATTAAATGACTAATCATACACCTGATTATACAACCCACTCCTCCTCCCCTGATGCATTTGCTGCTTCTTGCTCCCCATCAATCCAGCGTCAACACTGAGATCTCATTAAGGCTGATGGATGGCAGAGAAAGATTCCTAGTCATGGGACACGGGGATGCATCCAAAGTATTTCACTGTTTGCCTGAGAGCCAGCACTGCCTCAGAGAGGAAAGATGCTCAGAGCGGGGACATGTCCCTGAGAAGCAAAGCCCAAAGCATCTCCTAGCAGATTCTTATAGGGGCTCAGTTCCTGCACTTAGGGATGGGTCTTAGCACTCAATTGGAAGGAATTTAAGAATGTAGAGGGAGTAATTTAGCTGAACCTACAGATGGGTTTGGGGAGCTAGTGGTTTTCTGGGTAGGGGAAAT
The DNA here is from genome assembly GCA_028646515.1 of Pseudochirops corinnae. Taxonomy (NCBI): domain Eukaryota; kingdom Metazoa; phylum Chordata; class Mammalia; order Diprotodontia; family Pseudocheiridae; genus Pseudochirops; species Pseudochirops corinnae. The sequence goes on along the minus strand of CM053585.1, from coordinate 228,691,926 downwards.
GGGTGAGTTGAAGTGATGTGGTCGTGAGGCCCACAAATGGGATATTATAAATCTGCCTATCAGAATGAACACCACTGATTCTCAAGGGCTTGTCAACTGGGCACAGCCCACCCCCTCAAAATGCAGAGGAGTCCAAACTGAGACTAAAGCAGAAAGTTTTATTGGGAGGAAAATTGTACAGCAGTGCTGAGGCACCCCAGGACAAAAGTACAAGGGAGCCCACAGCTTGAAAATCACAAAGGGGAGGTTCAGGGAAGGGTTGGGAAAAAGAATGGACAGTCTTTCCCAGGAATACATAAAACACAGAAGCAGGATATTTTGCAGAAACAGCTGACCAAAAGATTGGGTTAGGCCAATTTGGGGTGTGCAGCTCAGCAAGGTCATCTGGTGAACACCAGCAAAGGCATCTGGGAGTGAGCAAGACTTTGGCTCATTGCAGGCTCCAGCAAACAGGCTTCCTCTGTGTCCAGTGCACCTGCCTGGTAAGGTAACTCATAGAAAACAGACATTTATCTCAGAGGTTTGCCACCGCTCTTTTCCTTTCCAGTCTAGACTCTTCTGGAAATGATAAACCTCTCCGTTCCTGGGTGAGGAATAATCAGCTCTCAGTTACCAGGAAGCAGTTTACCTCACGGGAAAAAGTGTTGGAATGGGAATTAGGATGCCTGAGTTTGAGTTCAAGCTTAGATAGCCGATAGTTATGTGATCTTTGATAAATCATTAACCTCTCTGTACCTTGTTTTCCTAATCTGTGAAATGAGGATAAAAATTGTGCTTCATACCTTTCTTCCTTTGAGTCCCAGCTAAAACGCCACATTTTACAGGAAGCCTCCCCTGATCCCTCTTAATTCTAGTCACTTTCTTCTGCTTATTATCTCCAATTCATCCTGCATATAGCCTGCTTGCTCGTAGCTCTTTGCATGTTGTCTCCCCCATTAGACTGTGAGTCCCTTGAGAGAAGGGGCTGTCTTTTATCTTTCTTTGTATCTCCAGCACTTAGCATAGTGCCCAGCACATAGTAGGACCGTATTGTTTACTGATTAACTGAATGATGGCAGAGTTAAATGTGTTAATATTATTTTTAGTCCCAGATCTGTCTCTAAATCACTATGATAGTGGTCAAGTCACTTCATTTCTCTGCCTCTGTTTCTTCATCTGTCAAATGGGGTTGTTGTGAAGAAAGTACCATATAACCATAATATATTAGAGAAATGTGAATTATTAATTCTAACTGTGTCTGTAGTAGTGTGATCATGGGAAGGGATGAAAGAAACAAGCATGTATTTAAGCTAAGTACCTTCCAAATGTTATCTTATTAGTTGGTATGCCCATTTTTTCAACTGAGGAATCCGAGGCAGACAGATGTTAAGTCAATTGCCCAGGGTCACATAGCTAGTAAGTGACTGAGGTCAGATTTGAACTCAGATCTCCTCGACTCCCATTCCAGTATTATATCCATAGAGGCTCATGTGGGTAAGTCATACTGTGTGAGCCTCAGTTAGCCATATTATTAAGCGAGCATGATAGTTCTTGTCCACTCACAGGGTTATTGTAAGAATCAAATGAATCCCGGATACGAATGATTTTGAAGATTATGAAATGCGAGATAGGTACAGGGTACTCTCCCTGGTGAATTGGTCCATGCAATTGGTTAACCACATGACCTTGGGCAAATTACTTAACCTCAAGACAGCCTTAGTTTAAAACTCCTCTTTTTTGAGATTTAAATCCCTTCACAGTCTGGCTCTAACTTATGTTTACTATCTATGCTGCCCTGGGTAATTCACTTAACCTCTGCCTGCCTCAGCTTCCTCAGCTGTGAAACAGGCATAGGAACTATCTCCCAGGGTTATTGTGAAGCTCAAATGAGATGACATTTGTGAGACACTTAGCACATTTATGCCAGGCTGGTAGCACATCACTCCTCATGAGCTCTATATTCTGGACTGTCCTTTCATGCTTGGAGTGCTCTCCCTTCTCATTTCTGTCTCTTGTTATATTTAGAACACTTCAAGTTTTAGTTAAAATCTTATGGCCTTCGAGAGAAATTCCCTGATTCTCCAAGTTTTTACTCCTTCCCTCCTTATAGCTTTTAAAAAAACCTACATCTTGTATTTACTTTTCTGGGTACTAGTGAACAGCCTGTATTCTCTCAACAGAGCATAAACTCCTTGAGGAAGGGACTGTCTGACTTTGGTTTTTGTATCCCCAGTGCCTAGAAGAGTATTTAGCACATCGTAGACAATTAATAAATGCTTATTTATTATTTTCTTATTATATTTATTTTACTGCCACCATTACCACCACCACTACTACTTCTACTGCTACTACTACTACCACTACTACTACTACTACTACTACTACTACTACTACTACTACTACTACTACTACTACTACTACTACTATTACTACCAAATAATCTGTAAAATAAGGATGGTGAACCAGTGGCTTTTAAAGTTACTACTGACTCAAAAAGCTATGATTCTGTGATCAGGTAAAAAAGCCTCCTACTCTTCAGGGAGGAACAGTGCAGCTCACAGTAGGACTTCTTCCTAGCTAAGGAGGTCACAGTGTTTTGATGAAGACATAGCATTTTAATAAGGGCACTTACAAGTGAAGTCTTTGTGTCCATTGCTTGGAGTATGCCTTACTTTAGAGAACAGAGGCTTTAAAAAATTAATTAATTACTTTTTATTTTTCAACATTGACTTTTATAAAATTTTGAATTTCACATTTTTTCCTCCTCCCTTCCCTCCCCTATTGCTAAGACAGCATGCAATCTGATATAGGTTATGCATGTACAATCATAATAAACACATTTCCATATTAGTCATGTTGTGAAAGATCAGAACAAAAAGGAAAAACCGTGAGAAAGAAAGAAAGAAACAAACAAACAAAAAAGAAAATAGTATGCTTCCATCTGCATTCAGATTCCATAGTTCTTTCTTTGGATGTGGATAGCATTTTCCCTCATGAGTCTTTTGGAATTGTCTTAGATCATTGCATTGCTGAGAAGAGCTGAGTGTATCAAAGTTGGTCATCACGCAATGTTGCTGTTACTCTATACAGTGTTTTATTGACTCTGCTCACTTCATTCAGCATCAATTCATGTAAGTCTTCATGTTTTTCTGAAATTCATCTGCTCATCATTTCTTACGGAGCCATAGTATTGCATTACATCCACATACCACAACTTGTTTAGCTATTCCCCAAGATGGGCATCCCCTCAATTTCCAATTCTTTACCACCACAGAAAAGCTGCTATAAATATTTTTGTACATGTGGGTCCTTTCCCCCTTTTATGATTTCTTTGGGATACAGACCTAGTAATGGTATTGCGGGATCAGAGGGTAAGCAGTTTTATAGCTCTTTGGGCGTAAGAACAGAGGTATTCTTGGATGAGACGGCTGCAAATTATTTTTCCGTATGTTGACTCCCATTGTCTTATCTTGTAAAAATGAAAGGAATTTAGAGAAGGGCATTTGGAATGGTAAAAAGCCTTCAGATGATGTTGTATTAGGATGAGAATCATTTGGACAATGTTTAGCCTCGCGAAGAAAAGACTTGGGGGTGGGGGGATGCTAAATGTCTTCAAGTATTTGACTGACATGCAGAAGAGGGCTTCTTCCGCGTGGCCACAGGGGACAGAACACGGGGCAGCTGACAGAAATCACTGGGAGATCGATTTTAGCTTCACATAAAGCAACACTTCCTAACCAATTTTTGCTGTTGTTTTTCAGTTGTTTTAATCTTGTCACTCCTCGTGACCCCATTTGAGGTTTTCTTGCCAAATGGCAAACCTCTCTAGTATCTTTGCCAAGAAAACCCCAAACGGGATCACGAAGAGTTGGACACAACTGAAAAATGACTGAACAACAATAACTGGCAAAGATGCTAGAGTGGTTTTGCCATTTCCTCCTCCAATTCACTTTACATATGAGGAAACTGAGGCAAATAAGGTTAAGTGACTTGCCTAGGGTCACACAGCTAGTAAGCATCTGAGGTCACATTTGAACTCAGGTCTTCCTGACTTCAGTGAACAGCAGCTGTCCCTCCTAATCAATAGAGTTGTCCAAAAGTTGACTGGGCTATCTTATGATTCAGTGAATTTCTGCTTTCTGGAAGTTTTCAAACAGAAATGGAATAACCATTTGCGTTGTTTGTAGAGGGGAATCTTAAATAGGTTTAGGCTAGAATAGATGTCTTTCAAGAGCCCTTTCAGCTCACAGACCTTGTGATTCTGATGATGGGACCAAATTTCCCTTTCTCCCTCACCCCTCCAGAGGAACACCAAACAATGAAATGAACGGGACTAATACTTAGGAAGTATATAAGTGTAAACATGATAATTTTCTGATAGAATTTCTTATCCTGGAGTTGCCTTCACCTTGTATCTTCTTTTCTGATGGCCGATTCCTTATACTGGAATACCATTATATCAGGTAACCAGGCCATGATTATTTCACTCCTACCTCCACTCCTCACTCTTCAGGCTTCTCTACTTCTTTGGAAAGGTCTTCAGCCTCACTACAGTCTCCAGCTTGTCTTTATGTGTTGTCTTCCCTCATTAGAATGTAAGTTCTTTGAATGTAGCTTTTTTTTTTTTTTGCTTGTGTTTTGTATCCAGAACTCTTAGCACATTGCCTGGCTCATATTAAATACTTTATCTATCATCTATCTATCTATCTATCTATCTATCTATCTATCTATCTATCTATCTCTATCTATCTCTTTATCTGTCTGTCTCTGTCTATCTATCTGTCTGTCTTTCTATTTATTCATCTATCCATCTACCCATCTATCATCTGTGTATCTATCATCTATCTATCCATCTATCATCTGTGTATCTAAAATGACAATGAGTTATAAGTCACAATTATGAATGCAAAGTAACTGTTTTCTCCCTTTTGATGCAATAGTTTTCACCTCTCAAGTGAAAATTGTTTCTTTGACTAAGCTCTATAGCAGGGGAAGGGACCATCCCTCTTGGCTGCTTGGCTCAGTTTCCTAGCTATTGTGGAACTTTTTTTTCCAGTCTTTTAGAAATGAAGGAGAGGAGCTCGGTTGAAGGAAAGAGGTTACAAAACAAATAGAAGATGCTCATGGGAGGCATCAGCCTCCTGAGATGATGATATTCAATTGTATAATAGAATCACGGCATTAGAAGATATTTAAGAGGCCATCTAAAACCACCCAATGCAGGAACCATCTTTAAAGCATCCCCAACAGGTGATTTATTGAATTCTATGAGAGGGAGTGAATGCCAATCACCTCTTGAGATCTTAAATGGAGAATTATCCCAAAGCAGTATGGGCTGCCTTCGGAAGCCAGTAGGTTTCCACTCATTGGAGGTCTTCAAGTAAAGGCTGGATGAACACTTGCTGGGCATGAGTTAGAAGGTATTCTTCATCCAGTACAAGTTAGCCTAATAACTTTTTGGGCCCCTTCTGACTCTGTGATGCTGTTGTTCAGCAAGACTAAGAGACTAAAGAACCACAGGGCTTCAGCCGGGTCAGATTGCAGAATGCTCACTTATTTCCCAGGTGGCAACATTTGTTCTTTCCTCTGACTTCATATAATGCTTTTTACCTCTCTTTTGCTGTTAGTTCAGGGACCCTTCCAGTTCTGAAACTATGGTCCTATATTCTACACTTCACTCTGGCTGCTGCACAGTATTAAATATTTGTGAATTGTCATGTCCTTTCTGCTAGAGGGCAGAGAGTAGCTTATATATCTTTGCATCTCTCCCAGTGTTCAACACAAGATATCCCACATAGCAGGCATGACATGGTGAGGAAATTCAACTATACAAGTAATTATTAGGCACCTACCACACACAAGGTCCTTTTCTAGACACTGTGGGGGATAAAAAGATGAACAGTGATCACTTGCATTTAAGTGCTTCAAGTTGTGTGAAATGTTTTTCTGACTAGTACTGAGTAAAATAATGAAGTAGATTATCCCCATTTTACAGATGAAATTAAGGAACAGTGAAACTGGGAGACCTTCCTGTGGTGATACAACCACTAAATATCAGACACCAGACCTCAGGTCAAGGAGCCCAGCACTGGACTTAGAGTCAGGAGAGCCCTGAATTCATGTCCTACCTCTGACACTTACCGGCTAGGTGACCTTGGGCAGTTAATGCCTCTGAAGCTCAATTTCCTCATCTGTAAACGGGGGTAATGATACTTTACATCAGAATGAGATAAGGACACCTCAGAGTTGTGTGTCCCTGGGCAAGTCACTTTACCTCTGTCTGCCTCAGTTTCCTTATTTTTAAAGTGGGGATAACCATAGAATGTAACGGCCAGGGGTTTTGTGAGGTCAAATGAGAGTACATAAATAAGTATTTGTAAAGTGCTTTGAAAGCCCCAACGGGCTATTTAAAGCCTAGTAAAGTATTATATAAATGGCAGTTTATTGCTGCTGCTGCTGCTGCTCCTCCTCCTATTGTTACTACTACTACCACTACTACTACTATTACTACTGTCACTTCTTCTATCGCTGCTACTCCTCTTCCTCCTCCTCCTCTAATAGCAACAACTGTTTCTGCTGCTGCTGCTGTTCTTCCTCTTCCTCCTCCTACTGCTACTACTACTGCTACTGCTGCTGCTGCTACTGCTACTGTTTCTGCTATTGGTGCTATTACTATTACCACTACTACCACTGCTACTACTACTGCTTCTACTACCACTATTTTTTGTGGAGTGGGGAAGGTAGGGCAATTGGGGTTAAGTGACTTGCCCAAGGTCACATGGCTAGTTTTTTGTGTTAAGTGTCTGAGGCTCGATTTGAACTCAGGTCTTCCTGACACCAGGGCTGATGTGCTATTCACTGTGCCACCTAGCTGCCCGTACTGCTACTGCTGCTGCTGCTGCTATTGTTACTATTACACTACACTACTACTATTGCTACTATTGCTGCTGCTGCTACTACTACTGTTACTACTACCAATACCACTACTACTGCTGCTACTACTATTGCTACTACTATCACCACTACTTCCATTGTTGATGCTGCTGCTCTTCCTCCTTTAAAAACAACTACTACTGCTCCTCCTCTTCCTGCTACTACTGCTACTACTACTACTGCTACTACTACTACTGCTATTACTACTATTAGTGCTGCTGCTACTACTACTACTACTACTACT
>CM053585.1:228662381-228684270 GCA_028646515.1 Pseudochirops corinnae | reverse complement strand
CTGCTGCTACTACTACTACTACTACTGCTATTACTACTATTAGTGCTGCTGCTACTACTACTACTACTACTACTACTACTAGTACTATTACTGCTGTTACTACTATTAGTGCTGCTGCTACTACTACTACTCCTGTTATTACTACTATTAGTGCTCCTGCTGCTGCTGCTACTACTACTACTACTACTAGTACTACTACTGCTATTACTGCTATTAGTGCTGCTGCTCTTCTTCCTCCTTTTCCTGCTACTACTACTACGACTACTGCTGCTATTACTACTATTAGTGCTACTACTACTACTACTGCTATTACTACTATTAGTGCTGCTGCTGCTACTACTACTACTACTACTGCTGTTACTACTATTAGTGCTGCTGCTCTTCTTCCTCCTTTTCCTGCTACTACTACTACTACTGCTGCTATTAGTACTATTAGTGCTACTAGTACTGCTACTGCTATTACTACTACTACTACTGCTGCTACTGCTACTTTTGCTGGTATTGCTATTAGTGCTGCTGCTACTACTACTACTACTACTACTACTACTAGTACTAGTACTACTACTGCTGTTACTACTATTAGTGCTGCTGCTACTACTACTACTGCTGCTGCTGCTGCTGTTCATCCTTCTTCTCCTGATACTACCACTTTTGTTATTATTTTCATCACCATACTATCCCTCAATAAGATATAGCCTCTGACCTCACAAAATTTATACACAATTTACTTCCCCCCCATCAGACATGTATAATTCCCAATTCTTTTTAAGGAAGAACTTTACTCACCTCATATTACTGTTTATTCAGAAGCATCTTAACCATTACAGCTACAGAACAGCTGTGGCAGGCATCTCAAATCATCACTCTATGGCACATCACTAGTCTACCAAAATAAAAGGGCACAGGATTCATCATCTGGTTATGCTGTAAGAGTGGAGGACTGCTAAAAATATACTTAAGGTCTTTAGAAATAACAGATGCATCTATCCATCCCACTTGGATATCTGGGTGATACTGTATGTGAATGAAACCCAAGACGTTTTCTGTATCATGCACATGCCCGGCCAGACTGCTATCTTTACCATGGAGGTTGTTTTCTTAGAAACACCACACCCAGGTTTTCCAGACCAAAGAGTTTCTTTCTTTTTTTTTTTTGCTTTTTTTTGGAGGGCAATTGGAATTAAGTGACTTGCCCAAGGTCACATGGCTAGTTTTTGTGTTAAGTGTCTGAGGTCAGATTTGAACTCAGATCTTCCTGACTCCAGAGCTAGTGCTCTATTCACTGTGCCACCTAGCCACCCTAGACCAAAGAATTTCAATGGGATGCAGTGGTTCTGAGTATACTTTAACCTGCATCTAAACATCTTGGATCCTCTTGAATTGGTGGCATCATCCAAATGATCCAACATCTGGCTTCAAAGCTATGCATGAGAGGAAAGCCTGCTTTCTACAACTGTATGCAACCTATTTACAGTCTAGACAAGGAGTGGGGAACCTTGGGGGTGGGGAACCTTTGACTGAATCAAAGGCCACATGTGGTTCCCCACCCCTGGTCTAGGAATGTGGTATAGAGAAAGGAGTCACAAGACCTCGGTTTGAATCCTGGTGTTGCAATGTAATATGCTATATAACCTTATGTAAGCCTCAGTTTCCTTATCTGTCCAGTTCTAAATCCTATCAATGTATGGAACTACTGTAGTTCTAGCTACATTCATATTCACTTGTCAATTCAAGTGCCTTAGGAATGACACCATGACCAGGTTATACCAATGAGTGAAAGACTCACTTCACTGTGGTCAGCTATTGTACAACTGGTCATTAAAAAGAGACCCAAAAAAATCCTGGACTCACAAGGCTAACTATGAGCAGTTGTATCAGGTGCCAATGGACCTTGGTCAAGTTGAGTAGAATCTGGATTCTACAGACCCATTCCTATTAGTCTGCCTTTGTAGCCACAGCTTGAGTGCCCAGGCTGGTTAAATTGCCAGTTAATCTATGTGACCTAGCTCACTGGTCTCTAAAAGAACCAGGATGCTGATTCCCAGGTGCGTGATCCTGAGTATTGTCAGGCCCCCATGACAGATTCCCTTTACAGGGGAGGGTCCAAAATAAGGAATCGCTGTGGGAGAGAGTCAAATAATGAAGAAGGAGTTGGTAACTGAGTGTAGACATGTATTGAAAGCAAGCCATCAGACAAACCAGACTAAAAATGGAAACTGAGGGGCAGCTATGTGGTGCAGTGGACAGAGCACCAGCCCTGGAGTTAGGAAGACCCAAATTTAAATCTGATTTCAGACACTTGACACTTACTAGCTATGTGACCTTGGGCAAGTCACTTAACCCTGATTGCCTTATGCTTCCTCCTGCCCCCAGTGGAAACTGTCTCATTTCTCTGTCTCTTTATCCAGTTTGTCTTGGTCAGTCAATTACTTAATAAAGACATATACATTAAATACCTCCTATCGTAAGCTATGGTGCAAAGTGTTGAGTGCTCAGATTGTTGGAGCAGGGTTCAGGCAACAGAATCCTATATGTAGAATAATTGTCCACAGGTGTTCCAGGGAGCAGGATCTGGATTCTAGGGAAGGAAGGAAATAAACAGTTCTTAAGAGTCCACTATGTGCCAGGTGGCAGCCAGGTGGCAGAGTAAATAGAGTGCCAGGCCTGATGTCAGGAAGACTCATCTTCCTGAGTTCAAATCTGACCTCAGACACGTAGTGACTGTGTGACCCTGGATAAGTCACGTAACACTATTTGCCTTAGTCTCCTCATATATAAAATGAACTGGAGAAGGAAATTTCAAAGCACTCCAATATCTTTGCCAAAGAAATCCCCAGGATGGGGTCACGAAAAGTTGGACACGACTGAAAACTGAACAAACAATGTGCCAGGCACTATTCTAAGCACTTTGCAAACAGTATCTTATTTATTCCTTACAACAACTTGGTAAGTAGGTGCTAGTTTTAGCCCCATTTTGTAATTGAGGAAAACAGAAGGAAAAAAGAAGTTATGTAACTTGCTCAGGGTCATAGAGCTAGTAAGTGTATGAGGCTGGATTTGAACTCAAGTCTTCCTGACTCTAGGCCCAGTGCACTGTGCCACTTAGCCAGCCCACACCAAGGATCACCTCAGCTTTGATCAGGCAAAGAGAATGTTGGTCAAGGGTGAGGCAACCCTTATTCCTAATATACCAATTCCTAATGGGCAGAAACAGACCTGTATATCTTCATTGATATATCCCCTAGTAGAATATAAACTTCTTGAGGGCAGGGACTATTTTGTTTTTGTCTTTATATATCACCAACACCCAGCACAGTAGCTAATAGGTACTGAATGCGTACTTATCAAATTGAATTGACAATGGGATATAGTGAAATGCAACTCTTTTTAAAATTCCATTTCCTGAAGTTGGAAGGTGATGGGAAAGGTTTCTATCCAAATGTTCTTAATTAAGAACATTTCAACTTTTCCCATTACTTATGACTGATGAACCTACTCTGATAATAAGGACATTTACATTATAATTATCTGTTGAGAAACTTTTACTGATTCTGCAGTTATATTTTAGTCAGATTATATTATTTAGCTTCTAACTTAAATCAGAAAAAAAGATGGATATTGATGAAGAAATTAATCATCTAAATCTGATTTTCATTGATTAAAAAAATAAAAACTTCAGAAAAGACCTTCTTGAGTACTTGACATGCTGATGTTTATTACTGGGATGAGTAATAGTTTGGGACTGGGGGGGGGGGGTGAAGTCTTTGTTTTGAAACTCTGGGGATGTAATTCAAATTTGAAGCCCTTCCTTGGGTTTTTACAAGAGAACCTTCTCTCCACCTCAGCCCTTTGGTTTCTGTGGTACACTTGGGATCAGGGGGTTCTCCAGGTCAGAGGCAATCCAGGAGTTTGATAAATTTGGGGCCATGGAGAAGCTGCCTCATGTTTGTATGGGACAGACCTTCTGATCTCTACTCCACACTTAGGGACCTTTGGCTCTTGAGGTCATGAATATGGGAGATGGATCTATTGTTCTCTCATCAGCCAAGAAGAGACATAGAACAGCCCAGTGGATTTGTTCACTGACCTGGTTATAGAGTGCCAGGAGGGTATGGATGTTTGACTGATTCGCTGTAGAGACTTGAATAAGGTCCTGACTACCTTGATAGGCTCGGAGAGGGGAATGATCCCTTTTCTCATTACCTGGAGCTGCTGCCTGAGCTCTGAATCTGCAATCACAATAATACATGGATTTCAATCTTGACTCCATCAATTCCTGCCTGTGTGATCTTGAGGCAAATCATCTTGTCTCTCTATCCCTTAGTTTTCTCATCTGTAAAATGAGGGGTTTGGACTACATAAAATCTAAGGTTTCTTCTAACCCTAAATGTTAGGAATTCTATTATTTTGGTTGGCCAGTCATCCTTAAACTTAATGCTTTTCTTTTGATATTATCTCCATTTCACCCCTTATATATCTTATTTGTACTTAGTTGTTTCCATGTTGTCTCCCCATCAGATGGGGAGCATCTAGAGATCAGGCGCTGTATTTTTTTCTTTCCTTGTATCTCCAGCATTTAGCACAGTGCCTGGAATATAGTTGGTATTTAATAAATGCTAATGGACTTACCAATTGCCTTAATAGAACATCCTCTCCTCTCCCTTTTCCCCTCTCCCCATATATTCCTCTCAGAGTGGAGCTAGCATAAATGCCTCTCCATAGAAGGGGTTAAACTCTAGGACCCCAGAAGAGCTCCAAATTACTAAACTGTGGGAGAAGTGCCAATAGAAACCTTCTCAACCAGTCTGACCCATTTATTGTCTCAAGTTTTTTACTTTCTCTACCTGTGGTTAATGTTCAACAACAGACACCTCAAACATTAGTCTGTAGGGCTGACTAATATTTATGATAAAACAACTAGGCCAGTAGAGTGTTTGGGGATATGATTTAATGACAAGATAAGAAGGACTTTAAATTAGGACCTTGAAGGTACATTTATGCCTCAGTCGGCTATTTTTTGCTCTATGTATGTGACACTAGCTTCATAAGCCCAATTGAATGAAATGGGAGGAAAGGATCTAGGTTGCATTTGGGAAATTGTGCAGTGCTTTACATGACCCCAGCCAATGACATTTATTGCAAATGTTTTCCCAGAAATAATGTCTAGAAGTGAATTTTGGAACACTACCATCTCCAAAGGCTCAAAAATTATGGGAGACCCGAAATGTAATGGAGAAGTGAACAATGGGCCCAAGCAGTTGGCAGCATTGTTTTTTTCAGGTTAAATGTTGTAATTATATATGCATATACTTTTATAATTATACTTTATTTTAACATTGATCTAAAAAATTTTTGAGTTCCAAATTATCTCCCTCCTTCTTACCCTTTTCCCACCCATTGAGAAGGTAAGCAGGGATATGATATCAATTATACATGTGAAGTCATACAAAACATATTTCCATAGGTGGGAACATTTTAAGTGATGACCCACATGCAGAAAGTATTTTAAGCAAAATCATCAAGCCTATGAAGAATCAGAAAGGGATGTCAGCCTGGAGAAAATGAGGGATGACTGATGGACAGCCTGACAGCTGCACTGGTAGTGATAATTTATACAGAGACCTGGGGGAGGACCTTCAACATGATGGGGAGATCCGTGAAAGAAATTACACAGGAGGAGAAGGCATGAATGGGTTGTAATCTGTACTATTGGAACGAATCCTCATTGATGGGTTTTCAGACTCATTGTAGTAGAGGAAGAAGAAGAAGAAGAGGAAGAAGAAGAAGAAGAAGAAGAAGAAGAAAAAGAAGAGAAGAAGACATACATTTAGCTATCTGACACTAACAGAAGCCAATCCTTTTCAAATACCTCTGTGCTTGGGACTGGAGAATATGAAGGTGTAAAGATAGAGTCCCTGCCTTCTAGGAACTTATAGTACACTTAAGAGCTTATGCCTCTAATCATGGGTTACAAGACTCATATGCATGAAATAATTATACAATCATATGAGATGTTTTTGTATCAAGGGCTGCATCTCCTGACTTTGGGTTTCTCTGACTCTAATTTTAAAATGAATGAGATCAAAACATGAATGAGATTTCTCCTTCTCACCTCTTTCTGCTGAGGTCAGACCTTTCTAACTTAGTTTGGTCCTTTGGAGAATGAGGGAGAGAAAATAAATAGGAGAGAAATCTCACATCTTTTAAATAAGTTATTGTTGCAGGCCACTGAGAACAGATAGGAGAAAGATTTTTTTAATGGCCCTCAATGATTTATTTTGGGGTCCTCTGTCTCTGGAATAATGAAAAAAGCAAGACATGGAAAGTAGAAATCAAGAAGGAAAACAATCTCCTATGAACTTTTAATTTTGTATGTATACAAAGCAATTACAAAGCTCCAACTCCCCATACGTCTTTCAGACTGGAGTGATGGATTGGTGGTATTCATATAAGGTAAGAAGGCTGATTAGAACAGAGGATGGGGCCCTCGATCAATAGGAACACAACTTTCTCATCTTCTGTGTGTCCTCTGGATGAACTATTTACTTGGACTTGATTTTAATTTACTAGTTAACAATTAGAGTCTGCTAAGAGGGAGACTCACTGGCTTTATGCTGCCCAATTATCTTTGGAAAATGTATTTCAGTGATTTGAACTTTTAATTGCAGCTTAAATCAAATGCTCATAGACTCAGGAGCCATTGAGTGGATGGTACAGCTAATGATATACTGCAACCATTGTCACCAGCTTCCAATTCAGAGTGAAAGGGACACAGAGTCAGGAAAGAGCTCCTTCTTTCATTCTTTCCCTCTGTTCTCTGTTCTTTTCAGTTTGAACCTTTGAAAACACTTTTACCATAAATCTACTTCAAAGCTGATACCTCAGCAGTGTCACAGACCCCAAAGCTCATTTCAATCTGGCCTTAAATAGGACATTGGCCAGATTTTGTTTATAGAGATCCATTCCTTATGCTAACCTGCTTTGAATGTTAGAGAAGGCCAAAGTATTCATATTCCAACAATTCTGGATCAAAGGGAGCTTTCTTTGGAATTCAAATTCACCAAAGTGGACTAGTGTTTCTGAATTCTTTATGCTGCAGATCTCAGATCTGTAGCACAGTTCTATGGTCTCCCACAGCGAAAAGGGTGTGTCATTGGAACGGATTCATTTATAAAGAGGGGCCACGTGTGAGAGCCAGGAGCAAGGCAAGCCTCCTTTAGTCAACTTGCTGTGGTTAATAAAGATTGTCTTCCTCTTATAAACAGCCAATTTGTCAATTATCTGCAGTAAGGGTAGACTAGATGTCTTTAACTTAAGCCATGGTGCCATAGGCTAAAGACTTCTAAAGCAGTTTGATTTCCTCTGAAAGAAGAAAGGAGGCTGTTACAGAATCATGAGAAGGATGGAGATTCTTAATCTGAAGCAATTCACGTAAGTGTTTTCCTTACAGCATCTGCCTTTGACTTGGGAGGGCTCAAAGGTCATCCCAGAATCACCAAGAATGTTAGAGCTGGAAGAAGTCTTAGAGATCATGAAGTCATAGGGTCATAGATCTAGAGACGCCAGGAATCTCAGAAGCCATCTAGTCTAACCTACCAGATGAAGAATTTTTCCAAGGTAAGTTAATGGAATAGCCAGGCTCCAAGCCTAGGATTCTTTCCAGTATACCAAGCTACCAAAAGTATGTCATATAATACCAAGGCTAATCGAAAGTATGTAGGAGCCCATTCTATGGCCTTGTTGTTTTTCAATTGTTTCAGTTATGTCTGATTCTTCACGATCCCGTTTGGAGTTTTCTTGGCAAAGATACTAGAGTGGTTTGTCATTTTCTTCTCCAACTCACTTAACAGATGAGGAAACTGAGGCAAACAGGCTTAAGTGACTTGTCCAAGGTCACACAGTTCCTACATGTCTGAGGCCAGATTTGAACTCAGGAAGATGAGTCTTCCTGACTTTAGGCCTGACACTCTATCCACTATACCACATAGTTGCCCTTTCTATGGCTTAGTAGACCAAAAACAGGGTATAGACCAGGAGCCAAGGCACCAAATAGAATAGCCAGAGAAGCTGGTCAGTGATAGACTTTTCCCTCCTTAGAGATGTTTCCATTGTCTTCCTTAAGCAGAACCAGCTAGATGTGTAGATTGTCTTATTAGGCGTTACTGGAGGATGAATTCTGTGACTTAATTGGAAATTAGTCCTGTTAGAGGGGAACTGCACCATTTTCTTCTCTTTTTCCCAGAAGTAAGTAGAGAGATCCAAGGGAAATATGTGTCAGAGCCTATCTCAGAGACCAATTTAGTATTTGGAATACTACTTAATTTTAGGGGGTACTTAAGGAGAAAGATAAGCACTATAGGAGACAGAAGGAGATGGGAAGAAGACAGAAAATGGAAAAAATAGAGTAAGAGGAGTGGACATAAAATTCAATATGATTCAAAAAAACACTTATTAAGCTCCCACTATGTTATATGCAAGGAACTGCACTAGGTTCTAAGGTTACCAAAACAAACTCAGCCCCACCTTCAAGGAGTTCACATTCTAATGCAGTGGTTCTCAACTTTCCTAATGCTGAGACCCTTTAATACTCGTATGTGGGTGTATCTGCATGTGAGTGGACCCGCCTGGGGACAGATAGAGGAGTGGTGTCTCAGTTCCTAAGACTATGGGAAATATGTGTTTTCTGATGGGCTTAGGCGACCCCTGTGATCCCTGTGAAAAGGTCATTCAACCCCTAAAGGGGTCGCGACCCACAGGTTGAGAACAACTGTTCTAATGGATGAACACAACTTAAAGAGATGTTATTAAACTTATTGCTTCAGATCTATCTCTGTCCTCCACTGAAGTCCTCTTCTGATGCCTCAAAATGGCATGGAGGTCACTCTGGATTCTCACAGATGACTTTAGTACAGTGGGAACTCTGGTAGCTCCCACCTAACCAGAAAGACTTGAAATATAGACACAATGATGAATTGTGTCCCATTTAATGCTTCGGCCAAATTTGTTGAGATTTCACATCGAGAGGTTGGCCCTGACATATCGCATTTTTTTGGCAATGCCACGACACTCAGGCATGGAGTGGTGGCAGTTGGCATCAGTGGAGGTGATATCCATGCTAATTACATCCCAGATTGTTGAAGATTTGATGATGAAAGTTATTTTTTAGCCAGTTTATTTTCAATCCTAGCCAGGGATGTGGTTGTGTATCTGTGTCTCTGACAACCGCCATATTTCTTTTTTCTTTTCTTTGCTCTTTTTAAAATTAGGGTCTTCTTTTAAAAGAAGTGTTGTTGGTGCTTTTGTTTTTTATTCATGAGCATTTCCTAATTTCCTCTTCCCTACCCAGTAAGCATTCTCTGCATCAAAGAACAGTTAAACATCAAGGCTAGTGTTTGGTTTCTTTACTTTCCGAGGCTACAGTCTATGTATATGCCAATGTGTTTCTATGCCTATGTCTGTCTCAGTGTTTTAGCTGGTTGATATATTTCTTTTTTTTCTCCTTTGTATCACATTTAAAAATTATTGATTCCTTTTTTTCTACATCATAGTATTTCCAAATATGTTCAACCTCACTCAGAGAGGTCTTTTCTTTTAAGAAAGAAAAACAGCTAAAGAAAGCCAAATGACAGCAGCTGCATCTGACAGTGTAGGTGACATTCTGTACCTCCCAGGAAAGGCGAGAGGTGCATTTCCTCATCTTTTAGTGTGACATTTATCTGCCATCTCTTTTAAGGTATTTTCTTCCACTTTTTTCATTTATGAACTACAGTAGAGATTTTCCAAGGGTGTGAGATTGGTTAGAGGCAAGGGAGGCAGTTCAGGATGGGAGTTTGGGGAGTGGGGCTCAGAGGGCATGGCTGTGGAGAGAGGAAGGAGAGTGGCTACAAGCTGGCACAGTGTGCAACATGGTTTTTTATTGTATGTGAGCTGTTATGGAGAAAATCCTTAGTGTGGAGCTACTGTTCAAGGGCCCAGCAAATAGAGTGGCAGCTGCACTCAGCTCCACTCCTTACTGCCTTGCCTGCTCCTTAGATGTGAGCTTTCAGTAAAGTGTAAAATCACTGGGAACTAGGCTCAACATGGGTGTTAACTCTGTTTTCCTTCTTGCCTGGTTGGATTTTAATTCTCCATACCTCCTTGCAGCCTCCCACCCTCAAGTCCCCAGGCCCACCCACTTAAAAATGTCAAACTATTCCCAAAGAGATTTTAAAATGTGGGGAGACAGGGGAAAGCAAATACCAGCTGCTCATTTTCCAATTAGTCCCATGTTACCTTTCTTCTTTGCATTGTCTATGCTGGGGATCATGCTACCCAAGAAGAAAGGAAGGACACAAGCATTTATTAAATCCTAGGTAGGTACCAGGCACTGTTCTAAGCACTTTACAAATATTATCTCGTTTGATCCTGACAACAACTTGGGAGGTAAGTGCTATTATTATTCCCACTTTACAGATGAGGAAACTGAGTCAGACGGAGCCCAAGTATCTTGGCTAGGATCACACAGATACTAAACATCTAAGGTAAGATTTGACTCCAGGCCCAGCTCTCTATTCCCTGTGCCACCTAGCTGCCTCTGACCCAGGGGGAGAGAACAAGGATTATTTCCAAAAACAAAAAGGACATCAGAAATGACACTCTAGGTTAAGACATGAGATCCACCAAATCAAGATCCTATCTCTGATGGGGAGTCCAAGGGTATATTGTGAGACAGTGTGGGAGGCATCCTCTCTAATGTATCTTTTTTCTTTCTTTTTTTTTTGGTCTGTGATTTCATTAGTGTGGGAAGTTTCTGGCAAGGGACCCTACCCATATGCTATACAGGCATCTGTTCTACAACTTACAGTCTTGGATGGTTGTCTATGGGTACCAAAGAGTTAAGTGACTTGCCCAAGGTCACACAGGCAGTATGTGTCCGAAGTAGGGCCTGAACCCTGCTCTTCTTGAATCAGAGATCAGCTTTATCCATCCAGGATACCACACTGCTTCTCTAATTTCAGCATAATTAGGGACAAACCCCATTAGACCCCAAATTCCTTTTCAACGATCCATCGTGTGTTTTGCATTCCTTTTTGGAACCTATTTGCATATATAATCTATACTACCTCTTTGAGATCATGGGTTCTATATAGTGAGAGGTCACTTGTACCCATTTGTGGCCCCAGAAAAAAAGGAAAAATATTATTGAGCTAGGAGCCCAGACACCAGGGTTTTAGGCTTAACTTTGACCCAAACTCACTGTGTGACTTTGGTTGGGTGATTTATCTTTTCACCAGTTTCTTCACCTGTATCCCCATCAAATAAGGATGTTCATCTAGGCCTGTCAAGTGTGGTCCATTTGGTTGGGACTGCTTTTGTGGTAGTTCAGTATGGAGTACCCTAGGAGAGGAGGGTAATTCTTTGCCATCAGCTTTAGCCAAAGATATTCTGTGGTAGGATTGAGTCTGATAATAATAGCGCCTTATGATTAGAAAGGTCTCTGACAGACATTATCTCGTTCTGACCCTCACAGTAGCTCTGTAGGGTAGGTAGGTCAGAATTATTCCAGTTTTATAGATGAGGAAATTGAACCTCTTGAGAGAGAAATTGAATCCCTTGACTACTTGTGGTCATACAATTCAGCATTAAAGCTTGGGCTCCAAACCAATTCGTTTGACTCTGAGGTCTCTTCACTTTCCACAGTGCCCTTGGTCCCCAGGTTCCCAATTTCATATTGGGGCACTGCCCAGAGTCATGGGGACTCGGGCAGCTGTTCTCCGTTGATAAGACGGTCTGACTAGTGACAGAGTCAAAGAAACCAGCCATGCCTTATGTAGCTAGCGGTGTCCTTTAAGAGCTAGTGTGGAATATTTGATAAAAATATGATGAGAGATCAGAGGACAGTGAATCCTATTTAGGGGAAAATCTCCTTTGAAAAGCCTAGGGTAGGTCATGTTTTTTTCATGCTTGTCAACTAGGCTGAATAATTTGCTTAAAATAAATAGGGAAGAATGGCAAGTTGCTATACAACAGGAATGGATCAGACTCTTGTCTAAATGCTCACCTTGTTCCAGCTCCTCTGAAGTGCCTGGCCAGGAAGCACTGAGCTTTATAGCCTCTTCCTTATTAAGGCCAGCCTGATGACTTCCTGGCAAAGTCACAGAAACACTCTGGTCTTGGCCTATTCATGAATTTCCAATGCAAACAGATTTAATTCATCAGTGAAGTTGAGAAAACCCAGGCTTCACATTTGTCAGATTCTGAAACACCAGCCAAATGAGTTTAATACCTTCTCATTGTTGTCTTTATTAAGCCTCTGTTAAGCCAATCTTGGATAATGATGCTGCTCTGTCAGCGGCCTTTTAATAAAGTAAGCTTGCCTGTGAGATAACCTCTCTAGGGAGACTGAGCTCAGGCCTGCAAGGGGCTGAGATGCTGGTGATGGCCCTGAGATCTTAGCCGAAGACACAGGGAATGGTGCTAATCGCTTCCTTTCTGTGATACTCAATTACGTCTGATAGAAGGGCTTTGGAAATGAGTTTTCCTAGGCAGCTGACAATCCTCTCCCTGTCCTTCAGACACTTAAAGGGAGAAAGTCTACCTCTTCTTGTTCAGTCGTCATCATTCACTCTCTTGGTAGCAAGACAGCTTGTGTAAAGCACAAGTCCTTAACTCACCTCCGTCACGTGTGGCCAAGAGCATGGATGAGTAGGGGAACTCCACAGGGACCAGCAAATTCTCCCTGTCCCTCCCATCTGTTAGCCCTGAGGTGACTGTAAAAGGCTGACTAAAGATGGGGAAAACTGGAAAGTGTGTCTTCAGACTCTCTCCATAATTAGCACCCAGGATCTTCATTTTCTTTCACTGGGAGACCGTGTATCTAGAGCTTTTAGTTATACCTCGGATTCCAACATTCCACTTCCCTCAGTAGTTCACCTTCAACTAGCTACATTGAACCACAGTATCTTAGAATTTCAAGTCACTTCAGTAGTCAAATAATCTTGCTTGTGCCTGAAAAAGAACACAACATTTTTTTAAAAATCTTTTTTGGAGAGGGGGAGGTGGGGCAATTGGGGTTAAGTGACTTGCTCAAGGTCACACAGCTACTGTGTCAAGTGTCTGAGGCTAGATTTGAACTCAGGTCCTCCTGACTCCAGGGCCGGTATTCACTGTGTCACCTAGCTGCCCCAAAACACAACATTATTGATAAAAAGTTATTCTTCCTTTGCTTGAAAATCTCCACTAATAAGGAAGGAAGGAAATAAGTGTTTATTAAGCTATGTGTAAGTCACAGTGCTTTACAAATACAACAATCCTGGGGTTATTGGTGTTAGTAATACTCTCATTTTACAGTTGAAGAAACTGAGGCAGATAGAGGTTAAATGACTTACCCAGGGTCACATAGCTAGTCACATAGCCAGTATGTATCTGAGGCTGGATTTGAACTCAAATCTTCCTGACTCCAGGTCTGGCACTCTGAACCACCTAGTTCCCTCTAATGAGGAATCCAATTTCCTCCCAAAGTCTCCTATTCTTCATTGGATAGCTCTGATTGTTTGGAAAGTTTTCCTTATACAGAGCTGAAATCTGCCTCCTTTTCACTTCCACTTGTTGCTTCCAGTTCTCCCCTCTGGGACCAAGGAGAACAAACACGATACTTCTTCACGAAAGCCCTTTAAATACTTGAAGACAAGTAACATGTGTCCCTACTGCTGCTAGGTGGTGCAGTGGATAGAATGCTAGACCTGGAGTCAGGAAGATTCATTTTCCTGAGTTCGAATCTGGCCTCAGATACTTCCTAGCTATATGACCTTAGACCAGTCACTTAAATTATTTACCTCAGTTTCCTCCTCTGTAAAATGAGCTGGAGAAGGAAATGGCAAACCACTCCAGTATCTTTGCCAAGAGAACCTCAAACGGGATTACAAAGAGTGGGACACAACTGAAACAAGTGAACAACAACAATACCAATGCCAAGTGAAGGCAATCAGTGTCATAGGGTTGGCATTCTTTGCGCATCATAGATTACCATATTTCTAAGAGTCCCAAGATACCTTTGTCTACCTCAGTAGAAAATTATATAGACCTTAAGATGCATGACTCATATAATGGTCAGGCCATATTTGAAGAGAACCAACTCCCTGGTGGTAGTTATATGAGTAGCTTCGTTTTCTTAAGTCAAAGATGCGCACCCAATGGGTAGAAGTAAACCAAGACTTCTTTGTATCCTTCTTGTAGAGTGAAAAGACCATGGTAGACAGTGATCTAGTCTCAAATCCAGGAAGATGTGGGTTCAGGGCCTTCCTCTGACAAAGGCAGAGAGCTTTGGCTTTGGGCAGAGAGATCCAGGCAAGTCTTTAAGTCTGTAAATTGCGAAGAAAGTACTGGTTGCATTGGGAGAGATTAGTCTCCACACTGGAGTTGTTCCTTACGCCAATAAAATTGTAGAGCCAGTTCTTATCCCTATTCCTTTTAAAGTGTATTCCTTAGTTTACATATTATTCTATAAATCCTTAGTTAGATCACTTGATTATAAGGCTTTATATTTGTTCCTTGAAATTAGAAAACTGGCACATTTGGCATCATAAACAGAACGATAAACGGGAACAGATTCAGTTGCCTTTATCTAAGATGAGAAACTCTTAAGGACAACATGTTGAGAGCAAGGAATGCATAAAAGTGACATGAGATCCAGGTTGGAGGAACCTAGACCTGTTATTTCCTATTGACAAGAAACTTTCCAGGTATCTCCTGCAGATGTATAGGATAAGGAATATCCCATGAAGGGAAGAGAATTGACAGATATGGCAGAAGTCAAGAAGTAGAACCTACCTGTGGGAAATAAAATCAGTATAGAAATTATTAAAGCTGTACTTGGCTACTTTAAAAAATTTTTTCTAACATTTTAATTTACAATTTTGAGTTCCAAATTCTCTCTCTCCCCCCTCCCTCCCACACCTCCCTGCTTCCTGAGACAGTAAGCAAATCAGATATAGGTTAGACATGTTCAATCATGTAAAAATTTTCTATATTAGTTATTGTGCACAAGAAGACTCAAATAAAAAAAAGAAATAAAAAACTAGCAAGCTTCAGTCTGTATTCCACCAATATTAGTTCTTTCTCTGGAAGTAGATAGTATGCTTTATCATTAGTCCTTTGAGATTGTCTTGAATCACTGTATTGTTGGGAATAGGCTAAGTCATTCACAATTCTTTGTTGAACAATGTTGCTGTTACTGTGTACAATGTTCTTCTGGTTCTGTTCACTTCACTATGCATCAGTTCATGTAAGTCTTTCCAGGTTTTTCTGCAAATCATACTGTTTGTTATTTCTTACAGCACGATAATATTCTACTGTGATTGTATATCACAGCTTTTTTTTTTAGTCATTTCTCAATGGGCATCCCTTTGATGTTCAATTTTCAGCCACTATAAAAAGAGTTGCTAAACATATTTTTGTACAAGTAGGCCCTTTTCCCTTCTTGGGATGTCTTGGGATACAGACCTAGTAGTGGTATTGCTGGATCAAAGAGTATGCAGCTTTATAGCCCTTTGGGCATAGTTTCAAATTGTTCTCTAGAATGGTTAGATCAGTTCACAACTCCACCAACAGTACATTATTTTTCCAGTTTTTCCACATTCCCTCCAGCATCCAATGTTTTCTTTTTTTTGTCATATTAGCCACTCTGATAGGTGTGAGTTGTTTTAATTTGCATTTCTCTGATCAATAGTGATTTAGAGCATTTTTCATGTGACTATAGATAGCTTTGAGTTCTTCATCTGAAAACTGCCTGTTCATATTCTTTGACTATTTATCCAGTGGGGAATGACATATATTTTTATAAATTTGACTCGATTCTCTATATATTTGAGAAATGAGGCCTTTATCAGAGATACTTGTTGCAGAATTCCCCCCCCCCCCAGTTTTCTGCTTTCCCTATAATTTTGGTTGCATTGGTTTTGTTTGTATAAAGTCTTTTAAATTTTATACAATCAAAATTATGTAGTTTACATTTTGTAATGCTCTCTATATCTTCTCTGGTTTTAAATTCTTCCCTTATTCTTAAATCTGACAGATAATCTATTCCATGATCTCTTAATTTGCTTAAATCCTTTATGTGTAAATCATGTACCATTTTGACCTTATAAAGTATACAATGTGAGATGTTGTTCTCTATCTAGTTTCTGCCATATTGTTTTCTAGTTTTTCCCAGCAGTTTTTGTCATATAATGAGTTTTTGTTCCAAAAGCTGCTTGGGTCTTCAGGCTTATCATATACTAGATTACTATGGTCATTTACTATAATGTAATTTGTATCTAATATATTCCACTGATCCACCACTCTATTTCTTAGCCAATTCCAGATTTAAAAAAAAAATTACAGTTTGAGATCTGTTATGGCTAGACCACCTTCTTTCACATTCTTAAAAGTGATTCCTTTTATATCCTTGAGCTTTTGTTCTTTCAGATGAATTTTTAAATTATTTTTTCTAGCTTTATAAAATAATTTTTTTGATAGTTTGATTGGCATGACACTGAATAAACAGATAAATTTAGGTAGACTTGTCATTTTTGTCATATTAATTGGGCTTACCCATGAGCAATTAATGTTTTTCCAATTGTTTAGATCTGACTTTATTTGTATGAAAAATGTTTTATAGTTGTGTTCATATTGTTTCTGTGTTTGTCTTGACAGGTAGACTTCCAAGTATTTTATATTGTCTACAGTTATTTTAAATGGAATTTCTCTTTCTATGTCTTGCTGTTGGATTTTGTTGGCAATATATAGAAATGATGATGATTTATGTGGATTTATTTTGTATCCTTCAACTTTGCTAAAGTTGTTAATAATTTTAAGTAATTTTTAGTTGATTTGGATTTTCAAAGTATAACATTATATCATCTGCAAAGAGTGATAGTTTTGTTTCCTCATTGCCTATTCTAATTCTTTTAACTTCTTTTTCTTCTCTTATTGCTATAACTAACATTATTTGTATGATATTAAATAACAAAGGTGACAACGAACATCCTTGCTTCACCCCTGATTGTAGTAGGAAAGCTTTAGCTTATTCCCATTACAAATAATGCTTGCTGATGGTTTTAGATAAATATTACTTATTTTAAGGTAATTTCCATTCATTCCTATGCACTCTAGTGTTTTTAATAGGAATGGATGTTTCATTTTTTCAAAGTTTTTTTTCTGTATCTATTGAGATAATCACATGATTTCTGTTGGTTTTGTTACTGATACAGTCAATTATGCTAATAGTTTTCTTAATATTAAACAAGCCCTGTATTCCTGGTATAAATCCCACCTGGTCTTAGGTTATGATCCTTGTGATATATTGCTGTATTCTCTTTGCGAGTATTTTATTTAAAATTTTTTTGCAGCAATATTCATTAGGGAAATTGATCTATAATTTTCTTTCTCTGTTTTGATTCTTCCTGGTTTGGGTATCAGTACCACATTTGTGTCGTAAAAGGAATTTGGTAGGACTCCTGCTTTGTATATTTTTCCAAATAGTTTATATAGTATTGGGATTAATTGTTTTTTAAATATTTGTTAGAATTAGCTTGTGAATCCCTCTGGTCCTGGGGAATATTTTTTACGAAGTTCATTGCTGACTCATTCAATTTCCTTTTCTAAGACTGGGTTTTTTAAGCATTTTATTTTTTCTGCTAATCTGGATAATTTATATTTCTGTACATATTGTTCCATTTCATTTAGATTGTCATATTTATTGGTATATAATTATTTGGTAGGGGTTTGCTGGCTTGCAGGCGGGTGGGGCCTTGATGGTAGATTGCCTCAGGTTTAGACCTCTGCTGCAGGCCTCTTGCTGTGAGGCTGGCTGGCTGCTGCTTCTTTTGGACCTTACTTCCCTCCCAACCCAGTGAGACAGACCTTTCCTGCAGGGCTGTTAAGCTGCTTCCCTACTCCTAGACCAATTCTGAGGCAGTTTTTTAGTTGTTTGGAGAGGAATTTGGAAGGGCTTCAGAGGGTTTCTTCCTTGTTCCATCTTCTTGGAACTGCTTGGCTACTTTTAAAATGGGGTTGTAAACTCTAAGTACAGCCCAACTTGGCTACAGAACTGAAGAACTGAGATGTAACAAAATCATAAAATTCATTGCATCCTCCTCCAAGAGACATTAACAACATATCACTGTGAACTGAGGAGGCTGAGATGAAGAATCTCTGGAAAAGCTTGTTGACCTAAAGAAAACAGTTAAAATGAGAAAAGCAGGCAATCCTCTGCGGATAGAGAATAGATAGTTTAAGAACCGAAAGATAATGCTTCTTTCTTTCTATCTTCTAGGGTATGGACAGCAGATAAACATATTACACCTAGTATGGATCTAACAAAGTAAATGAATGAGCTTTTTTAATGTTTCAGCATTATTTTGCTTGTGTACACATATGTTGATACACATTAATTTTTTTGTACAATCTGTTTAAAACACATATTCTTCAGTGTCAATTTGGTTTGGAGTATATTTTTTAATAAGGTACAAAATAAAAGAGAACTGAGTACAAGCATCTTATAAGTTTTCAACTGAATCCTTTTCTTATTCTGGCCATCTAGGGACAAGGCTTTGTACTCACAAATTTGTTACAATAGAGAAAAGCTTAAATTTAGATATTGATATATAAGCCTGTTTGAGGCAGCTAGGTGGTGCAGCAGAGGATAGAGGGCTGTACCTGGAGTTAGAAAGACCTGAATTCAAATCTATCTTCAGACAGTTACTAGCTGTGTGACCCTGGGCAAATCATATTGTGATAGTTTTGTGATTTAGTGTTCTTATATGTAAAATGGGGAAAATAAGAGTGGCTATCTTCCAGGGTTGTTTAGAGCATCAAATTAGGTATAATTTGTAAAGTGCCTTGCAAACATTGAAGTACTATATAAATACTAGCTGTAATTGAATAACTTTTTCCCATGAAGGGTATCAATTCTTCTGTCTGAACTTTTTCTATTTTCTTTTTTAAAATTTTTTTAATTTTTTGCCTTTTTTTGTTTGGAGGGCAGTTGGGGTTAAGTGACTTGCCCAAGGTCACATGGCTAGGTTTTGTGTTAAGTGTCTGAGGCCGGATTTGAACTCAGATCCTCCTGACTCCAGGGCTGGTGCTCTATTCACTGAGCCACCTAACTGCCCCAACTTTTTCTGTTTTCATTTTGATTATATTAACTTTAATTTTCCTACAGCTTTCCTAGAATTTAGCAGAATGAAAATTAAAATGAAGTGATGACATTAAGGAACTGTACTTCCTCACAAAAGAAGTTTTATTTTAATATATTAATATAATGTGGTGGTGGTAGTGGAATAGGAGTGGGCATTTCCTTAGGTTGAAAATTAAAAAAAAATGTAATGAATAGAACTATATCACTGATCTTTCTGAGTTGTCAAAGCCTTTAATCTGATAATGGAAATATAACTCCTCTTTAATGGGATCCTACTGGCTCTAGTTTTTCGTAGAACTGAATGAGCCCGGTTAGCCTGATTTTTTAAAAATAATTTGTCTGATGATGACTCACATATATGATTAGTCATAGGATCATAGTTTTAAAGCTGAAAGAGACCTTATTGGCCATTGCATTGAACCATCTAATTTTACAGATGAGGAAACTGAGGCTTAGGGATTTTAAATGCTATAAATGTCTGAGGCTGTATCTGAACACAAGTCCTTCTGACTCCAATTCCAAACACCCTATCCACGAAAACCTCTTGGGGAAGTTTATGCTATAATTGAGAAATGGGCTTGAATCACAATTGTAAGAAGTACTGTTTGTTCTAGATGAAGGGGAAAGTTTGGGGAAACCACTGTGTGCGGCATAATGGGAAATCCATTTGACATTTTTTTTTACTGAATTGATTGAAGTCCCTGCTTGGAAAACTCAGGCTGTGGTGCAGAATGTAGACAGGTGAGAAAAGATTCAGGCTGCAAGGCAAACTGATGCATCATGGCTATGTCAGTCTGGCCAAGGTGCTGTCAGGTAGCTAAGTGGGAGTTTCCAAATAATCTAAGCACATCTCAAGAGATATTGGGATTTGTATGTTGTTGTTCAGTCATTCAGTCATGTCTGACTCTTTGTGACCTCAGGAACCATAGCACACCAGGCGCTTTTGTCTTCTGTCTCCCAAAGTATGTCCACGCTCATGTTCATTGCTTCCACGACACTATCTATCCATCTCATCCTTTGTTGTCCCCTTCTCCTTTTACCTTCAATCTTTTCCAATATCAAGTCTTTTCCAATGAATCCTTTCTTCTCAAATTGGCCAAGGTATTTAAGCTTCAGCCTCAGTGTTTGTCCTTCCAGTGAACAGCCTGAATTCATTTCCTTAAGTATTGACTGGTTTGATGTCCTTGCTGTCCAAGGGACTCTCAAAAGTCTTCTCTAGCACCACAATTGAAAGCATCAATTCTGCATCAGTTAACTTTCATTTTAGCCCGACTTGCACAGCCATACATAGCTGCTGGGAAAACCATAGCTTGATTATGTGGACCTTTGTTGGCAAGGTGATGTCTCTGCTTTTTAGTATGCTGTTCTGAATTGCCATAGCTTTCATTCCAAGGAATAAGTGTCTTCTAATTTCATAACTGTAGTCACCATCTGCAGTGATCTTTGAGTCCAAGTATATAACATCTGATACTACTTCCATTTCTTATTCCTCTATTTGCCAGGAAGTAATGGGACCATTTGCAAGATCTTTGTTTTTTTTTTTTTATGTTAAGCTTCAAGCCAGCTTTTCCATTCTCCTCTTCTACCCTCATCAAAAGGCTTCTTAATTCTTTTTCAATTTCTGCCTTCAGAGTGGTATCATTTGCATACCTGAGATTGGTGATATTTCTTTCTGAATTCTGACTTTTGATTCACTCAATCTGACATTTCACATGATGAACTCTGCATATAAGTTAAGTAAATAAGGTGACAATATACAGCCTTGTCATACTCCTTTCCCTATCTTGAATCAATCAGTTGTTCCATGTTCAATTTTAACTGTTACTTCTTGGCCCACATACAGGTTCCTTAGGGGACAAGTTGTGGGGTACCAATCATCATACCCAAGAGGCCCGTAGCATAGTGGAAACTGGATTCCTGTATCCATAATGAGTAGCACTCTCTTACCATGATACTTAAGGTTGAATGAGCCCTAATAAGGGACTAAGAATGGAGATAAAGAAAAAATAGTACAAGGAACAGTGAAGGAAACTTGTACCTGAATAACAGCATGGTTGGTTTTTCTTTCTTCCTCTCTTTCTCCCTTTCTCCCTTCCTTCCTCCCTCCCTCCCTCCCTTCCTTCCTTCCTTCCTTCCTTCCTTCCTTCCTTCCTTCCTTCCTTCCTTCCTTCTTTTCTTCCTTTCTCTTTGCATTTTTATTTTTATTCCATGGGATGAATTACTTCTTTGTCATTTTTTATTTTTCCTTCATTTCCAAATTTTTTTGAATATTTTATTTCCCCCAATTACATATAAAAATAATTTTTAATTTCCTTTTTTAAAATAAATTAATTAATTTTCTTGTTTACATCATGCATTTCTATGAGATTTTGAGTTACAAATTTTTTCCCCATCTTACCCATGCCCAACACCTCAAAACTGCCATCCTACTGTATAACCCCTCTCCTGATCTGCTCTCTCCTATGTTCTCCCCTATCTCCCCTCTGACTTTCTGGTAGGACAGGATGGATCTCCCTACCACAGTGCCTATATCTTAATTCCCAGTTGGATGTAATTAATAATAATAATTATTATATATATATATATTTTAAACATTTGATTATAGAACTTTAAATTCTAGATTCTTTCCCTTTCTCCCTCATCACCCACCCCCACTGGAAGGACAAGCAATCAGATACAGGCTATACATGTGTAATTATGCAGAACCTCTCCACAGTGGGCATATTGTGAGAG
>CM053585.1:228631073-228661881 GCA_028646515.1 Pseudochirops corinnae | reverse complement strand
CTCTTCTATATGAGATGATTGACCCCATTCTGTCTCTCCTTGTCTCCTCTCATTCTAATCCTCTCAAATTTTTAATTTTCTTTGAAAAATTTTTGAGTTTCAAATTCTCTCCCTCCCTCCCTCCCTCTCCTTTCTCCTCTCCAAGACAGTAGGTAATTTGATATAGGTTATACATATATATAAGGTTAATGGGATATAAGATCTTCCTTGACTATTAATAGGCCTCACATGGAGCCCTGATATAGAGCCAATTAAGCTCTGTGTCACAGGGATCCCCACACCTTTACAATTAAGTGCTGATTTCCAAGTTTCTCAGCACTAAGCCAACCAAGTCTTTGATTAGAAACAGTATATGTATTGTATTGCTTGAAGGGAGAGGTGTGGACAGAGACCTGAGCTGAGAGAGAAGCAGATTGAGGAAAGAACTTGCCTAGGGGAACCTGCTTGTGGGGAAGCTTTGCAGAGAGAACTCTTGCAATATTGGCTCTCCCTTGTATTGATGATGAGTATCTTACTAAACCTTGCTTTTTGGTATCCTAATAGCAATGTCCCAAATAAATACTTTGGTTTTTTCTTAGAGGATGAGGGTTTATTATATTTTGTGAACAATCATATTCATAGCAGATGCTATGGATATCACATTGCTGTTACAATGTATAATCATATAAAACATATTCCCATATTAGTCATTTTGTGAAAGAAGACACAGACAAAGAAAAAGAAACCACAAAAAATAAAGTGAAAAACAGTATGCTTTGCTCTCATTTCCTTCTCTGGAGATGGATAGCAATTCTCATCATGAGTCCTTTGGAACTGTCTTGGATCATTGTGTTACTGAGAATAGCTAAGTCATTCATAATTGATCTCTGTAGAGTAATGCTGTTACTGTGAACAATATTCTCCTGGTTCTGCTCACTTCACTTTGCATCAGTTCCTATAAGTCTTTCTAGGTTTTTCTGAAACCATTCTGCTCACCATTTCTTATAGCACAATACTATTCCATTACAGTCATATACCATACCTTGTTCAGCTGTTCCCCAATGGATGGACATCCCTCTATTTCTAAATCTTTACCACCACAGAAAGAGTTGCTATAAATACTTTTGTACAAATAGGTCTTTTCTTCACCTTTAAAAAAAATCTCTGAGATATAAATCTAGTAGTGGTATTGCTGGATCAAAGGGCATATACAGTTTGGTTACCCTTTGGGAATAGTTCCAAATTACTCTCCAGAATGGTTGGATCAGTTCACACCTGTTGGTTTTTCTTGACCAGGAATATCTACACACCTATCTGTGGTTGGAGTGAAGGGGATTATCATTTGTGTTCACATCTTACAGTGGAAAAGAAAAAGACTGAGTGGCCTTTCTCTAATGAGGCAGCCTAGTACATGCACCCCTGCTTTCTTTATGAAATCACCACTTGCCTACAGATAATACAAAGTAGTTCTTTCAGTCAATGACAGAAACTAAGGACCACGTCAATGAGACTGGACATCAGGGATTAAACAACAGCTTTTAACTCATTTCTAGTGGGCATTTCCCTTTGGTATACATCAAAAGCATTGACTCTACTAGTAGCTCCAGCATATTCTTCCATTTTGGACATCATTAAGATTTTCTATGTTAGTAGGACTTCATACTTGTTTGTGGGAGACAGGGCTTATGTAAGAAATTATGCAATGTGCATAGAAGGAACCTCAGTAATTGTCCTTACATATCATCAGTCAAGGGGTGGAATGGTTTAGGCTGGTCACACCAGGCTGTTTTCCACAGTGCAAGGAGGGTTAGGTAGATAGCTAGATTGACAGATGAATATCCATAAATATAGTCCCTGACACCAAAGGAATTACCAACAAGCTGGAATTAGCCTTATCTGTTTCTCTTAGAT
The DNA here is from genome assembly GCA_028646515.1 of Pseudochirops corinnae. Taxonomy (NCBI): domain Eukaryota; kingdom Metazoa; phylum Chordata; class Mammalia; order Diprotodontia; family Pseudocheiridae; genus Pseudochirops; species Pseudochirops corinnae. The sequence goes on along the minus strand of CM053585.1, from coordinate 228,659,991 downwards.
TGGTGCATTTTTAACTCCTTTTGTCTAACTTGGTAAAAACTGTATAGCACCTAACTTTTCTGGGCCATCTAGTGGTTTGTATAGAATTGACTTGCTAAGAGCAGTTATTTTTTTGCTGCTTAATATCCTTGAGATAAACAAATATGGAGAATCAGCAAATGACAGCAAAATAGAATGCACATGTTTTTGTATCTTGTATTAGTCAGTGCAGTTTGCCCATTATTCTATACACTCTGTAGTTAGATGGGCCATAGTTAGATGCCGTTGTCTCTTCTTCAACAGCTCTGTCCTGACTAGCTCAGTCTCAATACAGCATTTCAAGTTCTTTTTGCTCTGCTCAATACAAGTTCTTGCAGAGGTTTAGAGTGGTCAGGCAACCCTTTTTCAACAGTTCTTCATAGGAATGTGAGGGACAGAAAGAAAAGCGTGCATGGTGATGAATGATAGAATGTCACCAATAATTGCCTCAGTCTCTACTGAGACTCCCTTAGCTATCTTTTAAACAAATAGAGGCAGAATAAGCAGTTTTATTTGATTAGTGATAGTTTTTCACAGGAATCTAAAGGGAAAATACTTCCTGAAAGGCTTCTGAGCTAAGATTACTAGGAATTCTAACATTTTACTTTTGGGAAGACTTCAATTTAATGGTCAGTGAGATGTAAGGATTAATTAGTAGAATTTTACCCACTGTGGTCCAGACCTATAATCTTCTATAAGTAGGGAGTCCTCTTGAGGAAACTCCCTTTAATGATGCCTGTGGGCAATTCATCTCTGTCTTAGGGCTGTGGAGTGTTGCCTGAAAGGTTAAAAACCTTGCCCATGGCCTCAAAATTAGTAGGGATTCAAGGTGAGATGTCAACATAGACCTTTTCCTTCTGTAAGACTGGTCCTCTGTTCCCTGTGGCAGGTTGCCTGAGATAGCTCCCAATTTTGTATTTGCCTGGGTTTGGCATTTGTCACAAGCCTTGGTAATATAAGATTTATCCGACTTTCCTTTGACAGAGTTTAATATGCTCATATTTATATAGTCAGCAGGTCTACACTCAGTGACTGTGGTTAAGACTCAACCCCAAATACATCGTTATGAGATTGAAGAAAAATGTGTTGGTCAAAGTCAGTCCTGCCAGCCCCCTGCCCCTCTTGCAACCATTGGAATATGTAAAGGACATCCTAGTGAAGAGAGATTAAATTTAGGATTACAAATTCATAGGTTTGGGGTTGAAAAGGATCGGGTCTGTTTGGGCCCAAAGGATAGAACTAGGATTAATAGATGGAGGTTTCCAAGAGGCAAATTAAGGCTTAATTTTGGAAAGAAAATTCCCCAAAACTAGAGCTGTCCCAAAGTAGATGTTGTTGTTCAGTCATGTCTGACTCTTTGTGACCCCATTTGAGGTTTTCTTGGAAGAGACACTGGAGTGGTTTCGCCATTTCCTTTGCCAGCTCATTTTACAGATGAGGACACTGAGGAAAACAGGATTCAGTGACTTGCTCAGGGTCACACATCTAGTAAGTGTCTGAGCGTGGATTTGAACTGAGATCTTTCTGACTCCAGGCTGGTGCTGCATCACCTCGCTGCTCCATGTCGACAGATACTCAGGGTGAATTTTTACTCAGATACAGATTAGATTAGATAGCCTCTCAGAGCTCTTCCAATCCTGAAATTCTTTGATGTTAAGATGTATGGGTTCACATATATTTTAGTCAGAAGGAATGATAATAATTAGGGCACCTTGGTGGTGCAGTAGATAGAACACCAGGCCTAGAATCAGGAAGACATCCTTGCGTTTACATTTGGTCTCAGACACCTGCTGTGTGACCTTGGATAAGTCACTTAACCCTATTTTCCTCATCTGTAAAATGAGCTGGAGAAGGAAATGGCAATCCACTCTGGTACTTTGCCAAGGAAACCCCACATTGGGGTCATGAAGACTCTGAAACGACTGAACAACAACAAAATGATTATAATTATAAATAATGATAGCTAGCAATTATACAGTGCTTTAAGGTTTGCAAAATGCTTTAGAAATAGTATCGTTTTATTCTCACAAGAACCCTGGGAGGTAGGTGCTATTATTATTCCCATTCAGTTAAGTGACTTGCCCAAGGTCACACAGATAGCTTGTAAGTATCTGAGATCAAATTTGAACTCAGGTCTTCCTGACTCCAAGTCCAAAACTCTATCCACCATGCCACCTAGCTGCCTCTATGTAGTTTGTATAATCAACACTTACTGGCAACAGTATGGTACAGGAAAAGGGCATTGGTCTGCAAGTCATACCTAGGTTCTGGCACTGGCTCTTCTAATTAGTTGTATGATCTTGGATTAGGACCTTCCCCTCTCTGGGCTTCAGGTCCTTCCTCTGAGGAGGTTGGAGCTGATGATCTCTTAAGTTTTGGTGGGGTCTGGGTTGGCTTTAATATTCTAAGAAAATAATGAGTGTGCTTTCATTTCAAGCTCTGTTACTTACTCATCAAGTGACCTTGAGAAGCCTACTTAATTTATATGTGCCTCAGTATCCTAATAAAGCAAATGGGGGTCAGAAGGATTAAAATTGGTCAAGGACTTTGGAAAGTGCGTATTATCCGGCAGATAAAAGGTTCTATTCTTATTCTCTGTGTCCAGTCAAGGAAGAGTCTCAGTGGTTCTGAGTCCTGCTGTGTTATAGCCAGACAGGGGTCCACTTAGGGTGCTGCCAATCTGGGCTGGGCTCCAGGGAGTCTGACTGGCCATTGCTGCCCTCAAAAGAGGGACCACATATTGCTGCAGCCACCTCTCAGATTTTTTTCTTTGTGGCCTCTTTGTGGAAGATGTGGCTCAGGATGTAGGTGAACAGCAATATTTTCATCTCATGGTGCTGATCTTCCTTCAGGGCTGGCTTGCCTTGTCTTCATCTCAGTTTATAAGGTGCAAACCCTTCTGGAGGAATTGCCTGGAGAAGCCAGTTGTCTGTTGAGAGCAAACCTAATCGCCACTTTCCCAAGTTTACTCTATAAGTATAGTTTCTATTTCACCCTCATGGCATCAGGTGGGGAAATAGCATGACAACCAGAAATCAAAAATAAGGAGCTCATTATTAGTAGAAATCAATGGCATATTCTTGTTTGTACACAAACAACAGTATCATTATGAAACTCTCATTCAAAAAGGGATCAACCCAGGTGAGAGGCAGCTTCAGGAGTGGACAGATATGGGGTTCTGCTGAGGTGTCCAGGAGCAGCATAGTCTAGGCAGGCATTGGGAACCTGCAGCCTTGAGGTCACGTGTGGCCCTCTAGGTCCTCAAGTGGGCCCTTTGACTGAATCTGAACTTCACAGAACAAATCCCCTTGATAAAGAATTTCTTCTGTAAAACTCGGACTCAGTCAAAAAGCTATACCCAAGGACCTAGAACTTGGAGACAGGAGAAATCCGGGTTTGAATCCTGCCTTTGACATTCACTAGGTAGAGTGATCATGGGCAACTCCATGAGCCTCAGTTTTCTCACCCATAAAATGGGGGATTATAAGTACTTGTAGCACTTACCTTGCATAGTTATTTTGAAGATCAAATGAGGTAATGTTTGTAAACCATTTTGTTTATCTTAAAGTGGTCTATAAATGGCACCGTGAAGGCCATCAGCGTTTCCCCTGCCCAAGTCTTCCCTCAGTGATTGTCATTGTGCCCGAAACCCCACTATTAGAGCCTTATTTCTTTGGATTAATCCTTACTTTTCCTTTAGAATCCTCTTTTTAAATGCAAATGTCCTTGGAGGAGGTGGTAAGAATCATAAATTCATAAAACCTTAGTATGAATAGGTTCATTAGAAGCTTTAATCTCTAGCAGGAGGGACTTGAGAGGAGGGGGACTGCGGAGGGTGGATGAAGGAGGAAAACGGAATCATGACATGGAAATTGTTCTTGTTGTATAAAGAAAAAAGCTTTAGATGGGAGTCAGGAAACCTGGGTTCTCATCCTGGTTCCTTACGTGACTTTGAGAAGGTCATTTTTGCACTGTGGCGCTCAGTTTCTCCATCTGTAAAATGTGGGGGTTGGAGAAGATGAACTCCAAGTCCCCTGCCAGCTCTCACATTCGATGACTAGTTTTTCTGAGGACTACTCCTATCCTCGCCTTTCACCTGGCAGGGGAATGAACTGGCCAGCTGTTGCTGTCTCATCCATCACAGTTTTCTACAAGCAGGTGGGGTTGTCACTTTAATTAAGATTTACATAAGACATTTCCTTAGGATTTTAGGCTTTAACTTGTCACATGTAATGTAATGTCACACGTAATTGCTCAAACCGGCTTTTAAGAGCCGATTGTTAAATATTCAGTGTGGGTATTTACACCTTGGAAATTGACAAAAAATCAGGGCTTGATTTAATGCCGTGTTGACTGTTTAGACTTGTATTAGAAAGGTTGATAATGATTAAATTTAAGTGTGTCATTGCGCTGAGAGCTAGTTAAACATTTACCAGCACACCACTGGTAACTTTTTGACTTTAATTTTTGCTTAATCTTACAGTTACTACATTTTGCAGACATCAGTTAACATGAACAGATATAGGATGATTGACTAGATTCTCTTAGTGTATCTACTACCCCATGATAGAAAATCATGTAAAATCTCAGAGCCAGAAGAGACCTCAGAGGCCATCTGAATATCTGAATAATAATCCCCTTCACAGCATACCAGAGAAGTGGACAAACAACCTCTATTTGGGTACTTTCAGTGAGGGGGAAGCCATCACCTCTCATCTTCTTTTTGGAAGTTTCCCTGTTGTCAAGCTTAAATTTGCCTCTTTTCAACTCTACCCAAGCTAGTAGTTTTACATTTAAACTCGACAAGGTTAACCCCTCTTTCACATCAAAATCTTTTAAATGCTTGAAGACAGTAATCGTGTGCTTTCCCCTACCCCCCAAGTCTTCTTTATCCACAGCAAACAGTCTCAGCTCCTTCAAATGATCCTCATGTGTTGTAATTTCTTCCCCATGCCTGAAATTCTCCTCCTCCTCATCTCCACCTCCTTCCTCCAAGTCCAGCTAACATATCACCTCCAACAAGAAGTTTTTTAAAAAAAATTAATTAATTTTTAGTTTCCATCATTCGCTTCCATAAGATTTTGGGTTTCCAAATTTCTCCCTCTCTCTCTCTCCCTTGATACAGGCTCTATTTATACATTCATATTAAACATTTTCATATCAGTCACAATGTAAAGAGGAATCAGAACTGATGGGAGGAGCCACAAGAAAGAAGAAATGAAACAAAAAGATAAAAGGAGAGCGAATAGTAAAAGAAACTTTTTAAAGGCACTTCGTGCTAGTTGTTGTTCAGTTGTGTCTGATTTTCATGAGCCCACTGGAGTTCTCTTGGCAAAGATACTGGAGTGGTTTGTCATTTCCTCCTCCAGCTCATTTTACAGATGAGGAAACTGAGGGGAAAAGGGAGAAGTGACTTGCCCAGGGCCACACAGCTAGTAAGTATCTGAGACTGGATTTGAACTCAGGACTTCCTGACTCCAGGCCTGTAGTTCTAACCACTGTACCACCTAGCTGCCCTGTTTAATACTAGCACCTTCCTGTAATTATTGCCAGTCTATTCTGTGCATAGCTTGTTTGTATGCACTTACTTTCATGTTGTCTCATCCATCAGACGGTGAGCTCCTTGAGAGCTTTTGTCTTTTGCTATTCTTTTTTTTTTTTGGTCTTTTTTGGAGGGGGCAAGGCAGGGCAATTGGGGTTAAGTGACTTGCCAAGGTCATACAGCTGGTAAGTGTTAAGTGTCTGAGGCTGGATTTCAACTCAGGTCCTCCTGACTCCAGGGCCGGTGCTCTATTCACTGTGGCACTTAGCTACCCCTGCCATTCTTTGTAGTACCTGATTTATATTGTATATTCTTTATATTTGCCATTCTTTACATTGCTTAGCTCAGCATGTGGAGCATAATAGGCACTTAATAAATATTGGGTGACTGATTGACCAATCTAGTTTTCTTCCTCTGAATATTCAGATGAGCAATGTCCTTCTTAAGAATTCAACCTAATATGATAGATGAGGCCTGACAGAGTACTAGAGACTGTTACCACCTGGATATTATCTTTTGAAACTGGGAAGGCTTGACTTCCTAGTCTTCCTCATCTCATTAGGCCTTGATATCTTCCTAGCTGGGTCCCTGTCCTTCCCTTCTGCACGTTCTGTAACCTACTATACTAGACTACGCTGGCGTACTTTCTCTTCCTCTCCACACAACACTCATCTCTCAACTCCATGCCTTTGCACTGACTGTTCCCCAACTCTGCCTCTTAGTCTACCTGCTTCTTTTTGAGACTCAGCTCAAATCCCATCTCCCTCAGGAGGTCTTTCCAGGTATCCCTCCTCCCCTTCTCATATTCTCTTTCCATCTCCCAGTTACCTCTGATGCCTTTTCCCTAAAGATTTCCTTCCATGTTCTCTATATACATCTTTTATATCATCTGTGGTCCCTCCCACTAGAATGTGAGCTCCTTGAAGGCAGGCATAGCATATTTTTGGCCTTTCTTCATATCGCCAATGTCTAGGACAGTGCCTGGCCTAGTAAGTGCTCAATACATGTTTCTTAATGAACTAGCTAACTCCCTTCCCCAACCCACTTCCACCTTTTGTTCTGGCAGGCAGGCCACAGTGAGTCATTTTTACAAAGATTCTACTAACTAGCAGATGAGAGAAATTACATGTATCTAGTATACCTAAATTTTAGCAAGTCTTTTCATAAATTTTCCCAGACTATTCTAGTGGAAAAGAGGAAAAGCTATATGGTTTAGAGACAGTCATATAATTAGATGAATGGAAAACTAGTTGGATGACTACATTCAAAGTATTAGGGGTTCATCGCCAGCATGGCAGGAGGTCTCCAATGGAACGGGCAAGGGTTTGTGCTTGGTCCTGTGATAATTAACTTTTTTTTTCTATTACTTGGATAAACGCATATAGATGGCATGCCCATTAAACTTGTAAATGACAGAAAGTTTGGAGGATTCTTTCACTGGTTGGCAGTCAGGATTCAAAATGACTTTTAAAAGCTAGGACATTGGGTCAATTCTAATGAGATGAAATCTAAGAGGAGCAAATGTATAGTTTTGCACTTGGGAACAAAATATCAACTTCGCAAGCATAAGATAGGGGAAGGCGTTGTTAGACAGAAGTTGTTCTGAGAAAGATCTTGGGATTTTAGTGGACCAAAAGCTCACTGAGAGCCCACAGTGATATAGTAGTCAAAAAAGTGAAATCAATCTCGGGCTGCATTAAGAAGGAACATATTTCCCAAGAAAAGGCCAGTTACAACCCTGTTGAACCATTCTTTTGTCAGGCCTCATCTGGAGTATTAGGATTGAGTACGATGGTTTATGAAGGACATTGATACACTAGAGAGTGTTCAGAGGAGGGCAACCAGGGTGGAAAGAGCCTTGAACCCACATCACAGGAGGCTAGGGCAAGGCAGGTGGCACAGTGGATGGAAGGCCAGGTTTGGGATCAGGAAAATCTAAATTCAAATTAGTCCACGGACATTTACTAAGTAGGTGACTCTGGGCAAGTCACTTGCCTCAGTCTTCTCACCTGTAAAATGGGGGGAATTAGCACCTACCTCCCAGGATCAATTGAGATAATAATTGTAAAGTGCTTGGCATAGTTATCGGGCACATAGGAAGTGCTATGTAAATGTTAGTTATATTTATTTAATTATGGAAGACCTAGGGATATTTAGAATGGAGACGAGAAGACTCAGGGGTGTTAGAATAGCTGTCTTCAAGCATTTGAAGGGTGGTCACATGGAAAAGGATCTTATTTGTTCTGTTTTGCCTGACAGCAGAACCAAGAACAATGGGAAGGGGGGGATTATCAAGGCAAAGTTAGGCTTGGTGCCAGGTGTCAGGAAAGAGTCCTTAACAATTAAAACTGCCCCCCAAATGGCATAGTCTGCCTCAGAAGGTGCTGAGTTCCCTCCCGGTCTCTTTAAAATATCCAAACAGAGATGGAATGGTCATTTCTTGATTATATGTGGTATGAATTCCTTCAGGTATGGATTGGACTAGCTGGTTACTGAAGTCCCTTCCAAAACTCTCAAATTCTCTGATTTTGTGCATCCAAAGTCACTATTTATTTCTTCCATTGAGACCTTGAAGCACGTCCATTTCCCTTCTCTCCCTGTTCTGTTCCCAGGCGGCATTGTCGAGAAGGCTAGCATACCATCTCAGTGCCCTACCACCTGAAATTCTCTGTGCCTGCCACTTTGCCAGGGCTCCAGATGCCCTCAGTCCTTAGCCTTTCAATCAGGCCTGTGGAGGTAGAGGCTTGTAAATTAGGCACTTCTGCCTAATGGCAGGGGCGTAATTGGTTAAGGGGCATAGATGAAGAGGCTGGATGTGAGTGTAGAGCCCTAATTAGAGACATGCTCGTTGCAGTCTCTGATGGTGAGCCTTCCCGTAGAATGTGACCTTTTGTCCTGAAGCAACAGGAAAGCTTAATTTCAGGAGCATTTGTTTCTCCCAAAAGTAGCACTGTCTCTCCTCTGGAGAGAGCCGGGGCAGAGTTCAGTCATGGAGAGATTTGTGAATGCGTTGGTTGAGGGTGAGGGTAGCCCTGAGAAGTTTTAGCAGTAAGTGGTACACTGGGGCATGGGCACTTCACTGCTTTAATAGCGTTTCCATGGAGCGTTATGAGAATAGCTGACTTTAAAATAGCCCTTACTTCACACACAAGGTCACAACTCTGCGTAGTAGGTGCTACTGTTATCTCTGTCTTATGGATGAGGAAACTTAAGTGACTTGTCTTTGGTCACAGCATCAAAAGCAAGACTCGAACCCAGGTCTTTGTGAATCTGTCTTAGGCACTATGGGAGAGACCGGGGAAAGTGAAGAGAGGATTTCTATCTTTGAGAGCATCTGATCAAATGAGGAAGATAGGATCCCTGCCATATGAGAGCTGATAACATGACAGAAAAAAAAAGGAGAGGAGCCAGATTTTAATCTTATATCTTTAGCCCTTGACAGTGTATTTAGGGTTTACTAGAAATGAACCTGAAATGCTGAGGGGAAGTTAAAACAAGAAGAAATAGGAAAGGAAATAATAATAATTCCCATATTTGGAGGCTTTAAAATTTACCAAGTACTTTTCTTAAGAAGTATTTTTATTACCATTGTACAGATTGAGAGGCAGGCTCATTGAGGTTAAGAGGCAAGTCAAGATAGCACATCTAGGAAAGGACTGGGCTGGAATTTAAGTTCAGGTGTCTGGATAATAACTCCAGTATTCTTCTTTCTAAGTCGTGGCTGCCTAGGGGAGACATGGGAAAAATGGTGGTAGGGTCATAGGATGAACAAGCTAAAGGGAAGGAGAAAGGTTAATGTGATAGGACCACTATCTACCAGGTTCTCCTTCCCTTCCACCCCCTCTCCCCCCACCCATGTCTCCTTTCAGGGAAAAATTAGACTAATTTATATTGTGAGGAAGGATTAAAGGGAGATAGCCTTGGTAGACACTGGTCCTATCATAGTTAGCCACAGAGCTATGCTGGGACCTACTTTTGGTTACCTTCTACCTCACAATCCCTTTTCTTATTCAGTTCAGAAAGAGTTACACAAGGAAGAGCTTTCTGTTTATGTCTGTGGCTGGCAGACAGTGAATTCAGTGGGAGACTTGGAGTTCACTGAACTTCAGAATTCGGGTGGCCTGAAAAATAATTGGTTGGTAGAGCCAAAGAGCCTTTCTTGGCTGCACCCCATGCCCTGGGAGTTAGTGGGTCAGCCGGCAGCAGTAGTTAACAGTCTGGGGTCATTTCCCAGTTAATCCATATCCATGGAAACACTCTGGTTTTTACTCTATACTTAGCTCCCAGTGTGTGAGAGTCCTGGGTGGACATGGTGGGCAAAACCCCAGAACTTTCCATTAACTGTCTGCCCTAGATCTTTGTGGGCTTAGAGTCCTGGTCTAAGGGACCTTAGAGGTCATGTAGTATAGACCCTTCCTACCTGCCTTATTTTACAGAGAAGAACACTGAGGCCAGTGGGGGGAGGGGAAAGGATTTTCCCAGCATCACAGACTATTAGATAAGGAAGGGACTGTCTAGTTCTACCCCTTCATTTTTCAGATGCAGAAACTAAGGGTCGGAGAGAAGAAATGCTTTGACCCATCACACAGTGACTTAGAGGCAAAGCTGAGTGTAGAACCTAATCTCTTGACATAGTCGGATGCTTCTGTATTTTCCTGCTTCCTGCTATTGTTTGTGGGATGCTAGCTAACCAAATTGCTCTGGTTATAAAACACACACACAAACACACACATACATCTCAAAGTAAAGGTGAAATCTCAACATTTTGATCAGATGGCACAACATTTGTTTAAGGCAAGGAATCAGTGAGCAGGAGACTCCTGTTGTTATCCAACTTGGTAACTTTTGGGGTTCCGAGGAGGAGGGACTAAGATGAGGGGAAGGGGACGATGGAATAAATCAGGTTTGGGTGTCTGCTCTACCTGGCTCCTTGGGCCTGTTCCCTACTAGGCCAATGTGACCCTGCCCTTACTCTGGGCTGGTGAGCACCTTCACTGTGCTTCCTTCTGTTGATATCGAGATAGTTGGATTTTGGGGGAAATGGGATGCAATCAGTGCTCACATTTACCTGAGTAAATCTCAGTGAGGTGGTGCAGTGGATGGAGCTCTGACTCTGGAGTCAAATTTGACCTGAGAAGCTTACTGTGTGACCTTGGGTGAGTCACTTAATCAATCTTAACCTCAGTCTCCTTGTTTTTTAAAATGGGAATGACACCTACTTCCTTATTATTGCTAGGATCAAATGATATAAGATATCTAAAGTGCTTTTTAAACCTTAAAGTGCTCTATGAATGTTAGGAATTAAATCTTGGAAGAGAAACAGTTAGAAGTTCTGAGCCTCAAGGATCACCCCTCTAATGGTAAATCCATTAAAGGCCTGAATCTTGGAAGGAAAAGGTGCTTGCATGCACCACCAGCCTGTATCGCTGAATTATTTATGTTTATTTCAGTTATCCTTTTGTTCAGCAGAAATATGACATGGCAATCTCATGTAATAACATCACCCATATTTTCTGATATGTGCAGTGGGATGAAGGTGGAAATCCTGCCCCTTACTGTGTAATGTTAATTGAGTTACATTCTAGCAGGAGAGGGGTGGATGCTCCTGGAGTTATTGATCTGTGAGTACTACATATATTATAATGTTGTGGAGCCCCACTCTACAGAGGGGTTAATGTCTGCTCCTTGTCAGGCTGCCAGAAAAAGAACTGCCTTCCTCATGTCCCCTCCTCCCAGGGGAATTTGTTAATAGTGAAAGGGAGGCTCTCTTCTCTTTTCTCTTTTCCCTTCCTTCTCCCTCTACTCTATCCCGCCCTCTCTCTTCTCTTCCTCGTCATCTGATTACAGTAAATTCTCATATATCCAGAATCCCAAACACCTGAAACTCTGACTACCAGACTATTGACCATCTTGGTCCTGTACAGCGATAACTGGTCTTTGTGATAATCACACTGCAAGAATTTATAGGTTCATAAAGTTAGAGCTGGAAGGAGGCATGGAGGCCATCTAGATTTGGCAGTCTCTTCATTAGACAGACAAGGAAATTGAGACACGCGGTAGTCAAGGGCAGCTAGGTGGCGCCATAGTGCACAGAGTGCCGGGCCACCCTGCAGTCAGGAGGACTCCTCTCCCAGAGTCCAAATTTGACCCCAGACACTTACTAACTATTTGACCTTGGAAAAGTCACTAAATATTTTTGCCTCAGTTTCCTCATCTATAAAATGAGTGGCAGGAGGAAATGGCAAATAGCTCCAGTGTCTGTCAAGAAGACTCCGAATGGGGTCACAAAGAATTAGACATGACTGAAAAGACTGAACAAAGTCAAATGACTTGTCCAAGGTCAAATGTATACTAAGTGACAGAGGCCAGATTAGAACTCAGGTCCTCTGATTCCAAATCCAGTGTACTTGACATTATAGCACATAGGATGTAAAGACTGGAAAGGACTTTGGAAATTATTTAGTTAGCCCTTTTATTTTATAGAGGAGGAAACTGAGGTCTTGAGAGGGGAAGTCTGAAATCTAGAGGTAATCTGACTCCAAAACAAAGCTTGTTCTGCAATGCAACACCATGCTGACTCTTTGATGTGCTGTTTGAGTCATTAAAGACTAAATTCCATGCAGCCTAATTTTCTTTTTTTGCTTTTTTTTTTTGGAAGGGGGAGGGTAGGGCAATTGGGGTTTAGTGACTTGCCCAAGGTCACATGGCTAGTTTTTGTGTTAAGTGTTTCATACTGTATTTGAACTCAGGTCCTCCTGACTCCAGGGCTGGTATTCTATTCACTGCACCACCTACCTGCCCCAGTTCAGCCTAATTTTTAAGGTGAAGTGTATCTTATTGCATGGGCAACTAGGTAGTGCAGTGATTAGAGTGCCAGATCTGGACTCAGGAAGACCTGAGTTCAAATGTGACCTCAGATATTACTAGCTGTGTGACCCAGGGCAAGTCACTTAGCCCTGTGTGCCTCAGCTTCCTCATCTGTAAAATGAGCTGGAGAAGGAAATGGCAAAGTACTCCAGTATCTTTGCCAAGAAAGCCTCAAATCGAGTTGTGAATATTTGGACACAACTGGAATGACTGAACAACAACAACAGAAATATCTTATTATATGTTAATTCTTTGAAAATTCATATATGATATGTACGGCAGTTTCTTGCAACCAAAATGCTACATTAAACTTAACACTCCATTTGTTAACAGAAAATGGACAGATAGAAGTTCGCTGTATATAATGGGCAAAGGAACTTGCATGAAGGAAAAAATTCAGTCAAGAGCTATATACAAAAAGTGACTTAATTGGCACCTCTGTCAACTTAGAAAGAGAAATATGAAAAAAAAAGTGTGGCTTGCTTATTTTTAATTAAAATTATTAAAAGCTGATCATGAAACTTCTCATTAAATAACACGTATTTAAAATATTCTTCATTTCACTACTGTGATCACTTATCAATGGGAAAAGAAAGAAGAAATGGGAAAGGAGAAAAAGGACGAAGAAGAGTGAAGACATACAAAGGGGGAGACACACAGGAGAGAAGAAAGAGGAAAGAGTCTGACAGAGAAGAAAGACAGGTAGGAAATGGAGGTAGAAATACAGAAGGGTTGAGAGGGGCTAAATAGATTTTAAAATGCATAATAATATTTTAATAATGCCTTAATGTTTATAAAATGCTTTCTTCACACCCTTGTGAGTTAGGTAGTAAAAATGTTATAAACCTCATTTCACAGGTGAGGAAACTGAGGCTCAGACAGGTTAAGTGATTTGCCAGAGGTCATACAGCTAATAATGCTAATGGAAAGTTGTGTTCTACTTTCTTCTAAGTCTGTTTTCTAATGCTCTCTGAAACACAGAGTAGCTGATTAACCACTGTTCACAGAGCTCCAACTGCTCTATTTCTTAAACATTTAAAGGCTTTACAATGACTGAACAATAGGAGAAGTTGGTCATAGTGGAAATTCTTCCCCAGACTTTCTGCAGCAATAACCATAATCATATACGGGTTTGTATAATATAAAGCTGAGTGAACTCCATTGCTAGAGATTTCTACCCTGATAAACAAGCCACACTAAGTTGGGTCAGTGTTTTCTCCCTGACAGCGCTACCAAGAAATGGTTTTAAGTAGGCATGGTAACTGACTGTTTTGACAAGGTAGGGATGTCCTCCCAAGGGGAGAATAGGACATGCTACAGTGACAGGAACACTGAATTTGCAGTTAGAAGACTTGGTTTCAGACCTAGGCTTTCTACCTGCCTGACTTTGAGCAAGGCAGCTAACCTCTCTGGAATTTTCCTAATCTGTCAAATGAGGGAGATTAGACTAGTTGATCTTTAATATCTCTTAAATCATATGGTCCTATGAATTTGTGAAAATCCAAGATGGATCTGTTTTGTGGCCAATCTCCCCCTGACTCTGATCTGGTCTTAACCTAGAAACATTCTGCTCAGGTCTGTGTTTTGTGAGCCCCAGGGTGGAGCACATCGTTAGCACCAAGTCCATGTTCATGGATTGGACACCATAAATTCTATTCCTTTACACAGGGACGCTGTTGAAGAAATGACCACAAATTCCCAGAAGCACTTGGAATTTGTTTTTTTTTAATGCCAGAATTGTTGCTCTGCCCTGTTCCATCCACCCCAACTCTCCTTGCTTTTAATTGAAGTTACTCTAGAGAATAAAGACCTGCCAATTTCACTGGGAAAAGAGAGGGAAGGAAGAGGGGAAATGAGCATTTATAGAAAGGCGGTCTTATGTGCCAGACATTGTGCTAAATTCCTTACAAACATTATCTCATTTGATCCTCACAAAAACCCTGGGGGGGAGGTGGGAAATAGGTGATTTTATTATCCCTATTTACAGATGAGGAAACTGAGTCAGACAGAGGGTGACTTGCCCAAGGCTGCATAACCGGTAAGTGTCTGAGGCTGGATTTGAATTTAGATCTTCCAGAGTCCAGGCCCAGTCCTCTATCCATGGTATCACTTAGCTACCTCTCTTAGCCATGAGATTATCCTCCTGAAAGAGTTTCTTCTGAGGTCATCTTGTCTAAGGCAGAGGAAAGAGCACAAGATCTGCAATTAGAAGACCTGCATTTTAATGTTGGCTCTTGGATTTGCGAGATATATGACTTTGAGCAAGTCCTTTCTATGGGCCTCAATTTCCTTCTCTGCAAAATGAAAGGGCTGGACTAGATGATCTCTGAATTCTAGTCCCTTCTAGTTCTAAATTCCATGATTCTCCCAAAGCCTAGGAAATTATAGACAGAGGAGAATCTATGCTATTTTAAAAGCATCCCCCACCAGCCAACTCCCATGCCCACCCTGGGGATGACAAAGCTCCAATCTGAAAAAACCAGACGCACATTCCAACTGGGTATGAAGCCTGTGCTTGCTTAGCAGGAGCTGTGCACCACCCACGAAGGTGACCAGCTCAGAGAGCCTCTTAGCAGCCGTCAGTGGGAGACCATTTTCAATGAGCACATGGGTTCTGTTTGCTTTCTAGAACAGTATTCATTTGTATGACACCTCCCAAAATAGCTAGATTCGACCATCCGGTAATGCATGGCTCCTCCTGTCACTCAAAACCTATCTTTTGGCAGATAGCAAAGATCAGTTCTGAGCTTATCTGCGCTTCCTTTATATTCTCTAATAAGCTAATATTGGGCTTCAGTCAATGTTTTCTATCAGACTCATATGTTTGCGACTTTCACAGCCTCTCCAGATCCCCATAGATAAATCTCCTTTTGAATTGTCAGCACAAAGAGACTGAAACAGCTTAGCCAACAACTCAGAAACACTGCAATTGAAACAACAAACTGATCACAGTTCTTTTCTGTTATGACTAAGCATCAAGAAGCGTATTGTTTCCCCAACCACACTTGCAGTGGACTTCATTGATGTCAGGGCAGCCTGGCCTGGGCAGGGATCTATACCATGATGACAATTTGAATGACAAGGGACTAAAAATAGAAGCATAAAGCCCAAGGACAATTAATGGTGCAGTGGATAATGCAGACTTGGTCAGGAAGACTCATTTTGCTGAGTTCAAATCTGGCCTCAGACACTTACTAGCTATACAAGTCAGCTAACCTCCTTGAGTTTCAGCGTACTCAAATGTGAAATGAGGGGAGTTAGATTAGATGGCTTCTGAGTTAGATTTATGATCTTGTGACCAATGATCATGGTTGTTACCAAGTAGCAAATAGGAGAGCCTAGATGCAGGAGCAGACATGTCCAATACCTAGAAGTATGGGTCAGTAACATAGCAACAGAATCCAAAGGGCAAAACAGCTGAGTGTGGTTTAAGGTCAGTTAAAGGAATTGGGTATCTCAACAAGCTGGAGCATAACATATAAACTTCCTATTTCCCAATTTGACTCACTGGCTTCAAAGACAGTATCTCTACCCACTGGAGCAACAGAAAGAGCTTCAGCTCTGGACAGCTCCCGACAACTAGTGATGTTCCCAATCTCAGAAAGAGCTGAATTCTATGGAGAAGTGCTTCCTATGATGGTGATGGCTGTGAAACAGGACACGTCTTACATAGGTCTGTTCTATTTGGGACAATGCCCCTAACCAATGCTTGACCTTTTCTGCCATAGGTAAGGACAGGTCTGATGCTGGAATGTGCTCCCAGCCTTGCAGAACCGTGCCTCTGGAGGCGAACATCTCTGTCCTTGCTGACAAATGGGAAGACTCACTGTGGCAAGAAAATGAGTGGCATTTTAGGTCCCGGCAGAGACCCGAGGTTTCATTTGGAGCCCGGCTGCCATGGGAACAGGGGCTTGCATGAATGATCAGTGCAATTGGAGGGAAATTTGTTTATTTCTAACCTCCCCCCTCAGGGGTGCTCAGGGTTAATTTTAGCTACTGCTGAGAACCCAGAGGCACCACACATTTTTCCTCCTTAGGAATGTCCAAGGCTCCATTCCCTCACAGCCCCAGCTCCTCCTCTGAGAAATTGAGACATGTACATGTGACAATCCGTTTCCATGAAGACAGATCACTCTCTTTGCAAGGTCAAAGCTCTACCAGTCCATGCTTCTTGGCATAACTATCAGTCAGAAGTGACAGCAGACAATCACCTCCCAGTCCCTGCCATTCAGGCTTGTCAAAACCTTTCAAAGGAATATTATGCCTATAGAACCTCCTCTACTGGACTCTTCATTTGTTTATTGCCACCCCTCCCCCTCCCATCTCCCTTCTATGGAAGATTGGATTGGCACACATCAGAAAGTATGACAGGACTCAGAAGGCAAGAGAAAGCAGGTTTGGAGATAGAACATTTGGTAGATGTTATGAATGGGGGCGGGGGGGAGGGGGAAGAATTTATAAGTCATTTTGAAAGCCCAAGAATCATCTCTCACTCACGTTTGGATTTAGAAAAAGTGGACCAGTCAAAGCTTAAGTGTGACTGTAGTATATGGACATAATCACAGATCTATTCTCCTTTTGGAAATCTATTGGGTTACAGACACTATTTATTACAGATTCAGATTGATAATGGGGTTCCCATTTCACAAGTTACAACATTCCCCACAAAGTAACATGGGGAAAGAACTCTGAGAATCACAGGTTGTTAGGATGACAGAATTAGAAGGAACCTTTCAGATCATCTAGTCTAACTGCTTCATTGTAAGGAAGAAGAAATTGAGGCTCAGAGAGAAGTGACTGCTTCCTGATCAATTCATTTCAGGTAAACAAATGTTGATTAAGTGTTTGGTGTTTTCAGAGTACACAGGTAGCTTGGAGCAGAAGCTAGGGCTAGGAGCCTTAGGTCATCAACTCCATCAACTTCCTTTTAGAGATGAGTAAGCAAGCTGAAGGACATTAAATTACTTGCTCAGGATCACCTAGTTGGTAATTTCCTGAAGTAGAATTTGAACTCTGGTCTTCTAGTCCAGTCTATTCACTACACCTGTTTTACAGCTTTGTGCTCCTTCTATTATATTACACTGCTCCACTCCTGTGGGTCAGAACCCTCTCTGCCCCTGAACAAAACCAAGGAAGGCCCATGAAGTGCTCCCACCCCTTACCCCAACCTCCCTCTAGGATTCAGCCCCTCCCTATTAGAGAATCGGGTTAGTTGTCTCTAATCTTCCCTGGGGCACCGTGAGGTCCCTTTCAAAAGGAATAGGGTCCAATTCCACAAGATACCGCATGCCTCATGAAGTAACCTGGAGAAGGAGCTCTGGGAATCAAAGATTCTAAGGATATCAGAGCTAGTAATAGTCCAACAGATCAAAGACTGGTCAGCTCTACCACACCCTGCTTGTTCATGTTGGAAAGAATATTTAACACTGGACTAGGAATCAATAGATTTAAATTCTGGCTTTGCTTCTAATAAGCTACATAGGATTTGGGGAAATTGCTTAATTGAGCCTTAATTTCCTCATCTGAAAAGTAGGGATAGTAATACACCATTTATCTCACAAGGCTATTGTGAGGAAAGTACATTTCAATATACAAAATGCTATAGGAATGTGAGTTGTTGTTATTCTCAGCACACCCCAGAACACACTCCCTTCTCAGGCTGTACCATCTTGGTTTACTCCTTCATTCATTCAGTCCTTCATGAATTCTGGTCTTTGTAGGAGGGATAGGAGGAAAGCATGGCAGATACAGCATTTTACCATTGACTGACTCCATCCAGAAGGATTGAGTGTTATTAGATACAGCATGAATTCATGATTCAGAGTCAGAAGACCTCCCTTCTAATATTGCCCTCGAATCTGAGTCTCCGTTTCTTCATCTATAAAATGGAGATAATAAGATACCACCTCAGGCTGTTGTGAGAGAAGTGTTTTGTAAACCTTAAAGCACCATTGACACGTGAGCTATTCCTCCATGACTTGAGATGAGGTGGTGGTTGCAGGATGGTCAAAAAAAGGATTATTATAAGAGTTAACATTGAAATAGTGCTTTACAATTAGAGATGCAGTTTTATTATGTCTCAGAAATATTGAGCCATAGCCCTAATTCTTTGGGGGCTTATATTTCTACCCCCTGGGCCTTTTCTTACCTTTCTCCCTCCCTCCTTCCCTTTCTTCTTTTGGAAATGCTACTTCTCCTGTTTGATAACACTGATTATGGTCTGCTTACTGGTCCTCATAATATAGATGTACCCAGTTTTAAGCAAGTATACTTTTATGTAATGGCTGGTTATGAAAAAGTTTATTAGGTTAAACTTTTGTGAATTTGATTCTATTTTAAATGTGCCAGGGGAATCTCATTACTTAAAGGAATCATGTGGTGAATTCTTTACAGAGCAAAGACTTACCTTCTAATTTAGCTTTTCTGTAAATCTAGATTTATGGAGGTGGTTTTCATAAAGTGAGGTACATATGTATCTGGAAATTCCATTGATAAAACAGGTAAATACATGTTACAGAAGGTTCCTCATCAAATATGTATGTATGTGTATACATATATATGTTTCCTTTAAAAAATGGAAATCCACTTTTTCTCACTTCCCTCTGTCTACACCCATCGAGAAAGAAATAAAAACAAAACTTGTGTTATAAACATGTTATAAACACATATATGGCCAATGCATGTGGTCAATGTCCTATATATGTGCACACACATGTGTGTACACACATGAATATATGTCTCTCTATATGTGTATATGTGTGTGTGTGTATATATATATATATATATATATATACATTTATACATTTATGTATCACTCAACACTCTGACTTTATCAACTTTCTAACTGGAGGTGACTAGTATGTTTCATTATCCATCACTCTGGAATTGAGTTTGATTATTGTATAATTATTGTTATTAAGTTTTTTGAAGTTGTTTGTTGTGACATTATTGGTTTCATTGTATAAATCATTCCCCTATTTCCACTCACTTTATTCTGCATAAATATTCTGCATAAATCCGTACAAATCTTCCCAGGTATCTCTTGAACCATCCCCTTCATCATTTCTTACAGCATAATATTCATAGTAAACAGCACAGAATTCATGGTATTTCATCACATTCATATGCTTTAACTTGTTCAGTCCTTATTTAACTGATAGGTATCCCCTCAGTTTCTAATTCTTTGCTATAATAAAAAAGAGCTGCTATAAATATTTTTGTTCATATGGGTCCTTTCCCTTTTTCTTTGTTTTCTGTGGTATATTGACCTAGTAGCAGTATCTCCAGGTCAAAGGGTATGCACAGTTTAATAGCTTTTGGGCATAGTGCCAATTGTCTTTACAGAATGGCTGGACCAGTTCACAACTCCAACAACCATGCATCAATGTGCCTGTTTTCTTACAGCCTCTCCAGCATTTCCCATTTTCATTTTGGCCAAATTGCCAATCTAAGGGGTGTAAGCTGGAACCTTAGCATTGTTTTAATTTGTATTTCTCTATGAATAACTCAGCATATTTTTCATATGGCTATTGATAACTTGGATTTCTTCCACTGCAAACTACCTGTTCATATCCTTTCACCACAGATTGCTTTTAGTAATTAACTCTTCCAGTATATTTTAAGTACAAGTTTATTTATATAACCTTTCAGTAATACCCTTATTTTCCAAGGGGACTTATACTTCCATTTTACTTGCCCTAAGGATGAGAAGTAGGGCCAGTAGGGGAAGAAGAATCATAGATCTAGGGCTTGTGTAAACCTCAGAGGTCATCTAGCTCAACCTCCTCCTTTTATAGAGGAGAAACCTAATGCCCAGAAACGTTAAGCAAATTGTCTGAGGTCACAAAGATAGTAAGTGGCTGGGTCTTAGATCTAAGTTTGGGTCTTCCAGTACCAAATACAGCCCTTTTACCACTGAACCCATTTCAACCTTCATCTCCTCTCAGTAGAGCTGCTGATAGGAGGCCATGCTTCCCTCCTTTTAAGCCAGTCAATCCACAAACATTTGCTAAGTGGTGCCTGGCACTGTGCTGAGACCATAGAAAAGAAAGGGGGGAGAAAGACCCTGTAGCCAAGGAACTCATATTCTAATGAGGGAGACAATGTGTAAATATCTATATCTATATCTATCTATATCATCTATATCTATATCTATCTATATCTGTCTATATCTATATACAAGCTATATGGAATAGTGGGAGGTGATCTGAAAGGGGAAGACATTTGCTTTGTGGGTGTGGGCAGGGCAAGGGCTCTTGCAGAAACTGAGCTATGAGCTGAATCTTGAGGAAAGCCATGGGCAGCCTATGGGGCAGTCAATTAGAAGGCACAGGATGGTAGATGAAGTGTTGTGTTTTAGGAACAGCAGGTTGGTCAGTGAAGCTGAATCACAGAGTGTGTAAGAAGGCTGGACAGAGAGGAAGAGCGCAACCTATCGAAAAGTTTAAATGTCAAACAGGAGTTTACATTTGATCCTGGATGTAAGAGGGTTTAATTAGAGTTTTTGTCCCAGTGATTGTTGGAAAAGAAAGCTTCCTGTTGAATTGACATTCATGTAAATTCTATCAATCTTCAGTTTAGACCTCCTTCTAGCCTTCCTTCTGGCTTCCTGTCTTTCTTCCTCCTTGTCTCAAACCTTTATTAACTACCATGTACTTGAGACGGTTAGGTGGTGCAGTGGATGGAAGGCTG
This sequence comes from Pseudochirops corinnae, assembly GCA_028646515.1. Taxonomy (NCBI): domain Eukaryota; kingdom Metazoa; phylum Chordata; class Mammalia; order Diprotodontia; family Pseudocheiridae; genus Pseudochirops; species Pseudochirops corinnae. Next base: position 228,638,873 of record CM053585.1, on the reverse strand, counting down.
AGCCTGGAGACATCCAAATCCAGCCTCAGACACTAGCTAGATGTGTGACCCTGGGCAAGTCACTAAACTTCTGTTAGCTTCAGTTTCCTCATCTGTAAAGTGGGGATAATAATGGTGTCTACTCCCAAGGGTTGTTGTCAAGATCAATTGAGGCAGTAATTGTAAAGGAACTCACAGTGCTTATTGCAGTGCCTGGCACATAGTAAGAACTATGTAAAGGTTGGCTATCATTGTTATCACCTCCCAGGGCTGTTGTGCAGATGAAATGAAATGGTATCTGTAAAGCAACTTGCAAACTTTAAAGCAAAGGCTAGCGATGCTTCTGCTGCTGCTGCTCCTGCTATGAGGATCCCCGTCATTGTGAAGCCTAGTCAAGGAGAGGAGGCAGACGTACGTGTGTCCAGGAGAATGAAGAAATTACTGTTGCAGAAGCAAATGGTGCAGCTGACGGGGGATATTCCTCTCCATCTCTCATCACAGCAAAGAGGAATTAAGCGGGGCAACTCTGAGTGTGTGTGTGTGTGTGTGTGTGTGAGTATGTGTATGAGTGTGTGTGTGAGTGTGAGTGTACCTAGGAATGTAGAGAGGTCGACAACAAACTGGGGTCTGTGATCTTAGGGTGGTTGGAAGCTAACATGGATGCTATGAGTTAGACAGCCGGGAAGAAGAGGTAGAGGCGGTGGGGAGCGTACTCTTGGGTGAACGTTTCCACATGGGCACAGAGTGCCTCCCCTGGTGTTTAGTGGCTTCAAACTCTAAACAATATTGTGCTGCTTAGAGTTGTGCTGGGTCCATTTTGAATGGGGTCCAAGACCCAATTGTTAAATTTTTAGTGTGGACATTTACACTTCAGAAATTGGCAAATACCCTAAATCAAGGCTTGATCTATTGTTTTGTTGATTGCTTGGACTTAAGAAAAATCTTGGGGAAAATGTTAACAATTCCAATTAAGCTTAAAAGTATGTCAGGTATGGATTTTTTTTTGTTTGTTTTAAGAAAACTGGTTGTTGAACATTTACCAGAACACTCTGTGTGAGAGCAGAAGATGAGTGAGGATAATTGTGACAGAGACAGGAGTAACTCTATAATTTCTTTTAATTTGAGGAACTCCTGGGTGAGGAAATCACCTCTTTCAATGTAGATCTGCACTTTTTCTGCAACACACCATTTTATAAAGTTACCTAGAACAGTAATAACAAGCACAAATAGAAATGGGGCCACTAAACTCTACATAAGGATCCTGCAGGCCACAGATTGACTCAGAAAACCACCCATTAACATTATTTATTTTTAAATATTTTTATTTATTTTATTAAATTTTCCCCAATTATATTTTCATCTGGTTCAGGCCACACTCAAGAGTGCTGTGCATGGCCGTCTCTGACCTCTGACTGTCAGGGTTCTCTCTTAGAGTGCCCTAACTTACCAGCAGAGGCAACCGGTTACACACCCAACTCAACGATGCTAGCATACCTTTCAGGAACAGAAGAGTCATAGCTCTGAGGTCCAAATTGAAAAGTTTATTAAGGTCTCTCTATGGGGAAGCCTTAAAGCCATATCCTAAGGCAGGCTTCCAAGATATTGCCAAGGCCTAGGTCTTAAATAGACCCCAGATCCACATACCACACGTGATAGAGCCCAGCTGAACAGAATTGTGAGAGGGGGAGTGCAATTACAGGGATATGAAGGCCCCAGGGTGTGGAGACGCCAATCAGGAACAGCAGGTAACCCCACGCAAGAGAATCCTGAGCAATGCAGTATGCCCTGGCCGGGGACAGTGCAATATGCTCTGACCTCCACGTGACCCAACTAATTCCCAGGCCTCAAACACTTCCCTGTGGCATGACACAACCGCTTGCAATGTGAACCTCACATCTGACTCAGAGAACTAAAAGGGTAGGTGACTTGCCCAGGGTCACACGACTAGCTTGTTTCAGAGGCAGGACCTCCATAACAATAATAGCAATAGCCAATATTTAGACAGCATATATAGCTTTGTAAAAGTATGTTTTGGGGGCAAGCATTTGTTGAGAAAATAGGGAGAGATGAAGGCAGCTGAGAACCCCTCCTGGACTGAGGGGATAGCCAAGGAGCTACTTTTCCTGTAGGGTTACTGTGGTGTATGACTGTATGTTTATGAGGGTTTTAGGCACAGATGTGCTGAAGTCAGTTTGTACAGGCTTAGGAAATCCAATAGTTAAATTTTCAGTGTGAGCATTTACATCTTGGAAATCTGGCAAACTCCAAATCAGGGCTGTTGATTGTCCTGATTTAATAAAGTAATGGAAAAAATAATAATGCAGATTGGACTTAAAAGTGTGTCCTCATGTGCATTTTTGGAGAGCTGGTTGTTAAACATTTTACCAGCACACCTCTGGTTTTGGTTTGATTGTTTTTACTCCACCACTTCCTCATATAAAGCAGGACAGCTATAATGTGAAACTCAGAGGTCAGAATTGTGAGTTTAGGTGAACTCACCTCTGGGTTTCTAATTCTGAAGGAGAGTGGTACTTTGCAACCTAATAGATTCAAATAACTGCTAACACTGCCCCTTTTTCTTGGTTCTTCTTAGATGACAATGTTTGCTAAACCCTCGCCAAAATCCCAGTTTAGCATATCTGGGCATGGACCAGTAAGTGAAGAGATCCTGGATAGTCAATATTAATTAATCAATTAATTCAATATTAATTGAAGCAATAAGCATTTATTAGGTGGCGTTGTGGGTAGAGCTCTAGACCTGGAGTCAGGAAAACCTGAGTTCAACTTTGGTCTCAGATACTAGTTGTGTGACCCTGAGCAAGTCACTTAATCAGTTTTCCTCCATTATGACGTAGGAATAATAATAATAGCACCTATCTTCCAGCGTTGTTGTGAAGACCAAATGAGAATACCTGTACAGTTCTTAGCACAGTGCCTGGCATGTAGTAGGTGTTTAATAAATGCTTGTTGCTTTTCCCATTCCCTATTAAGCACCTACTCTGTTTTAGACTGGTGATACAAAGACATAAATGAAACAGTCCCTGTCCCTAAGAAACTTATATTCTACTGGGGGAAGGGCACGAGGATTGGTAACCTACAAACATATACAAAGGAAAGGAGTGGATTAGCTGTGGGTTATGTCACTGTTTATGGCCCTTCTGAATAATTCAGGGTCCAAAGTAGATTTTCTTCAGATTGAATTGTGAAGTTAATGGCCAAATCTCCACTTCACCAAGCTTGTGTCATCAGTGCCCACATAGTCAGGAAAGAATCAGCTGGGAGCAGGTAACGGGGCTGGCTGCATCCATGAGCTCATGGTCCACTTGGGAGGAGAAGACTTCCACGTGTAAAAATATGATGTAATTAGAGGATAGTCTAGGCTGGGGCAGGGAACCTGTGGCCTGGAGGCCACATGTGGTCAAAGGGCCACACTTGAGGACCTACAGGGCCACAAGTGGCCTCAAGGCCACAGGTTCCCCACCCTTGGCCTAGGCAATGATGTCTGAACCACACCATTTAGAACTCAGGGATGTGAGGATAATAGGGGCTTTTGAGAAAGAGAGACATTATTGTGTCTTGGGAGAAATCAGGGAATGCTTGCTGGTAGAGATGGGCCTTGAGATGGGCGTTGAAAGGCAGGACAAATCTTCAATTCAATCCATCTCCTCAACCTTCCTAATGAAGTAGTTAATAAATTTCACCTGCCATTTCCTCTCTTCAGCCCAAGGGAGATGAGAAGCTGTCTTTTATTCTCCACTAATATCGAAGACAAGGCTGGGGCACTGAACGACTAAGTGGATTTAATCATTCAATAGGCAGCTTTAGTCCAAGAATGTGAAATCAAAATCAGAGACAAAGAATCCTTTCCATGTGTAAATATAATTAGTGTGGCTATTATATTCCAAATCCTCCCTAAGCCCTGGCATATAGACACCAAAAGGAACTAGCTTGTTTCTGTGCTTCTTGAAAGGGAGAGCCTTTGCCGGCCTGAGTTAATTTGATTTATCTTAGAAACAAGTCTGTGTTACAAGTACGGTTTTACAATTTCAATATGCAAAGATTAATTTACATTTTGAGCTAATTAAGCAACTGAAACACCCACTAATTGATTATTACACGAAAGAGAACACATCAATTTGGAAAACTACATTTTATAAGGTTGTGCAGTATTTACAAACTTAATTGCCAATCAGAAATTACTCTTCTGGTGGCTCATAGATTTAGCCAATTAACCTTTGGCTGTTTTTTTTTTTCTATAATTCCTTGGGTCCACCAACCTTCAGCTTTAGGTCTTTCTATATTTTCAAATTCATTAATTCCAAAAGACCAGCTCCAGCCAATGTTTCCATGGCTTCTTCTTTCATAGCACAAGAATTTTCCTTCCGTGTACCTTTTCTAGAAGACTGTCTGTAACCAAGGGTGGTCCAGAGTGCTGGCAGAGGAGAACCCCATGGAGTATGATGTAAAGAGTTCTTGCAGATGTCTTCTCTCCTTAATCCTATCCCACAGATATCTCCCACCAGCCTGCCCATGGTGCCTGAAATTCAACCCTTAAAGATTTATTCCTGTGAATTCAGGCCTTGAGACTTCCAGGTATCTTTTATTTAAATGTTTCAAAGGGATGGGCTGGTTGAAGGTAGAGGTGTAGTGGAAAGGGTAATGATATGGAGTCATGAGTTATAATCTGACTTCAGATACCCAAAGTCTATGTTCCCATGGGCAAATCACAAGTTTGTGAGTTTTAGTTTCCTCAGCTATAAAAGGAGAATAATATTTATTATTAAACACTCAAAGGATTGTTGTAAGGAACAAATGAAATGATACATGAAAAGTGCATTTAAAATCATCTTAAAGTGTTAGATAAACATTAGTAGTTATTATTACTGTTACTATTATTATTATTATTATTATTAGTAGTAGTAGTAGTAGTAGTAGTAGTAGTAGTAGTAGTAGTAGTGGTGGTGGTGGCGGTGGTGGTGGTCGTGGTGGTAGTTGTAGGAGCAGCAGCAGCAACAGCAACAGTAGCAAGTTCTGCTACTCATAGTATAGGGGGAGAATGTCAGAAAGGTTATTTAGAGGGGTCAGGGAATGGGATGGGGCCTCCATGTAGTGAGACATAATGGATGTAGACTAGCCATTATTTAGGGTCCCTTGCACATAGTAGAGCCTTAATAAAGGCTTGTTGAGTGGTTGAGTTGGTGAGCAGAGAGGCTGACTTGGAATGGGGGGAGCATTTGGTTAGAATTGGAGGAGGGAGAGGCTGAGAGTTGTGGGAAGTGGCAGTATCCACAGTGCTGGTTTTGTGTTTCATAGGACTTTACTCTGACTTTACAAGGTTGTCTGAAGATTTGTTGTAAACCATAAACCACTTATGTAAATTTTAGAGAATGTTACTATTGTGGTTATTATTCTTATTCTCACAAAGTTAGGCAAAGAAAGCCTCCAGCATGTTGGATGGACTCCCTGGGACAAACTTACAGGTAGACCCAAACAAGAGCTGGATGGGATTGGTAGGCATGAATGGGTTGCTATCTCTACAGGGAACGTCCACGAGGATAAGAAGACAGAGTCATATGAGAGGGAGAAAGAAGGGTACAGTGGAAAGAACACTGGTTCTAGCATCAGAAAACAGAGATTCAAATCTTGCTTCTAATGTTTCTTGCCCTTATGACTTTGGGAGAGTTATATAGCCTCCTTGGGCCTCAGTTTCATCATATATAAAATGGAGGGGGTTTGGAAGAGTTAGCCTATGAGGCCCCTTCTAGTCTTAGATCTATGATCCATTATTAACATAGGGAATAGACAGAGAACTGCCCTCTGCATCAGAGCATTTAGGCTTACATTGTGCTTCTGATAAATTTTGGGCATGCTTTGGGACAGCTAGGTGGTGAAGTGGATAGAGTATTGGGCCTGAAGTCAGGGAGAACTGAGTTCAAATTCAGCTTCTATCACTTACTAGCTGTGGGACTCTGGGCAAGTCACTTAACCTCTGTTTGCCTTAATCCACTATGGAGGGAAATGATAAACCACTCTAGAAGAGACCTGAGAGGTTTACCCCTTTCCCATTTTATAGATGAGGAAACTAAGGTCTAAAAAGTTTGTGGTTTTGCCCAAGATCACAAAAGTGTTAGGAAGGAGAGACAGGATTCTCACTGACTACAACTCCTCTCCTTGGCCATTGCATCACATGGCCCTACAACTCCTGATTGTGACTCATGGCTCAATAGAGTGGTAGCAAAAAAGAGCCATTGTACCTCTATTAAAGTACTTCTAGATATGAGAAGAGACCTCTATTCAGTCCTTTGGCGAGGGTGTGTGTGTGTGAGTGTGTGAGTGTGTGTGTGTGTGTGTGTGTATGTGTATCTGCACGTGTGTTTGGGAGGAGTTCATTGGCATTGAACATTGCATGTATCTTGGGATTTAAAAAATGCATTAATCAGTTTTGCTGATTTTTTCCTTTTCTTTTAAAAATTCTTTGTTTTATGGCATGGATCTCTGGGAGAGGAGAGGGGAAGAATACAGGAAGAAATTTAGCTGATTGTAAAAATAAAATGTATCAATAAAGTATGTTTTTACAAAGTTGTTCTAAGTTGCATTAGGAAAAGCAAAGTATCCAGAAAAAGAGAGGTGATAATGCAGCTGGCCTTCTTCCTGGTGAGATCACATCTGGACTATTTATTATACTCAGTTCTAGGTACAACATTTTAGAAAGGTCCTTGACAAGTTGGACAGAGTCCAGAGGAGGGTGACCAGGACTGTGAGGGCACTGGAGAATGTGCTTTGTGAAGACTGGTTGAAAATACTGGGGACATTTTACCTTGAGAGGCAAAAAAATGTGAGGGGGGGAGGAGTTTTGGCAATGGTAGTTTGTCTTCAAATATTTGATCAATTGAAATAATGTATGTAAAGTGCTATGCTAACCTTCAAGTACCATATAATTGCTAGCAATTATTATTGCTATTATTAAGATCTGTCATGTGGAAGAGAGATCTGGCTCATTCTGTTTACTCCTCCCCCTCCCTCAACCCCAACAAAGACCAGATCATGCAAGTTGTAAAGTAAGAGATAAAGTTTTGGGGAAGTAGAATAAGCTGTTTCAGGTGGCAGTGGGTTCCCCTTATCACAAATAAAGGATGAGTGACTATTTACCATGGATATTGTAGAGGGTTTTCTTGTTCAGGTCCCAGATAGAGTAGTTGTCCTGAGGTTCCTTCCAACTCTGAAATTTTGAAATTTCACTGTTCCAGTAGGCAGGATGCCTGCCACCTGCTATGAGTTGTGCACACCTTAGGGGCAAGTCACATAACCTCAGTTTCCTCTTGTGTAAAATGGAGGGAGGGGACGGTTGGTTGGACTAGATGATCTCGAAGGCTCTTTCTAACCCTCACCCCATTGTATACAAACTGACAAACGGTTTTTTCAGTGCGAGATAATAATAACACCCACCTCCTAGGATCAAATGAGATGATATTTTTAAAATGTTTAGTACAGCGCCTGGCACATAGCAAACTGTATAAATGTTCATCCTCACGCACATCATTATCATTACTCCAAGAACTCTTAGCGTCAAGGTGAGCCAGGCAGGGCAGGTCACTAGAGAGAAGAGGGGAAATCAAGTAAAGATTGGAAACCCAGGAGAATTGCCCTACAGTGTTGGAGCTGACCTCCATCTCAGTCTTACTGGCCTGTCCCAGGAATCAGGGTACAAGGAGAGGATGTTTTTCCTTCTTTATGAGATCCGGGGCAGGTGGTAACCATGAGACATTCTCCATCCCCAGTACCCCTGACTCATCCTCCTCCCAATCTGCTATGACCCAATCC
>CM053585.1:228610899-228630973 GCA_028646515.1 Pseudochirops corinnae | reverse complement strand
CCCCCCCCCCGCCCCATTGATTTAAAATGTCTAAGTCTCTTCATTCCTAAAAAACGAAACAGCATTTGGGTATTTTATTGACCTGTCCCTCCCCTTCTTGCCGTTCCACATTTGTGAGGTCTGTAATTCATTATCAGTGGATTTGCATATGCTTTTACTACCGGCATAGGTCACTCCCAGAACACTGTGCCACTGACAGGTTTATAATTCTGCAGACACAGGCTGGCAGATAGACATGTCTCCCCTACAGAACGGGAGTGTAAATTTTACTGAGTAAATAGAACCAAGCTGTTTAGTATAATCATCAGAGGAGATAGATGCAGCCAGCAGGCAAGGGATATCTTTTCTGTCCCTGTGCCAGAGATTTCCTTCCTCTACCTGAAAGTGTGTGTGTGTGTGTGTGTTGGTGGGTGGGTGGGTGGGTAGAATCTTGCTTCCAGGGTCTGTCTGACTGAGTGGTTTAGAAGAACAAAACCCTCCTTCATAGCCCACTGAATCCGGTTTGGCCCCACCTTACTCTACTTCTCTGCCTGGCTTTCTGGAAAGAAGTTGGATTTTATGGATGCTTCCCCTTCTCAGGGGAAGCTTCCTGGAGGAAATGGGCTTTAACTTTGAGGAATGGTTGTTCTAGGCTCAGTGACTGATGAGGGTAAAGTCACGGAGATCCAGTGGGTCTCTGAAGAGACTTTCTAAGTTGGGGTGGACAAAGGTGTAGCAAGGAAGGATTCATGGAACTAGAGAATGTTATAGCTAAAACAGAATTTAGAGAGCACCAAGTCCAAGGGTAAGTGATTCTCCCAAAGCACACAGCTATTAAGTGACTGTAAAGATTTAAAAAGTGCCTCCAAACCCAAGGAAGCTTCCCACTATGTTCTATATTTCTTACAACTAGAATGGGCTGCTTGCCACCTCATTCTATTCTCTCCCCCAGCCTAGGACTTCACCAGGCTCATGATTGACAGCTCCACAAACCCTGACAGCTGCTCTATTCCCAGCAAGGGAAGGAAGACAGCCTCAGCTTTCCTGTGCTGGACTTTGGTTCCTTCAGCCTGAAGGCCCGAGGCCAAGGAGCAGGTCTGTGCCAACAGCCCACTCTGATATCGTGGCAATTGCTAACAGCTTCTCGCAACTGTCATCAACCAAACCAGTTGGGAAGTGGAAAATACAGCAGCCAACCTGTTTCTCCCCCTGCCCCTATGTTGAGTCCATAACCGCTAACTTGGTTGATTTTTCACTAGGTGGACCAGTTGGTTGGAGCATATTTGGATCCAGTTAAAGAGGTGGTGCCATGGTCCTTGTTTGCCTAGATTCTATGCATTAAGGATGCTAGGACAGGAATGAGGTCCAGGGAACAACTGAGGAAGAGAAAGGGGTGGGAAAGGAAGGAAGAAGAGTAGAAAGAAAAGAGAAGAAAAAGGAGGAGAGCAACGATAAAAGAAAAATATATAATATATAAAGAAAGCATAGTGCTTGTCCCATGGTAAACTCTTAATAAAGGCTAGTTGACTAGAAAGAGACAAGAAGAAGGGAGGAGAAAGAAGGGGAAGAAGAGAGAAGAAAGAGAAAGAAAGAGGAAAGAAAGCAATAACAATTCACATCTATATAAGGTAACAGTAAAAAATAGATAATGCCAAGAAAGATGAACAAGAAAACTATATTATCCTTACAAGCACCATGGATAATAAAACAGCATCAATATTAGATAGATATCCTCTAAATGCCAGAAGGCTTAAGTGTATAAAGGAAGAGCTAATTAAAATGAAAAAAGGACTTTGACAGTAAGGCAATAATTATAGGTGATATTAACATTTCTCTTTCAGAGCTAGATGAATTTAACAGAAAGATAAACAAGAAGAATGAATATAAAAGAGTGCTGAAAAAACTAGATTTAATAAACCCATGGAGATTATTGAATGGGCATGATAGAGTATACTTATTTTTCATGGTACCTTTACAAAATTGATCATGTTCTAGGACGTAAAGAACTCAAAATATAAAAAGGGAGATTAAATAGTACTGATACATTTTGTATCAGTTCCCAAAGCTCCCTATTTTCCTGGCCTTCAGTTGAAGTATCCTTAGCCACCTTGGGCCTCATCAGAGGCTATCTAGTCTTCATTAGAGGACACAAGGCCACATCTGCAAACAGGAAAAGAGAGCCATCTTTGGTGGGACAGAGCAGGCAGGCCTCTTAGTGAACAAGTTTCAAGTGAAGGTCAGGAAAATGGGGAGCTTTGGGACTGGTACACAATATAGGCATGATTTACTCAAGGACTGCCAAACTCCTACTCCTTGGATGACTTTACCTAAATGAATGAGCAGAGGCCATGCCCCTTGAAAGCCCCTCTGGCTTAAGTTGGGTTTTGGAGTGTCGCTGGTCCTTTTTACTTTAGTTATAAGGGAGCTTCTCTGTGATAGATACTTCTGTGCCAGGATTTTGCCAAATTAAGGTAGAATTTAGGCAGGTTGGTCTAGTAGAGAGTGCTGGACTTGGAGCTGGGAGGCACCTAGGTTTTAATCCAACATCTGAGATTTACTTCCTCTTAGAATATGGGTAAGTTACTTAACGTCTCTGAGCATCAGCTACCTAGGCTATGAAACAGGAATAATAATAATGGCTGGAGGATCTACCTCCCAGGGTTGTTGTGAGACTCAAATGAGAGAATCCATGTAAAGACCTGTACAAATTTTCAACTGCTATATAAATGTCTGCCAATATTCTTTACTTTTTTTTTGGAGGGCTGAAGGCAGGGCAATTAGAGTTAAGTGACTTGCCCAAGGTCACACAGCTAGATTTTTTTTGTGTGTGTGTGTTATGTGTCTGAGGCAGGGTTTGAACTCAGGTCCTCCTGACTCCAGGGCCAGTGCTCTATTCACTGCACCACCTAGGTGCCCCTTTTGCTAATATTCTTAAAGAAGCTGCCTGTGGAGTGGAATGGCTAGGGATGCAAGAGTCCTGGGTTCTAATCTCTGTTCTACCCCTGATGAGTTGTACAGTTGTAGGCAAGTCCTTTCCTCCTTCAGGGCCTCAAATCCTAAGGAAGCAAAGGAAATCTGCATTTGTCAAGTGACTAACATGTGCTGGGGCAGCTAGGGGGTGTAATGGACAGTCAGCCTGGAGTCAGGAAGGCTCATCTTTCTGGGTTCAAATCCAGCCTCAGACACTTAACCCTATTTGCTTCAGTTTCCTCATCTACAAAATGTGCTGGACACTCCAATATCTTTGCCAAGAAAAACGCTGATGGGGTCAGGAAGAGCCAAACATGATTGAAATGACTGAACAACAACAATGACGACATGCCAGGCACTAGCTAAGCACTTTATAAATATTATTTCCTTTAATACACGTGGCAGACTTAGGAAATAAGCACTCTGATTATCCCTGTTTTGCAGATGAGGAGCATGAGGAAAACAGAGATTAAATGACCTGCCTGCTTAGTAGGTGTCTAAGGCTAGATTTGAACTCAGGTCTTCCTGATTCCAGCTCCAACAATCTATCGACTGTGCTACCAGCTGCCTTTTTCTTCATTAGTAGAATGAGACCCTAGATGTTTTCTAAGAGAAGACAGATCACAGTTTCCCTTCAGAAGTCATTATATTTAATGTGGGGGGGGGGGGGAGTGACCTTTTCTGAGGATATTTTTAGCTCTAAGGATTTACAATCCCAATTTCTCTTATATCCAGTGTATTTTGCATACGCAATTTTTTTACTGGCAGGTTTTTTCCATCTTTGTCATAGATTTGAATGAAATCACACAATGTCTATGACCACAAGATAGAGATTTTTTTTGTCCCTACCGAGAACATATTGGAAACACTTACATTTTAGCAGGGGCTTTTATTGCCTTACTCCAAAGGAAGAATACAAACTCCAGTTTCTGTGGCAGACCAGTTAGGGAAATATGTTTGCACAGGAAGTCCTTTGAATTGCACCATTCAAGTGACCGCTTACCCTTTCTTTGCCCAAGACCCAGGAGTCTTCCCTGACTCTTTGCTGAGTCTCTCTAATATTGCCTGGGCGTCTATTGCTTTTATTTCTCTCTATGGCACAGAAAGGGATGGTTGCTGATGTTGCCTTGAGGGGAGGAGGGAGGAAAATATGGAAGTGGGTTGGGGCAAAGACCTTTTCATCTCTTACTGGGGAACCTGTATTTTCCAGCACAAAGGAATGAGTCGAACAGAGAAGTACCATCTTTGTCCTTTCCAATTAAAATCCAAATGATTCTTAATATTTTCAAAATAATTTTTTTGAGTACATGGAGTAGATTTTGTTACTTTTTTGTTAGTTCAGATTTTCTCTCTCCCTTTCTCCATCCTTTGTTCCCTTCCTCCTTCTTTCTTCTCTTGTTCCCTCCTGTCCTCTCTCCCTTACTTCTATAAACTAGGGCTCAAAGTTCATTTATATGGGACTCTGAACCTTGCAAACATGAAGAACAGAGTTTCTCAGAGCTTGGGAAAAGAGGTCCTGGGCTTCTAGCTTCCAACTTGTAGAGAAAAAACACGTGGTCCCAGACTATCTTTAGGTCACTGATGGGGGAGAAAGATTCTGGGAAGAAGCTGACATGTAGAGGAGCTGTCTATCACCTTGATCCTGAATGTATCTCCATCTTGCTACTCTAGAAATTTTGGAATGTATTTACCACTGGATGAAACCTAAGACTCTCTCTCTCCCTCCCTTCTTCTCTCTCTCTCTCTCTCTCTCTCTCTCTCTCTCTCTCTCTCTCTGTCTTTCTCTCTCTCTCTCTCTGTCTCTGTCTCTGTCTCTGTCTCTGTCTCTCTCTCTCTCTCTCTCTCTCTCTCTCTGTCTCTCTGTCTCTCTCTCTCTTTCAGATATCTCATTCCTGGTAGAAGAGCTGGTTCACTTTGTTTTGTTTAGCCTGGTATATTCTCATATGTATACCTACTCTGATTTCTGTTTTGATATTGACTTGGATAAATGGGCTTATCTGCTTCTAAGGAAGAAAAAAACGTGTAAGGGGGAGGTGAGTTGCCCATGTAGGCTATGTGTATTTACATTGGCCTGTCTAGATATCTTTCACAGGAAGACATGAATAAATGTCTCTAGGCTCCTCCATCAACCTCTCTCCATGAGAGATTTTGATTTCTGCCAGGAGGGAAGGCAGGAAATTGGTGCCTGAGGCTGGCCACTATTCTTTCCTCAGAGAGAAGGGTAATTGGAATAGAATTATAATCTACTTGACTCTGATAATATTGTTAGTCTAAAGGAAAAAAATTTGTTTCTGATCATTATCCTTAATGGGGAAGATAGACCCCAAGCTACATATCCCAGGCTTGACTCCCTTCCCACCCAAAGTCAGTTCCACAGTAAACACACATAGCAAATAGCAAACTAATTCACTTGTCCAAACTGATAACAAAACACACAAAAATTGAAGAAGGTGTATCTGTCTGTCTGCCTGTCTGTCAGTCTGTCTGTCTCTGTCTATCTCTCTGTCTGTCTGTCTGCCTGCCTGCCTGCCTGTCTGTCTGTCTATCTATCTATCTATCTATCTATCTATCTATCTGTCTGTCTGTCTGTCTATCTATCTATCTGTTTGTCTGTCTGTCTGTCTATCTATCTGTTTGTCTGTCTGTCTGTCTATCTATCTGTCTGTCTGTCTATCTATCTCTCTGTCTGTCTATGTATCTATCTGTCTGTCTGTATGTCTATCTATCTGTCCATCTATCTATCTATCTATCTTTCTATCTATCTATCTATCTGTCTGTCTGTCTATCTATTCATCCATCCCCTGGATAGAAGCCTTAATAAATCCCCTTAATAAAAAGATTTGTTCTGTGAAGTTTGGATTCAGTCGAAGGGCTGCTGCTCTTTAGGACCTAGAGGGCCACATGTGGCCTCAAAACTGTAGGTTTCCCACCCCTGACTTAGGATTAATTTGGGTTGGTTCCAGACCACTGCAATAAAGCAAAGTTACAAATATTTTGGTTTCTCAGTGCATATAAAATTATGTTTATACTATGCCGTAGTCTATGTGCAATAGTAATATGTCCCAAAATGTACATAGCTCAATTAAAAACACTTTCTTGCTAGGCAATATCAAGCATCATCTGAACCTTCAGTGAACTGTAATCTTTTTCCTGGGGGAGGGTCTTTCCTTGATGACTGCTGACTGATCAGGGTGGTGGTTGCTGAAGGTTGAAGTGACTCTGGCAATTTCTTAAAACAATACAACAATGAACTTTGCCTCACTGATTGACTTTTCCTTTCACTTGAACACTTAAAGATCAGTTGAGGGTTATTAACTGACCCAATTTAAATATTGTTGTATCTCAGGGAATAGGGAGGCCTGAGGAGAGGGAAAGAGATGGGTGTGGCTGGTGGTGGAGCACTTAGAACATATGGAGCATTTATTGATTAAGTTTACTCTCTTATATGGGCATGGTACATAACAGCCCAGAACAATTACAATAGTAACATCACAGATCACCATAACAAATATGATGATGATGATGATGATGATGATGATGATGATGATGATGATGATGGAAAAGTCTGAAATATTGCAAGAAATACCAAAATGTGACACAGAGACATGATATGAGTCCATGCTATAGGGAAAATGGTGCTGATAGACTTACTTGATGCAAGATTGCCACAAACCTTCACTTTTGTTAAAAAAAAAAAGCAATATTTATGAAGAGCAATAAAATGAAGTATGTTTATAGTTTTATTATTCTATTGTATATAACTATTCTGTTATATATAACTATATATACATATAAGTTAGAGATATAGATATTGGCTCAACAATCAAAGGTGGAGAGAAACAAAGAGAGACAGAGAGAGAAACAGACAGACAGATACACACACACACACACATACACACACACACACACACAGAGTCCCAGATCTTATTCAAGGGGAAATGCCCCAAAGTTTCTACTGAGGCAAGTTGGAGATAGGGACATGATCAAGGTGCCAGCTTCTATACATGTCAGCTTCTTCCCAGAGTCTTTCTTTCTCTTCAGGCACTTGAAGAGAGTCTAGAATATTCTTTCTTTCTTTTAAAAAATTTTTTAAAATTAATTTTTAAATTTACTTTTAGTTTACAACATTCAGTTCCACAATCCCTTGAGTTTCAAATTTTCTTCCTCTCCCTCTCCTCCCCTCCTCCATGGTGGCATGCAATCAAATATAGCATCTACAAATACCTTCACATTAAACATTAGTCAGGTTGTAAAGAAGGGTTATAACTGATGGAATGAACAATGGGAAAGAGAAAACAAAACAAAACAAGAAAAAGAAAAAGAGCAAGTAGTTTGCTTCTATCTGCATTCCAACTCTGTAGTTCTATCTCTGGATGTGAACATCTCTTTCCATCATGAGTCTTTTGGAGTTGTCTTATAACCTTACAGTGCTGAGAGGAACCCAGTCTATCAAAGTTAGTTGTCACACATACGTTGTGTCTGTAATTGTGTACAAATTGGATTTTTTCTGGAAGCTCAGATCCAGAAGACCAGGATCTTTCTTAACCTTCAGTCCTCACCAGCTCTGCCCCTTCTACAGGTGAAGAGCACCAAGTAATCAATCTCCACCAGGTCTGGGTGACTTTCTTCACCTTGAAATACTCTGAGCTGCCCTTGCACTAAAACATACCCACAACACCAAAACTGCCCTTTATTATTCCCTTTCCCCACCCCCGACTCCTCTGACCTCTATACCTGCATGGGAGATTCTGATACTTGAATAATGGTGCTTGATTAGGAAATGCTGGCTTTGATTAGTAGTCTCTCCCCTTACCTTTTAAATTGTGTCTTTCTTGTTATTTCTAGTTATAGTTACTAATGCAAATGGGCTTTGAGCCTTGGGGTTGCCCTTCCTTCCTTCCTTCCTTCCTACCTTCCTTCCTTTTTTCCTTCCTTCCTACCTTCCTTTCTTCCTTCCTTCCTTCCTTCCTTCCTTCCTTCCTTCCTTCCTTCCTTCCTTCCTTCTTTCCTTCCTTCCTTCCTTCTGTGAACTACCCTCTTTTGCTCTTCTAAAGGAAGATGTTAAACAACTGAAGCTTGGCATTTGTCTTTAGGAATTTTTTTTTTTAACTCATCATGGTCAGCATCAGATTTCCAAATATCCTCTGGTTTTGTTGCACAAATGAACATGCCTTTTATCTGTATATTACAACATATTCTGTTTTTCTTGGGGGTCAAAAGATGCCCATCATTGCATGAACATGAGAACAGGGAGAGAAGACAAATCCTTCATCCTATTAGAAGGGTAGAATTTAGATCTTGAAGGGATTTTAGAATTATTTATTCTTATCCATTTTTTAAACAGATGAGGAAACAGATCCAGGGAAATTAAAGTGATTTGTCCACTTGTGGAAGCCAAAAAACTAACGTGAACTTGGTCTACATTAAGAGGTCTAAGGTCCAGGACCAAGGAACTTTTGGTCCTAGTGTGCTCTTTCCTGGTTTGGAGTATTATGTTCAGGTCTGGGAACCATATTTTAGGATAAATATTGATAATCTGGAGAGTATCCAAAGGGGGTGAATCAAGATGGTGAAAGGCCTCAAGATTATGCTATATTAAAATTGCTAGAAAGAACTGGGAATGTTTAGCCTGGAGAAGAAAAGACTTAGGGGGAAATGATAAGGTGTCTTAAGACATTTGAAGTGTTGTCATATAGGGCAGGGATTAGATTTGTTCAGTTTGACAGCAAGAGTTTAAAAAGGGACCAATGAGCAAAAGTTTTTGAAAAGGCAGATTTAGGCTTGATATATGGGGACATTTCCAAACAGTTAGAGTTATCCCAAAGTGGGATGAGTTGCCTGAGGTAGGGGGTTCTCCCTCTCTAAAGCTCTTCAAACGAAAGCCAGATGACTATGCCTGGGGTTATCATAGAGGAGATTCTTGTCCATGTGGATTGGACTAGATATCTTATGGGTTATTTTCCAGCTCTGAGATTCTAGGATTCTGCCCATGGTCACATATAGGTGGTAGACAGCAGGTAGTAGGGATGAGATTTGAACCCAGGTTCTCTGACACCAAATCTGATATTCTTAACACTTTGTTACCTTCTAGGAAGATGCTATCCTTCAACTAAGGGAACAATAGCCTGAAGAGACTCCAGATTTCTTCTTCCTAGATGTCTAGTCCCAGCCCAATCATTTCTCACTCACCAATCCCCATCAAAGACTGAATATACTCATTTTTTCTAGTCCCAGCCCAATCATTTCTCACTTACCAATCCCCATCAAAGATTGAATATACTCATTTTTTCCCCTTCCCTTTAACCCATGGGTCTTTCTTTCAAAGTGATATTGGCAATATAAGGGGAATGAAGAGGCACTCACTCTGCTTGACTTCAAAGGTGTTCAATGATGTTTGTGGGGCTGGTGGCCTGTGAATGAGGCCATCACCTTTTCCCAGGGGCCCTTAATTGCATTCTCCCTGGGGCAGGCAGAACTAGAATTGGCTGGATTTGAAGAGACACACTCAGGGCTCTTGCCCATTTTCTGTTGCTAACATTCCAGGCCAGACTTTTAATTCTATAGGGTCAGAATGTTGGGTTTTGTATTTCCTGACGTGTTAACATATGTGAGTTGTGGGAGCGGGTAGATAGTGAGGACTCTATTCCACAGGCAAAGACAAGAAACAAGAGGAGCATAGGAACCTAGGGATATGGGGGAGGGCAGAGATTTTTCAAATAAACTCTTCTTTATGTGAGAGAGGCAGTTGAGTAGGTTGTAAGGGGCATCCTATGCTAAGGATAGAGTTTCCCCAGGATAATTGGACTCATTTCCAGGAAGTCAGTGCATGGAGATTAGGGACCAAGGCTGCCTCCTCCTTTAATGTAAAAGGGAATTCAGGGTAATTTCTTTCTAGTTTTTACTGGGATTATGAATCATCTCCCTCTGGCTTAACACAAGCAAGGTATTCTTGAAAGCATCAGGGTGATGATGGATGAGGAATCTATGGTTCTCCAGACTAAATGGTCAAGACACCAACTTGAGGTTGCTACCTTCCACTAAAGAGGCTCAGCAATGAACATCTTCCTTGGCTGAAAGGGAGAGACCAACTTGCTCCTTATCCCCTTAACTTCTAGTGTCTTCCTAAGCCAATCTGATCCAATTCAATAAACATTTATTTAGCACCTTCAGAGTACCAGGCACTGTACTAAGTCCTGGAGATACAATTAATAAAAAGAAAGATAGTTCCTGCCTTCAAGGAGCTTACAGTCTAAAAGGAAAGACAAAATACAAAAGAAAAGGCCTCTTTAGAGGAGGCAGCCTTGGTCCCTACTCCCCATGCACTGACCTCCTGGAAATGAGTACCCAATTTAGTAGCTTCGAGACCTTGGACAAGTCACCTAATTTCTCTAGCTCTCTATTCCCCCTTACCCTAAAATGAGGTGGTTGGCCTGGATAAACTTGAAGGACCATTCTAGTTCTGTATCTATGAATTGGGTAGGGAGGCTGGGCTTGAGTTGGAGATGTCTGGAGGGAGCAAACACTGCTTCTACAAGAAGATGGACACGCTGTCTTTTTAGGATGCCAAGCACTTATGCCTTGACTCTAGTCCTGTGGAAACTGGGCCCAGCTGCCTGGACTTGCCTCAGCAGGAAATTTCTCTCCTTGGTGAATGATAGCCCCGGGCAGAAGTGTCTATTGCTATTGGGGGTGCAGTGACGCTGGTGCCTCTGATCTGTTGCAGTTGTGTTATAATTGTCCTTTTCCAGAAGTGTGGCTTGCCTCACCACGCTAGAAATAAACATCTTATATTTTTGTCATTGTGATTTGCCTAGGAGGGGCTGTTTCCAGTCTTGTTTTTCTTTTGCTGCCCTCTTTTCCTCACCCTGGGCTCCTTGTCTCTCTTCCTCCCTGAAAAAAATGAATCTTAGACTGTCAATGACCCCAGAGTCAGAAATAGACTGATAATAATGATACCTTATATGTATATATGAATATATGCATGCATGTACACATGTATGTATGTATGTATGTTATATATGTATGTGTATGTGTCTATCTATAGGTACAATCCAAATCAGCATATATAAATTGATTGATTGTATATATATCTATGGATATTGAGAGCATATCTATAGATCTATAGTATATCTTTATTATATATATTTATATATATAATGATTTAAGGTACATCTATAGATAGATTTACAAATATAGCTCTGTCTACATCTATGTATGTGGATAGATAGATATTCTTGTTTGAGGTCACTCTGTGAGGTTGGTAGAACAGGGATTTCTCATTTTCTAGGATGAAGAAGAAGCATGATGCTTTGGGCAGAGAGCTGGCCTTGGAGTCAGGAAGGTGTAGGTTCAAGGCTTACTGCTGACACCTACTAACTATATAATATTAAGCAAATCAAATTCTCATTTAAAATAGAAATAAATGTGCTGCAAGCAGTTGTCTCAGAACATAAATTACAAAATTGTTGCAGATTTGGATCCATGGATTGTCCACAATGGGCATTCTCTACACTGTTGAAATTGAAGGTCTGGACCTCCCTCTTTCCCTCTTTCCTCCAAATAAGGAATAGAATGATGAGGGAATTGAAGCCCAGAGAGAGGTGACTTTTGTGGAAGAAGCTACTTCTTGAAACCAATTAATATAAGGCAGCAAAGATTTAGAATTCTGACCTAACTCTCTCATTTTCCAGATGGAAATTAAAGGGACTTGCCCATAGTCACCAAGGAAATTAATATAAGAGTGGGATTTGAGCCCCAGTATCTGACTCCAGAGCTGATGTTCTTTCCATTGTACAATCCTACCTCTCTTGCAAAAGTCAGGACTGCAGGAGCCCCTTGTGGACAGGGGAGGAAGAGAAGAATATGTCCCAGACACGCTGCTTGCCTCTGTCTCACTAGAGGCATCAGTGAGGACGTGCCTAGAGCCTGGCCTGCCCAACCCTTTCACATGAATGCCCTCTCCTTTACAGTTTTCAGGATCCAGCCTTTCCTACCCCATAAGCTTTGCTCTGCCTGAGACAGACCATTTCCAACCCTGGGAGAGTATATACAGTGACCAAACCTCTTTGAAACTCATCTTCCTCACACCATTTTCCATCCATTTTGCTCCAATTCCATTTTATTTATTACCAAGTGGCAAGCAGATGGAACCATTTTTCCTCGGAGTGGCTTGAAAGAGACACATTGCTATTGTGTAGCCGGTTCTGTGGCTGATTTATCACTTTCCCACCACGGGGAGCTGAGATAGATACACACATCCGTTGTTACAGTGGATAGAGTGGGAGGACAGTCCGGGGAGCTTCTCACCTGGAGGACGTAACTTGGGAATGAATGCATTGCTGTTCAATCATTTTTAAGTTATGTCTGACTCTTTGTTACCCCATTTGGGGTTTTCTGGGCAAAGATACCAGAGTGGTTTGCCATTTCCTTCTCCAGTTCATTTTTCAGATGAAGAAACTAAGGCAAACAGGGTTAAATGACTTGCCTAGGGTCACACAGCCATAAGTGTCTGAGGTTGGATTTGAACTCAGGAAGATGAGTCTTCCTGCACTCTATTTACTGTGCCACCTAGCTGAACCCAATGAATGAATTAATTCATTAGTTGGTGAAATATCACTGGACCAAGTCCATTCATGGTGTTGCTGTCTTGAGGAAGCTTGTGTGTCTACAGCTTTCTCACCGAGTCTTTAAATATGATCCCCCAGAGTGAATGAGATAAAATTTTCTTAGAACAAAGGCAAACTCCTACTGCCAAAGTTAAAAACAAAAACCACTGGCAGAATCTTTAATTATATGAATATTTGGAGAGCTGATTAGATGGGTCATTTGGAGGTGGATTTTTGCCTACTTCACCCTTT
This sequence comes from Pseudochirops corinnae, assembly GCA_028646515.1. NCBI lineage: Eukaryota > Metazoa > Chordata > Mammalia > Diprotodontia > Pseudocheiridae > Pseudochirops > Pseudochirops corinnae. The sequence goes on along the minus strand of CM053585.1, from coordinate 228,618,167 downwards.
CTTATGAATTTCCAGTTCATTGAAATGATTAATATTCATTCTAAGAGGTCAGGAAATAAATGAATGAATATATGAATGAATTTTAAAAAGCATTTATTAGGTGCTTACTGTGTGCAAAACACTGGAAAGTGCTAGAGATACAGGTAGAAGAGCAAGACAGTCCCTGTTCTCAAGGAGCTCACTTTCAAATGAGGGAGACAACACACATAGCAAGTCTGGCCACAAATTAAATGGAAAGGCCCCGTGGTTCTGAGGGTGCAGCAACAAAGGGGTATCTTTTAAATGCCATTTCCACTGTTAAAATCTTATTGGTTTCTGGTGATGGACCATTTGAAAGAACCAATGACTTTGGTGGAAAGAACTTTATTTCTTGGGTACTTAGTATTTGTGGCTGCTGAAGAGTTGGAAGCTGCAGTTGCAGGTGAGGACTTCATGGGGGTTGTTGCTTCCCATGATGATGTCTGTAGTAGGTGAGCAGGAAGTAGGACTGCTGGTTTGGGAGTGCTGCCACTACCTGGTTCCCAGTGGTGGCAGTGGTAGTAGTGGGGAAAGTGGGCCCCTTCTCCACAGTGATTTCTTTCTTCAATGATGGCTGTGGAGTCTGGACTGGAAACAGGGCTAGTGGTCTGGGGAGCCACTGCTATTCCTAACATTCTTGGGATAAGTGTCCTGGGATAGCTTCATTGTGGTTTGAAGGGAGGTAGGTGGTGGTCAAGATGATGGTGATAATTCGACTTGCTTGACACAAATTACCTGCTTTCTTCTTCTTAGGGGGCCTTGCTTCTTTAGCCAAGCTGGCTCAGGAAGTACACATGAAAGCTTGGAATTGGTCTAATGTTTTTTCCCTATGGTCCAAGTGTCAACTTGATAAATAGAATTAGAAGAAGATCTCTTGCTAACATCTTCCTCCGTGGATCTTGTGGGGATGATATCATAGATATCTGCCCCACTCCCATCCCTTGGGAGTTGCTACAGGGCTTCATGCTTATACATTTAACTGCCTAGGAATAGAGAAGGGGTGGGGAATGGGAGAGAATCACAGAACTGAAAGATCAGAGGGTCACAGGCCCCGTTAGCAGTCTGGATATGGTCACCCTTTTTCCATAGTGGTACAGACCAACTGGGATGCCTAAGGGGTACCATGACCCCTGACCACCAGGGTCCCATGACTTCTGACATAGACAGGGAGCAATGGTAAGTAATCCCAGCCTCAAGGCTCAGAAGGTGTTGTTCAGGATGCTACTAAACTGATCTTGTAACACAGAATCATCATCACTCCAGCATGTTGGTAGATTCTGCACTCAAGGTCGTAAGTGTAATGCCAAGCAAAGGCAACTTCCAAGGTTTGGATTACCAGCATAGTAAACCCCATTTATTCAGCAAACATTCACAGAACAGAAAAAGTCAAAATGCAGTATAACTTGTTCCTTTAGCAAGTAAGTTCTCAATTCAATCTAGGTACTACTCCACCCCTAGAAAGTACATTCATTTAGTCAGTCAAAAGTCTCTTCTCAAATGGAGATTAGTCTCCAACCATAAACAAAGTACATTCATTTGATTAATCACAGAGCACACAAAAAAAAAACCCTCAAAGACTTCCCACCCCTGAATCTCAAAAGGGGCAGGAGAGCACAAAAGGCCATCCACCCTTAAGTAACAACAAAGTTAAACTCAGCATTGAATACCCAAGGAAAGATTCTTCTTTCATCTTCACTCGAGGCACCCCTCAGCAATCTCAGTTCCTGGGGAGACTATCCACTTCCAGAGAGAGAACTGATGAACTCTGAGTAAAAATTTAAATATAATTTTATTTTCTTTTTTTGCTTTTTTGTGATATGACTAATAAGGAAATATTTTTGCATGATTTCACATGTATAATTGATATCACATTGTTTGCCTTCTCTGTTGTTGGGGGAGGGTTGGGTGGGAGGAGGAGAATCTGGAACTCAAAATTTAAAAAGAAAAGAATGTTTAAAAAATAAATTATACATATATATGTATGTATATAAAGCTTGGAATAACTTTTGAGGGAAATAAGATAAGAAATCAATTAGGGAGGAATAAAAGGATTGCCTTCTTGAAGTTAGATAACGTGAATTTATACTGTACCCAATAAGTGCAGTTATATGCCTTCCTCCATTCAATAGCACATAAGAAGGTGAAGACATGAATGATTGGAGTAATCCATAACTGGGGTTTGGTAAAGGATGAGCAATGATAAGTCAAGGAGGCAAGAGATTTTAGAGTTGATGACAGTGCAGAGTTGAATTGTTCAACTATAAGTTCCAAATTGGAAAGGGAGGAAAATGAAGCCCTGTAGTACTGAAAGATGGAGGGATTAAAGATTGTGATGAGAGTGAAGAATGTATTTAGGAAGGCCTAAGGAGGTTTAGGGAGAGGTAGAATGATGGGAGATTATGGCAAGATAGAGAAATATCAGAGTTTTGATTAAAGAAGCAGAACACTAGTGAGGAATGGTGAGATATAGGGTATTATACCATCCCTCTGTGTGTCTGAGTTGAAGTGAAGGAGAATGTCATGAGATTTAAAGAGGCTGAAAATGGCAATATTAGGGAGTTTGAGGAAGCATTAACTTAGATGTTGAAGTCCCCTAGTTAGAACAGCAGGAGTTGGGGAAGAGAGAGAGAAGGTGATCTCTCACCTGGTACAGGTTTCTCACCCGGTCTACACAGCACTGGTTTGGTTGATGGTATGTATAAAATCTTGGTAGGACTGTACCAGTTCAAGAAATTCTGAGGTTTGTGCAGTCATTCAAGAGCAAGGGCAGACCCACTGGGTAACTCAAGCATAATAAATGACCTTGGCCTGAATGAAATACTCAGCCTGCCCAACTCTTCTTCAACATATGCTCTCTGGCACAGAAGGTGTGTGTGTGGGAGAAGGTGGATCTGATTAGTAAGGACAATCAATGTTCTTCTTTTGATTGGAGATGTCAGGGAAGGAGACTTGGGAGCCATCTGCAACCTTTGCCAGCAATTTCAGCAAGATCGCCACTTTCAGAATTAGCCAGCATCAGGGGAAAAGAAATCAAATCCCATGTCACTGTCCATTCCCAGTGATGAGGACAGCTTGTGTTACTGAATTGGAGACTTGGATAGAGCCCAGTGGGTGCAGCTCATGCTCAGGAGCTTGGCTAGTAAGAGCAGAGTTTGTTAGGAAGGCCCATGTGTTTCATTACCTCACAAGACTGCACCCCAAGCTGAGCCATCACCCTGCACCCCTCTTTTCTTGTTCTAATAAGCTCACAGATTTAGAGCTACAAAGGACCTAAGAGGTCATTTTAAAGATGAGGGAACCAAGACCCAAGGTCAAACAGACATGAATGCTAAGATTGGAATCAGAATTCAGGTCCTCTCACTCTAAAACCCCTGCCCTTTCAGTTGGACCATGAATACTTACTGTTTGATGATTCTATTGATTCTTCCCCAAGCCTCACTTCTCCTCCCTCTATCTTTATTGTGATCTTTTTTTTTTTCACTATTTCATACCCCTGTTCTTTCCAGGTGTCCCCCATGGTGTTTGGTCACACCATCAGGGTGCTAGGATTTCTGGGATGGCATGTGACTTCTGACATTGTCCCTTTTTTTTGGTATGGAACAAGTAAGAAATGCTGCACGTCAGTCCTTTCACCACCAATGAGTCATCAGACATTTGTTGGGGACCTTCTCTATGTCCAGTACTATGCTGGCTGCCATGATGGAACGAGTCAATGACATAATCACTGATTTGGAGGGGACCATGAAGTTGACCTCATACCTAAATAGGACTACACCTGACAAGGGGTTAGCCAGCCTTTACTTGAAAACCTCTAGTGAGTGCTTCCTTTCTCTTTGGGGTACCTCCAATTATTAAGAAATGTTTCTAAAAATTTTAATAATTTTTTTAAAAAGAAATGTTTCCTTATATTAAGGTTAATTCTGCTTCATTGTGACTTTCTTTTATTTCTCCTAGTTCTGTCCTTAAGGGTCAAGAAAAACCACTTTGACTCTTCCTCCACATGACAGCCAACCCATCAACATTGAAGGCAGCTCTCATGTTCCCACCCCTGCCCCAAGTCTTCTCTTCCCCAGAGAAGAAACCATAATCTCTGCCCTCAAGGAATTCTAGTCTCACCAGAAAGACAAAATACACTCCCAAAAACACAACCAGGAAGCATAGGCTTTGGGCAGCCTTTGCAAAAGAAGCTACTATCTTCTTATTTTATCTATGCCCTGTCTCCTCAATTGCTGCATACATATCACAAGGCCAGAAAGATCATTTTCTCCTTAGAATGATGGAACCACAATGAGCGGGTAGAAGTAACAGAGACAACAGTTGAACAGCTTCTGTTCAACATAAATTTCACAAAGAGACTGGAGCAATCGTTGACCTACCTATCATGGGGTGGAGATAGTGAGCCCCTCATCACTGGAAGTATTCAAGCACTGACTCAACGATCACCTATTGTGAATGCCACAGAAGAGATTCTTGTATGAGGTGGAGGACTGTCCTATAGACAGGTGGACCCAGACAAGTCACAAAGGGACATCATGGACCCCAATCTGACCTAAGCCAGAACACTATCTTAAAGGGGAAAAAAGGATACAGAATATCAGTAGCTGCCATTAAAAAAAATTGAATGAGGGGCGGTTAGGTGTCACAGTGAATAGAGCACCAGCCCTGGAGCCAGAAGGACCTACGTTCAAATCTGGCCTCAGACACTGAACACTTACTAGCCATGTGACCTTGGGCAAATCACTTAACCCCAATTGCCCTGCCCTCCCCCCTCCAAAAAGCAAAAACAAAAATTAAAAATACTGAATGGGGAAGTGGGGCCTGCTGATTTAGAGCTGACTTCCCATCTTGAATCTCTGGTCCAACATCCAATTATCCCATTTGTCAGGTGATATAGTGGATAGCATTATGGACCTAAGAGTGAGGAAGGCTGGAGTATAAATTCAGATTCAGACAATTACTGGTTACATGACCCTAAACAAGTCGCTCATCTTCTCTCAGCCTCAGTCTCTTCATCTGTAAAATGGAGATAAAAATAGTACCTACCATGGTTGGGGGGGGGGGTGTCAAATGAAAGTGCTTTGCAAACGTAAAGTGCTTTGCAAACCTTAAAGTGCGATGTAAATACTATTATTATTTGTTATTATTATCATTATTATTTGTCTCAATCCCTTAGATTTCAGTGCTATGCAGATAACCCAATACCAATCCAACTTGGCTTTCTCTCTTTTTACTATGTAGTGCACATGCCCCAAGCAAAGATTTCTCTTCATTTCCCCCACCCAGGTGTTTACTTATTCACCTGAAAGAATCCAAAAAGACATAGTAAGTACTTGTACTTTTTTTTAATAGATGAGGAAATTGAGGATTTGGAGATAATTGTGATTTGCCAAACATCTAGAATCATAGATGTATGGCTTGAAGGCACATTAGAGGCCATCTTGTCCAAACTTTCATTTTACAGATGAAAACACTGAAGCACAGATAGCCTGAGTTACTTGACCATAATTACATTAGTAGTAAAATGGCAGAGGTAGGATTTCACCCTAAAATTCTCCATCTCCAAATCTACCATTCTCTCTATTACACCACACCGTCTCCTATGACGGGTCTACTAATCTCATGGAGAGAGGGAGCAATAGTAAATAACCCCAGCCCCTGGATCCTCAATCCCATGACTCTCCTTGAGATGGCCCCAGTTTAAATGGGGCTCCTACCGCCAGTTTAGGATGCCCTCAAAATCCACTCCACAGTCACCCACAGACAGGATGGCTTATTTGCAAATCTCTATGCCCTCCAGCTCGCAAGGGCTGCAAGCTGTCTCTCCCTCCCCCCGCCATCATCTTTCCCATCAGCTGTATAAATACTATACCCTCTTCCTTTGCAGCTATGTCCAAACTGTCAGCCTACTCACACAGGACCGTAATGTAATAGGGAGCTGAGACCTCACCCTCCTGACCCTGTGAAATTAAAATCTTGGCCTGGCATATTAGCAGGGGTGAATAGATAGGAATCCTGAGCTTCTGACTTCAAACACAGCTAATCCCAACTTTGTTCACCCCTGGGTAAAAGTAATTAAGGACCCCCAGGAGAAGGCAATGGCTTCGCTTCATTCTGCACATATCACTCTAAGGTCCCTTCCAACTCGCAGATTATAAGGTTATTGGCATGACTATGACTATGGCCAGCTCTCTGGCAGGACACGACCTCCTTATTCTAGGTCTTGGTACCAGACCCCCATGACCATGGTCAAAGCCACTGTCCTTGCCAGTCCTCTCTGCCCTGCTTTCCCTACTTCTCTGTTTAGCCCCATCATCTTCTCCTTTTTCAGTCCTCTCTAATTTTCCTTCAGCCCGGAACCACAGAATCATAGAAATAGAAGGGAACTTGGCTATTATCTTAGCATGATGACTCCCTAATTTTATGAAGGATGAAAGGAGACTAAGAAAGGAATATCTCATCAGCTAATGTCACATTTCTAGTTAGTGACAGCTCCAATACTAGAATCCAGGTTTTCTGTCTCCTAGATCTGTTCTTTTCCCAGTAAACAGAATAGGGTTCCTAGATTTAAAACTATAAGGTACTTCAGAGACCACCTGGTGCAGCTCTCTCTTCTTAGAAGTGAAGGGGCCTACAAGGAGATAAATTTATTTAGGGTCACAAAGGTCACAAAAGATTTAAGTTATTAAATAATTTAATTATCAACACTCTGTACTTTTTTTATATCTTTGCATATATTATGTATGTACTAATTTGTGTACTTCCTTATATTATTTCCCTCAGTAGGGAGAGAGGAAAGGAAAGGTACCCCTCGAGGGTAGGATTTGTTTCAGTCTTTATATTTGTATTCTCAGCTCCTAGCACATTGCCTGGTACACAGCTGGCCCTTAATAAATGCTTACTGATTGATTGAGACCAAGAGAGCCAACTCATTGTGACAGAAGAATACATCTCTTAGGCAATCTGATTACCTGATTGGCTTTCTTTGAGAGAAAAGAAAGTGTTTGTATTTTCCTTTGCTCCATGTGGCATACTTTATATCATGCCATAAGCTGCTTACTGTATTGGTGATGGAATTTGGAGATGCCCCTGTATTGGCTTGGTTTTGGGGCTGAGTATTAAAACCCAGAGCTTGTGAATCCCACTTGTGGGATGGACTTGTTGATGTGAAGAGAGAGGGCTGAACTGGGGGGAGCCATGAATTGGGAGAGAGGCCCAAGCCTAGAGAAGGCCAGAAGGACTTTGGGAGAGCA
>CM053585.1:228573970-228610399 GCA_028646515.1 Pseudochirops corinnae | reverse complement strand
TGGTTCAGAAGCCCTGAAGGAGGATTTTCTTGTGGTACCTGCACAGAAATCCTGGAAGAGGGCCTTGCTGATGTTTTCAGGGGTTCTGGGACTGTTCTACAGGCAGAGAGTGACTTGATGAGGACACTGGCTATGGCTTTATTGAGCATAGCATTTTTTCATCATGAGTCCTTTGGAACTGCTGGATTGCTGTATTGATCAGAGTAATTAAATCTTTCCCAAATGATCATCATTACAAACATTGCTCTTATTATACACAAAGATCTAGTTCTTTTCACTTCTCTTTGCATGAGTTCATGTAGGCCTTGCCATGTTTTTTTTTCAGAAATCACCTACCTCATCATTTTTCATTGCATAGTAGTACTTTATCACAATCAAATGGCACCACTTTTTCAGCCATTTCCCCAATTGAAGAGTATTCCCTCAATTTTCAATTCTTTGTCACCACAAAAAGAGCTGCTATCAATATTTTTGGACATATAGAAGCTGTGCTCTGGGCCTGTGTCCACCCATGTGTTACAGACCTCTCCTGTGGATCTCCTAAGTTGTCTTAGACTGGAAAAATATCTCCCTCTGACTTTTTGTTGGCCTGTCACTTCAAATTTGATTTGAGATATTATTTTAAAGTTATTTGGAGGGGAACGTTGGGAGAATTCAGTTGGGTCCCAGTCTATAATCCGCCATTTTAGCTCTACCCAGACTTTCTCTTCTCTCCTCCAACCTTCCATATATTCCTTGCCTTAGAGGCAGCAAGACTTGATTTCAAATCTATCTTGAGCCACTTACTAGATGATTGATGTTGGACAAGTCATTAACCTGCTTCAGTTTCCTCACAGAGTTATTGGGAGAATCAAATGAGATTATATTTATAAAGTGCTTAGCATGGTACCTGGCACATCGTGGGTGCTTAGTAAATTCCATTTCCTTCTTCCCCGCACTCTCTCAACTAAGAACCTCATCTTTTATTTTACTGAGAAAATTGTTGCCAAACCATTGTGTATTCTTCTTTCCTCTTCTCCTTTTTTCTTTATCTCAAAACCTCTTTACATCATTCCATAACCTCACTTGTTTCCCCCATCTCTGATAATAAGGTGGCCCTTCTCCTTGCTCTTGATGCCATCTCCTCTTATCTTCTCTGGAAAAATTTCTCCTCAGTCATCCCTTACTTCAATATTTACCTCTTCATATGTACTGGTTTCTTCTTTACTGCTTTCAAAATTCACGCCTTCCTTATTGTCAAACTAAACTCAAAATCTTTAATAGACTCAACCATCCTCTCACACTATTATCCTATACCTCCCCTCCCTTTCTCAGTCAAATTCCTAGAAAAAGCTGTCTATATTCACCTTCATTTCTCAACTATTTGTGATCTGGCTTCTGACCTCATTTTTCAAGTGAAACTGGTCTCCAAAGTTACCAACAATCTCTCAAAGGTCAAAGCTGATGATTTTTTTTCACAGTCTTCATACACCTTGATGCTGTGTTTCATACTTTTGACCATATTCTCCTCCTGGAGAATCTTTCTGGTTTTCCTCCTTTCTGACCAACTCCTTCTCTGTCTTCTTTCTTGGCTCATTATCCATATCTTGTCCCCTAGCTATACAGATTCCTCAAAGCTCTGACTTGAACCCTCTTCCTCTCTTTGTCTTGTTCTGATTTCATCAAGTCCCATGGACTTGAGTTTTATCTCTAAGTGAATGACTCTCAGCTGTGTACCTTCTCACCTAAGTTCCAGTTCCTCATCACCAATTTCCCAGTAGGTATCCCTCCCAAAGATGTGTCAAACTCAATACATCAAAAACAGCTTAATATCTTCTCTTTCCACCCCCCACCCCTCTCCAACCTCTCTATTTTTTCCCCAAAGGCACCTGTATTTTTTCCACTCTTTCCAATCCATAACCTTAGTTCCATACTTGATGCCTCACTCTTCCTCACTGCACATATCCAATCACTTGCCAAATATTGCTGCCTCCACAATATCTCTATCATTCCATAGCCGCTACTTTAGATCAGGCCTTCTTCACCTCTCACCTAAATGGATTATTGTAACAGCCTCCTAACTGGTCTCTGTCTCCCTGCCTCAAGTCTGTCCCCACTTCAGTTGTTGTTGTTTGTCTTTCATTCTGGAAGAGGACCATGACATCAGGGGGATGAGGCCATGACTTGCAAATGAATCAGATTTAAGCGAGGCAGGGCTGTACAAAGTCACCAGCATCACCTTCTCCTCCAGAGCCATCTGGGTCTAGCAGCAAGATATAGATCAGAATGACTGGAGATGGCTGTAGTCCACTCCAGTAATATCTACCACCCAGTGGCCAAAGAGATTTCCCTTAAGTGAAGATCTGATCATGCCTTTACACTATTCAATAAACTCTAGTGGCTCTCTTATTGCCTCTGATAGCAAATATAATTTCTCTGTCCAGTTTTAAAGTCCTTTGTAGCCTGGTCCCAAATAGCCTAGTTCTATTCCCTCCCCATTCCCCCCCCCCCCCCCACTCTTTGATCAGCTAAACCAGCCTTTCTGTTCCTTACACATAACACTCCATCTGCAAACTCCATTTCTTTGACTAGTTATACTCTAGACCTGGAATGCACTCACTCTTTTCTGTGGTCTCACAGAATCTTTCTTTTCTATCAGGACATCAAACTCTACTTTCTACTTGAAGCTTTTGCTAATCCCTGTAACTGCTAATGCTCTCTCTACCTAACTACCTTGTATAATTTTATTTATCCTCTTTATTCTATATAGTATTATACATATATAATTCGTGTTTTCCCCATTAGAATGTCAGATCTTTGAGAGTGGGGATTGGCATATAGAAGAAGTTTAATAAAGGTTTGTTGATTGATTGGCTTGGATTCTTCTGGGAGAGAAAATTAATTTTAAAAGTTCACCTTGCTAATACGGAAAATATGTTCTGCATGGCTTCACATGTTTAATGGATATCATATTGCTTGTCTTCTCAATGGGTGGGAGAGGACCTGGAGGGAGTGAGGAAATTTGGATCTCAAAATAATAATAAAAACAATGTTAAAAAATTAAGACTCACCATTTCTAAACTTAAAATAATAGAGTATGTCCCTCATTCCTGGAGGGTACCCTTTTCCTAATCTCAGTCCCTCAGGAGCCTCCACTTCTTTAAAACATTTGTTGAAGGGATACTTTCCTTGAAAGGTCTTTCCTGATTCCTCCAGCTTCTAGTACTTTCCTCCCCTCCCCCCCATCACCTTGTATCTGTTTTGTATTTTTTTATTTATGTATCTGTTCTTTCTCCTGTTAGAATGTAAACTTGTTCAGGTCAGGGATTCTTTTGTTTTTCTTTGGTTTCCCAGAACCTAGCACATCACTGGGACTTTGTAGACACTTAATAATAAATGCCCACTTACTGGTTGCTGTTGCTATTGGAAGAGACCTCAGAGATCCTCTAATTCAATCTGCTATCTTCTTCTGATTTTTTAATTTGTATCCCCAGCACTTAGAACAGTGCTTAGCATATCATAAACATTTAATTAATGCTCATTCATTCACTCATTTCTCAGGAATCCTCCTCATAATATTTTTATTGTCTCTGCTTGAATATTTCCAGTGACAGGGAGCTCACTCTATCACTAAGTAATCTATTTATTTTTTTTGATAGGCTACATTGTTAACAAGACTGAGTCAAAAATCTATCTCTTTATAACTTGCATCCATTGGTTCTAGTTCTCCGCTTTGGAACCACACCAAATAAGTCTAATTTCTCTTCCATGTGACATCTGTTCAGATAATTGAAAGCAATCATATAACCCTCTCCCCAAATCTTCTCTTGTTCAGGTACAACATGCAACCATTTCTCATATTCATCATCATTTTCCTTTGAACATACTCAAATTTGCCAATGTACTTCTTAAAATGTGGACACATAACTGAACACAATGCTCCAGAGGTAGCCTGATCCATGAATTAGAGAAGCAAAGTGATTTGTATACTGAATCAATGCTAGTATTAAAATTTGAAGCCAGGTCTTCTAACTCCTGTTCAGCATTCTTTTCACCACTCCAGTCTTGTGTAGAATTCCAACCTTCACAATTTGCCTGCCATAGCTCATGGGTGTTAGGTCACATTGAGAGGAATCAGAGGATGATGTCAGTGCTAGTGACATAGTATTATATTATTACACCAGACCTAAGAATACAAAGTTGATTATGATCCATAGATGAGATGTTGTGGAAAGAGCATTTGATTTGGAATCTGCTGACCTGGACTTGAACCCACACTCTGTCAGTGGCTGGTTATATAACTCTGAGCAAATCAATCCATCTCTTTGCACCTTGGTTTCCCCATCTGCAAAATGGAGATAATACTTCTACTACCTACTTCACAGGGCTATTGTGAGGAAAGTGCTGCATAAATCTTAAAGCTGTATTCAAATGTGATCCATCATTATCATCATTACATATGGAATGTGATCAGCAAGGACTAATTCTCTGACTCTCTGCTAAATTGTCACTGTTACAGTCTTGCTTATTTATTTGTTATTATTTTGAGATGAGGATATTTCAAGGTCAGGGGAAGAGGATACAGAAGCAGCTATACTGTCAAGGGGAGAGCTGCACCCTAATCAAATTTAAGCAGAGACATGATAAAAATTAACCTTCATTTGAATATATAAACCAACGTGGCATTTGGGAATTTAAAGCTGCCCTTGTCTTAGGTCACAGGAGAGAGGCATCGAGTGATTTCTCAGCTAGGTCTTTTTTAGTGCAGGAAAACTTTATTCTAAAAGGTTTTTTACACTTGAATAAGTGCTAAATAATAATAATAAGTGGAGCCGGAAACAAACTATTGCTATCTGAAGGGTGTCAACAGAGCCAAGATAAAGAACGGAGAGTTCTTCAAGGGAGTCGGGGTGTGACAAAGTCTGTGCTGATGAATGCTGACATCCTGAATAAAATCACTACATGCCTTCACCTAGGTCAAGAAACGACATTGTTTCCCTGAGCCCTAGTGACAGTGAGGTGACAGAGATTAATAGCTTGGTATTGACTGAGCAACTTCTAGTTCCTTATCTTTGGCAAGTCAAGGCTGTGTCCAAGAACTGAAAGTATTATTAGACTTATAATTGCAAAGACATTTAAAGGGTTTCCCCTTAAGGGACTATGAAATCCAATAAACCTTTCACAGAACCTCAAGCATTCAAGAGCAAACCTCTCGCCTCCGAGACAAGTGCGCTGGGAGCCAGAGAAGGGGGAGTTGGGGGGGGAACCTTGAAGCCTCCAACATTGAGTAATGTTTGATTTATGAAGTTGGTTTTGAATTTGTATCAGTTGTTTTATTAAAAATATATGAAAGGATGTTTTAAATATGAGCGAGTGCTGTTCGCTTTTGTCTCAAGCAAGCAGTTTGCTGACTTGGGCTGGCCATCTTTCCTGCCCTGTCAATGAGATTCTCGAGGGTTTCGAAGAACTGAAGCTGGGTGGCTAATTCCTAGGGTTAATTCAGTTTGACTGGGATTAAATCTCAATTTCGCACCGAGGTTTCAGAATGAAGGTTGAGGGTCTGGATAAAGACTGATTGAATGTCTGTCTCTATGTGTATGTGTGTGTGTGAATACTTCTATTTTCCATTTGTAAGCAGACAACCAAAGCACATACTGATTGCTCAGCATTCTCTACCTGATCTACTTATTAAGTGACAATGTGAAGAAAAACAACCTTCCCAAAGACAGCTCTGGTTTAGGCATAGCTCATATTTTTATAGCACATTAAGGATGACAAAATACTTTTCTCATAGGAAGCACCTCTTTGAAGTGGGTGGTTCAAGCATTGTTATCCCCATTTTACAGATGAGGAGACTGAGGCTTAGAGAGATTAAGTGACTGGTTCAGGGTCACAAAGTAAATGTCTAAATTAGGATACGAACCTAGGTCACCCGACTACAACTCAAATCTTCTTTCTATTCTACCACAATACTTATCATTTTGCTATGCTGCCTTAGTTCCAAGACTATTTTTTTGTGGCTAAAGGTCTGAGATGGGCTTTGGGGGCAGTTTTTGTTGTTGTTTTGTTTTTAGGACATCTAGACAGGTTGCTACAGGGGCCAGAGTAGAACTCTTTTGGTTCCTAATCTCTGCAGGAGGAAATGTTAGAGAGTTCATTTAAAGAACTGGGGCTGTGGTTCCTAGATAAAAAGGGGCCATTGGTTCTATTTTTCATTTATACTTTTGCTTTATTACTTCAAAGATCTCTCATTTCATGGGTGTATGTACTCCCTCGATTGATACAAAGGATAAACCCTTTATTTTAGGAGGCTGTCTTCATGAGTTGATAGAGCCAAAGAAACTTACCACCTCATGGCCAGTCCTTAGCTGGCCTGATTATGCAATTCCAGGCACACAGTCTTCTATTGGGACGATACGTGGAGCCTTTCCAACCTGGAAGGTGCTATCAGAGCTTGTCCTCTGCTGGTATTACCCTTGTGAACCCAGATTCACCTCAGTACCACTTTGAGTTATTGAATTCTTCTGTGTATAAATATGTCTGGATTTTACAAAATGATAAGCAATAGAATCAATAATATATTAGAAATGGAAGAGATCTGCTTTATTCCTACCCAGCTTTATTTTATAGAAACTCAGGCTCAGGAAAGGAACAGGACTTGTCCAAGCTCACACATCTCATAATGGCAAATGCGGGACTAGGAATCATATCTTTATTCTCCTAACTCTTTCCACTCTCTTACCCTTTGTATTCAGTGATGATGTAGTAGATCCACCATCAGTGGGATCTGTGCCCCTAATTGGTTCTCTGTCAGCACTCACTTCTCTGGACCTCATCTATAAAACAAGATGGTTGGGCCAGATAAGGTCCCTTCCAGCTCTAAATCCAACGATACTCTCTTGATGAAAATCATATATGAAAGATGGACAATCATCAATACAATGTGTATTATTTATCATACAGGCCTTCTTGAAATGAAAATGTATTGTTACATATTTTGTATCCTCTCATGTTCTGCTATACATACAATGTGCTTTTTTTTTTTCTTTCTTAAAAAAAGAACATCATATATGGACTGGTTGCCTGGGTCTGGTAGGATTAAGGGGTATAGTGTAATGGGTATGGTTGTAAGGTTGGGGGGCAGGGAGGGAGAGACTAACCCTCCTCCCCTCCCTAAATTGAATCTACAACTTTGGCCTCTTTAGCAGAATTCCATGCAGACCTAAGCGGCCTCTGTCTTTTGCAATTCCTGACTCAGGAAGGATATCTTTCTCTTTTACTCCACCTCTATCATTCCCCCATCTTGTGTCTTCATTGGGCTGGGCTGGTGAAAGCCTTGATGTGTCCCTGCTTGGCTGCCCCTATGCTATTTCCCCTTCTAATCTTTCTCATTTTAAATTTCCTGTAATGCTTTAGGCATTTTCTATTTTTCTGAAAATGTCTAAAGACCAGGCAGCCCCCATCCCTTTGACAGAGTGCAGATACCTCAGAGGAGTTGATAAGGAAACAAGGCCTTTCTTGGCATGTAGGGACCTTGCCAAGCTTCATTAATCCCAGTCTTATTAAACTTGAACTTTAGGCAGCCAGTAGAGCAAGCCTCTGACCGTTGGCTTGAGTATTTTGGGATTCTGTAATTTTCTAAATCTTTGATTCTTCTTCCCTGTCTGTCTGCACACAGCTTCAGGGTCATTCATGCAGCAGGGTGATATTTGTTCCTTTGATTTTTCAGGGGTTGATCTCTCTTATTCTGCTATATTGAATCAATAGGGACTGGTCTATTGTGAAGTTTGTTTGAAAGGTTAGCCTTCAATAATTCTGTCTTGGGTTTCATTTTTTCATCTTCATTTGATTAAACTTGAACAGGAGAAATTCTTGCCTCCTTTGGGATTTGGGGAGCTGGGAGAATTGGGGAGTAGAAGAAAGTCTATAGTTATATTTTCACTTATGAGAGCTGTGTTGCCATCCAGGGTACAATGTATATTTAATAGTGTGAAGGAGCAAAGTAAGATTTTTTTAAGGATTAAAAGATGGAGTGATTATAACAAATAACTTACGGTTGATGAATAGACCAGATGATCATGGATTTAGAGCTGGGAGGGACCTTGCAGGTCAGATAACCTAAATCCCTCATTTTATAGATGACAAAACTGAATTTTGAAGAGCCCGTGACTTGTCCAAGGTAACATAGGTATTAAGTGGCAGAGCCCAGATCCAAACTCAGCTCCTTGGATGCCAATTTTGGTACACATTTTCAACTCTTCCACCACTTTTCAATGGGGTTTCATACTCATTACTTAATTTGACCTTCAAACTAACCTTGTGAAAGTAGATATCAAAATGTAAAAATAATCCTTCTGATACATAACTTCACTTATAGTACTTACCCTGATCAATATTGTTAGTGCTTCCCTTGAATAAAGTTCCTCTGCCTAGCATTCAAGGGTTTCTATAATTTGGTTCCTATCAGATAATTATGAATAATAGTTACCTGCATTTATGTATTATTCTCTGTTAGGTCACAGGTTAGTAGGGAACTTGCCTTATCTTTCTTTGTATCTCTTCTAAAACTTAAACTAGGTAGTGTGCTGAATAAATGTTTGTTTAAAGAATCCCAGTCATATATATAAGGAAACTGAGGCATGGAAAGGTTGGAAAACTCATTCAAATCTGCAAACTTAGTAAGAGATAGAACTATGGTTATAACAGGTCTCCTGAAGTCCAGTCCTTGATTTTTTTCAAAGCCATTGTGTGATTTGTAAAACCCTTCAAATAAAGCCAGAACAAGGCATGCATTTCCTCTAATGTAAGGATTTAAAATTGCAGCCTGTGTTCCCTGGAGGCTTTGAGTCTTTAATGTAACACATACAACTTGACTTAGAGGATCTAGAGCTAGAAGTGGGTTATGGTTAGGTAGAAAAGGCTTGTTAGAGAATGTTAATTCCAGCTAGCCACCAGGCTTTCCACAGCATCACCCTTCTTGGCCTAAGATCCCTACTATTAGACTTGCACCTTGGGATTCTGCAACAAAATCAAAGATGTTGCCTCCAAAAGAATCCTGTTAAAGGACACTAGGGTGGACTAGGAGCTCAGGAAAGATCACTTTCCCCACCACCGTTAGCACATCTATATTTGTTAGTTGGGTAGCTAGGTGGTGCAATGGATTGAGTGCTGGGCCTGGAGTCAAGGAAGACTCATCTTGCTGAGTTCAAATCTGGCCTCAGATGCTTACTAGCTGTGTGACCCTGGGCAAGTCACTTAACCTTGTTGGCCTCAGTTTCCTCATCTGTAAAATGAACTGGAGAAGGAAATAGCAAAGTACTTCAGTATCTTTGCCAAGAAAACCCCAAATGGAGTCATGAAAAGTCAGATGTGACTTAAAAAAATGACAATAACAACATTCATTAGTTGATTGATTAGCTGCCTAGACCCTTAGAAGGCTGATATGGAGAGTCCTATGGAGATAAGATACAGAAGGGGAACATAGTGGACCTATGTCCCTTGATTACGTGTTATATACAGGGCCAGGCACAGGAGACTCTAGTGTTAGGGGGAACTTTGTTCTCCACAATTAATATCTGATGCATTCAAGGAACAGGTGCTGATTATAGAATAACGTAAAAAGCAAAATGTGATTTGCTTCAGATTTAGAGTTGAAAGACATAAAGGAGTGGAGAAAGTGATGAGTCCTGGCTTTGCTCCTGGCTCTGCCACTGATCAGCACAAACTTGGTCAAGTCACATCTCTGGGACTCACATCTATAGACATGAGGGTGCTGGATATGATGGCCCCTTTAAGACTTAAATCTTGAGACCTAGTTCCATATCCCAGCTGTGCCACTAACTACTAGACTATGAACAAGTTATAAGCTCTCCGGGCCTCAGTTTCCTCATCAGTAACATGAGGACAGGGGGTTGACTAGATTATTTCTAAGGGTCCTTCAGGCTATAAATCGATGATCCACTAACTAGGAGTCTTAAACAGGAGACACAGCATTTAGATGAGGCAATCCCAAAACAGATGTTAAGGAAAAATTGATTTCCTTTGAGATAGGAAGACCTTTCAAGAACAAAAATCTCATTGTTTATCCTGAAAGATTTTCTTCCTCTTTTTTGTGCATTCCTGAATACCCCTTATGACCTGTATTGCTGTCCTCATGGCCCCATCTTCACCTAGTGGAGGAGTAGGCCGTGGAAATAAATGCTTGGCTGGGGCATTTTGGAAGCCCTGATTTATGAGAGCCTAGAATAGCTTTGTGATACTAAAATGAAAAAGTATTTGTGCTTCCCTAGGGAGTAATGATTTAGTGATATTCCCCCAGGAAAATTAGCGTCTGTGTACAACTGTTCAGCTCTTCTTTCCTGCCTCCTGAGAGATAATTATTCATTTGTAGTTTATTAGCTAATTATACATGGGCATAAGGAGTATGAATCACTTCATTTCATTGATAGCAATTAACTAGGGCTTGTTGGAGCCCTTTCAGTTGGGGATCTTGGTATGTTTAGACAACATAGACCCAGTTAAGGTAGAAAATTCTCAGTGTGTACCTTTAGTCAGCAGGAAGGAAAGAAAGCTTCTAGTCTTCTAGTGGATTATTGATTTGTTCCCTATTTTCACCAAGGAAATGGGGCTTAAGCCTGTAGCAGGAAGGGTGGTAGGGATAGCATCTTAATGGTTAGCACTTCCAGGCTATGGGAGGCAATGAAAGGTAGTCACAGGGAGGAAGGAAATAAGGAAACAAATAAGTACCTACTGTGTGCCAGGCACTGTGCTAAGGCTTTACAAATATTATCTCATTTGATTCTCATAACAACTCTGGGAGGTAGGTGCTGCTATTTCCACTGTTTTACAATTGAAGAAATGGAAGCAGACAGAGGTTAAGTGACTTGTCCAGCATCACACAGCTAGTAAGTGGCTGGGCTAGATTTGAACTCAAGTCTTTTTGACACCAGGCTCAGTATTGTATCCAGCATGTCACCTACCTGCCTCTAATAGCCTTTGGATTATTCTTTTATTTTTTTCTATGAGCTCTGACCTCTATCATTTTACTTAATTTTTATGATAGGCCTGAGACAAATTAGAACAAGGGCAATTAGAATGTAACTCATTAAAATGTAAGCTCCTTGAGGGCAGGGACTATTCTTGGCTTTCTTTGTATGCCCAGTGTTGATTTGAATACATAGTGGGCCTTCAGAAATGCTTGTGATCAATTGATAATTATGCTTCTTTGAACTACGGGTTGAGTGAGGCTGAACAGATGAAGGGACTTGCCCAGGGTTACTACTACTTGATTCTCAATGATTGATTCACCCAGGCTGGGCTGGAAAGGCTGCAAATGGTGGCATGCACCTGGAAGACCTAGGCTCCACTGCAGATTTGCTTCATGATCCAGCACCCAGTCCAAAATGCTTTCCATTGTTCATCATTACTTATCAGATTATAATTCATCCATCACATACTAGTTGCCACTTAGCTTCTCCTGGTCTCAGTTGCCTCATCAATAAAATGGGGTTAATGAAGCCTTTTGGGTCAGAAGTAAATGGGTTTGACCAGACTCAATCCAGGACCCATTTTAGTAAACTCTCGAACAGTTAAGATACACTGTGTAGCCTCCCTAGGCTTTACTTGCCTCAAAAATATGATCAGAGGATCAGACTGGATAGCTGCTGAGATCTTCTCCAGATCTAAATGAATGATTATAGTATCTTACTAGGATAGCTTATTTTCAGCACTCTAAAACATTATTTTACTGAATCAAATTTGTCCCAGATGCAAGAATGAGGACACAGGAGTAGGAGAGGGTGGACACTGAGATAGTGATGCTACAGCAGCAGGATCCTGGTGGTGGCAACCTGGGGTCAGGCAAGGGACTCCATACACAGGTCACCAGAGTCATACAAGGTACAGGCCTGACAAATTGGACAACTGCCTTGGGGAAGACTACTTTTCCAAATATTGGTGCTCTAGGGTAGAGTCCTAATCACCATAACCTCTCTCCTTCCAGATCTAAGAACTTAGTCACACCAGCTGCTGGATGTGTAGTTGCTCTCTCGGAGATTGAGACCTTGCTCACAACTTCTAACACCACTTCATTAGGCCCTCAAGTCTGCTTCTCTTAGTCTAAGAGAGATTTTAATAAAATGAATGCAGGTGAATGAGGTTTGAAGCCATTTGATTTCCACTCTTTAGGGTCCTGGGGGAACCACAACTTTGTTTAACTCAATTCATAACATTATTAATCCAGCCACAAATCTACAGAAGACATAGAAAGAGAAAATGGAATTCATTATGCTTCATGGCTAAAAACAAATCATTTCTTTAATGGGTTGGTGGTTGAGAGCTTTCCATTGGCAGGATGGCATGCCCAGTGAGAGGGATGTGACTCCTCCTGCTTATCCAAGTGTCTTTGAATCATAGAATTTTAGAGATGGAAGATGCTTTAGAGATTATCTTATGCAACAGCTTCCCATCCCCATGCTTTGACTACATGGCTTTGACTTCTGGTATTTAGAGGCACAACGGCATAATGTAAAAAGTAATAATAATATAGCTCACATTAACATGGTACAAGAAGGTTTGCGAAGTGCTTTATGTAGGATAACTTGTGATCTTCACAAGAACCTTGTGAGGTAGCTGCTATGCTCCCCATTTTACAGAAAAGAAAAAGTTAAATGATCTGTGCAAGGTCACATAGTTCACAAGTGTCTGAAACAGACTCTGAAGTGGGCCCTTCTTGACTTCAAGGAGTCAGAAGATCTGGGTTCTAGTTCCAGTTCTTGAGCAGAGAATTTTAACTTCTCTTTAGCTTCCATTTCACCCCTCTACAAAAATGGGTAGAGGAAGCCTTTTGCCATGTAGTTTGTAAGGTAAGTGGGAGGAATAAGTGATGTTCAATTCAGTTCAGCTCCACCAGCACTTATTAAATGCCAACAAGGTACCAGGCTCCCTGGGATACAAAAACATGTTGTTGTGATCTCAAGGAACTTGTGTCCTTCTACAGGTGGGACAGTTGTGGGAACAACAGTGCCATAGATATATAAATGTAAAATATGTAAAAAAATAAACACAAAGTCATTTAGATGGCCAGAAAGCACCCATAGAATTAGGAAAGGCCTCATGTAGGAGAGAGCAATTGAGTTAAGCCTTGAAGGGAGTGGAAGATTTTGAGTCTGGTGTGAGGGAGGAGGGCATTCCAGGCATGGGGTACAGCCTAGGCAAAGGTGTGGAGGTTTACCTAGCCATCTGCAAACATTTTCTCATTTCACCTTCATGACAACCCCTTGAGGTAGGTACAGCAGAAACTGATTATTTGATGATGATGATGATGTTGTTGTCCAGTCATTTTTTCAGTCATGCCTGACTTTTTGTGACCCTATTTGGGGTTTTCTGGCAAAGAAACTGGAGTGTTTTGCCATTTACTTCTCCAGCTCATTTGGCAGATGAGGAAACTGGCACAAGCAGGATTAAGTGACTCGCCCAGGGTCACACAGCTAGTAAGTGTCTAAGGCCAGATTTGAACTCACAAACATGAGTCTTCCTGACTTCAGGCCAGGGACTTTATTCACTGTGCCACCTAGCTGCCTCCTCCAGGTAGTGTAACCTCTATTTTGTGGATAAGGAAACTGAAGTTCTAAGGAAGGCTAAGTGCATTGCTCAGGTTTCACAGTAAGCAGAATTCTAAATCCAGCCGCCCTGATTCTATGTATAAAATTCTAACCACTACACCACACTGCCCCTATTAGGAAGATACTCTGTAAACAGTAAAATGCTAATGGATGTGAGGGATTTTCCCAATGCCACTAGATTATCTCCATGGTCCTCCCGCCCCACCCCCACAAACCCAGCAAATGGATGGATTGGTGGAATATGTCTATAGTTATAACAATGTAATCCCCTTAGGCCAGCTGGAGGTTGCTGCTGTAGATCAAGGTCAGGAAGGGCTCCATCTAAACAAGGGGCCTGGGTTTTCCAGTGATGAGTTCTTTAATGAATTCATCCCTACCCTTGGCTGCTGCTAACCTCCCCTCCCTCGCCTGAAACTCTTGCTTTCCTATTGTACCATGCAGCTTTCATCTATGGAGTGGAGGGAAGTAGCTTACAATATCGCTGATGCCCCCACGATTCAGTGCCTCAGATCAAAACCAAGTTCACGTGCAGACACAGATTGACTCTGGCGGCATCTCATTACTGTGGACCCCTAGTCTATGGAAGCAGGCTTGGGCTAAGGATGGAGAGCAAGCCTCAGATGCCAAGCAACACCGCCTTGCTGGGCCAAGCGACATCATTTCTCTCCAACACCAAGCTAAACAATGACGGCATAGCTCCCTGAATCAGTCTCTGGCCTCAGGAGACCATCTAGTTCAGTCCCTTGTCTCCAGATAGCTATTCATTCAAACTATACAAATTGGGCGGTTTCAATCTCGTATTTAAGGTTTCACAGGAATGGAGATCTCACAAGTTTCCTTGGTCTCCTGCTCCAGTATTTAATTGCCTTTAGCATCAGGGAGTTCTCCCTGGGAGTTAAATGAAATTTCCTTTGCCTGCTCCTTTCTCATAGCTCTATCATCCTTCATTGGAAGTGAAGTCACATTTTTAAGTTTCATCAACATCATGAGACCATGTTGACTTAAGAGCCTGAAAGTACAGATAGGGACTATGGGATTTGAAAGAAGATAGAGTTCCTGTTCTGCTTCTGCTCCCACCAAAGAATGCCATCATAATATAATTTTGTACTTTTTCTATTTATTTCAATTTCCCCCTAAATTGCTAAAGGAACAAAAGAGGACATTTTGTACTGATTTTTGGTTTTAGAGTCAGAATACAGACTGTCCTTGGTTCTGGGAGAAGGTGCTATTGCCTGACAGGACAGGAGCCTGGCACTGCTTTTTCTAGACCAGAGATAGTTATGCCAAACTTCAGAGCCCTAAATAGCAATTTTAGTACCTAGGGAGAGTGTTACAAAACAAGCCAGGGCAAGCAATAGGAAATGTACCTTAAATCAAGTTTTAGAAACAGATTCAGTTGCAGGGGGAGAGACTCCTGGGTCACCAACAATAATGAGCCTTAGAATATTGGGAGGTCACTTTTGGAGTGGCTGCCACCCAGGGAAGGGAGAAGAATGGAGGGAGAGTTTCACTTAGGGTGTGCCTGCCTACAGAAGGAAGCACACTACCTGGGAGAATCCATTTTAATTTATTATTCCTGCCAACTATGAGCCAAGCTTTACTGTTTCTAGATGGTGACCTAGTCTGTCTTCTGGATGAAGCCTCAGTCTGACCAAAGTTAAGATTCAGTCTGTCCCAGGCACCCGGCCTCCTCAGAGCTTCCTTGCCTTGGATGCATGGCTGTACCATCCCACTGGCAAACCTGGCTTCTAGGTCTTCATGCCTAGAACTCTAGGTCTGCTGGAGATCACCTCTGGCACCCCAAACTGAGGACAAACAACACAGAAAAGAAACAAACACTTCCATGCCCATTGATACGGAGCTGGATCAAAAAGAGAGAAGCAGCATGGTCAGTTCGTGGCATCCATGCTGGGCACAGCAGGTAGGGGTTCCTGAAAAAAGCACAGTCAAAAGTTAGATGGTGTAAAGATGACTCGGTCTCACCAGTTTTTAAAGATACAGGTAGCAGTTTTGGGCTTGGACCTGGGAATGTGCTTTTATAGGAATGAAACTGCACTATGGAACCTAATCTCCTTCTCCCCAGAGACTGAGATGGTGCAGATGGGAAGGAGGATGATGACCATACCTTGGACAGTCAATATTCTTTTGTAAAAGCTCCAGTTAATGTGACCTTGGGCAAATCACATGTCACAAGCAACTCTCTGAGATGAATGAATGAATAAAACAGATTCAGTTTGTGTCTGGGGATAGGCCTTCATCAGCAGATTGGATCAGGGGGTCAGTCTGGGTTCAAGGTCAGGGCTCAGTCTGTTACCAAGGTCAGGACGGTTCTGTCTATACTTAACATCATGGGTATAGACAGGCAGCAACAGATAGTGATACAGCATTAGATTCAAAATCAAGAAACCCTGGATTTCAATCTGGCTTTTGATGCTTGCTAGCTGTTGTGATTCTGGCAATACTATTTAATCCTCAATTTCCTCATCTATAAAATAGAGATAATAAATCATAAAATACCTACTTTACGTGTTTTTGTGAAGTTCAAAAGAAACTTTACATGCAATATACAAGGTATGTGTATATGTATGTGTGTATGTATATATTGCAAGGGCAGTCTTCCTCATGTAGCATTGTGTGGCATGAAGGGAGACAGAGAAGAAATCTCTAATCTCTTCTCCTCCCACCTTTCTCCAGGGCACACTTCAATTCGTCACCAGGAAGCAGGAAGTGGGGGACAGGGGCTTGGTTGCTCTGCTGCCCTCCAAGGGGGAGAGGGAGGACTGGGCTAGTATTATATCTATCTCTTCACTTAAATATTATTAGTTGAGGGGATGTGTTTTTCAGGGTCATACTAAACTTCGGATTGTTGTTCATTAACTACAGGAGGACCTCAAGTTTTATATCCAAGGCATGACCTCTTTCCCACCACGTATCAGTTCCACAACGAACACACATAGTAAGTAATTAAGAAACTAATTTATCCAAGTCCGTATGCAGAAGTCAGAGAATGTATACATGGGAGAATATAGATGAAGGACCTCTCTTATGGGAGTGAAATAACTCAACTAACCAAGAGAGAAAGAAAGTGTTCCAGATTTTACCCAAGGAGATGTTACCTGAAATCTCTCATATAGCAAGCTGAGGGTAGTGACTGGATGGAGAATGCCTGCTCCTCTTTTGTTGACTTCTTCCCAGAGACCTTTTCCTCAGCACCTTAATGGGAGTTTTCATCATCCATTTAATCTCTCAAAACTGGAACCCAGTGGGGCAGCTAGGTGGTGCAGTGAATAGAGCATGGCCCTGGAGTCAAGAGGATCTGAGTTCAAATTCAGCACCAGACACCTGACACATTTACTAGCTGTGTGACCTTGGGCAAGTCACTTAACCCCAATTGCCTTACCTTCCCCCCTCAAAAAAAAAAACTGGAATCCAGAAGGGTCTAAAATAACCACAGAACTAAAAGAGACTCAGAACTTGAAGACTGAAGAGCTCTCCTTTCTCCCACTTTCACCAACTGAGCCCCATCTCTCACACAGGTGGGAAATATTGATCTCTACCATCAAGGGGACAGCCCCATACCAATGGGCTTTGGGTTACATTCCTCCCCTGTGCCAAATTCATTGCAGTCTTTAGCAAAGCTCAGCTGGGACATATCCAAAACAGTTTAAACATAAGCACCAGCACTTTAAAGCAAGAAGGATGATTTTCCTGGCATTGTAGGTAACCACCCTTCAGTACTGACAGAAATAAAACAAATATACATTAACAGTACATGCAGTAGACATGGCACTGTACAGAGCATTACCTGGGAGGATACTGCAGTGATGCTATGCCTAATGACATGTAAGACATATAACACATGAACATTTCCAAAGTACATGCATATCCACAGTGCACAGTAATCAATAAAACACGGTTAGCTAACAAAGCAAAGCTGGCTAGCTGCAACAGTAACACTATCAATAGGCCTCTACATAAAATACAACTTAATTATAAGTAGCAGCATAGACACAAAACAATTAACAATCGGGCATTGCTATAGCATGAACGTAACACAAAACGCAGTCAGATAAACATAACAGTTGACTAAACAAGCATCCTCGAAATGTGGTAATTCACATATATAACCACAAACATACACGATACACATGAGACGTTTTTCAGATGGGCAGGCTCCGGGATTGTTGCCTAGATACACGTGTAGCTATATCTTCAGGTGTACTGATAATATCATAACTTAATCTAGTGATTTGTTGCATAGGCCCAATTCTCTTGTCGCTGATTGATCTCTCTGCTCCTAAGCCAAAGCTACTAGTTAGGATGGGCTGGCCATCAGGACCATCATAGACTTGGGACGGCAGCCATGCCAGACTGGCTGTTAATATATTCTTGCATCATTGATTGAATCTGTGCTCGAGAAGTCTCTCTAACAGTTTCGGGCAGAGAAGGAGTTGCCTCTGGGTTCAGTTCTCTTGCCCTGTGATAATACACAGTTTCCCTCTCTGGTGCATTGCTTTCAGTGCCCGTATATGGGTCAGAAAGTCTTAGTATAGCTGGAAACAGTCTCTTTTCCACTTCCTTTCTCTAGATGAATGTTCATCAGTTCTCTCCACCTGCTCATTAGAAAGTCCAACTAACTCTCCTACTGGCAATGGGTAGTTGCTGTGAATAGCCCTGAGAGAACTCCCCCTGTTTCCTGGGGCTATTTTGTAAACAGGCAAGTTGCCTAGTCTCTCAGTTACTTTGTATGGGCTTTCCATAGGTCAGCTAACTTGTGATTCCCTTGAATGCCAAGGTTTCTTAATAGAATTCTGTCTCTCTGTTGAAGGCCTTGGCACTGTACTCTGGCATCATAATGCTGTTTGTTTCTGTCATAGATCTTCTGAGTGGAAGCTAAGGCTGGTTGGCAGGCATCTCTTAGTTTCTCCTTCTGCCGAGAGATGTACTGAGTATGAGGAGCTGCATCAGTTCTTCATCTGAGGTACCAAAACACAAGTCAATAGGCATATGGGATTCTCACCCAAACAAGTATGGTGTAAAGCCTGGAGATCAAACTCTGATCTCCAACAATAAGAAGAGAGTCCCATACCAATAGGCTTTGGGACAGGTGTTACATATATAATAAGGAAGCAAGCAAACAAATAAATAAGCGAATGAATAAATGATTGAATAGAAATGAATAAATATATGTATATATACTACACACATACATACACCTATATTTACATGGTTATATATAGAATATACATGGGTGTGTATATACCATATCCATGCCTAGCTGGTGTACTAGATAGAGCCCTGGGCCATGAGTCAGGAAGACCTAAGTAGACATCTGGCCTCAGACACTGTGATTTTGGGCAAGTCATTTAGCACAGTGCCTGGCACATAGTAGGTACCAAATAAATACTACCTAATAATATTAATAATGGTAACTATAAAAAGACTTCTGGAACATCCTGTATGTCTACATACATGCCCTATGTAAAAAAATACACATACATATGAATAAATACAAATATAGGATGTTTCAAAAGTCTTAGTGTAGTTTTAACCTATTAAAGCTTACAACTTTGCTAAGAATTTTTGAATACCCTGTGTATACATCTATACATGCAGAATACAGGTATAATATATGTTTATACACTTATACACACCTACTTTACAAACCTTAAAGCATTATATAATTGCCAGCTCTTATTCTTACATTGTTACGAGAACCCTAAGTCAGAGAAGATAGCATGGTGTGGTTGACATAGCACTGGAACTGGGGTCAGAAGAATGGATTCATGTTCTTGTTTTGATATTAAGAGAAAGTGAATGTCATTTAACTATCCAGCTTCAGCTTCTTCATTTTGAAAAATGGGGATAATTCTGTAAGAGCTACCTACTTAGGATCATAGATTCAGAGCTGGAAGGGACCTTAAAGATCATTTAGCCAAAACCTCTCATTTTGCATATGAGGAAACTGAGACCCAGAGAGATGAAGTGACTTACTCAAGGTCACCTGGACAGTAAATACCAGAGCCGGTGTGAGAACTTAGCCATCCTGACTCTTCAGCATTCTTTCTTCTGTGTCCCTCCCCTTCCTTGATGAAGTTATTCTGAAGAGATTGTTTCACAAATAATAAAGGGCTATAGAAATGTGAATCATTCTTGGTCACCAGCCAGGTATGGGGCTGGGGCTAGGTCAGGCATTATTCCGTGGCCACAGTCTTGCCCTGCTCCCTCTTTGTGTTTGCTTCTTGTCAAGGCATCTGTCCAGTGACCCTTCCCCTTGTTTTACACCAGAGCATTAGCAGATGACTGACATTTCTATAGCATTTAACAACTTCCAAACACTTTATACTTATTATTTCATTTGAGTCTCACAATGACTTGTGAGGCCTGTGCTTTTGCCAGTGTTACAGCCGACACAACTGAGACTCAGAGAAGCTAACTGACTTGCTCCTGGTCACATAACTAGTAATATCAGAGGATGGATGGGAACCCAGGCATGTTCTCCCCATTACTTTACACTGCCTCTCATTTTACAGATGAAGAAACTGCGGTTCATAGTGACCAGAATTATTTGCCCAATATCACACAACTGTTTAATTATGGCAGAGTCAGGATTTTAATTAACATAATCACATGGCATAACAGTGAGAATAATAACTGAAATTTACATAGCACTTTTAAGATTCACAAAACACTTGATCCCTACCCCCCAACGACCTTGTGAGTTTTGAACTATAGACTATATTATTCCCATTTTATGGATGTGGAAAAAGTGAATGCTACATTCTTTCCATTGTACTGTGATGCCTTTTTTTTTGAGATAGTCTGGGAATTATTTAAATGGGCCTGTAGGGAATTAGTCTGGGGCAGAGGGACTGGGAACAGAAATTGTTGAAAATTGTCATTGTCATGATGTTGGTGTTGAAATAACCCAAACTATTTTAAGATATTATCTGATGTGACTGATGATCACCTCATCCTCCTTCTAAATTCTGTCCCCCCTCTATAATGGGACAGGGGGACCTTCTAGATGTAACAAAATTAAACTGTGATGTCAGAATTGAGGTAAGACATTCTTAGATGGTGGTCAGGCGGGCCTCCTAGCATCCTTCCTGTCAGACCACGTAGGAGAGACTGTGTTGTGGTGAACAGGGTATCTGTTAGGAGACCCAAATTCGAGTCCCAGTTCTGACACTACCTCGCTGTGTGACCTTAGGCAAATGACCCACTCTTTCTAGTTCGCCTTTGTGAAATGAAAGGGTTAGATTAGATGATTTTTATCATTCCTTTCTTTTCCAACATTTTTTAGTTTCTCTTCTGGCTGAGTGAGCCCCTATCCAGAGAGGCTTCCCAAATAGAATCTGGTCTTTAGAGCACCTCTGTCTGTCGCCCCTGGAAATGTCTTCCAGGCTGCTGTTTCTCATCTGCCATGTTCATTTTCATTTTAATATTAGGCAGAGGCCCCCAAATTGCATTTCCTTCCTGTTTGCCTTCTAGCTCATTGCTTATTCCTGTTCTTTCCCTCCAGCTATGGCAAAATGGGATGCAGCCATAGGCCACAAGCAAATGGTCCCTGCAGTCACCCTGGCTCAGTAGTTATTTCTGCTAGAGCCTGGAGGGCCTTTCCTCCAAATAGCTCTCCTTTCTTTATGCTAGCAGCATCAAAGTGTACAAGATAGAGAGGTGGTCCTAAAAGGCAGGAAAATCTGGGTTCAAATCCCATCTCTGACATATGCTGGTAGATATATCACTTAACTTTTCAATGCCACTGCGTCTCCCTGCACCTCCCTGTTCCACCCAGAGAATGGGCAAATAGGTGTTGAAGTGGATAGAATGCCAGGCCTAGAGGCAGAAGACATCTTCCTGAATTCAAATCTGGTCTCAGACACTTACTAGCTATGTGACCCTGGGCAAATCACCTAACTGTGTTTGCCTTAGCTTCCTAATCTGTAAAATGGAGCCAAAGAAGGAAGTGGCATTCTAGGATCTTTGCCAGGAAAACCCCAAATGGGATCCTGAAGACATGACTGAGATGACTGAATAACAACAAATCCCCCAGGAGACTATTAAAGAGTGTAGGTTGAAGAGTTGCTGCTGGTCTACTGATCTACATTGGCAGAAGGAGTCCCTCACTGGGGGTTCCCTCCACCAATGAAACCAAGGATCTGAGCCCCAACCCCCCAAAAACAGTAAAAAAAAAAATAAAGATGACTATAACATCACTGAAATTTTATTTGCACTGTAGACTTGGGCCAATGGGACTGATGTATTGTAAATGGCACCATATCTTAGGAAGGACAGTGATAGATCTGAGGAGTCCAGAGGAGGGTAAGCAATAAGAAGAGGGGACAGAAGACCATGATGTCATATGAGGAATGGATGAAGAAACTGGGGATATTTAGCTCAGAGAAGAGAAAATTGAGGAAGCTGATGATAGCTGCCTTTAGGCATTTGAAGGGCTGTCATAAGGAAGAGGGATTAGATTTGTTTTTCTTGGTCCCAGAGGGAAGAACCAGGAGCAGTTGAGTGAGAGTCACAGAGAGGCTTATCTGGGCTTTATGTGAGGACGAGTTTCCTAACAACTAGATTAAAGTAAAGACTGGCTCTATGATTTAATTGCTTTAGGGAATTTCCAGATGAAGATCCTCCCTCTACCTAAGCAGGTTGGCATCTTCTCTGTAACTGAGGTCCTGAATTGCCCAAAGCATTAGAGGTTAAATGTCTCGCCCAAGGTTAGACAGCTGGACTATGTCAGAGGTGGTACTTGAACTCAGGTCTATCTGCCTCCCAGGTCACTCCTCAGTTGTTGTTGTTGTTAGGTTGTTCAGTTATATCCACTCTTCATGACCCCATGGACCAGAGCAAGGCGATTCTATCCATGGGGTTTTCTTGGCAAAGATACTGGAGTGGTTTGCCATTTTCTTCTCTGGCTCATTTTACAGATGAGGACACTGAGGCAAACAGAATTATCTGACTTGCCCAGGTTCACACAGCTAATAAGCATCTGAGGTATGATTTGAACTCAGGTCTTCCTGATTCTAGACCTAGCTCTATCCACTGAGCCACCTAGCTACCTTCAACTTCTCAGTTACTCCATCCATAATTAAATCAACATTTACTAAGCACCTACTATATATCAGTACTAGATTATCCTGAAGGTCCCATAAAGCTCTAAATCCTATGATTTTATGTTTTTATCCTTATGCCCTTTAAGGGGCATACTCATTACTCCCCTTGATTGTCCTATACCTTATCCAAATGGGTCTGCTTATGCTCCCCACATTTTTCATGTGCCTTTCCACTTCTATGTCTTTGTTCACCCCATTTCCACTGCTTGGAATGCCCTGCCTGCAACATGCCCATCCATCAAAATCCTATCCATCCTTCAATGCTCAGGTCTCCCTGAAGTATTTTCTAATCTTTTCCCATTTGGTATAGTAGAGTGACAACTAGGTTTATATAATCAGAAGATCTGGGTTCAGATCCTGGTCTGTCACTCACTAGCTATGTGACCATGGGTCACCAATTTCCCAATCTCAGTTTCCTAATCTATAAAATGTGGATAATAATATTTGCATTATTCATCTCACAGATTCATTGAGAGGTTCCACTGAGATAGTACATGAAACTGACTTTTAAAGCCCTTAACCTATAGATATTAGCTAGTTCTTCTTTCTCCCTTCTCTAGTCACTCTAGAGTACCATATAATAATACTTTCTCATTACCCAGAAGCATCTGTGATTCTGTCTATGTGGGGAATTCCTTGTATCCACCCACCCATCTATAATTTAGGAGATTAGCCCTAAAAAATAGCCCAAGGCATCCAGTAGTTAAGATTGCTAAAGATCTCAGAGTTAGTAAGTTTCAAAGTCTGTATTTCAATAGCTCTCATATCCCTCATGATCCTCAAGATCCTTTCTAGGGGATCGCAAGGTCAAAACTATTTTCATAATAATACTAAGATTGCTTATTAAAATACTCCTCCCTTTTCCAACTACACATCTCTCTGAGGGTGGATATCCTTCATGTTCTTCAACCAAAGCACAGATTGAATGCAAAAGTGGATATGGGAATCCATATCTTTTAGTAACCTAGGCATTAAAGAAATGTGCAAAAATTTCTAAAACAATATCATTTTCCTTATTTTATTGTTTTGGAAACACAGAGTTATTTTCACAAAAATATGATGTTTATGTTAACATGTAAATGGGTTTATAATTGTGTTTTAATGTTCAAAATGGTAAATATTGATGGATATAACACTTAGAAGCAAAAGCTCTTAAAACAGTTCTCTGCTACGTGGCAGTAAAAAATATTTCCAGGAATGCCATTTTAGCTATTGTGAGGTCAAAGAAATACATAACAATTACATAGAAGGTATTCTCCATTGTACTTTTTATTTTGAACCTATCCTGAGGCTCTGAGCTGTGGGTAGGCTAGAGGTAGGGGTGGTTCTTAATAAAAAGTTTGAGAACTACTGTTGTAGCTGAACTAGACCTGCCTGCCTCTAAGCCCCTTTCTCTGTTTATTGTACCACCTTGGCTATACACTTTCTACAAGTCACTTAACCTCTGTCTACCTCAGTTATTTCATCTGTAAGATGGGTACAAAATTAACATGTACCTCCCAGGATTATTGTGAGGATAATATTTGTCATGCACTATGTGAACTTTAAAGTGTTATAAAAATTCCAGTTATAATAATAATATCATCATCATCATTTTATCTGCATACTTGTCTTATTTTTTCTGCTTGATTGTAAATTCTATGAGAGCAGTGACCATATCGATTCAACAGGAACATATTAAATGTCATCTGCCAAGCCCTGCAGTACATCCTGAACATTTAAATACAAAAAGGAAATCATTTCTGCCTTCTAGGTGCATACAGTCTATAGGGCTATTCATCTGAGATGAATAGGATGTTCTTAACTCAGGGTTTTGGGAACTTTAAAAAATATATTTTGATAACTATATTTTAATATAATTGGTTTCCTTTGTAATTATGTGTGTATTATTTTATGCATTTAAAAGTGTTATTCTGAGAAGATACAGATAGGCTTCCTGAGACTTCCAAAGAATTATTACATTAAAAAAAGGTCAATAACCCCTAAGTACAATGCTTTGCATGTAATAGGTTTTGGGTGAAATGGTTTTTGAATGAATGTTTCTAGGAGGCCTGAGACATTATACTAATGGCTGAGTATTTTAGGCTCTGTGATGGGGTGGGGCAGATATTCTGGTCAGGAATTATCCCTAGGCAATCTAAAATCATGTAATGTGGGTAGCCACCTTTGCTGCCTGCTTGGAAGTTAGTCATGAGGACCAAGAAGTTAGCAGCGTTGAAGATCCCAAGGTACCCAGTACATCCCAATCTGCTGAAGTAGTTTGGAATGACGGTGGGGCAGATGGGGGCAGGTGGCCTGAAGGAAATTGTGCAGTTTCACCAAGCACAGCACCTGTCATATCTTGTCTTCTTTTCATAACTTCAAAGATATGAAAGTCATAAAACTGAACCCGAGTGGGGTCAGGAGTCGCTGGCTCTTTGGATCGATGTTTAGTCATGTTTTGCTTCATTACCCTGGCACACATCTCTTTGGCCCCATCGGAGCTCTCCCCAAATTAATATTATTCAAATGAGGCAGCTGAGACAGAGCTGAAGAGATGACAACCATCAGCCCTCCCAACCACTGCTCAGAGCCTCAGGACATACTACAATAAAAAGTACAATGGAGATTGCCCTCTCTGTAATTGTTATATATTTCTTTGACCTCACAATAGCTAAGATGGCATTCCTGGAAATATTTTTTTTTTTACTTCCATGTACCAGAGAACTGTTTTAATGAACACCACAGGGTTTACTGATCACTCTTAATGAGTGAGGACCAAGTGTCCTGCAGGTAAATTGCTACCCATCTTTAGGAACAAGCCGATGGATGATGGCGAGGTAGGGAGTGATGGAGGAGTATGTACTTCTGCAAACTAGAGAACAAATACATCAATGTCCTTAATATTATCTATAATGGACACTTCAGGAGCCAGCCAAGACTCTGCCGTACCACTGTTTCAGCTCTTTCCAATCAATAATTTCAGTTACACTGAGATTTACTGGCTTCTATAAAACAGTTGCAGGGATAATATTCAAAGAAACTAATGTCATCTCAGCTAACAAAACAAAAGAGAAAAGCAAAAAGACTCAGTTGTGCACACTTTGAATTTCTCTTGGTTTCTTCTTCAAGATATTTTGATGCAACTTGATTGAGATGTTGCAATGTTCCATCTCAGCATATGTATGTGTGACCTTATACATCTATGTGTACAAACACGCACACTGTAAATCGACTAATTTCTTTAAAAAGTGAGGGCCAGTGACCCATGAGAAAAAAAATTAAAGACTGGTAGGTTAATAATAATAATGATAATTGGCATTTATAGGGTTGCAAAGTGCTTTGTGCCCATTATCTCATTTGAACCTCACAACACTCCTGCTATTTTTCAGTCCTTGTGTTTCTGATCACTAAGCATGTTTCTGAAGCAGATGTTTTCGTTCTTGTCCTTAGAATTTTGTTTTTGGCATATTCTTTTCATCTTGGGCTGACTTTTCTGTAGATTTTAGGCCAAGAGATCCTATCTAACCTTGCTTCTAAATTCTTTATAATCGGTTCTTCCAAAGCTATTGTGTATTACAGACTATTACCACTTTTCTTCCCCTTTACCACAAATTCTGAGACCTATGGTCCCCAAGGTTCTTTTCATTTATTTTGGAAGTTAATACTTCTTCAAAAAGGCAGCTAGGGGGCACAGGGGATAGATTGCTGGGCCTGAAGTCAGGAAGATGAGTCTTCTTGAGTTCAAATCTCAGACATTCACTAGCTGTGTGACTGACCCTGGGCAACACTTAACGTCGTTCGCCTCGGTTTCCTCATCTGTAAAATGATCTGGAGAAGGAAATGGCAAACAATTCCAGTTTCTCTGCCAAGAACCCCCTCCCCCATGGAGTCAAAAAGAGTTGGATACAACTGAAGCGACTGAACAACAACAGCTATACATTCAAAGGACAGAACCATTAGGGAAGGACAGTTGTTCTCATCTTTTTCTTCACATTTTGAAGAATTAAATTGTTTCTTAAGGCAAATAAAAAATGTACTATCTTCTCTGTATTAGTAGAGAGAAAGTTCTAGCATAATTGAATCCATTATTATTGTATCATATTTCAGGGCCAGGTTTGTGCTATGTTTTATGAACTTATCCCTTTCCTTCTCTTAGTTAGGTTATCACAGTCACACAATTGGAAAGTGGGAAGGGGGCTCGAAGGCCACTTAGTTCAAGTTGTAATGGGCAAAGAATCCCTTTTAAAATACCACCAACAAGTCATCATCCAGCTTTCCCTTGAGAACCCATGGTGCAGGAAAACCCCCTACCTCCAGTGCAATTTGGGATAGCTTTAATTGTTACTTTTTCCTTACCTCAAGTCTAAATTTGAAGTATATATTTGTAAGATCATTGATTCTTTTTCTTCTCTTGGCCTGCTCAAATGCCCTTTATCACACATCTCAACTTCTAGTTATACGTTTCCTCACATGAATGTATCTTCTTGATAAGCAAGACTACTCAGATTCTCTTTAATCCATACTTTTTAAAACAGATACCTACAATTTCAAACAAAATACCTTTCCAAAGACATACGCTCATCGAGAATCCCATCTCATCATGTTTCATCGATACCTATGAAATCTCTAGTTTATTTTGTTTATTACCTATAATTATATATTTATCTGTTGATATCTGAGGTCATGAATTTATTACAGCTTCTCTTTTTAGATATTGAATGATCATAGGATTACAGATCTAGAACTGAAAAGGACTTCTGTGACCCTCTTATCTAACCCGTTCATTTTACAGATGAGGGAAATGGAGATGTGACTTTAAATGTCATACTGATAGCATCACAGATGCGATCTGGACCTAGGTACTATGACTGAAGTGATTTTTCTATTGCCTCTGACTTTTCTTGTGAATTATTGGACCACTTTATGGATGCCAATCTTTATGGTACTTCTCCTGATTGGTATATGTGTAGTTTTCTCCCCCTTTCCACCCATCTCAGTCATCACATTCACAGGTTTCCAGACAATTATATTAAACTAAACAGTCAACATGCCCCCTATGTGACAGGTTCTGTGGAATACAAAGAAAGAAGCAGAAGAATAACTTCCCTCAATGAGCTTACATTTTATTGGGGGAAAACATGGTTATGGATAAATAACTATTAAATATATACGAAATGCAAAATAATTTTGGAAGGGAGCAAGAACCACTAAAACTTGGGAGAAGCAGGAGAGGTCCCATATTGGAAGCATCACTTAAGCTTGTCCTTGAAGGAACATGGTGGACAGCCCAGGCAAAGGAGTGGAGGGAGGAGATGGAATGTCACATATGGAGAACAGAAAACAGGTCAATTTGTCTGGAACCTAAAATGAATAAGGTGGAGTATCAAATAGTCAGTCTGAAAAGATATGGTGGAGCCATATTTTGGAGGGCTTTAAATGTCAAAGAGAGGAGTTTGAATTTTATCTTAAAGGCAATGAGGAGACACTGAAGTTTCTTGAGCTGGGAAGTAATATGGTCAGACCTTAAGCCTTAGGGACAGCCATTTGATAGCTGAACAGAGAACAGATTGGAGAAGGGAGAGGTAGGATGTAGGGAATCTAAATAGCGGCTGTTACAGTTGTTGAAGTGAGAGCTGATGAGGTCTTGAACTAAGATCTTTCAAGATTTCTTTGTATTATTCACACTTATTGGTTGTAATTTTGTCATAATATTCCATTTCATAAATGTATCTACATACATTTAGCCATTCCCCTATTGGTTTACATTTGGCTTGCTTTCAGGTATCTTTGTTGTTGTTATTGTTGCAATTGTATGTAATGACTTTTGTGAAAATCTCTGAATAAATGTCTCATTTTTATTTATTTTTGATAAAATCTTTGAGAAAACTTTTTAATAAAACCTATTTTAACAATGCTAGAATTAATGGGTCAATTTGAGTGATTGTTTTTATAACTTTTACTACATACTTCCACATTGCTCTCCAAAAATGAGAACTTGTAAAAGTTTGTAATTCCACCAGCAACGAATGAGTATTCATATTTTTACTAAAACTTAACTAGTATCTAATAAATTCATTATGTGATATTGTATATTACATTTTCACATGTTATATTTTTCCTCTATAACTTTAGGACAGGGACAATACGTTACCTAAACTTTTGTGTTTTCCACAGTGCCTAACAGTGCTGCATACAAAGAAGGCACTTAAATGCTTATTGAATGAAGTAGAAAAGGATAAAGGTAAAAAGGAAGCCAATAAAGAGAGAAGGAAAGGAAACAGAAAAGTGGTAAATGGAAAAGGTGAGGGAGGGAGGAAAAACAGAGAAAAGTGTGGAGTAGATGAGAAAGACAAAAGGGAATAGGGACAAGCAAAAAGGAAGGAGTAAGTAGAGGAGTTAAATGAAAATGGGGATTCTGGGGGTCAAAGTCACACTTTATCTTTCTTCCCAAGCTTTCCAAGAACCAGCCCAATGTCTGAGGGAAAGTCAGAGAAGATGTGTCACAGGTTCTAGAATAGTTTTTATATATTCAATGATCAACTCTCAAAATTGATCGTTCTTCTATTTCACGCTATTCTACCTCCCCCTTCGCTACTAGGGGAAATGATCCATATCACACTTCTTTAAAGTGTAGTTAGGCTACTGTAATGCTACTGTGGAGCGTAATTGTAATAAGGCTCTGACCTGCTTAGGGTGTGCGGTATGCATTCATGGTAAGAGTATTGGTTTATTTTTTTAAGCCAGGCCTTATTAGGTATAACCTGCCCTGGCCAAGAACCCATCATTCTTATATCCCAAGCTATGATCTTAAGCAGTTTTCATATTTTTCTTGAGCATTGTAATGAAATAATAAAAGCAATAGTTTTGGGAAATAGTCTGGAGATGGCAAATAGGATAGATTGGAGAGAGGAAACTCTGGAGGCCAGGAAATCAGTGATAAATCCATGTAGAAATGTCTATCATGTAATTGTAGGCTCAGGCCTAGAAATCTAGGGAGAGGTTAGGACTTGATGTATAGAGATTTGGAGGACAACTTGGTGGTGTAGTGGTTAGAGAGCTGGGCCTGAAGTCAAGAAGGCTCATCTTCTCTAGTTCAAATCTGACTGGGCAAGTCACTTAACCCTGTTCGCCTCTGTTTCCTCATCTGTAAAATGAGCTGGAGAAACAAATGGCAAACCACTCCAGGATCTTTGCTGAGAAAACTCCCAAGATGGGGTCATGAAGAGTCAGATATGACTGAAACAACTGAACAATAATAAAATACAGATTTGGGAGTAATCTGTATATTGAGATAATAAGTGAAATCTTGAGAGTAGATAAAATCAAAGGGGAGAATGTAGAAAGAGGGAAGGATTGAGGACTGAACCTGGGTGATGTCAACACCAAGGGGAAAGAGCAGGGTTTCTTTATTGTTTCTGTGTCATGGACCCCTTTGGCATGGACCCATGGACTCCTCAGAATAATGTTTTTAGATGCATAAAACCCCATAGGATTACAAAGGAAATGAAAGATTAGTGAAAATAAAAAGGTAATTTTTCCCCCATCCAAGTTCATGGACCCCACGAGATCTACCCACATTCAGCATCCTGAGGGAGAAGGATGATGAATAAGGGAAGACTAGAGGGCACAGTCAGAAAGGTGGGGAGAGAAATGAGCAGTGAGTAATGTCACAGAGGGGAGGGATGATCAATAGTGTTATGTCCTGCAAGAAGGTTAGGGAGGATAAGAAAGGAGAAGAAGTCATTGGTTTTAGCAATTAAGAAGACACTGGTGAATGTGAAAAGATAAATTTCAATAGAGTGGTGAGGTCAGAAGTAGATGATTACAAGGGATCTCTAGGAGGAAGGAGGTAGGAAAGAAGTGGATGCACTAAATGTAGATGAATATTTCTGGAAATCAAGTAGGAAAGGGGAAGGTAGGAGAGACACAGCAATAGCTCAAGGGGATGGCGGGTTCAAGGGAAAGTGTTGTTTGTTGGTTTTTAAAGACAGAGGAGATAGAGCATGTTTGTGGGCACTGGGGAAGGAGCTAGTCGAAGGGGAGAGATTAGTGATGAGAAAGAGAAAAAACAGAGACAAAAAATGATTGACAGAACAAAGTCCTAGGGAAGATGGGAGGGGACAATGACAGCAACAATAATACTAACTGGTTTACATATCGTTTTAAAGTTTGCAAAGTGCTTGACATAATTACCTTACTGTCTTACCTTCTTCAATATCTTAACAATCTTGTAGGGCAGGTATCGCAGGTATCATACTCATTTTATGTAAGAAGAAAGTAAAATTGATAATGTTAAAAGACCTCTTGGTCACATGATGATCAAATATGTGTTCCAAGTCCAGCATTCTATCTACTGTGCCACACTTTCTGGAATGGTTAGTCCTGTCATCTGCTAAGATTGGATCAAAGTAAGACAATGTGTGCAAGGATAGAGGACATTGGTAAAACATGGAAGACAGGTTCTGGGGGACCTCAGAGCAGATAACTGGAATCTACTAAATTGGTTAAAATATGAAATCACCTAATTCTTTGAGGCAGATTGGAGTGAGAGTGGAACTGTAGACCTGAGAAATTTGGAAACATCTACCATGAAGAATATGATAGAGTTGATCAGAGATGGAAAAAAAGTAAAATAATTAGTAGGGAATTTTTAATGGACTTATTTAACACCATTTTATGATTTCCTCCAATAGTACTCAGCAGTCTACGAATAAGAAGGAAGGCAGGTAGTGGATGTGACTCAGGATGAGCAAGGGAGGAAGAATGAAAGGATAAGACGTAGAGGTTCTTAACTTGTGGGTAGTGACCCTTTTGGGGGTCGAACAAGGTCGCCTAAGACCATCGGAAAGCACATATTTCCAATGGTCTTAGGAACCAAGACACCGCTCCTCTGTCTCCAGGCTGATCCACCCACATGTAGATATGCTCACATGCGAATATTAAAGGATTGTGGCATTAAGAAGGTTGAGAACCACTGGATAAGAGTTTCATGGGTGGAGGACAGTTCCTTACTGAAATGCCTAACAAGAGGATCAAGATTGTGAAAGAAGGGAGTAAAGGCAGAACAAAGACCATGAGCTGGGAGAAGAGGAAAGGATCATGAACCTGGGCATCATAAGCATAAGAAAATGTTCAGGAAGAATAAGGCGTAAGAAGAACAGAGAAGGGGATTTCAGATTTCTGGTTTCATGTGTGGAAGTAGTTTCTGGTGATTATCAGGTTGAAGGCAGGACCATTTCTGTGCAAAGTAGAGGTAGAGTGGAGATGGTCATGAGAATTGAGGAGCTTGGTGGACTGGGGAAGCCAGTTCATAAATAATTGTAAAAATCCTTGGGTCCCTACTTGTCATGAAATTTTGGTACAACAGCCTCCTGGCTTCTGTCATTGGCCTGTCCTGCAGCCTTCTCCAGTTGTCAGGCTCAGGAAACCAGCCTTGGACAAGACCCCACCAGGTGCCTCTTGCCTTTCCAGGGTCTTCTCTATGTCTGTTAGGCACTGAGACACCATTATTTCTGGACCTGGCTCCTCTTGCTCCTGCCTGATGTGAGGCAGATATCTTAGGACACAGACCACCTCCCACCATGAGGTTGGACCTCAAAGGAGAATCTTGAACAGTCTAATCACATGCTTCCCTTAACAGACCTCTCTTTCCACAAATACCCTACCTGATTATGTTTCTCCATAAGCATACTCTTACTCTCTTAGACTCTTCTTATTCCTGTGATTCTAAACCCTTGCCTAATAATGCACAATCCCCTTTCCCCACCCTCATTTGCCCACTCTCTTACTCCCATCCTCCTTAGGTTTCTTCCTCAATGTCCCACTTCAGATCTTCCTTTCTCTTTTATGATGCCCTCCAGATGTCAGTCCATAATAAATTTCTTTTCACCTTAAACCTCTTTCTTTCTTATTTCTTCCACTTTCTGGCACCCCCTGAGACATGGTTCTCTCCTGATGACAATATCTCCCTCACCACCATTTCCGCTGCTGGTTCTGCTTTCTCTCATGACTTCTCTTCTCATCCCCGTATTGGTGAAGGCAGAAGAATTAAAATTTCACTTCCTGTTGTTCCAGACTCTCCCTCTTCTGTCATCGACACCATCACTCAGCACCTTCTCTTCCTTTGAGGTTCATACTATTGCCCAGTCCACATTATGTGCTAGCCATCCTGTCACTAAGTTTGTTACCTGGTCCACATCCTGCTGGATGTGACCTATTACACCAGTGGACGTTGTTCTTTCCTAAATGAGGTCAATGCCTGACTTATAGTCTTTCTGTCTACCCTATGTCCTGCCCTCAAATTAAGCGACTTCAACATACATATTGATGCTCCCTCAGATACCCTAACTTCTCAGTTCATCGATTTACTCAATTCCCATAACCCACTCCCCCTATATTTCTCCTCCCCTTCTCACCTAAACTCCTCGAAAAAGCCATTTGCATTAGATATCTCCACTCTTTTATCACTCCCTTCTAAGCCCCTTCAATCTGCTCCTAACTTCATCATTCAACTGAAACTGTCCTCAACCAAATTAACAGTGAACTCTTAATTTCCAAATCTAATGGCTTTTTCTCAATCCTCCGTTGTGGTGTCTCAATGCTCTTCTACTTGATACTCTCTTGTTTGATCACCTCACAAACTCCCATGATTTCAGTGATCATATCTATCCAGATGATTCCCACATCTCTGTATCTAGCCCTAATCTCTCTTCTGAGCTAGTCTCATATCACCAACTGCTTTTTGAATGTCTTGACCCAGATATCATACATGCATCTCAAATACAACATGTCCAAAACAGAGCTCTTTACTTCTCTCCCCAAACCTTCCTCTCTTATGAAATTCGCTCTTACTGCTGGTCCACCATAATTGTTCCAGTACCCAGGCCCACAACCTTGGTGTCATCTTAAACTCACTCCACACAACTTAGACACTCTCTTGTCATTTCTACCTTTACAACAATTTTCATGCACACACACACACAGATATATAAAGATAAGGTATCAGAACCAAAGTCCTCTCTCAAGCTGAAATGCCAAACATCCAAACTCTACTGTAGAGAGTGCAACTCCAATAAGCTGGCCACATTGTCTAAATACCAAAAGTACGTTTGCCTAAAAGACTATTTTGTGGAAAACTCACACAAGACAAGTCCTTATAAAGAGGTCAGAAGTCATACAAGGACACTCTTAAGGTCTCTCTGAATAACTTTATTATTGATTGTGAAACATGGGAGATTCTGGCATGCCCATGTCAAAGAAGCCACCATACTCCATGAGCAAAGCAGAATAGCAGTAGCACAAAGGAAATGTGAGATAAGAAAATCTGAAGACATCTCCATCCCAAATATTCAAATGAACTGTTTGTGTCCAATCTGTGGTAGAGACTTCTGAGCTCATATTAGACTGATTAGCCACAGCTGAACCCACTGTATTCTGACCTCAACATTGTGATGTCATTAGTTTACTTCCAGTATGAAGGCCAAACAATATATATGTACATAAACTTATGGGAATATATGTGTGTATACACATATGTACATTGTGTACACACACTAGGAATATATATAGATGTGTGTGTGTGTGTGTATATATATATATATATATATATATATATATATATACACACACACACACATAAGAGCTATTGTGAACTCAGTAGTAAGATTTAGGAATGAATTGTGTTAAGTAAGATACATATATATATGTAAATACATAAATTATATATCTATGTTACACACATATATACACACTTATAAGTGTGTCTATATCTATATATACATCTATTTCTCACAGCCTAAATCAGGGTCTTACCATCTCTTATCTGGATTGTTAAATTTTAATTTATTTCCTTATCTCAGTATCTCAACTCTCTTTCCATTCTAATCCATCCTCTGCTTAATGGCCAAAGTAATCTTCCTCACACAGGCAGGCAGACAGGTAACAAATATTTATTATACACTTACTACATGCCAGGACCTG
The DNA here is from genome assembly GCA_028646515.1 of Pseudochirops corinnae. Taxonomy (NCBI): domain Eukaryota; kingdom Metazoa; phylum Chordata; class Mammalia; order Diprotodontia; family Pseudocheiridae; genus Pseudochirops; species Pseudochirops corinnae. Next base: position 228,575,712 of record CM053585.1, on the reverse strand, counting down.
TGCTTAAGTACTAGGGATACAAATATAGTCAGTTCTGCCATACACTTGTGGTAAAAACATGAATTTGTTCCAACAAGAATGATGTATTAGGTAATAATTTGAGCAGAAATCTTATTCCCAAATTTGCTTATGCCCAATTTCATCTGTGAGAAGCCAGAAGACAATGAACCATACCTAACCACATCTGCTGTTATAACTTTCTGTCAGATTTCAGATAAACCTTCTTCCAACATTCTAATAACTCACAAGCTATAACCTTTCTGAGGTCCACTTCCACAAGACAACTTCAGGTCTTTTCATGAAAAAGTGCCATATTTATTGTATCTCTCCTGGTTTAGTGGGAGCTATACACTCCACCCCCATATCTCTCCTTCCCTCATTTTCCACCATAGTCCCAAATTGCTCTACAGAATTGGTTGAATCAATTCACAACTCTACCAATGGTGCCTTAGCATCTCAATTTTTCCATATCTCTTCCAGTATTTGTCATTTTCCTTTTCTGTCATATTAGCCAATCTAATAGGTGTGGAGTGGTACCTCAAAGCTGTTTTAATTTGTTTTTCTCTAAGGAATAGTGATTTAAAGCATTTTTTTCATATGAGTATAGATAGATTTGATTTCTTTGTCTGAAAACTGTCTGTTCACATCCTTTGACCTTTTATCAATTGGAGAGTGACCTGTATTCTTATAAATTTGACTCAGTTCTATATATATTTGAGAAATGAGGCCTTTATTAGGAATACTTGCTGTAAATATTTTTCCACAGTTTTGATTACTGTGTATTTCCCTCCATCTTGTCTCCACCTTTTATCCTTCTCTCTCTCTCTCTCTCTCTCTCTCTCTCTCTCTCTCTCTCTCTCTCATTCTCTGTCTCAATCTCTCTCTACCTGTCTTTCTTCAAAAGTGTTTTGCTGGGGGCGGAGCCAAGATGGTGGTGTAGCAGCAGCAACATATCACAGCTCTCACATAGCCACCCCAAAATACCCATAAAATATGACCCTAAACTAATCCTAGAACTCCAAAACGCACACAAATATACTTTCCACTAAAGTCAGCTCGGCTACGAGGAACCATATCAGCACTGCGAACCAAAACCAGCCTGGCCTGAAGCCCTGGCTGAGCCCCAGGGGCGGCTGGACGGGAGGAGCCTTGGAGCCTCGCATTAGCGGCAGCTGCGAGCAGCGTTCAGAACTAGGTCAGTGGAACTTGTGAAATCGGGGGAGAAAAGCAGTCGGCCAAAAGGCCTCCAGGCTGGAAAGCGAAAGGCAGAGGTTTTGCACCCACTTCCATGTTGCAGCTTCCACGCCCAAAGCCTGCAGACAGCAGGGGGACTAAGCGATTGTTCAGAGGCCAAGTGCTCTCGCATCGAGCGGCCTGGATCCGGATCATGGTCTTTGGCCTTGTTCCCGGAGTCTTCATTATCCAGTGAGCCAGAAGTAAGTAGGAAAGGGACTCAGCACCTTCCTGAGAGCTACGGCAGCCGGGAGGACCCCATTGATTTGGGACAGAGCTTTCCCAGAGCCCCACAGAGATTTAAAAAAAAAATCATGGACTGACCAACCATGAGTAAGAATAAGCATAAGAAGCAAAGTAAAAACAGCAACCAAACCCTAGATTCCTTCTTTGGAGAAAAGAAAGATCATGGCAAAGAGAGGGAGGAGGAGAGTTCAGCCAGAGCTCCCCCACCAGGGGCCTCCAATAAACATGAAGAATGCCTTAAAGCTAGAGATGAGCTGAAGAAG
>CM053585.1:228515523-228573470 GCA_028646515.1 Pseudochirops corinnae | reverse complement strand
GATTGGGGGGGGCAGGATAGGAAGAAGGGACATGTAATCAGACTCTCACGGTGTGCTCACTATGGAGAGGTTCTGCATGGTTTCACATGTTCAGTCTGTGTTTGATTGCTTGTCCTTCCAGTGGGGCTGGGTGATGAGGGAGGAAGAGAAAGAATCTAGAATCTAAAGTTCTATAATCAAATGTTATAAATATATATCTATATATGCAATTATTATTATTATTATTATTATTATTATTATTATTATTATTATTAACTTCATCCAACTGGAACTTGAAATACACAGGCACTGTGGTTGGGAAATCCATCCTGCCCTACTGAAAAGTCAGAGGAGTGGGGGGGAAGACATAGGAGAGAATAGGCTGGGGGAGAGGGGATACACTGGGATAGCTGTTTTGGGGTGGTGGATAGGGCAAAGATGGGGAGAAAATATGTAACTCAAAATCTTGTGGAAATGAATGATGCAAACTAAAATGAAATTAAAAAAAAAAAGAAATCATCCCAAATAATAAAAAAAGAAAAGAAAAGAAAAGAAAAAAAAGAAATATAACTTTAATAATGTTTCTAAAATTGTGCTGGAAGTGGAAATAAAACTTTCTGGTCTGTGAAAAAAAAAGTCTTTTGCTTCTGTTTCCCCAAATCTGTTCTCTCTTCTATCAGTCCCCTCTTCTCTTATCCTCTTCATCTCCTATTTTCCTGTAGGATAAGATTTATTTCTCTGCCTAATTGAGTATGTATATTATTCCTGCTTTGAGTCAATTCCAATGAAAGTAAGGTTCAAGTGATCCTATCTGTCTCCCCCATCTTCCTCTCTACTGTAAAAGCTCTTTTGTGCCTCTTTATGTGAGGTAATTTACCCCACTCTACCTCTTCCTCCCCCTTTCTCCCAATGCATTCCTCTTTCTCACTCCTTAATTTGTTTTTTCAGATATCCCATCATATTCAACTCAAACCTGTGCCCTCTGTTTATGTAAATGATTTCTAACTGCCCAAATAATGGGAAAGTTCTTAGGAGTTCCAAGTATCATCTTCCTATGTAGGAATGTAAACAATTTAATCTTACTGAATTTCTTATGATTTAATTTTCAGGTTTATCTTTTTATGCTTCTCTTGTGTCTTGTATTTGAAAGTCAAGTTTTCTACTCAGCTGTAACCTTTTCATCAGGAATGCTTGAAAGTCCTCTGTTAATTGAATATCCAGTTTTTCTCCTTGAGGATTATATTCAGTTTTGCCAGATAGGTGACTCTCAGTTATAATCCTAGGTCCTTTGCCCTCTGGAATATAATATTCCAAGTCCTCCAGTCTTTTAAGGTAGAAGCTGCTAAATTCTGTGTTATCCTGACTGTGGCTCTATTATATTTGAATTGGTTTTTTTCTGGCTGTTCACAATATTTTCTCCTTGACCTGGGAGCTCTGGAATTAGGTTATAATACTCCTGGCAGTTTTCACTTCGGGATCTCATTCAGGAGTTGATCAATGAATTTTTTCAATATCTCTTCTAGTTTCTTGTTGTAGAATATTAAAGCAGTTTCCTTTGATAATTTCTTGAAAGATGATGTCTAGGCTCTTTTTTGATCATGGCTTTTAGGCAACCCAATAATTCTTAAATTATCTCTCCTAGATCTATTTTCCAGGTCAGTTGTTTTCCCAGAGAACTAGTTTACATTTTGTTCTATTTTTCATTCTTTTCATTTTGTTTTTATTGCTTCTTGATGTTTTGTGGAGTCATTAGCTTCTACTTGCCCAATTCTAATTTTAAAGAATTATTTTCTTCATTGAGCTTTTGCACCTTCCTTTTCATCTGCCCAATCCTACCTTTTTAAAAAAAAATATTTATTTATTTTAACTTTATTAATTAATTTATTTTTAGTCCTCAACCTTCACTTCCACAAGATTGTGAGTTCCAAATTTTCTCCCCATCTCTCCCCTCCCCCCCACCCCAAGACAGTATGCATTCTGTTTACCCCTTCCCCCAATCTACTGTACCTTCATTCATACCCCTCTTCTCTTTTCTCCTTCTATTTTCCTGTAGGGCAAGATAGATTTCTATACCCCATTTCCTGTATATCTTATTTCCCAGTTGTATGTAAAAACAATTTTTAACATTTGTTTCAAAAACTTTGAGTTCCACATTCTCTAATGTCGTCTTTCCCTACCCACTGTCACTGAGAAGGCAAGCAATTCAGTAGAGGTTATAGCAGTCATGTTGTGAAAGACTAACTATATTTCTGTCTATCCTATCCCACCCCCCATTTATTCTATTCCCTCCTTTGACCCTGTCTCTCTTCAGAAGTGTTTGCTTCTGATTATCCTCTCCTCCATTTGCTCTTCCTTGTATCATTTCCTTCTTCCTCCCACCCCTTCCCCCCTACTTTCTTGCAGGGTAAGATAGATTTCAGTTTTATTTGCAATTTTTTCTCTACTTCTCTTCGTGGACTTTCAAAATCCTTTTGGAGCTCTTCCACGTCCTGTGACTAATTCATATTTTTCTTGGAGGCTTTGGATGTAGGAGCTTTGACTTTGTTGCTGTCTTCTGGTTGTATGTTTTGATCTTCCTTGTCACCAAAGTGAGATTAGTTTGATACTTTCCCTGCTGTTTTCTCATTTTCCCAGCCAGTTATTTGACTTTTTAGCTCTTTGGCAAGGTAGGACTCTGCTTCCAGTGTGGGAGGTGTACTATACCAAGCTTCAGAGGTTGTGTGCAGCTATTTTCAAAGATTCTTCTAAGGACCTGCAAATTTTCAGCTCTTCCAAGGTGTTATGATCAAAGTAAAGGTTTTTACTCCTTTCTTGGCCTATGCTCTGGTCTGTGAGTGATCACAAGCACTCTTTTCTGCCTTAGAACTGTGTGGAGGATTCCCTCTCCACTGCTGCCACAAGCTCTGCCACACCAGCACTCCTCCTCACCCCAGGACTGCCACCTAGGACTGCCACCCAGATCAAAGCCCAGGCAAAGCAAGAGAATCCTGCCTCAGTGCCAGCAAAGAGATCCCTACAATCCCTCTCTGAAAAGCTGCTCAATCCCCGCCACCATCTGTGGGCCAAGAGCTCCACAAGCAACTGCTGCCACTGCCACCAACCCTGCCCTGGGGCTGGGACTAAGGCTAGACCCTGCTCTTCTCTCACCCAAGTCTTACAGATCTTTCCTATTGACCTTCTAAGTTGCCTTTGGTGTTTTTGGGTTGAGAAGTCTAAAAATCACCATAGCTACCACTGATTCAGTGCCCTGAGGCCTGCTCTGGCCCATCTGTGCTGGCATGGCCCATGCTGGACTACACTCATCTCTCAGACTGGTTCAACAAACCTTTCCTGTCAACCTTTCAGGTTGTCTTCGGCTGGAAATTTGTTCCACTCTGTCATTTCATGGGTTTTACTGCTCTAGAATTTATTTAAAGTCATATTTTAATAGGTATTTGAAGGGGTTTAGGGGGGAGCTCAAGCAAGTCCTTGTTTTTACTTCACCATCTTGGATCCACCCTGCCAATTCTCCTTTTGAAGGGCCTCTCTTCTTCAGTGAATTTTTGTATATTCTTTTTTCCATTTGGCACATTCTGCTTTTTAATGTGTTCTCTTCATTGGGTTTTTGTGTCTCTTTTATCATTTGGTCTATTCTGTTTTTTAAGGTGTTATTTTCTTCAGGATTTTTTTTGTGTCTCCTTTTCCAAACTGTTGATTCTTTTTTCATGATTTTCTTGCATCACTCATTTCTTTTCCCAATTTTTCTTCTACCTCTCTTACTTGATTTTTAAAATCTTTTTTGAGCACTTCCAGGACTTGAGAACAAGTCGCATTTTTCTTTGAGGCTTTAGATGTAGCAGTTCTGATTTTGTTGTCTTCTGAGTTTATGTTTTGATCTTTCCTATCACCATTTTCCCAGCTTATTTCTTGATTTTTAGCTTTATATTAAAGCTTGACTCAGCTCTCAAGGTTGAGGGGGCACCGTCCCAAGCTTTATTTTTTTGTGCAGCTGTTGGCAGAGCTGGTTCTGAGGGGCTGGGGCCTGTAAATTTTCAGTTCTTCCAAGAGGGCATAATGAAAGGCACATGTTTACTCCTCTCTTAGTCTGTGGTCTGGTCTGTGAGGAGCAATAACAAACACTCTTTTCCATGCTGCTACTGTTACCAGGACACCCATTCCCTTGTAGCCACAAATCTGGTGTGCTAGTGCTTCTCCTTTCCCTGGAACTATGACCCAGGGCTGCAACCTAGATCCAAGTATGGGTAATGCAGCAGAGTCCTGTACCCAGAGCCTGCAAAGGGGCCCCTGTAAGAAGAGTGAGTAAGGGTGGAATGTTCCCAGGTGCTGAGAGAAGATCCCCTGCCAGAGGACGGCAGATTTCACTCTCCTGTCTTCTCTCCTTATTCTCTCAAGTTCACAAATGCCACCTATAACCTCCTCTCCCCACCCCCTCCAAGGTCTGATCTCAAATTAGTTTCTTCTTTTTCCAAAGTGGGAAGAGCTACAAATTTGCATGGTGGTAGTGGTGGGGACATATATAGCCACAAACAGGTTGTTACATTATAAAGTCCTCTTCTTGGTGTTTAAATATCTTCATAACTGGCCCCTTCTTACTTTCCTATTCTTCTTACATTTCAATCTCTCCCATGTACTCTAAAATCCAGTTATTCTGGCTTACTTGCTCTGGTTCCAATGCAACATTCTATTTCCCATCTCTGAGACTTTTAACTGCTTATCTGCCCTGCCTAGAATGTTCTCTCTTCCCCTATGCCTCCAAGCTTCCCTGACTTCTGTCAATATTCAACTCAAACGTCACTCTCTTTTTACTTATTTATTTCCATAAAATTACATTTTATTTTATTTTCAGTTCCAAATTATCTTCTTCTCCCTTCCCCCTCCTCCACCCATTAAGAAGGCAAGAATAATAAAACTCATTACAAAAATGTATAGACAAAACAAATTTCTGCATGAACCATCTTCCCCTCCCCCCACCAAAAAAAGGTAAGAAAAAGAAAGAAATAGAAGAAAATATGCTTCAATCTGCGTTCTAGTTTATCAGTTCTCTACCTGGAAGTGAATAGATTTTTTTCATCATGAGTTCTTTGGAACTGCAGTGGGTCGTTGATCAGAGTTACTAAGTCAAAGCTGGCTATCTCAACAATACAGCCATCGCTGTACACATTATTCTCTTGCATTGACTCCACTTTGCATCATTTCATACAAGTCTTCCAAGGTTTTTCTGAACCATTCATCCCTTCGTTGTGTCTTAGAGCACAATAGTATTCCATCACTTTCATATGCTATAAATTGTTCAGGCATTCTCCAATTGATGAATATCCTTTCAGTTTCCAATTCTTTGCTACCACAAATAAAAAAAAAGCAGTAAATATTTTTGTACATATGCATCATTTTCCTTTTTCTTTGATCTCTTTGGGGGTACAGACCTAGTAGCAGTATCATTGGGTGAAAGGATATATATCTAGTCTAATAACTTTTTGGGCATAGTTCCAGATGGCTTAGAAGGCCTGGACCAGCCCACAGTTTCACCAGCAATGCATTAGTGTGCTTGTTTCTCCAAATCTAACTCAACATCCATCATTTTCCTTTTTCGTCATCCTGGCCAATCTCCTGGGTATAAGGTGCTGCCTCAGAGTTGTTTTCATTTATGCTTCTCTAATTCTTAGTGTCAAATACTACTTTCTGCAAGAGGCATTTTCTGGTTCTTCTCCCTATAACCCCAGTGCCTTCTATCTGAGATTATCTCCCATTTATTTTTTATATATATTTTACATACATAGTTGCTTGCATGTTGTCTCCTCCATTAGAATGTATGTGAGGTCCTTGAGAACAGGGACAGTATTTTTGCCCTTCTTGTATCCCTAATACTTAGTACAGTGCCTGGCTCATAGTTAGCACTTAATAAATGCTTGTTGACTAACTGGCTCCTGTATACCTAGTTATTGGTTTGTAGTTTCCCCATTAGAAGTCCCCAGGAGCAGGAACTCGTTTTGCCCCCCCCCTTTTTTTTTTGTAAACTCAACATTCAGCACAATTATTTAAAAATAATTTCGACTGACGGATACTTGGGCTTCCTAGGCCACAGTCATTCGCCTTTCTTTCCTTGCATCCAAGGAAACATCTGAGTAAGGAATATTGTCCAAAAAAGATCAACATTTATTTCCAAAGCCTAAAACATCGTAGAGACAATTGTTGACACATCAAGTTTAATGAGCTGGTGGTAGATTTTAGAATGTACTTTTATTAACACTGTACGCTATCTCCCCTTCCCCACCCCCACTCCACATGCCATGTTCAGTATCCCAAGTCAATATGATTTGTTTAAGCTTGTTAAGATGACTGACAGTCTGGTTATTATTTCTGCCCTCCAGTGACTGGCCTTCAAGCGGATATTATTAGACCCTCACACTGGCTAGTTTGGGCTTGAAAAACACCCCTCCTTGAGGAAGGTTTATAGATTATGTTTTCTTTTCTGGAAATAATGGACATTTTTATTGTTTTCGAAGAAAAAAATCCCATAATCGAAGCACAAATAGAATGGGCATTTGGCTCTTTAAAAGAATGTTTCTATAAGACGAGGGGCATAATCAAGCACCTTTTAAACTGTACTTATGAATCACACTCTATAACCAGAGTCCAGAGGTTTTCACTCATGCACAGAGTAATGGCTTCTGAAACCAAAACTCGGCTTGTTCACCTAATGGTTATGGAAGCTGGAACTGAAGATTGACATCTCATTGAGTTAAACAACTCTTTAAATTGTGGGATGTCATCAAAATCTGGGAGTTCCTCTTAACATAATAATGCTTAACTCCCCCTGCCCCCAAGAATAAAGCAGTAGAGGGAGGGGGGAAAGTCCTTTTACTACAAGGCAAAGTTGTGATCTGTGCAGAAAATCAAATCAAAATGGTTTTCAGAAAATTGACAAACTGAGCTAAACTTTATTTAATTTAATCTCAAAAAGGATAGCTCTGGAAATAACATTGTTGGCTATGTGCACTGGAAAAATCAATGATACAATTTTTGTCTTCTTCCTTTTTACTCCCTTGCCATCCAGCCCCATAATAAGTCATTTTGACTGGCCAAACAACTGGCAATCCTGCTGGCCCCCTTCTGTCTCGTCAGTCCTGGCCCCAGAGGTATCAGAGAAGAGCCTGTAAACTCCTTCTCCTCTACTTGCTGCTGGCCTTTGCTGATTTGCTACTTTTTCTTTACAAATTTGTGACAGCCTCATACACTTTTCCATTCCCTCTTCCCAGCCCCTTTTGGTTTGAGTATCAGGTGAGAGGCCCAGGCAGAAACTGTTCCAGGCCTTCCCCTTTAGTGCAAGATACAGCCAAAACTGTTTCCTGGAAAGAAAAGGTCATTAGAAAGTAAGCTCCTTGAGGGCAGGTACTATCTTGTATTTGTATCTCCAGAGCTATTTATATTCATGCACTAATACATAATAACTCACATTTCTAAAGCCCTTTAACGTTTGAAAAGAATGAGGCAACATGGTAGAATGGACAGAGAACTGAAAATGGAGTCAAAGGACCTGGGTTCTAATCCCACATTTGAAGCTTACTCTATGATTTTGGAAAAATCATTTAACCTTCCCAGGTCTCAGTTTCTTCCCCTGTAAAATGAGGGGATTGAGCTAGATGGCTTTTGAAATCCATTACATCCATCCTTGGATCTGTGATTATATGTTCTTTCCTTACAACTCTATGAGACAGGCAGGAAAAGACTTCATTTCACAAATGTGGAGACTGAGATTTGTGGAGGTAAAGCCCATCTGATGTCACTTTCCAAATCCAAGGCCAAAACATTACTGGCTAAACTACAAAGTCCCAGGGTAGGTCCTGTGCCCTGAATTCTTTCTCATACCCTGCCCTTTCCTCTCACTTGAGACCTGATGCTTTGAGAATAGGGAAAGAAAGAGGAGGCAGAAGAAGAAGGTGGGAGTCCCTAGAGTACTTGGAATGAGTGGGCTAAAACGGAACTCTCTAAAAGGAATAAGGTGGCTCGCTTCAGCCTGTATATATACATATATATATATATACACACACACATATATATACACACACACACATATATATACATACATACATATATATATGCATCAATCTATTCTCTCTCTCTCTGTCTCTCATCTGTTTTTATCACAGAATATTTGATCATAGAAGGACCCTTAGAGATATAGTAACTTAACCTATTCATTTTACTAGAGTTAAGGAGGGTTGAGGGAGGAGGGAAAGGAAATAAGTCATAGACAGGTGACTTGTTCGGGATTATGGTAGAGCTAATATTCAAAGCTTGGACTTGAAACCCTCCACTAAGCTGTGCTAGTGAATGAAAGCCTTGTTTACTCTAGGGACAAGGCAAAGAACTTCTATCTTTTGGCAGCAGCTCCATCCAACCCTCAGGAATACTCCATAAGACTTTTCAGATCTCTCTGTTTTATCCTGGCCTGACCATTTTTGAGACAATTGGCAGGAAAGAGCAGAACCTTAACCCAAGATGGAGCTGTTGTACGAACATTGAGTATTAGGTTAAGCACATTCCAAATAAAGATGGGAGCCCTTCCTGATGCAGGACTGGGTATCTTCTCTGAGAAACTTGTCTAGCTCTGGCTAGAATCTGCCCTTCAGACTTCTTGCTGTGAGTGTAAGGTATCTTCCAACTTTGAATCTGTGGTCTTCTGATCCTTGAAAAGAGGCAACTATAGTACACTGGATGGAGATCTGACTGTGGAGGCAGAAAGACCTGAGTTCAAGTCCTGACTCTAACACACACTAGCTCTGTAAGTCACTTAACCCACGAAATTTTCTTTTTTCTTTTTTAAAGTTACTAGTTATCTTTTTTTCTTTTTTCTTTTGGTGGAGCAATTGGGGTTAAGTGACTTGCCCAAGGTCACACAGCTAGTAAATGTTAAGTGTCTGAGGCCAGATTTGAACTCAGGTCCTCCCGACTCCAGGGCCAGTGCTCTATTCATTGTGCCACTTAGCCTCCCCCCCCTCGCCACCTCATAAAATTTTCTAAAACTAAATTGCAAAAATTGTTGTCCATCTCTTTGCTAGCAGCAGTTTTTCTACCTGGAATTCTCTTTACCAATGAAATTGAAGGTCTGGATCAAGGAAGGAAAAATCCTTTTATAGAAAGCTGGGGTTTCTTCAGAAGCAGAGAGGCATAAACTATTGGCCAAGGGATGAAATACAATGTACACCTACTCAGCTTTTGGCAAGCCACTTGAACTCTTAGGGGTAGAGGAGAGTCTCAGTTTCTTCATCTGTAAAACAGGAATAATACTTGAACCACTTTTCTCACTGTGCTGCCGTGAGTGACAGTGCTTTGTGAAGCTTAAAGCAATATATAAATGAAAAGCATTTTTAAAATGAGAGTGTTGATGATGATCTTTAAGGTTCTGGTTGAGTCAAAACATTTGCAGTTTAGCTTAGAGATTGTCTGTTCTAGCCCCTTCCTATTACAGATGAGGAGACCCAGTGAGGTCCAGAGTTTAAATGATTTGTTCAAGGTCACCCAGGTAGCAGGGCCTGAGCTTGACCCCACTTTTATTGGCTCCAAATTCAATGACATTGAGTTTTTGCCATTTCTGCTCCATGTATTTGGTGGTGGAGTGAAAAGATGAGGAAGTGCTGTGTCTGCACCAAATAAGTTTCCTGTGAAGCAATGATATCTAGGGGGAAAGCCTAAAATAACTTATGGGATCTGAAACAAGCTGTTTCCCTCTCCTGGCCTCAGGATACCCAAGTATAAAATGAAGGGACCAAGTCCTAGCCATTCTTTATCTCTTAGGCATGGTGGCTAGCATGGTACTGAACACTATAGAGATGGAGAAACAAGACAAGGTAGAAGGAATGAAAGTTTGAGATGATCGTGTTTATAAGAAATATGTGATGGGAATCAGTGTCATGTAGGGCAAAGGATGTTCTCCAGTCTAGTGAGTCAGATGACTTGGCTCCCTTGTCATCTACTAATTGGGTAACCTTGGCAGGTTATATCTCAGTTCCCTCGTCTGTAAAATGAAGGGCTTGGAAGAGGTGATCTCTTAGCTTCTTCCTGGCACCAGGTCCCATGGTTCTAAACAGCCAACAAGTTTCAGAGGTTCCAGGTTGAATTCAATTCTTCAAGCACTTGTTGTTGTTGTTGTTATTGGTCATTTCAATTGTGTCAGACTTCTTATGACCCTATTTGGGGTTTTCTTGGCAAAAATACTGGAGTGGTTTGTAATTTCCTTCTCCAGATCACTTTATAGTTGAGGAAACTGAGGCAAACTGGGTGAAGTGCCTTGCCCAGAGTCACACAGGTAGTGTCTGAGGCCAAATTTGAATTCAGGAAGATGTCTCCCTGACTTCAGACCCAGCACTCTATCCATTGAAATATAAGCACTTATGTGGCATCTAGAGTCATAGGCTAAGAATCAGAAGAAACTCAGAGCTTAGCACAGTACCTTGCACCCATTATGGGCACTTATTATGTGCAAAAGCATTGTGCAAAACTCTGGGTTTCTTCTGATGCTTAGCCTAGGGCTCTTTCCACTGTTTTCTCCTGAGAGGGTTGCATTAGATGATCTCTAAGGTTCTTCCTAATCCTAATAGTCCAGGTTGAATGAAACATTTCTGGAAATGTTTTATGGAGGAAAAAATGAAAATTATGTATACTATGTAAACTTCTTTATAATTAAAACCTTGCGAGAATAGATTCAACAAATTCAAATTCCACCTGCATTATTCAATCACACAAGACTGTGTTGATGCTGGAGATATAAAGACAAAAATGAACAGTCCCTGCTCTCAAGGAGCTTACATTCTGCTTGGGATGGCTAGAGGTGTGGTATGAACATAAATAAACAGAACGTCACTTTATGGGGGACAAAGGAGATAAAGACAAAGTACTCAAGAAAATTTGAAGAGGGAAAGAACACTTTTAGCTGGTGGAAAGTTGTTAACTTGGGATCCAGCAGCCCCCAATTTTTCTGTAAACTTGGATGGGAAAAAATACATCTTATTGCAATGTAATTGACTTCCTTTGTAATCCTATATATTTTATTTTCTCCATTTAAAAGCACTATTCTGAGAAGGGGTTCATAGGCTTCATCAGATTGCCAAAGGGCTCCATGACACACAAAAAGTTAAAACTCCTAGCCGCCATAGAATGGTAGGAGTCAGGCAAGACTTCATGGAGAAGGTGGCACCTGAGTTACACCTGGAGGGAAGATAAGGATAGTGGGGATGAAGGAGTTGTATATTTCAAACATGGCCTAAATGGACGTATGGATGTATGGAATGAAGAGGTGGGATGTTCAGAGTAGGAAATAGTTTGACTGAAGCAGAGTGAATGAAGGGGAATAATGATGATATGACATAAGGCAGGAATGGTAGTTTGAAGCCATATTTCAGAAGACTTTGGAGGTCAGATTGAGGAATTGATATCTCAAACTACACCAGGTAGAGAACCATTAAAGTTTTTGGAGTAGAGGAGTGATAGGATCAGACTTGGGCTGTAGGACATTATCTTGATAGCTATTCCAAATCTCTAAGTCTCCATAGACTGAAGGGGGGAAGACCAGTTAGGAAAATAGCATGATAGTCTACATGAGATGTGATGAAGGTCTATTCTAGGCTATTGGCAGAATCATATAAGTGCATGGTTGGAAAGGACTTCAGAAAATGAGTCCAACCCTGTGACCCCAAAGAATCACATCACATATACACATTTACAAACATCACAGTTTGTACATCAGAAAGACACTAAGCTGTCTTTCAGTCTTTTATCTTTCACTTGAAAGTCTTGAGTTACTAAATGAGCTCTATAAACAATTACATATCTTTATATATTTACAGCATCTTCTTGAAGTCTACCAATGAAGAGACACCTACAGCTTCATAAAACAGTCTACGTAATTGTAAGGAAATGTTTCTTCTTATATTCAGTCAAAATCTGTTTCTGAAATGTCTTTCCAGTGCTTCTAATTTTGCCTTCTGGGGCCACATAGCAAGTTTAATTTCTTTTCCATATAGCTGTCTTTTAAATACTTGAAGTCAGTGATCATGGTCTGTACCCATTTCACTCCTCTTTCCTTTCTTCTCCCTCTTCAGTGGTTCTTCATTGCCTTCCAGTTAAAATTCAAACTCCATTGCTTAATATTCAAAGCCAAGAAAGCTTGAGATCTCGGGACCTGATTTTGGGGGATGTGTTGGAGGAAGGGAAGATAAATTACATCTCTAAAGTAGCCAATCATAGGGCTTGCCTCCAATGCAATCACATTTACCCCTGCCCCTAACATTTGGCCCCTCTAAATAAGAAAGAGTTCCCTTTGCCCTCTCTCTTTTTTATTTGGAATATGATAGAGTGAGTCTTGAAGGAGGAACATGTGTGTATGGATTGTGATTGACGTTGCAGATTTCACTACATTACCTCTCCCCACCCAACCTACCCCTCTTTTAAGCTTATGTGTTATTGTTGAGGGTATATTTTACTTCCAGTCACTCAGGCTCAGTACTGGGGTGTCTCACTCTCCTCATCCATGTCTCTACTCATTTGCTAAATCTTAATTATTTCGACCTCCTTCATATCTTTTGCATCTTTGTCTTCTCTCCACTCACACAGCTATCCCCCTAGCACAGAGATCACCTCTCACCTGCACAATTACTATAGCCTCCTAATTGGTCTTCCTGCCTCAAATCTCTCCTCTCCAATCTATCTTCCATGTGACGACCAAAGTGACTTTCCTAGACTACAGGTCTGACTGTGACATTCCCATATTCATTAAATTCCAGAGGCTCCCTACTGACTCTAGGGTCAAATATGATTTACCCTGTATTTCATTCCTTTTCTATTTCTACTTTTTTTTTTGTTTAAGTTGTGTAATACGATGAGGATAGGAATAATGTGATTTTATTGATATAGGGAACTCCTGGTCCCAGGAACAATCTGTTCACAATCTATCATTTTACTTTGTAGATGCATTATACATTATTCCATTCCATATACACTTCTAAGGACTAGAACAGGGCAGCCTTCATCCAGTAGATCCAGGATGAATTCAGACTCACAAGTGGGCTTCTCTTATCACCGTCTTCCTTCCCTTCACTGGTCTAGGAAAGGTAATTGGAATATTCCTTGTTCTCCACCATCACTTCCAGATTTTAACTTTGGCCTCCTTTATTCAGTAACCTTTCCCCTTTTTAAGTCTCCTCAATTAAAAATTTCCACCCGTTCAAAATTATGGTAGCTGTAGTAGCATACTCTCTCTTCTATGGTGGTCCCTTCTTTCTTAAGGAGTATGGAACCTGGCTTAACATCCTCCATTCTTACATAACACCTGCCTTTGTGTTAGAAGACTTTAATATCCATGCAGATGTTGCCTCAGACTCCCTAACATTCCATTTCCTCAGCCTCCTTAAGTTCCATGACCTACTCCTTCACTCCACTTTATCCACACATAGAGATATTTAGAGATTGGCATTACCTACAAGTGTTAGACTTCCTTAATTGGAAACTCTGACATTCTCCTATCTGACATTTCGTCATTCTTCCTCTCCGTGTGCTTTCTCTCTCCTCCCTCAAGGAGGCTTCTATTCCTTCCCTCCTTCAATACTTTCTCAGGATATTACTTCTCTGATTTCTTCTCCCTCTTCAACTTCAACCCAGTAGTTAGCCATTTAACTTTACCTTCCTATCTTTCTTTAAGGTTAAGCTCATTAATCTTCTGCATGAAGCCTTTCCTGGTTCTCCCAACTGCTAGAGTACTTCCAAGCTACCTTAGGTTCAACTATTTCATCTATGTATGTATTGACTAACTCTGTTGTAACCCTAGTTTCAAAGCTCATTCGTGTGGGGCTCTCTCCTCATTGGTAGAGACCAGTGCTCTGTGCCTGCATGAGGGGTGAGGTGGGATTGGTAAGAGCATGGGAGATGAGGGTGCCCAGTTCTTTGAATCATTTGAGTCTCTTCAGCCTCTTCAAGTTTCTTTGTGCTTTGGAACTTTTTTGGGCAATTGTAGCTTCCAGCTTTGAGAGATTTGGAAGATGCCAGCTCCACTTCAGGGAGCTGAAGGGAAAATAAGACTCTGGGAAGAAGCTGACATGAGAAGAGCTGGCAGTCTCCATTGTGCCTCTAGGCCCAACTTGCTCTACTAAAGACTTCAGTGAATTTTTCCCTTTGGCTGCATTCTGGTACTCTCTCTTGGCTGTGATGTGTTACCTTGCTGCCAATAGGAGATCTTCTTCCCTCTGCATTGTCAGGTATATATTCTCCTATATCTATATCTATATCTATATCTATATCTATATCTATATCTATATCTATATCTATATCTATATCTATATCTATCTATCTCTGTGTCTGTGTCTGTGTCTGTGTCTGTATCTGTATCTGTATCTGTACCTGTATCTATATCTGTATCTGTACCTATACCTATATCTGTACCTATACCTGTATCTGTACCTGTATATCTATCTATCTATCTATCTATCTATCTATCTATCTATCTATCTATCTTTACCTGTATCTTTACCTGTACCTGTATCTGTATCTCTATCTATCTATATAGAGATATATACACAGTTTTGTGTGTGTGTGTGTGTGTGTGTGTGTGCTTTCTCTAATGTCTGTTTTGCTATTAAACTAGATAAATGAATTTTTTGTTATGGACTATGTGTGTTCATTGTATAAATAGTATTTAATAGGAAGGGAAGCCTTAGATATAAAGCTTTGAGTTCTGCTTCCCATAATTAATGAATAGCAATCAGAAACTTATATTGAACCTGGAAACCACATCCCCTAGACTAATAATATTTAGGGAGCCAGATAGATACATTCTAGCTCAGCACCCCTTCTTTCTGAGGAGAGCAGAGCAGCCAAACTTCTAGTTCCAACCTCCTACTTCCTCTCATGGCAGGAAATCAAGTCTCCTTTGGAGAAGGGTAGAGAGAGAAAAGCTAGAGATAACTATTCTGCCTCTCTTCGAGCCACACAATGACATCGCCATGCTACATCATATTTACTGTGTATATATTTTTATATGTACTTACTTTCCCCATTAGAATATAAGCTCATTATGATTTGGGTTATTTCATTCTTTGTAGTTATATTCCTAGTGCCTAAGGATACAGGTGCCTCAAACCTAGTAGTCAGTTAATAGCTACTTGCTGATTGATTAATTGATTTAGTCCAACCAAAGTGGTTGTGTTCTTCACACACAATATTCTCCCTCCTATTTCTTTGCTTCTGTGCTGGCTTGTCTTCACCCATGGTACAGACTTTCCCTACCTCTATGTCTGGAATCTCCTGTTTCCTTTGTAGCGTTAGAGAGTTACCTAGACAACTGAGAAATTAAGTCACTTTCCTGGAGTCATGTAGCCAATATGTTTCATAAGTGAGACTTGAACCCAAGTCTTGCTTCTCTTCAAAGGCAGTTCTCTATCTACTATGCCATGCTCTACAACATACATAATTATTAGTGCTGTAGTGCATTCACATAATTTATAACTAATTATATATATACATATTATATGTACATAATGTATACACAAGTATATATATAATTTATACGTGGTATATATATGTGTGTGTGTACATATATACTTAATGTACACACACACATATATGTATAGTGATAAAAAATCAAGTTGGAAGATCTTTGCTCTAGGTTGATTCTGC
The DNA here is from genome assembly GCA_028646515.1 of Pseudochirops corinnae. Lineage (NCBI taxonomy): Eukaryota > Metazoa > Chordata > Mammalia > Diprotodontia > Pseudocheiridae > Pseudochirops > Pseudochirops corinnae. The sequence continues at coordinate 228,557,828 of CM053585.1, read as the reverse complement.
TCTAGCTCTGATATTTCTAGATCAGCAATGAATATTTTGCATCCTCAGACTTCTGTCTAAGATCTTCTTATTGTTTTGAATTAGAGGATGGGATAAAAAGGTAAGCAAAAGAAGAAAAAAAGAAAAAGAACAGATGTTTAGCATCTCCCAGCATCCTTGCTTACATCCCTCATCACTGTTTGCTGAGCTGTCCGTCAATATCAATCCATCCTGGAACAGAATAACCATCATCACTTAAGATTATTGATGGTTGACCCGGTTCTAACGGGCAGTTTAGTGAGCCTGTGACATTGGAGAAAGGAGAGAGAGTAGTAGCATCTTCTGCTTACGTTTTGCTGTGCCTCATAACTATAAAGGAAACCCAATTAGTACACAATGTGTGCATATGTCCATCTGTTACATTCTCTGGAGGAAGTACTTTACCCATCCTTAACCAAATTCTGAGTTGGGGATAGATTTATGTTAGGCACCATTAAAAATGTTCATTGATTTCTTTTACTTTTACGTATTTTGTTTCCCACTTCTCCATATATCCCTCTGCCTCTCTTGCCCAGAAATCCACCCTTATATGAAAGAATAAAAAAGAAAGAAAAAAAAAGTTTAGAAAAAACTAACCAACACATCAGCAAGTCTGACAGTATATTCCAGCCCTTGGCTCCATGGACCCCTAAGGGGCACATACATTTATTTTCTAGATGGGTCTATAAACTTGGATGGGAAAAACTACATATTTATTTTCACTAACCTCTGACTGAAAATTAGCATTTCCTTTCATTATAAATTTGAAACATTATGCTGAAAAAGGATACATAGATTATAGCAGGTTATCAAGGAGTTTCATGACATGAAAAGGTTAAGAATTTCATGTTTATGCAAATATTACACATTCATACTCCAGGTTCCTTTCACCCTCTGCAAAGAAGTGAGGACAGTACACTTTCATATCTCTTCTTTGGGACTAAGCGTCATCATTATGGTTAAATAGTCATTGAATAAGCAATTATTAAGCATCTACTATGTGCCAGGCTCTGTGCTAAGTGCTGGGGATATACACAAAGGCAGAAGACAGTACCTGCCTTCAAGGATCTCACAATCTAACCAGAGGGCAAGATAGAACTTGAAAAAATTCACCGATAACCTCTTGAAAAAGATCCCTAAAAGAAAACTCCTAGGAATGTTAAGGAGCTCACAATTTAATGGGAGGGGGGAATTAATAATCAAATATGTACAAATAAGCTAAATACAGGATAAATAGGAAATAATAAAAAGAGGAAAGGCATTAGAACTGAGAGTAGTTTGGAAAGTCTTCCTAGAAGGTAGGATTTTAGCTGGGACTTGAAGGAAGCCAGAGAGGCTAATAGTTGGAGCAAAGAAGGGAGAGCTTTTCAGGCACGAGGGACCACCAGAGAAAATACTGGGTGTGGAGAGATGAGTCTTGCTTTTGGAACAGTCAGCAGGCTAATGTCATTGTTTCTTAGAGTAACTGGTAATAGATAAGGTGTAAGAAGAAAGGAAAGGTAGAAAGGGCATAGGTTATGAAAAGCTTTGAAAACCAAACAAAGGATTTTGTATTTGATCCTGGAGGTGATAGGGAGACCCTAGAATTTATTGAGTAGTCTGATGTAGTCAGACTATATTTTAGGAAAATCACTTTGGTGCCTGAATGGAGGATGGATTATCGTGGGAGAGACTTGAGGCAAGCAGACTCCACAGCAGGCTATTGCAATAGTTCAAGCATAAGATGATGAGGTCTTGTACCAGAGTGGTGACACTATCAGAGGAGAAAAGGGGACATATTAGAAAGATGTTGCAAAGGTAAAATTGACAGGCATTGGCAACAGGTCAGATATGGGGGTGAGAGATAGTGGGGGGGGTGTCTAGGATAATACCCAGGTTGTGAGCCAGAGGGACTAGGAGAATGGTATTGCCCTTTAAAATAACAGGGAAGGTAGGAAGAGGGGGTTTGTGAAGAAAGATAATGAGTTCAAGTTGTGGACATGTTGAGTTTAAGATGTCTGTTGGACATATAATTTGAGATTTCTGAGAAGTTGAAAATATGAGATTGGAGGTTAGAAGAGAGGTTAGGGCAGAAGAGGAAGATTTGAGAAGTATCATTCTAGAGACAGTAGTTAAATCTATGGAAGTTAGGGAGATCAAGTGAAGTAGTATAGAGGGAGAAACGTAGGTGGCCCAGAATAGAACCCTGAGGGACACCTACGATTAGAGGGAATAACCCAGATCATAAGCCAGCAAAGGAGACTGAGATGGAGTTATCTGATAGGTAGGAGAAGAACTAGAAGAGATGTGGTGACTTGGAAACCTAGAGAGAAGAGAGTATCAAGGAGAAGAGGGTGATCACATGGCCAAGGGCTGTAGAGAAGTCAAGGAGAAAGAGGATTGGGAAAAGTCCATTGGAATGGGAAATCAAGACATCCCTGATAACTTTGGAGAGAGGAATTTTGGTGAAATGATGAGGTCAAAAACTGGATTGTAATGGGTTAAGAAATGAGTGAGAGGAGCGAAAATGGAGGAACCTATTATAGCCAGCCTTCTCAAGGAGTTTAACCACAAAGGTTAGAAGATATATAGGATGTTAGTAGAGGTGGAAAGATCAAGTGAGAGTTTTTTGAGAATGAGGGAATATGGATATGTTTGTAGGCAGTAGAAAGGAGCTGGTAGACAGAGAGATGGAAAATAAGTGATAGAGTAAGGATAACAGAGGGGGAAATATGTTGAAGGAGATGGTATAGAATAGGGTCACTTGAGCAGGAAGAGGGGTTTGCCTTGGTATGGAGTAAGAAGACCTCTTCTTGTGACTCAGGGATGAAGGAAAAGAAAGTGGCAGAAGGAATCTGACTGATATAAGATGAGGAAGGAAGGATAAGATGGAGCTCTTGATGAATGACTTCAATTTTTTCTTATAAACTTGAGGCAAGTTTCTCTACTAAAAGGGCAGAGGTGAGAAGGAGCTATGGGAGATTTGAATAAGGGTAAAAAGGTTTGGAAAAGCTGCTGTGGAGAGTGGGATAGTGAGTTAATAAGGGAGGTATAGAAGGATTACGTAGCAGTAGTAAGGGCCCAGTGGAGGTTGTGTAACATAAATTTGTAGTGGACCCAGTCAGAATGGTTTCATGATTTTCTCCTTCATCACTCAGTAGCATATGTCTAAAAGTGAAGGCAAAACTTGTGGAAGGTGGGAGTAAATCAGGGATGAGGCTTGGCAGGATATGATTAGTGTGGTGTGATAAGGGAACCAGAGACTCAAGAGAAGAAGGCAACGAAAAGTGAATTGATTCACCAAGGGCTCAAGAAGGGGAAAAGACTAGAGAGTGACTAGTACAGAGGTGATAGGCTAGAGGACAACCAAGAGTTCAAGGGACTGGAGGTCATGATGTGGAGCAAGAATAGAGTTTGGTTTGGGAAGGCAAAGAGAGAGAGATAGAAAGCCAATAGATTGTGATAGGATAAGGGAATTTCAAAGTTCTTCAATATGGAGGCGATGCATTTGTGGGAGATGGGATTCAATGATTTCCTACAGAGTTCAGAATCACTAGGATGTATAGGATATGACCAAGTATGAGACTGTTTATCAGAGAGTTAAAAATGCTACTACTCTTCCCAGAGGAGGCCAGATATCAGACAGGAGACAAGTAAAGTAGAGATGAAAGACACTTGATCAAATGGTCAGATGGGTGGACCCTGTCAGTACTCCTCTTCTCTCTGAAGGCTAGGAATTAGGCAGGAGAGAGAAGTCCTACTCCCTACTGACTTTCTTCAAGGGAAAAGAAGACAGAAGTTCCAAGGTCAAAGATAAGGTCACTCCTTTTGGAATCTATAGACTCCCTCCATGGAAGGCAAGAAATCAGACTAGCAGCAGGAGATGGGCATTACTTTATGTTAACATAGCTGGAAGGCACCCAGATGTCCTCTTGCAGTCTTCCCTCATTAATTTTCTAATTAAAGGGGCCATCCCTTGACTTACTTCTTAAAGAGGCCTATTTACTAAATGGGTGTTACCACAGTCTAAGTGAGTATCTGAAAAGACTTTAGTGTAAAAGGTTCAGATTGCATCCTGGGTCATCTTGAGTCATCCTGATGAATTTCTGGTCACTGGATCCAGATGGCTCTGGAGGAGAAAGAGGCTGGTGACCTTGCCTCCCTCACTCAGATCAAAGTGAACTGCAAGTCATGTCATCATTTCCCTGATGCCATGGTCCTCTTCAAAAACACAACAACCTGTATCCTTCCCTTAGGTGATGTGTGCATCAAGAGATGGAAGGTATGGTGGAGATCAGAAGAAGGTATCAATTCGCTTCTCATCTTAGGCTGGAGAGCAGGCAGGAGCAAGAGCACATAGCAGTCTCCAGAGCAAAGTATATTGTAGTTGGGGCACTCAGCCTGGTCCTTACCACCTACCTGTAGGGGTCACATTCAGTAGGAGATGGGAGATGCACTGTAGTGGTCAGAGGAACACATGCTATTCATTTTCAATTTTTTCATTCTTCCCATTTACATTATTGTAGCTTTGTATACTGTTCTTAGTGATTTTGTCTCTTCTCTTTTTTAATACTTCCTCTAAGTCTTCCCTGCTTCTTTATATTCCTCATGTTTCTTTTGGCATAGTCATATTTTATTACATTCATTTACTACAATTTATTTATCCATTCCTCCATCATTAGGAAACACCAGTGGCTCTGAACTCAGAGAATCTGGGTTCACATCACACTGCTAACATTTACCAGCTATGTTATCTTGGGCAAGTCACTTAACCTAGGCCTTAGTTTACCCATCAGTAAAATGAGGGGGTTGAACTAGATGAGTTATGAAGCCCCTTCCAGTATTAACTCTATGATCCCATGCTGTTATGATCCTAACTTTTTTTCATTACTTTGCTAGTATAAAAAAAGTGCTGCTTAAATATTTTGCAATATATAGGAACTTTTCATCTTTGACTTCCTTAGGGCACATGGTAGCCACTTTGTCATTACCTCGTTCTGAATTGCCTCATCTCTATTGTCCAATATCTACCCATCTTTCTGCCCACAGAATTTACCTTCAGCTTGGATATGGACAGAAGGCACCCTCTTCTCCTCCTTGTTTCTCTTCTTTCCTTCTCATTATAATCCTGTTCTAATCTCTTTATGGACTCAGAACCTAAGGGAGAATCAAAATTATTGATCCATCTGATTTTTGCCTCCTGGATGAGAAGTTCTGACAATTCTACACGCTTCTCTCCATCTACAAAGCCAGATTATTTGCAGGCAACAGCATGAAACCTCTTCTGTGTGAGAAACCACTTTATGGGCTAATACAAGGCAGGATTTTATTTAGTTTCACATTAATTTGGTGGCAGAAGAAAGGAAGTCACAATTTTTCTTGATTCACAAATATCAATAAAAACCACCTAGCGTTCTGAGAAATTTTCATTGGCCAGCTTTTCAAAGGAACCAGCTAAGTCACATATATTCAGGGCAGAGCTTCCCCGCTACTATTGTGTTCTATTATTGAAACAGACCAGAGACCATGTTTGCCATCACTTAAAGAATTCCATGATGAGGTGCTAAAAATGAGAAGTAACATTTACCTTTAAGGTGATTTATCTATGTATTTATTTTTTTTTTAGTTTATATTTTTGTTTAAAGTTTTGAGCTCCAAATTCTATACCTCCCTCCTTTCCACCATCCCCCCCCCACTCAAATGGTAAGCAATCAGATATAAGTTATACATGTGCTTTAAGGTGATTTAAATCCATGTTAAGATAGTGTCATAAGTCTACACTGCCTTAAATGAAGGTAGTCATAAAATCGGTACCTAATTGATTTATGTCAGCCCTTGCTTTTAGGAGAAGGATGGTTCTGGGTGGAAAATACAATATGGGAAGCAGTTTAATTTTTTTTTGATTAACCTTTCTCTGGTAGCATGTAATTGTATTAGTAATCGGAGTCCTTGGAGCAGAATCTCAAACAAAGGATTGGTAAGATAGAAGATGGAAGAATGCTGACTTCACAATAACTCACTGCCTTCCTAAAGTGATTATATAAATAAATTCAAGCAATATTTTCCAAGACGCTGGAGTCTGATCATAAAGGCGTGAGGGGGCCAGGAGCCTCCACGTAGTCTCTGGTTGGCCTGCAGTAACTGATTGCCTGTGGTTGAGAAGGGCAGTCCCCGGGTGGTGAAATATCCAATCTTTCTGAATTATCTGTCAATGTTCAGAAATTATTGAAGATAGGCTAGCTTTTCCAGCAGGGAGCAGGGACATATTTGCTTCATCTAGCTAAGCAGAGTGGTTAAAATGGAAACACTTCTGCTGTGACCTTACATCGAAACCCAGATGGTTTGTTTGGGTCACTTGGTGGTAAGGGACAGGGAGACATGCACGGGGCTGTCTGAAGACTGACAACTTCATAGGTCCTGTGGAACCACAGAAAGCAGGAATAAAGCACCACATTTTGAACTCCTTTCTTATGGCTGGAATAGTAATCCTGCTATATTTCCTGCTCAAACTAATGAAACAGAGGTGTCAGCAAAATAACGGTGCTAGGAAAATGCCATCTGTATTGTTTTTAGGAGATTTTTTGAATCACCTCCCAAATGGCTGTATTCTCCCTTAAGTCAATGCCACCAGAGTTACCATAATCAACAAGGCATGATGAATCAGCTATGGGAGCAGGATGGCAGTTGCCATTCCAATAGCTCTAAAAGGGGCATTGCCTATGTCCCACTCTGAAGGGATGCCTGCAGACAACAGACAAAAGCAGGTATAGGTGAGGTCTCTGGATTGATGTTCCCTTAACTGAGCTATAAACTGAGGCTTTAAGGCTGATTGTGTAGGAAAGGGGTGGGGTGAGGAGGCTGACTTGACAAGTAGAGTTTTCCATCACTTCAAGTGGAGACTAGATGACCATTTCTCAGGGACATTGTGGAAGGGATTCCTGTTCAGAAACTGATTGGATTAGATGATTTCTGAGGTCCCTTAGAACTTCAAGAGTCTGTGATTCTGAGATCCCAGTGAGCTTTACTAGTGACAGAGCAGTGACAAAGCAGAGCTGTGGAGAGACTGGTTACCTGGCAGTTTCCCTTATATATCTCTCTGCATAGTGTATGACCTTGGGAAAAGTCTGGCATATTGTATTGTGCTTTGAGTTACTTGCAATCTTGGGTGCAGCATTGATCACTGGTAACTCTGTGTCACAAGATCAATAGCAGATGTACCTACATGAGTTCTTCCCTATTCCCTCAGGCTTGCCTGGGTCAGAAGTTTTAGGACTCTGGAAGTCAGTGGTCTGTAAAATCTGACTGAAGGAAGATACTTAAGGGGAAGACCAAACCCATTGATACCATTGAAAAGAATCTTCCAACATTGGGCAAGTTAGAGCATCATGGGAAACATCTGGTCCAAGACTCCTCCATGTGAATAACGATGATGATGATGGAGATGGTGACAATGATGACTACCAGTTGTACGGCATTTTAAGGTCTGCAATTCTCTTTACATATATTTTCTCATTTGACCCTCACAACAATTCAAGAAATACAACAAGCATTTATTAGGGACCTATTATATGCCAGACACTGTGCTAAGAACTGGGGATACAAAGAAAGGCAACTCTCTCCACAAAAAACCCCCCAAAAACCCAAGTCCCTGTTCTCAAGGGGCTCACAATTTAATGGGAGAAACTACATGAAAACAACTATATGCAAATATGAAATATAAAGGACAAATTGTAGATAATTACAGTGGGAAAGAGTTAGTAAAAAGAGGGATTGGAAAAGATTTCTTATAGAAGATAGAATTTTAGTTGGGACTTGAAGGAAGCTACGGAGACCAATGGGTGAAGATGAGGAGGGAGCATTTGTTGTTGCTTTGGGACAGCCAGAGAAAATACAAGGAGTCCGAAGAGGAAGAGTCTTGTATGAAGGACAGCAAGGAGGCTGGTGTCGCTGGATGGCAGAGTATGGGGAAGGGAGCAAGACTTATAAGAAGTCTAAAAAGATAGGAATGGGACAAGTGATGAAGGGAAGACAAAGGATTTTGTATCTTATGGCGGAGACAAGTGCTATTATTATCTTAATTTTACAGATGGGGGAACTGAGGCTGAGAGAAGTAAGGTGATAAGCCCAGTATCATAGAGTTACATATGAATGCTTGAAGATTATATTACAAGGATTGTTTTACTTTGAGAATACATATTGCCACAATGAAGGGATAAAGAGAGAACAGTAGATATCCAGTAAAGAATAAGGATGGCTAGGTGGTTCAGTGGATAGAACATGGTACCTAGAGTCAAGAAGACTCTTCCTGAGCTCAGATCTGGCCTCAGACACTTACTAGCTGTGTGACCCTGGCCAAGTCACTAACTTGGTTTGCCTCAGTTTTCTCATCTGTAAAATGAACTGGAGAAGGAAATGGCAAATCATTACAATACCTCTGTTAAGAAAACTTCAAATGGGGTCAACAAGAGTCAGATTTGACTGAAAAGCAATTGAACAGGAACAACACATGTATGTGTTTTGTTTCCCCTCAACTGAATGTAAGCTCATTCTCTTTCAGATCAAAATCTATGAGCTTTTGCATTTTTATCTTACTCTTGTATTGGGTGACATGTATGTTAGTTTTTACTTTTCAGCTATATTTACAAGCTCCCTGAGGGCAGGAAATGATTTGATAAACACCTCAGCATGAATGGGTTTCAGACCCCTATTCAACGTGTTTGTCTCTTTCATGAGTTAGATTTTAACAGGAGTCATACTTTGACAAAGAAATGCAGCTTTTTATTTGTAATTTCTGTAATTTCAGACATCTAGAAAGGCTGATGGGAGAGATTTTGGTAGTAGGGGAGAAGAATATCATAGACTTTCTATCTAGAAGGACTTAGCATTTGGTTCAATACTTCAATTTTACAGATGAGGAAACTAAGTTCACATGAGGTTAAGTGATTTACCCAAGGTAATAGAGGTCATAGCAGAACTGGAGTTCCAATAAGATCTTCTCAGTATCTGCCAAACCATGCCATGTAGGTGATTACCCTTCACCTCCTTTGTGATCATAACTTGACCTCTGGACTCTTAGTTCAGGGAATGATTTGGTTCAACCTCATTATACAGGTAAGAAAACACATCTAGAGAAGTTAACTAACTTGTCCAAAATCACTCAGGTAGTAAGTAGCAAGGATCCCTAGGGGTACAAGATTCAACCAATAAGCACTTTTTAAGAACCTACTATGTGCCAGATACTGTGTTATCCTGGAATACAAAGAAAAAAATGAAGCAATCCTTGCTTTCAAAGAGCTTACATTTGAGAGGAAACAAAATACACACACACATATGTTGTTGCTGTTCAATTACTGTCTAGCTCATTTCTCTCATTTTACAGATGAAAAAATGAAGCCCATAGGCAGTGACTTGCCCAAATTCCTGCAGGTATTGAGTAGCAGAGATATTATTTGAATCTGTGCTTTCAGACTCCAAATCTAGCAAACCTCCACTCAGCCCCAATGCCCTTACTCTAGTAGAAGAATATGATATGCATGTGAGTAACTAAAATATGAATAAGACCATGAAAATGCTACAAGAAGTCCTATTAAATGGCATTTACAGTATGTAGTGGATTTATTTGTTTTTTTTTTTTTTTGCTATTTTTCTTCTTCTTTTTTACTTAATGGTATTTTATTTTTTCCAATTACATGTAAAGACACTTTTCAACACTTATTTTTTGAAAGATTTGTATTCCAATTTTTTCTCTCTCCCTTTTTCCCTTCCCCTCTCTGCCCACTCCCCAAGATGGCACACAATCTAATATAGGTTAGTATACAATGTTTTGAAGTTGGCCAAGTACTGTACTCATCTCCTTTTGAGCATCAAAACAATACCATGAGGGTGGTACTACATGTATTACTCTAAAAAGTGGATTGAAAGCCAGGTTTTCCTGATTCCAACTTCAGCACTCTAGCTACCATGCCAAAAAAGTCCACTTCCTATTGGAGAGATCAGGAAAGGCTAGATGGAGGAGATGATGTTTACTGTATCTTTGACTTGGAGTCAGTAAGTGATAAAAATGATAGCAGCTTAGCATATTGGAAAGAGATTTGGAGTCAGAGGTCAGGGTTCAAATCCCAAATCTGCTACTTTATACCTGTATGACCTTCAATCACTTTGTGATTGCCTCAGTTTCCTCATCTGAAAAACGAAGAGACTGAACTAGATGAAGACTAAAGTTCCCTTCAGCTCTATAAGTCATGAATCCATGACATTGCATAAGCCCATGCGACCTCTAGGGCAGGAATGAAATCTACTTTACAATCTCATCATTGGATAGCGTCCTACATTTGAAACTAGGAAGATCAAATCCTGTCTCTTAGGATTGTTGTGAGAGTCAAATGTGGTGATGTATGCAAAGGACTTTACAAATCTTAAATGTCTATAATTATTATTGTTATTCTCATCTTTACTCTAAATGGAGTCTATATTAAAATGATCCTAAGACCAGTGTCTAATATTATAATTACTATTATCCCCCTCTTCTGGTCCTTTTAAAAAAGAACTCCAGATAGAAATGGTCCTAGGAGAAGTTGATTTATTTCAATTATTCTTTTATATTTAATATTCTGTAGACTATTGTGGCAGTGGATGAATAATTGATTTTTAAAACTGAATAGAAATGTTGGATTGTGTTCATCTCTTGTAGGTTCACCGACACTTCTTAGAGACAGCTTTTGTAGGGTTATAATGGGGACAATAAGTGTTTCATCCTGTTCCCAAGTGGTTTGATTTCTCCCACTAGGTCTCTAAATTTTGAAAGCTTTTAATTTCATGTAGCTTAAGGTTTATGACTAGTCAATATAGCAACACCAACGAAATACATCATTCTTAAATTTTTATAGTTTGTTATTATGTCTGGAATCCTCTGACTCCAAATCCCTTCCAATATACTATGTTGCTATCTTTTTTTTATCACTTGCTGATTCTAAGTCATAGAAAGACTAACTGCTATCTACTTCATGAAGCATTTCCTGATCCTTCCAATAGGCAATGCACTTTTCTGGCATAATAGCAAGAGTCCTGAAGATGGAGTCAGGAAAATCTGGGTTTAAATGGGCAATAGTTCTGTTTGTGGTGACATTCTAGTACAGTAAGGTTTACTTGTTGAATTCTCAAGAGTATTTTTGTTTCTGTATTTGTAATATGAGATTCATCATCTGTTAGTTACTTACAAAAGAGAGCAAACTTTTGGTGTATAATTCTGAACACTTGATCATGTCTTTCTAGATAGTCGTCACTGTCATCATAGTGCTGGTGATGATAAATAGCCAATATTTATATGGAATTTTAATTGCAAAACACTTTGCAAACATCGTCTCATTTTACGCTCACAACAACCCTGGGAGGCAGGTGCTATTATAACCCCCTTTTCACAAATGAGGAAATAGAGGCTCAGAAAGGTTAAGTCACTTGCCCAAGGTCACACAACTAATCAAGTCTGAGGTTGGATTTGAACTGAGGTCTTCCTGACTGCAATTATAACCACTACATCAAAGCCAGGAGCTGTCACCAGTCATCTTGACCTATATCTTGCCACTGAACCCTGATGACTGTGGGAGAGAATGAGACTTTGTACAGCTCTGCCTCACTTAAATCCTATTCACTTGCAAGTCAAGGTATCACCTTCCTGATGTCATTGGTCCTCTTTGAGATCAAAGGACAAACAACACCAAAGCTGCCTGTAATGTTTGGTAGATGCTAAATTTTTGCAGCTTACAACAATGTGTTAGGCACTTTCCATCATTTTGCTGTGTTTACTGAATTGATCGATAAACCCAGGCTCCTTAAGAGGCAGCTGGGTTGCACAGTGGATAGAATGCCAGACCTGGAGTCAGGATTCAAATCTGGCCTCAGATACTTACTACCTGTGTGACCCTGAGCAAGTCACTTACCCTCTGCTATTATGATTATTTTGTTCTCTCTCTTTTTTGGAGGGGTTCTGATAGAAAAGTTCCTCAGACAAGTATCTATCCTGCTATTATTTTTTTAAATTTACTCTTCTATAGACTATTGTATAAGTTAAGAAAACAACTGATTTTTGAGGCTAAACAAAAGTTTTTGAATATAAGCTCATCCCCTGTAGGCTTACTGAAAGCACCTTAAGTATAATTCCAATAGCAGACAGGAGGATGGGGATATTTACATCCTCATTCTGTTCCCACGTGATTTTCATCTCTTTGTCCAGGTCTCTGAGTATTTGGGGTGGAAATATCTTTAAAACCCTTCTTAAATTATTATGGATTAATTTTATATCTGATTTCAAAAACACATGGAAAGTCATATGAATTGATCCATAGTGAAGTAAGCAGAACCATAAGAACAAATTATGCTACAAAAACAGTATTATAAAATGAATAATTTTAGTGACTTTTATAAACTGATGAAAAATAAAATGAGGAGAACCAGGAGAATAATGAATACAGTAACAGCTGCACTGTGATGTGATCTGCACTTTGAATTATGATCAATATAATGGCCATCCCTAATTGTATAGTACTGATCATGAAAAGTACTATCCATGACAGAGAATGATGGATTTAAGTGGCAGATGAAAATGCATACACACATGGGCAGATGTGTATACACGCACACAAGCACATATATATGTATATATATGTATGTGTATATATATATATATATATATATATTCATATACAGCCATTGGGTTAATTTATTTTGCTGGACTGTATGTGTTATAAGAAATTAGTTTTTCTTTCTTTTTGCCCAATGGAGTGGAAGAGTATGAGGGAGAGAAAATAGATTTGTGTCAATTAAAAGATAGAGAGACATGGGGGTGTGCTACAGATAGGAAATGTTGTATGAATTTTCAGATGGTGTCATTGCATTATTTTTACTAAAATGTTTTACTTTGTTATGAGACCTCTTATGAGGCTAGAGAAATCTGTAAATATTTGCAAAGTAAAAACAAAATACATCAATAAACTTTAAAAAATTACAATGTCTAAGTGATTGTGAGCAACAACTTGGTCTTTGGTAATGGACAAGTTTCAGTACAGTTTGTTGGTTGAATTCTCCACAATATTTTGAAGTATGTATTTGTATAATGCTAGCCACCTTGTTATGTCTTGCTAGGTATTTGTTAGATGCTAAATTTTGGGAGGCTACAGTGATGTGTTTTACTCTGTTATTTTCTTGAATAATTCATATTGATCACTAAATCCAGACTTCTTAAGGATAACTATTCTGTAATTTTCATTGACAGTGACCTGATCCTGACTTGCCATTATAAATCCTACATTTGCACAAACAATGACAGCCACTTTTGAAACTTTTTTTGTCGACAAGTTGGTGTCTGAGTTGATGTGAATGTCATCCATTAAGGACTTTTAAATGTATATTTTTAATTATTTGGATTTTTTTTTTTAGATTTTTGGATCTTAGCCATTTTATAGACTTCATCCATAGGTAAACCACCTTTGGTTACAATCTACAAATCCAATGCCATATGCCTGTTATCTTACTTGGAGAAATGATGTTTGCCTATTTCAAAAGAATTTCTGTAAAATTTTCACCTGTGTAATATGAGTTCTATAAGTGTCTCTCAATCTTCTTCCTCCTTTTTGGCAAGAAGGTTAATATTTCTATGACTGGCTTAGGGTATAGATCCCATGATTCATAAATACCGTATAGACTTTATTAGGATATTTTCCAAGTCTGCTAAAGTCTATTTTATAGTTCTGGAAATGTTCATTAAGGCTTCTATTGTGTGGATTGTAGTTGCTTTAAATGTATCCTTCCTGTTCAGCTTTGATTTCAGGATGCCAGTAAATCTCTTACCACACTCACAAACAAGCTTCTCATTGATTCCTTTACTTTTGATGTAACTGCACTGGAGGAGAGCAAGATATTTGTGGCTGTTGTCATCTTCTTCCTCCTCCTTTTTTTCCTCCTCCTCATTATCAACATGTTATCATTTCATTCTTTCCATCTTGGTTTGATAGAAATGGTCTCGGGATAGGTCAATATCCTTCTATTATTTGTTTTGTTTGTTTAATGTTCTGTAGACTCTTTCACAGGTAGATAAAATGCTTTAAAAATTATTATTATCTCATTTCTTTTCACAGTCATTTCCATGATTTTTTCATTTTTATACTTTCAGTTTTATTGATGTGCTTTGTTTTCACTTTGCACATATTTATAGATTCATCTCCACTCTACCATTGCATCAGATGGCTCTTGTAATAAAATAAAACAACTAAGTAAAACTAAAAATAGTGACCTCATCTGAAAGAGTGTGTAACATTTCACATCTCTAGCATCTCCTACCTTTCTATATAAAGAATAATGAACAGAATTTTATTTTCTCTCCATTCCTCTCATAGCCTATTGGGGAAAAAAAAAGAAGAAAGGAAACTTCTGGTAACATATATACACACACGTGTGTATATTAATATTTATATTTTTCCTTCTGCACATTAAATCCTCTCTGTCATGAATAGCATTTTGCATTATTAGTCTTCCAAAATAATGTATGGTCATTGTATTGATTGTACAGCTTAAAGAAAAAGAAAACTATGGTTGTGTATTCCTTATGAATATAGATACAAAAATCTATTCTTACAGATTTTAAATATTTTGAATAAAATATTAGCAAAGAGGCTAAGACAACATATCATGAAGATTATATACTATGACCAGATTGGATTTATACCAGGGATTCAGGGTTGGTTTAATATTAGGAAAATTATAAACTTACTTAAACACATTAATAATAAATAACAAAAATCTGGTTACTTCAATAGATGTAGAAAAGCTTTTGACGAATTCAACACCCATTTGTGTTTACAAAAACACTGGAAAAATGAAAACAAATGAATCTTTCCTTAAAATTAGAAATATCCTTTGTGATTATTATTATTAATCTCATTTTCATTTGTTTCTGGAGTTCAGAGTTAAATTGTCCACTAATAGTCCACAAGATGCTAGCCTATTATTATTCTTTTACATTTAATGCTCTATGGGCTATTTATTGCATGGGTGTATAAAATAACTGCCTTTGGTAATAGAACAAAAAAAATTGGAATGTGAGCTCATATTCTCTAGGAGCTCACTAAATGCAGCTTCAGGACAGCTCCAACAACAGACAGGACAACAGAAAGGGCATAAGCATTCCTGAAGTGCCTACTATGCACAAGGCACTATGCTAAGTGCTCTACAGATATTGTTTCATTTTTATTCTCACAATAGCCTTGAGAGGCAGGTGTAATTATTATATACATTTTACAGTTCAGGAAACTGAGGCAGACAGAGGCTAAGTGACTTACTCAGAGTCACCTAACTAGGAAGTGTCTGAGGCTAAATTTGAACTCATCTTTCCCCAACTCCAGTCCCATCTCTATCCAATCCACCACATAGGACATATACCTCATCTCAACCCTACTTTGTTTTGCCTTTTTCCACTTAATCTCTGTATTTTTCAAGTTTTTAATTCTTTTTTGCTTAGAGATGATGAATTTTTTGGTATGATAATATTTATTAAAAATGCTGTTCTTAATTTTTTTATGGGTCAGTGCCATATCTGGGGACAATGGTTTTGCCTGTGATAATGGTCCAGTTTTAGTATATTTTTGTTGAATTCTCAAAGATACTTTGTTATTGTTGTTCTTGCATCAAATCCACAGTGGGCCTAAGGCCTGCCCATGATGGTGATAATGATGGTATGCCCCCTTATTCCACCAATGTTTTTTAGGCACTCTGACTCCCCCATATCTCATCCATAGTCCTGTGTCCCCTGAAGCTGCCTCTACCAGAGACAGGTGAGCTATGGCTCCTCATAAACAAAATGTGGATTTTTTTTCAGACTTCAGGAAACCATATCTGAATCAACATTACAGTATTGA
This sequence comes from Pseudochirops corinnae, assembly GCA_028646515.1. Lineage (NCBI taxonomy): Eukaryota > Metazoa > Chordata > Mammalia > Diprotodontia > Pseudocheiridae > Pseudochirops > Pseudochirops corinnae. Next base: position 228,541,926 of record CM053585.1, on the reverse strand, counting down.
CTCTGTGAGCACCATCACAGTCTGGGATGTGTGGTTGCCACGGGAAATGCAATCAACTTCTTGGCCAACTCTCATTCACAGCGGCTCTCACAGGCTCCATTGCTCATAGGTCTGTTATTTCTTCCCCTTCCCTGCCCCCATTTTGAAGACAGGAGCTTCTGGAGATCATGCTGCAAATGAGGATCAAGTGGGACAGAAAGATGCTGGATGGTCCAGATGTTGAACTCTGACAACGACTGGCAAGGATACATTACAGCTGAGATTATCATGGAGCTGTATTAGGACCACCTCTTTTGTGTATTCCATTTCTACAGCTCAGAGCCCAGAGAATTTGACTGGAGGGGCACTCTCACCCATTAAATACCTCTTCAACTTGACTTCAATGCCTAATATTTCCACCATTAGATTTTTTTTAAAATGACTTTGGGTTATGTGGAGACAGAATAGCATATTTGGAAAGAGTTTACTCTGGGAGTGAGGATATCTGAGTTCTAATTCCAGCTTAGCTCTTGACTTTCTATGACTTTGAGCCTAGACCACTGTTTCTTCTCTAAAAATGGCAATGCTTAGTAAATAATCTCCAAGATTCTGGCATTGCATGTGGCTTTTTAAAAAATGGAAATATTTCAGAAAGAGAAGGCACAACACATCTTAATACCATCCACTGATATCGTTCATCTTCTTCATAGCCAAATGGTGAGGGAAGGGAAGAGAATGATCATTGTGAAGCATTATCTACAAGGGCTAGGCTCAAGTAAGAGGCACACTATGTCCCCAGAACCACTAATCAATAAATTCTATGTCCTAGTTTCTCCTAGAGAAATATTTTAACCTTCAGATTTCAGAAAACCACAGAACCATAAAATTCTAGAGCTGGGCCTCAGAAGCCATCTAGCCTAACCCCTGCCTGAAAGTGAATCCTCACTATATCATACTCAGTAAGTGGTTTTCCAGTCTCTATTTTAAAACCTTTAAGTGGGGAGGGGAGGTGATATACTAGCTCTCTAATTAACTCATTAAACTTAGCTCTAATTTGATCTAGCTTGCTATTCTTCTTGGCCTAGTTCCCAGGATGAAGGCGTCAACCAGAGGGGTCATGCATGTTTCCCAAAATGAACCAGACTGAAATGCAATTGGGAAATAGTTAACAAAATAAATAAGAATGCAATAGAACATAAATAATGTTAATATGTGGTTTTCTTAGTCAATATGTGGGCCACAGGGATCCTTATTACCTTAATGGCCCCATTTCTATTTGAGTTTGACACCACTGGTATAAACATTGAGTCAATGTGGTATGATGGAAAGAATGTGTATTCTCTCTGGAAACAGAGCACATGGACAGAGGGCAATCCTGCCTCTTGGCCATGGTTAAATCAACTGTAGAATGAGTGAGTTAGAGATAGTCTTGGAGGTAGGTCTCTTCCAACTCAAAATTTATGATCCTCCCAGTTTTTCCAACTCTCTTTCACACAATTTCTTGCAAGTTCACTCCTCTTTAGTTTTATCTGTCTCACTATTCACTGGACTTTGAATCCTAACAATGTCACTTACTACCTATATGACCTTGGGCAAGAATTTCTGGGTCTTGATTTCCTCACCTGTAGAACGAAAGGGTTTAACTAGATGACCTATAAGGTCCTTCCAACTTTAGATCTATGTAGTAGTAGTTTATTTAGTTGTTTTCAGTTTTCAGTTGTGTCCAACTCTTCATGACCCCATTTGGGGTTTTCTTGGCAGAGATACTGGAGTTATTTGCCATTTCTTTCTCCAGCTCACTTTACAGATGAAGAAACTGAGGTAAATAGGGTTAAGTGACTTGCTCAGGGTCATACAGCTAGTAAGTGTCTGAGGTTGGATTTGAACTCAGGTCTTCCTAACTCCAGGTTCAACCTTCTATCCACTGTGTATCCTAACTGCCCCAATAGCTGATCTATGAACTTATGATAAATATGCCCTGTGCTCTTCTAACTCTGTTTATGCTAATCTTTATGCTTGGATTGACCTTCCTTCCCCTTTTTTGCCTAGTGAATTTTCTCTTTGACCTTTAAAATCTAGCTCAAATGTTACCTTCTCCAGGAACCTTCTTTTGGCCCCCATTTATATGCCCTTTCTACTCAAATATTACAAAGCACTTTGCATCATGTCTCTCTCCTGAAATTGTCCTATAATTCTGCACATTAAAGTTATCTATGTTTGTATTTTTATCCCCCTACTAAACTATAAGGACAAGTCTCATCTGAACTTTGTATCTTCCACTAGAAAAAAGTCAGTGCTCTGCAAATAGTAGGTGCTTAAATATATCTTGGTTGAATTGAATTGGCTTTATTCTAATCGAACTTTGGCTCAGCTCCATCCACTACAGACATAGGGTTTAATGGATTCACAGAATGTCAGAGCCTAGTAGGATTCACTGACTTGGTGTAATGGTAATGGTAATTTGAAGATCTTCCCTGCCCCTTAATAGGCTGAATGTAATCACATGGAACCTGTGGTGGAAGGAGCTTGCTGAAGTTGGGAGTCAGAACAATTAGAAAGGAGGAAGGAGATAAAACAGACAAGGAAACAGCTAGGTATGGTGTTTTGTTTCTGTCTTCTATATGGACAGTCTGTTATATTTTTCAATTCAGAACTATGCCTGCATATTTATAGTTACTGTCAGTGCTATGAAAATTGTGTTGGCCCTACATTTCAAATTAGGCAAGACTTTAGAAATCGTCCATTCCAACTATTTTTACAAATGGGGGAACTTGGAGGAGAAAGAGGAAGTAGCATACTCTATGGCACAGGGTTTGTAAGTAGCAGAGCTAGACACGCTGTCTTCTAAAACAGGGCTTCTGAAACTTTTTCCACTTATGACCCCTCTTCATCTTTCAGCAAACATCTGTTGTCATTGCATGGTATCATGGCCTGCATAGTGCAAAGTGTGCATGCTTTGTGTTCTGAAAGAACCAATGCTGTGGTGAAACTGCACAATGCCACATGGGCAAGTACTACCAGAAATACCTTGGATTTATTTTGAGTTTGATTTTTTATTAATTTTTGGTCATTACATGTTCAGATACCATTTACCGTTGCCAAATTTTTCATGACCCCATGTGAGGTCAGGACCCACAATTTAAGAAGACCTAAAGTCATTATGCTGTCCATTCATTTAGAGTCCTGAATCTCTGGGGCTCTGAAGGACTTTCCTGGGCTTGACCGTAGCTGTGAATGGATTGCTATTCAAACCTAGGTCACAGAACAGAAGCCATTTAAATAGGCTAACTCAAATGTGCACTTAGTGGAGATTTAAGTCCTCACTATCTCACTTTAATTAAGTGCCAAGTGATTATTAAACAATACATTTACAGAATTTTGACAACTGGGTAAGAGCTGTGCTTCTCCTACAGTGAATATTCCCCAGTAAATATGCTCATAATACTCGGCTGGCTTTTAATTAACACAACTCGCCCATAAACCTATTTATCTTTCAGGGAGAGACGGTTGTTTTGTGTGAGATGAGTGTCAATAGATAATTAAAATGTTTTTCCTTAAGAATGTGCAATGAGCTGGGATATATGCATTTTGGACCCGATTGTTATAAAAGCCCTTACTGAGGTTTAATACTTGTTACCCAGTAATTATAGAAGGGCCTTAACCTTTTAATGGGGCATCTAGATGGTACAGTGAATAGAGCACTGGGTCTGGAGTCAGGAAGACCTGAATTCAAATCTAGCCTCAGAAACTTACTAACTGTATGATCCTAGTCAAGTCATTTAACCCTATTTGCCTCAGTTACCTCATCTGTAAGATGAGCTGGAGAAGGAAATGGCAAACCACTCTAGAATTTTTGTCAAGAAAACCTTAAATGGGGTCACGAAAAGTTGGACACGACTGAACAAAAACATCTTTTTAATGCCAAAATTAAACAAACACTAAAGATGCAATCTAAAATGTTACTGAATCTCCTGGGTCACAATTATGTGGTGTATCTGACAAAATGCTCACTACTTATTTGGTTGACATTGACATGTCTCTCCTCCTTTAGTTCTCATTAGAATGGACTGATTATTCTTGTTTCTTTGAGGGAGCTCCTTGCTTGTATTTTAGGCTGAAAGATCAAAGTTTTTTAGGTTACCTTTCATTCAGAAGAGATTGCAGACAAGTGTTTTGGGGGCCTTGGCCTGAATGATGATGTATGTGAAACAGCTTCTGTGGAATTGGAGATGACAAGAACTTTCCTGAGGTAGAAAATAGATTCTCCTCTCCTCTCATCTCCTCTCCTCTCCTTTCCTGTCCTCTCCTGTCCTGTCCTGTCCTGTCCTCTCCTGTCTTCTCCTCTCCTGTCCTCTTCTGTCCTCTCCTCTCATCTCTCCTCTTTCCTTTCCTTCTCTTTCTGTCCCTTCCTTCCTTCCTTCCTTCCTTCCTTCCTTCCTTCCTTACTTCCTTTCTTCCTTCCTTCCTTCCAGAAGAGGAAGAGGAACTAAGAGAGTAAGGAGTAGGGCAATTACTGACTGGGAATGAAGTCTTTTGGAGCTGCCCTCCTGGGTTGAGGAGAAGATAATTTCTTAAATGAAAATCAATGCCTATCTGTCAAAGTAAAGAAAAAATGCTCTCACTGAGGCCACAATTGAAAAGTGGCCCTCTATATCTTGACACATGTACCATAATAGAAGCTAGCATTTTATAGCACTTTAATGCTTGCAGGTGTTTGCTATCTCATTTGATCTGCATAGCAATACTTTAAAGTGGTGTTATTATCCCCATTTTACAGATAAAGAAACAGTCTGAGAAAGTTTTAAGTGACTTGCCCAGGATCACAAAACTATTGAGTGTCTGAGAAGTTGAACTCAAGACTTCCTCAAGTCTTCTCAAGTCTAGCACTGTATCCATGACGCCACATATCTGCTACCATAACATGCACCTTTTTTTTAAAATTTATTTTATTTACTTTTAGTTTACAAGATTAAATCCCACAATCCCTTGAGTTTCAAATTTTCTCCCCTCCTTCCCCCTCCATGGTGGCGTGTAATCATATATAGGATCTGCAAATACTTTCACATTGTACAATAGTTTGGTTACATACAAGGGCTGTAACCAATGAGTAATCACTGAGAAAAAAACCAAAACCCAAACATGAAAAAGAACAATAGCATGCTTTGCTTCAGTTTCCATTTAAACTATAGTCTTTCTAGATCTTTCCCTGAGTTTAGATATCTCCTTCCACCCTGAGGCTTGTAGAGTTGTCTTTTAGCTTGTACGTTGATGAGGATAGTCCAGTTTATCAAGGTTGGTCATCACACATACGATGTGTCCGTGATTGTGTACAAGCTTTTCCTGGTTCTGCTCTTCTCACTTAGCATCAAATTGTATAAGCCTCTCCAGGTAATTTTGAAGTCCATCTCCTTCCCATTTCTTATAGCACAATAGTATTCCATTACATTCATATACCGTAGCTTGTTCAGCCATTCCCCAATTGATGGGTATCCCCTATATTTCCAGCTTTTTGCAACCACAAAGAGAGCTGCAATAAATATTTTTGTATATATGGGTCCTTTTCCCACTTCTGTGAACATGCACCTTTTTTGCTGCTCTCACTTGTAGGAATCCTCTTGCATACAGAAAGGGCCAGGGCCAGCAGTGCCTTGATATATATACTGCATGAATGCCCTGATACTTAACTAGTTGAGTAACCTCAGGCAAGTCACTCTATCTTTCTTAACCTTAATTTCTTCATCTGCAAAATGGGGGAAGCACCATATTTTTTCCACTAGAGCCTTCCAAGTGGAGACTCAAAGACCTCTTTTATTTTATTTTTAATTTAATATATTTTATTTTTTTTCCTTGATTACATGTTAAAACAATTTTAAACAATTAAAAAAAAAAGTTTTGGGTTCTGAATTCTATCCCTCCCTCCCTCTCCTCTCCCCTCTCTGAGACAATAAGCAATCAGATATAGGTTATACATATGTAGTCATGTAAAACCTTTCCATATTAGTCAATTTGTACAAGAAGACTTGACTAAAAGAAAAAAAATGAAAGAAAGAAAGAAAGTGAAAAATAGCATGCTTCAGTCTGTATTCAAACAATATCAGTTCTTTCTCCGGAGGTGGATAGTATGCTTCATCATTAGTCTTTTGGGATTGTCTTGGATCACTGTATCGTCGAAGACCTCTTTTGGAGGACATTGTAGAAGGGATTCCTATTTAGGTGCAGGTTGAGTTAATTAGCCTCAGAGTGAGACACTGGGATTGGAATGGTCGCACCTTCTAAGTGAAACATTGGCTTTCCAGTGGTCCTTGAATGACCTACTCTTAAAGTGTTACTGTGGTGATAGTATTTTGTAAACCTTATGGAAATGTGTGTTATTAAATTTCAGTATTAGAATTATTAAAGAAGTATGAAATTTTAGAGAGCCCACCTACATTGAGCTTCTCATCTAACTAACATGGGTTGTTGGCTCTAATAGACTAGGATCAGCCTAGAGATTGTGGATGGTTCAGTACTACCCTTCTCCACTATCTCCATTGAGAACACAAACCCTGATGCTATGATGGTATGTAGATGACATCTGCTTTTTAATAAAAAGACTACATATTCCCTTGGATCTTTTCAAACAGTTATCTATTATAGACCTTCTGGAAGGAAAATACTTTGAATTTCCTATAATCTGGGCCAGCTGGCCTGGCTTCATTATGAGGTTTCAAAGAAACTAAGTATGAATAGTACTAAATATGAATCTAAGTCTTGGGAAGCTGAATCTTTCCTTCCAGTTTGATAGAATGTACCAGTATTGCCTATGGATTCAAGTTCAAATCCCTTAGCCAAACATACCTAATCAGGATTGTCTAAAAGCAGAATGATCTGTTTCAGGAAGTCATGGGCTCCCCAAAAATGCATTTCAGAGTCTGGATTTCTGTTTGGTGGTATAATAGAGAGGGTTTCTGCTCAAGTATAAGTTGGATTAGGTGATTTTTTTTAGGTCCCTTCCAACTCTGAGATTCTATGATTTAACTTCCTCTTCCCCTCAATAACCTGGTACCACTCTATCTTTCCAACCTAATGTCATATTATCATCCTCCACACACTTTGAACTCAATGGAGTTCTTCCACCCCCAATCCAGTGCCACTATTCTTCCAGCCTAATATGATATAATTATTTTCCACATACACTGAACCCATGTTGACATTGACTCTTTGGCTATCCCCAAATCTGGTGCCACTTCTTTCCAGACTAAATGGACTCCTTCCTTTACTTTAAATATATCCTATGTTTTCTCACTTCTGCACCTTAGTTCATGCTGTTCCCAATGTTTAGAATTTCCCCTTTCTCCATCTTTACCTGTTGCATTCTTATCTGTTCTTTAAAGGGCAACTCATCTATCAACTCCTTTGGGTAGTCCTTCATGATTCTTTCCTCATCTCCCTTACTTTTCAACTCACAGACCTCACTTTCTTTTGCACATCTCTAGCCTACCTAATATATATTATCTTCTACTACTTTTGCTATTTCCCCCTATTACTCTGAAAGTTCCAATGAGAAGCAACTATGTCTTTTCTAAACTTTGTGGATACCCTAGTATTTAGAAGAACACTCTGTGCACAAGTGTTAAGAAATGTTCATTAAATTGAATTTAATATGACCCTCACAGTCATGGAAAACTATAAGGAAGACCCAGCTCCCTCCAGGTTCTTTTAGATTCTTTACTCAAATTGAGCCTGTTCTCAGAATAATACACATTGTATTTCTTGTATTAGATAATGAACCACTTGGAGGATAAAGTCTGTGTCTTTTTGCCTCTAATGCCTAGTAAATGGTCTTGCACAAAGAAGACAATTATTGAAATTAATGTAATCTGTAACTTCAAGAGTTATTACAACCCACCAGCTAGGAGAACTATATGGCAGAGATGAGGGCCTTAGAAATTTTCCTTGGGACAAGAGGAGGCAAAGCCAAGATGACAGAGTAAAGGCAGAGACTTGCAGGACCCACCAAAAGATGGAGTGAAACATTTTTCCAGCCCAAGACAACTTAGAAAGTTGGTAGGAAAGGTTTGTGGCACCAGGGTGAGAGAGGAGTATAGTCCACTGGAGGCTGCACCAGTTAACTGGGCCCTAGCAAATCAGGAGTAGATCTGGGGGTGACTACATCAGTGGCAGCAGTAGCTGTTTCTAGACCTCTCACCCCACAGACAGTAAAGGGATCATATAATGGGATAGAAGGAGATTTACAAGGGTCTCTTTGCGGGCACCATGGACAGGACTCTGTTATATTGCCTATACTTGGACCTAAGTCATAGTTCTGGGTCTTAATCCCAGTGTGAGGAGGAGCACTAGCACAGCAGAGCTTGTGGTCCCAGGGGAGCACGAACCCTGGTCACAGTTCCAGGACTGAAAAGAATGCTTGTGGTTACTCACAAACTTGTGTACAGTACAGGAAAGTAGTAAACACACCTTTCCCTAGATCATACCACCTTGGAACTTGTAGGTCCCCAGAATTACCTCTGAAAATAGCTACACAAAATTCCTAAAGTTTTGGGCAGTGGCCCCTCCACTTGTGAAGTAGTCCCCACTTTAGCATAGAGTTAAAAGTCAAGAAATAGACTGGAAAATGAGCAAGCAGCAGAAAAAATTCTGACCACAGAAAGTTACTATGATGACAAGGAAGATCAAAACAAACTCTCAGAAGAAGACAGCAGAATTTCTGCATCCAAACCCTCATAGGAAAATATGAATTGTTCTCAGTTCATGGACAAGCTCAAAAAGTATTTTAAAAACCAATTAATAAAGGTAGAGGAAAAATTGGGAAGAAAAGTAGAAGTGATGTAAGAAAGTCATGAAAAAAAGTGTCAATTGTGTGGTAAAGGAGGTATAAAAAACACTGAGGGAAATAACACTTTAAAAGGCAGAATAGCCCAAATGGTAAAAGAGGCCCAAAAATTCAGTGAAGAGAAGAATGCCTTGAAAAGTAGAATTGAACAAATGGAAAGGAGGTACAAAAGCTTACTGAAGAAAATAACTTCTTAAAAGTTAGAATTGGTCAAGTGGAAGCTGATGACTCTATGAGATATCAAGAAACAATAAAACAAAATCAAAAGAGTGAAAAAAATAGAAGAACGTGAACATTGGACAAACAACTGATTTGGAAAATAGATTCAGGAGAGATAATTTAAGAATTATTCGATTACCTGAAAGTCATGATAAAAAAGAACCTGTATATCATCTTTCAAGAAGTTATCAAGGAAAACTGCCCTGATATTCTAGAACCAGAGGGTAAAACAGAAATTGAAAGAATGCACTGATCACCTCCTCAAAGAGATCCCCAAAAGAAAATTGCCAGGAATATTAAAGCCAAATTCCAGACCTCTCAGATCAAGGAGAAAATATTGCAAGCAGCTAAGAAACAATTCAAATCTTGTGGAGCCACAGTCAGGATAACACAAAATTTAGCAGCTTCTACATTACAGGATCAGAGGACTTTGAATATGATATTCCTGAGGGCAAAAAAGCTAGGATTACAAGCAAGAACCACCTACCCAGCAAAACTGAGTATAATCCTTGGAGGGGGGGGGGGGGAGAATGAATATTCAATTAAATAGACGACTTTCAAGCATTCCTGATGAAAAGACCAGAGATGAATAGAAAATTTCACTTTTAAATGCAAGATGCAAAAGAAGTATATAAAGGTAAACAGGAAAGATAATTTATAAGGGATTCCACAGAGTTAAATTGTTTATATTCCTCTATGGAAAAGTGATATTTATAACTCCTAAAAGTTTTCTCACTATTAGAGCAGTTAGAAGGAGTATACATATACAGAAAGCAGAAGTGTGAGTTGAATATGATAGTATGATTATCTAAAAAAATAAAATTAAGGCATGAGAAAGAAGAATGTACTGGGAGAAGGGGAAAGGGAAAAGTAGAATGGGATAAATTCTCTGACATAAAAAAGGCCTAACAAGATTTTATAGTGGAGGAGAAAATGGGGGAAATGGAGAGGGGAGCACATGAACCTTACTCTCATTGGAATTGGCTCAAAGAGGGAACAATAGAAACACTCAGTTGGGTGCAGAAATTTATATTACCATATAGGAAAGTAGGAAGGGAAAGGCATAAGGGAAGGTGGGGGGAAGAAGCTGATAGAAAGGAGGGCAGTTTGGAGGAGATAAAAGTCAGAAGCAAAATTCTTTTGAGAATGGATAGGGTAAAAGAGAGAGAGTAGGATAAATGGAGGGAAATAGGATGGAGGGAAATGCATAACTGCTAATCATTACCAGTGACTGTGAAAAAACTTTACAATGAGTTTCTCTGATTTCATTTCCCAAACATATAGAAAACTGAGTCAAATTTATAGAAATAAGAGCCATTCCTCAATTGATAGATGGTCAATGGATATAAACAGGCAGTTTTCAGACAAAATAATCAAAGCAAATAAAAAATTCTCTAAGTCACTATTGATGAGAGAAAGGCAAATTAGAACAATTACCTCACACCTGTCAGATTGGCTAATCTGACAGAAACGGAAAATGACAAATGTTGGAGGGGATGCGGAAAAATGAAAACACTGATGTAATGTTGGTGAAGCTGTACCGACTCAACCATTCTGGAAAGCAATTTGGAATAATACCCAGAGAGCTACAAAAGCATGAATACCCTTTGACTAAGCAATACCACTATTAAGTCTGTACCCCCAAAACATAAAAAACAAAAAGGAAAAAGACCTATGTGTGCAAAAATATTCATAGCAGCTGTTTTAGTGGTGGCAAAGAATTGGAAATCAAGGGGATGTCCATCAATTGAGAGTGACTGAACAAGTTATTACATATGATTATGGTGGAATACTATTGTGTTTTAAGAAATGCTGAGCAGGATATGCTCAGAAAAACCTGGAAAGACTTTCACGAACTGATGACAAAAGTGAAATGAACAGAACCAGAAGAACATTTTACACAGTAACAGCAATATTGCATGAAGATCTACTATGGATAACTTAGCTATTCTCAGTAATACAATGATCCCGGACAATTCTGTAGGACTTAAGATGAAAAGGACTGTCCAGCTCCAGAGGAAGAACTGATAGAGCCTGAATGCAGATCAAAGATACTTTTTCTTTACCTTCTTTATTTTTCTTGTTTTTTTTTTTTTTGTCTGTGTTTTCTTTCGCAGAATGACATATATGGAAATGTGTTTTGCATGACTACACATTTATAACCTATGTCAAATTGCTTGCCTTCTCAATGTGTGTGGGGAGGGGAGGAAGGAGGGAGAGAATTTGGAACTCAAAATTTGAAAAAAAAAAAGAATGTTAAAATTATTTTACATGTAATTGGGGGAAAAATAAAATACTAAATAAAAAATTTTTAAAAAGAAACTTTCTTTGGGTAGAGGAAGCCTTCCAGAACTTAGGAGACAGACAAGTATAAAAATATACCATGCTAAATAGTGGTTTTAAGGGGGCTACCATGTTTGAATAAATAGACCTGGAGCAAATAGGCTCTGGGTAAGGAGGTGACTTGGAGAAACTACAATAGTGTCAAGTCTTCAATCAATGAACAAGTCTACATTAAGCATGTCTGATATGTCAGGTACAGGTGCTGGAGATACAAAGAAGTTAACTAATTTCTGCTCTCATTTTAATAGAGAGAACATATAAAATATATGTATATTCAAAATAGATTCAATGTAACCTGGGGAGGGAGCATGAAGGCCCTTATGGCTGGGGAAGAGGAAGGCACAATAGGAAAGGCCTCATGTATAAAGAAGCTCTTGAACTGAGGCCTAAAGAAACCAGAGATTGCAAGAAGAGGAGGTGAAGGAGGATTGAGTTTCAGAGGTGGGAGACTGCCAGTTCAGAAGCACAGAGACAGAAAAGCTCTATCCTGCCTGAATTGTAGAATGTGTGGAGGGCTGTAATGTGTAATAAGGCTAGAAAGGTAGGAAGGGACCAGATTGTGAAGAGCTTTGCATGCCAAGCATGTAAAGATTCCCAAACAGATCCTAGATCAAACAGATCCCAGAAGGAATAAGGAACCATTGGAGATGATGAAATATCAGAATGAAATGATCAGACCTGTTCTTTAGGAAAATACCAAATGTGATGCTGGGAGGTTTAGGAGCTGGCGAGTTGAATTGGGAGGGAGATAGAAGATGGGGCTTAGTGTCATCTGTCTTTTAAGGGACACACATATACACATACACACACATCCCAAATAGGCATATATGTATTTATGTATATGCATAAATGTATATGTATATGTGTATATGTACATATGTATGTAAATACATATATACAAATACACACCCTATTTGTGTGTAGTGGTAGCCTTCTCTAGGGCAGGGCAGAGAAGGGAAGAAAAGAAAATTTACATGATAATTTTGTTGAATAGCTGAAAGGAACAGCAAGTTGAACATAGCAGATTTGTAGTTTCATGTTCTAATCATCTTTTTTATTGTAATGTTATGAAAATAATTGCTTTATTCCATAAATTAAAAATAAAACTAAAAAAAGTGGGACTAACTTTCTTTGGCGGGAGAGGAACTGGAGTGAGTAGGCATATTTTATATATATATATATATATATATATATATATGCATGGATGTGTCCACACAGGACGTGGTGTGGTTTGTTATAGGCAAAGGAAAGGTAGCTGATTTCCAGAGGAGCTGGAGTGAGAGGACCAAGGCCTACCTGTGATTTGGTGTGGTAGTTTTTCACTGAAAGAGCTTTCAAAGCAACATTCCCTTCCCCCACCAGCTGCTTCCTCCTCTGTGAAACAAGGAATTTGGATGAGATGGTCATGAAGGTCCCTACCCAGCTTTTGCATTTGCATTTCATAGATCCCTTTGGAGGTTCTCATTGTCCTGGTGGCCGCTTTCACTCCAGGGAGAGCTAAGAGAGAGCAGCTCCCTCCCCCCCTCATCTGAAGAGGCAGGATTATGGAATACCTACTTTTCTTTCCTCCCCTAGTTACCATAGTATCCTGTTTCCTTGGTTACCAGTGACCAAGGAGAGGACAGGATTTTGATGGAGCTTTCTAAAGAGAGATGTCAGTGAGGACCTTGTCTCTTTTTAAAGAACACTCGTTCTGAGGAGGCTGCTGGAGAAGAGGGGGCCAGGACACTTTCTGTATGAAGATGGAATTTTAAAATTTCATCTTCATGAGCTGAACCAAAGCACTTAAAAGAAGGCCTGTGAGAAAGCAAAGCCCTGGAGCAGTAGCTAGGCAAGGGCATCATTGCAGAGCATGGATGAAGGTGAAGGCCCAGATGCTAATTAAGAAATTTCTGAGAGCGCTGTATTTAAAAAAATACATCAAGCTATGCACATTGTAGACTGCTTCAGTAATTCTAGACTATAGTTTTGCTACAATGGGAAGAGCACTGGATTTGGAAATAGAAAATTGAGACTCTAATCCCAACTCTGCTATTTGCTAGCTATGTGACCTTGGGCAAATCACTTCACATCTCCAGGCTTCCATGTTCTCAGCACAATAATACTTGCAATTTCCACCTTGTAAAGTTATTGTGAGGATAAAATGAACAATGCCTGTATAGTGCTTTCTTAGCTGAAAGACAGTATGTAAAAGCATCAGATGTCATATCAAATGAGAGAGTATAGGTTGAGTACTTTATAACAGTGAGGTACTACGTTAAGGTACCTTAATAATCAATACTATTGGGGCAGCTAGGTGGTAGAGCAAATAGAGCACTGGCCCTGGAGTCAGGAGGACCTGAGTTCAAATCTGACTTCAGAAACTTAATGCAAAACTAGCCATGTGACCTTGGGCAAGTCACTTCACCCCAATTGCCCTGCTTTCCCCCTTCCAAAAAGCAATAAATAAATAAATGAATGAATGAATGAATGAATGAATGAATACTATGCCATGACTTCAGTGATCTTTGATTTTGTGAGAGTGGCTATTGCCTCCACTGACACATATCCTAACCCTCTGTGAGTTATTGTTTGAGCTCTATTAGTTTCTGTTGTCAAAATTCATTACAGCAGCTAGGGAATAGAGTTCTTTGAATTTTACCAGGTTGACTTATGCTTGGCCAACAGTCACACAATTCCTTACTGCTATCACATTGAACACTTTTCTGGCTTGTTAGACCCTACCAGAGCTTGGACTTTGGTGACATAATCTTTGAGAACTCTGATTCCCCTCCATGCCATTACAGTACATCAAAATCGGTCTTTGTAACAGTTAGTTATATATAATCAGCTCACTGAGTTGAGTGGCCTTCTTCCTGGGGAAAAAGGCAGCTGACTATCAGGTCTGATCTTTCCAAAGTGAGAGGTTTATATTTTAGTGGGTCAGTGGAGAAGTGAGATTAGTATAGAATAGTCAGGGCTAGGTTGTGGCCCTCTCTGAGATGGAGATAAAGAATCAAAACAAAACAACAACAAAACTTCAGAAATAGTAGCAGTCAATACGAACCACTTGGTACTGTTTCTGAGAGTGATATCCATTGGTTTTCTAGCACATTTGTGCTCTGGTCTTGAAGTGTCACGTCCCGGGCTTTTGGGGGCCCATTCAGACTATGACTCCTGCCCTGAGGGCCTCTCTAGCTGGCCACAAGAGAACTCAGCATGGAGAGCAACACCTCACCTTCTTATAAGCAGTTTTGTTGTTGTTCAGTCGCTTTCAGTTGTGTCTGTCTTTCTGTGGCCCCATTTGGGGTTTACTTGGCAAAGACACTGGAGTGGTTTGTCATTTCCTTTTCTAGCTCATTTTACAGATGAGGAAACTGAGGCAAACAGGGTTAAGTGACTTGCCCAGAGTCACACGTCTAGTAAATGGCTGAAGCTGAAGTTTACAAAATTAACTCTCTCACAACCCTAGGAAGTGAGTAATGCAAAGAATATTATCTCCATCTTCCAAGTGAGGAAACAGACTGAGAATAAGGAAGACAACTAATTTGGTCACAAAATTAATTGGAGGCAACCTGGATTTGGAATCAGAGCATCTGTGTTCATGTATTAACTCTGCTATTTATTATCCTTGTCAGTGTGGATAACTTACTTTGTCTTTCTAATCCATCTCTTTATCTGTACAGAGTAAGTTGGCTTAAGATCTCTAGGTCCCTTCTAGATCAGATGTTCTACTGGAATTGGGATGAACTAACCTCTGAGGGGTAGCTATTTGTTTACTGGTTTCAGTCTAAACGACCACATGGAAATTTGGGGTAGGCCTGTGACCAAGGGATATGCAATAATGAAAGTCTTCTAGCTAGCTTCAGAAGAGCTCAGGGATTGCTGAGCCAGGGCTGAGCGGGTATTCAATCAACTCCTTTGGCATTCTTTTTACTTTAAGACTTTCAAGAGGTAGAGTTGCTTTGAGAGCCAACTCCAAGAGCTAAGTGGGAGGAAAGATGGCTACTCTTTCTCCTGTGTGGCCAGTTGTGGCCATGAACACATAGGTCTCATCTGTCTCTTTTGTGTTTGCTCCTCTGAGTAGATGACTGATTATGTGGACATATTCTGGCAGTGACCTTGTGAGTCAGGGAGGAGGTCAAGAAGTCCAATCAGAGACCCTATCAGCAACCAGAACTGAATGTTGGCATTGGAAGTGTCCTCTAGGGCAGTAGTGACTGATGGCAGTGATTGTAGCTGCGTCAGGAACACAGACTCAACAATCACAAACTGATGTGGAGTAATAGAAGAAAATCAGCTTCAGGAAGCCTGACCCTTGTGGTGTTGAGGAATTCTGGCCATGGACTCTAGAAAGGAACTAACCCTCAAAGCTTGTGGGAGAGTTACACCCAAAGTGAACTTAACAAGGATTCCCAGAAGGGAGAGCTGAACTTCTAGGGCCAGAAGTCTGGAGGTATTACCACATGTGCCTTTCGTACACTCAGCCCTGGCTCAGCCAACCCCTGGGCCATCAGCTCTGCTGCCAGTTAGAAGAGTTTTCATTATCACACAGATGCTATCAGGGTTCTCACACGTGTACCTCACTGTATTCTAAGTCTAAGCCCATTCTTCCCATGGATATTGTGTATTTGTGGGACAGCCCCTTAGGTTTGGAGGTTTTGGAGGTTTTTATATAAGCTGGTCTTACCACAGCTTCTTAGTAAGTACCTTTTTCTAAAAGCTAATTGAGGCTACTCCTGAGTATTCATGGGGAATACATTGCTCAGAGTTTGTAACAGTGGTGCTGCTGAAGACTTCTGAGAGTCCCTTGCACAGGAAGGAGGTCAAATCAGTCTAGATTTAAAGACACTAATTCAGGTTATTCACTGGAAGGTCAAATACTTTGGCCATGTAATGAGAAGACAGGAGTCATTGGAAAAGACCCTGATGTTTGGAGAGATTGAAGGCAAAGGGACAAAAGGGACGGCAAAGGATGAGATGGATAGATAGCATCATGGAAACAACAAACATGAGCTTCGGCAGACCTCGAGAGACAATGGAGGATGGAAGGACCCAGCATGCTGGGGTCCGTGGGGCCACCAAGAGTCCAACACAACTGAATGGCTGAACAACAACAAGCCTCTTAGGGTTGCTCCTAGAACCCCGAGAGGATTACTCAGTCCATCGGTACTCACCTTATCACTGTAATACAAGCGCGTCAGTGAGCCCCAGAGAGGGAGCTCTATTGCATTCTAAGCTAAATTCCTGCTCTTCCACTCTATGTTCTAAAGTCTCTTTCAACTCTGACTTTCTATCTTTTAAGGTCCCTTTTAGTTTTAACTGTGATAATCCTGTGACTCTCAGTCATATCCCCATCTCTCCCTGTGGGAAATATGAACCAGAAGGAAATCTGCATCTCATCCAAATGTAAATTAGGGTCTTGAAGGAAGCCCAGCCAACATGATGCAGGGCAGGAGTGGAGTCTGTGCTGAGAAGGGCAGTTCTTACAATTCAATCAGAGGCATTGGGAAGGGAGGGAGAGAAGGAGGAGGGAGGTGATTTTATTTTGCTGTACTTGCATAACTGGTAATTTAATTTTCTGTCGTTTTGCTGTGATCTTCCCCACCCCAGCCCCCCACCCCAGCCCCACAACGTCAATCATGGCTTGTTTCTTCTATTGACCTTCAGTTCAGTCATGGAGGCAGCAGTGTATCATGAATCAGCCTCTGTCTCTCCCCTTACAATAACACTACCTGGTCTGAGCCTCTGTGACTGAGCACTGTTCCATGCAGTGCCTGGGGAGCAGGGCTAATAATTCATTGTAGAGAGCTTTCAGGTGGGGTGAGTGGACCTTTCCCTGGGTAGTCAACAGGGCACAGGAGCAGAATAACTCTAGTAATACTTGCCATGCAAGACTGAGACCTTAGTTTTCCTGGAGGCCTTTAGGAGATTAATGAAACTGAGAGAGAGAGAGAGAAAGAGAGAGAGAGAGAGAGAGAGAGAGAGAGAGAGAGAGAGAGAGAGAGAGGAGGAGGGAGAAGGAGAGGAAAAGGGAGAGGGAGAAGGAGAGGAAGAGGGAGAGGGAGAAGGAGAGGAAGAGGGAGAGGGAGAGGGAGAACATCCTAGAAGGATGAGAGAAAGGGTGGAGGCAAGCCCTTCTAGGTCCAAGGGGCTATGGGGGAAATTCATGAGGACACAGTCTGTGAAAGGCCTTACCAGACTGGGCTCCGGCATGAACCATAAAGCCTCAGAATTCATGTTATTCTAGCCCCTAAGGTCCAGGATCACTTTAAACCCAAGTGGTTCAGCTTCAGTCATCACCAGATAAACTCAATGGGAGATATGTGTCTCCTGACATTGACTTTCAGAGGTGAAATGTGACAGTTACGTCAATGGTGGAGATGGAGAAGGACAGCAACCTCTGGGCTAGGAATTTATAGCTTCAAGGAAGAGGAAGGATGGGAGCAGCACTGATATGTGCTCTAGAGATTATTGGGGTAGGAAACCTGAGCACGTCCATCCTAATGACTCTGAAGAACCTAAGAAGAAATCTAGCCTGATAGACACAACAATTTCCTCTTTTCTTTGAGAGATATTTACAGAGATGAGCACAACAATGATTGAAGATGAGGTCAGTTTGTTCAGTGACTGTTTGGAACAAAATGCTTGTGAGGGTGAGGTCCTTGGTTTTAGCTTCTTAAGGCTCAGGGAGCTTTTTTTTCTCTGATCCCCATAATTCCAGGATGCTTTTTCACAGAGACATCTACAGCTGATCACAATGGGGACACGTTGAAAATGTGGGTGCTTGTTTGCAAATTCATTCTACCTTACTTGAAATATGTTTCAGAGGTCACGTCCCTCAAATAATGGGCCAGCAAATTATCTCTCTGTGTTTTATATCTAGTATAACATGAAATGCCCATGTGTGTTATATCCTGTGTAATGTGGAATTCCTGTACAGAATTCTGTTTTCATTTGTCAGAGACTGATGGAGTACCTGCTATGAAAATAGCATTGTGCTTGATGATTCTCAATCCCACATTGCAATTTTCCAGCCAACTTGGCCTACTACTATTCTCAAAACTCAGAATGCTATCTCTTGCCTTGAGCAGAGGCTGTCTACTATGCCTGGGATACACTCCCCCTTCATCTGTGCAGTAGAATCCCCAGCTTTCTTTGAGGGATGCTCCTTCTACATGAAGTTTTTGTTGATTCTCCCAGTCATTAGTACTCTCTCCCTCCTCAAATCTTCTCATATTGATTTTTGTGTACATTCTACCCTCCTCAATAGAATGTAAGCTCTTTGAGGGCAGAACTATTTTTTTTTTGTCTTTGTCTCCTCAATACCTTGCAAAGTGATTCACACACAGTAAGCACTTAAATGTTTATCCATTGAGTCAAGGGTGGTGCATGGGAGTTCTCCATCTTTGTTAAGAGGTTTGAATCCATCCTGACTTTTTTCAGGCTTGGCCTAAGTTTTTAGAGGCTTTGGTCCTGTGTTAGTTTGCATGGCTAACTTAAAGATGTGGAAACTATGGTGATAGGAACCTTGTCTGTCTATAAAGGACAAAAGGGATGGAAAAGAAGTCTTATAGAAGACAGGGGAAGGGATTAGGTTGCTAGGCTGGAGAATAGGACAAGAGATTAATAGATTATTCCTAAGGACCTTGTGAATAAAAATAACCTTTGACCTGGGCCCATGATACAAGGTGAGGCCAAATAGAATGTTAGGAAGAGCAGAAAACTGGGGTTCAAATTCCAGTTCTACCTCTTATTACCTGTATCGCCTTGAGTAAGACATGTAACTTCTCATTGATTTCACAACTCATTAATTCCAGGATGCCCAGAACCATTCCATTAATCTACTAACCCACAAATAGTGGGTACCTAAAAGGTGCTCAGTTTCATGCATAAAGGCAAGTATCATATTACTCTGAATAGAAACCTCACACTTAAAATGGTTTCTCTTTGAGGGGCAGGCAAGTGGTACAGTGGCTAGAGCACCAGCTGTGGAATCAAGAGTACAAGAGTTCAAATTTGGCCTCAGGCACTTAGTAGCTGTGTAATCCTAGGCAATCACTTAACCCTGATTGCCTCAAAAAAAAGGGGGGGTGGCTCTCTTTGGAAAGAAAAAAAAGCAGGAAGTTGCACACTGAAAAATGACACCTATTTTAGGCTGTATTTGGATTTTAATCAATCCAGATTTGGAAAAAGTCTGTAACTTTGGTTTGGACTGGCCTGGCGTGTGACATAGTCCTTCGCTGCTCCCTCACAATCTAGTTGGGGAGTCAAGATTCATACACACTACAATTAGAGAATTAGGCAAGGTAGGCTCTAACCGAATGTTCCACTGTGTGGCCTGCACTGCCAATGACGGAAAGGGAGTGAGGGTACTCCCTGTTAGCGTAGTCAGGGAAAGTTTGACAGAGGAGATAGGCTTGTGATGAGCCCTAAAGGGCAAGCTGGATTTGGATAGACAGAGAGGAGGGGAAGGCACCCCTGGGGACACAAATCCATGGAGGCAGGAGTGAGTATGATGTGTGTGGAAGTTGCAGGGGTGGTGGGTAGGGGAACAAGGAATGGCTGGAAGGGACCTCAGAGGATGTCCCAGGCATAGAGAGAAGACAAGAGTCATGTTTATCATGGATCTAGAGCTGAAAGGGACCTTACAGTTCATTTAGTCCAGCCATTTCCTTTTACAGATGAGGAAACAGAGGCCTAGAGGGTTTAAATGCCTTTTCTAAGGTCATAAAAATTTTAAATAACTAAGCTAGAATTTTGAAACCTAGATCATTCAGGATCTAGTGACCACCCGCTTAGGCCAAAACGTGTAAGTGTGGGTTCTCTCAGCTTTATATTTAATAGCTCACATTTATATATGGAGGCAACATTGCACAGCAGAAATCATATTGGCCCTAGAATCAGAGGACCTGGTTTCCAATCCTGGCTCTTTCTCCTATTTCTTGTATGATCTTGAGCCATTTACTTCCTTGCGTCCCAGTTTCTCCATGTGTAAAATGAAGCCCTCTGAGGCCTTCCAGATCTGATGATCCCCACTTTACAGATGAGGAAACTGAGGCTCAGAAAGTTTAAGTGATTTTCCCAGGGTCACACAGCTAGGAAATGTCAAAGTCAGACTAGATCCTGTATCCATTCAACATCCAACACACTTTCTACTATGCCAGATTTAACCCTGACCCTAACTTACTTGGGTTGTTACGGAGTGTGGCCTATACAATATGCTCAGAGAGGGAGCCTCCCATTCTCATGGACTGGGTTTGAAATTAGAGGAGTTCAGTTTACATTCTATATCTGCTTTCACTCCTTGTGTAACCTTGGGCAGGTCACTTAACATCTCTGGGCTTCAGTTTCCTTTATCTGCTCTGGCTCCCCCTGAATCTAATAGATGGGTCTTTTGTTCTTTCTTGTCAGGAGCGAAGCTTCCACACCACTGCCCCTTCCTGTAGTCGTTTTGGCCCCATTCCCACCCCAACTCCAGCTTATGTGCTGTTTTCCCCAATTAGAATGTCAACTCTTCAAGGGCAGGGACTGTGACTCTAGAGCTTAGCACAATGCCTCACACATAGTGAGCATTTAATAAGTGCTCTCTCTCCTCCCTCTCCTCCTTCTCTCTCTCTCTCTCTCTCTCTCTCTCTCTCTCTCTCATCTATTCATTATCTACCATCTATTTATTATCTATAACCTATCCGTCATCTATCATCTATCCACCCACTTGTCTATTTTTGTCATCTGTCATCTTTCTATCATTTATCTATCACCTATCTATTTATCCATCTATCTGTATATGTCTGTATACTTCCTATCATCTATCTATCTGTTTACCTTCTGTCTATCTGTCTACTATCTGTCTGTCTACCTTCTATCTATCTATCTATCTGTCTGTCTGTCTGTCTAATTTCTGTCTATCTGTCTGTCTGTCTGTCTGCCTTCTATCTGTCTGTCTGTATGCCTTCTATCTATCTACCTATCCATCTATCTATCTATCTGTCTGTATACCTTCTGTCTGTCTGTCTACCTTCTACCTATCTATCTATCCATCTATCTATCTGTCTGTCTGTCTGTTTACCTTCTATATATCTGTCCATCTGCTATCTGTCTACCTGGTATCTATCTATCTATCTATCTATCTATCTATCTGTCTGTCTGTCTGTCTGTCTGTTTACCTTCTATCTGTCTGTATACCTTCTATCTATCTGTCTGTCTACCTTCTATCTGTCCATCTACTATCTATCTGTCTGTCTGTTTACCTTCTATCTATCTACTATCTATCTGTCTGTCTGTATGCCTTCTATCTATCTGTCCGTCCATCCGTCCTTCTGTCTATCTATCTATGTATGTGTCTGTATACCTTCTGTCTGTCTGTCTACCTTCTATATATCTGTCTGTCTGTCTACCTTCTATCTATCTATCTATCCATCTATCTGTCTGTCTGTTTACCTTCTATATATCTGTCCATCTACTATCTATCTGTCTACCTTCTATCATCTATCTATCTATCTATCTATCTATCTATCTATCTATCTATCTATCATCTGTCTACCTACCTATCTGTCTATCTTCTATCTATCTACTATCTATCTATCTATCTATCTATCTATCTATCTATCATCTGTCTACCTACCTATCTGTCTGTCTGTCTTTCATCTATTTTCTTGCATCTCTGTAAAATGAGGGGGTTGGGCTTCATGACCTCTAAGGTCCCTTCCAGTTCTAGATTTGATGATGCCTCACCATGCCCCCAGTCCTTACAGAATAATGATAAAGATGTTTTTTAAAAGTGCATGTCCTCCAGCTCCAAAGACTCAAGCACTAACTGCGTAGCACAGGCCAGGCGAGAAATCAGAAAAGTCACAGCAGTACAGCTGGGAAAGCTGTTGAGTCTGTCACCTCCTCGGGAGCTGAGAAGTGCCAGACCCTGTGATTGGGAACTGCAGCCACTGTTGTCTAATAAAGAATCCCTACAGACAGGCACGCCCTGCCCACACTGTGCTGAGAACAGAGGTCATCATCTCTCAGACTTGGAAAGCTTGAGGCTGCTTAGTAACCCTCTGTATTCTTCTCATGTCCTTTCACACACATGAACCCCAACTGAAAGATCCATCTGGAATCACTGTCCTTGAGAAGAGCTGAGTCCTGGGAATTGTGAATATGGAGGCTTGGAATGGATGTCAGAGGGAGTCTGGTCCCATGAATACATCTCTGAAAAGTGATGTTCTCTGCTCAAAAATTTGCACTGATGGACTGCTAATCACCTTCTCAGGTAGCCTGTTCCACTGTTGGACAGCTCTAGTTGTTAAGAGGTTTTTACCTATATTGAGCCAAAAAATGCTTCTCTGTAACTTCCACCCATCGATCCTACTTCTACTCTGTGGGTTCAGGAAAAATAAGTCTAATGCTTCTTCCTGCACATGACAGCCCTGCAGATATATGAAGGTAAACTATCACATCCCCCTCGAGTTTTCCTTCCTCCAGGCTAAACATCCATAATTCTCCCAGGCTAAACATCCATAATTCTTTCAATCACTCCTCATATGACAGGGTTTCCAGGTCTTTCACTTTCTTTGGACATTCTTGTGATTAGTATTGTCCTGCCAAAAAATGTGGTGCCTAGAACTGAACATAACACTTCAGATGTAGTCTGACTAAGGGAGAATACAGTGACTGTCACCTTGTTCCTTTTGGACATTATACCTCTATTAATCCATTTTAAGATCTTAGTAGAATTTTGGTTTTTGATACATACTGTTCAATCAGCAAACATTCAGGGAGTGCTTATTATATGTCAGAACAATGCTAGGCACTATAAAAAAGAGGCATTCACTGCCCTCAGAAAGTTTATATTCTACTAATAGTAGCTTACATTTATTTATTCAGTGCTTGATAAACATTATCTCACTTAAACCTCATGCCAATCCCTTCTTTTTTAAAAAAAATTTAAATTTTTTATTTATTTTATTCTTAATTTAAGAAATAAAGAACTTAAGAAATAAAACAAGCATTTCCATAACACAAGCCTCATGGCAATCTTTTGCAAACATTGCCTCATGGCAATGCTATTTTTAGTCCCAAATGAGAAAACTGAGGGTGAAGTGAAGAGAAGTGAAGTAATATGCTTTGGGTCCAACAGCTAGTTAAACATCTATTGAATCATATTGAGCTTGCAAAATTATGTTCTTTTGGTGCATGGCATACACTAAAATCCCCAGTTCTTTTTTTTTTTTTTCATATGTGACCTATCTAGTTATGCCTTTATTATTCGGTAAATCTTAACTAATTTTCTGAACCCAAGTCTTTCCATTCATCTCTATTAAATTTAATCTTATTAGACTTGGTCCATTGTTATAGTATGTTTAGAGATTTTCTCCAGTCTTTATTTCATTGTCCTTCCCTCTATACAACCTTTTAAAATATATAAGGCACCTGCTCCTTGAAGTTTTCTGGGATTAACATAGATTATCTAAACAATCCTTGAATCATTCCTTCTTTTCAACACATTTCTGTAATTACCCTTTGCTGTGTTTGCTTCTCCCCATCCCTTCAACAAACATTGCACATGTTTCTAGCCTGTTCTCATGTTCCCTGAAAGCTTCCTGAGGGCATGTATGATCCAGCACACTTTGTTCTAATAGTTGAGACCATTGATAACTCCTTGGATTTAACAAGCATTTTGGAGGGGAGGGGTAGTTTTATTTTTAAATTTATTTTTAATAGTATTTTTTTTTCAAATTGTCTGTAAAGGCAACTTTTAACATTCATTTTTACAAAATTTTGAGTTCCAACTTTCCTCCCTCCCTCCCTTCCCTCCTCTCTTCCTAAAGCAGTAAACAATTTGATATAGGCTATATTTGTGCAATTATGTAAAGCATATTTCCATATTAGTCTTGTTGTGAAAGAAGAAACAGACCAAAAGGAAAAAAAAAAACACAAAAAAGTGAAAATAGTATGCTTCAATCTGCATTCAGGCCCCATTAGTTCTTTCTCTGAATGTGGATAGCATTTTCCATCTTGAGTCCTTTGGAATTGTTTTGGATTGTTGTATTGTTTGAGAAGAGCTGTCATTCATAGTTGATGCTGACATAATGTTGCTGTTTCTATGTACAGTGTTCTCTTCTGCTCTTTTCACTTTAGCAAGCATTTTTAATTACTTGTTCAGCTGAAGTCTGTAGCTTATCTAAAATGGTCTGCTTTAGAGTCCTTCGGGGTGGAGACTGAAAGACTCAGTTTCTTCCTTGTCTCAATCCTTCAGTTTTCTTGCTTGGAGCCTATTGCACAATATTATAACATTATAAGGAGTTTTGGAGGCATTTTCTTCTTATAGTCTCACTTTGAGACATTCTTGTCTCTCAGCCTTAGTTTCCTCTACAATGAAAGAGCTGGATTAGACCATTTCTAGATTTCCTTCCAACTCTGACATATTATGATTATCTAAAATGCTCTCCAGGGGACTGAGAGCTAAGAAAGGGCATATTTCATTTCTCCCTAGGATAATCCCTGCCCCAAGGCATAGGTGATCAGGGCTCTGGGAGTATATGGAATAAAATATCACAGGGGCATGTGATACAATACAACAGAAACTTTAAGGAGCAGTCGAAAAAATGTGTCAACATTGCTTTTGACAAGCTTTCAGTGTAGGGAATTAATACCAGCACTGACATCACAGCAGGATTATTTTTTTAAGTCACTACCTCCTCTTTTTTTTTATTCCAAGCAGCAGGATCTTGGGAAAGGCCAATGTGACTGTAATTGTGGGCTCTGTTTTGTTCAAATATCAGGAAGGAAGAGGATTCCTTGGTGGGATTTCTGGTTGTTATGGCATTAGAGAACCTAGAGCAATGATTGGTAGATCTGCCTTCACCTAAATGAAGTTAAATATGCATCTGCTTTTCTTATTCAATTATTTATTCTGAAACCTTCTGAGTGGACAAGAGATAAAGTGGTATTAAATGAAAGGTCCAAATTCATGGTAAATAGATAAGCTGAATACTATCCAGTAGAAAACAACAGAAATGGTCAAGGACTTTAAATCCAGGTCACGTGAAGATTGGCTTAAAGACCTGGGGATTTTTAACTTTGAGAAGAAAAGACTTAAGGGGGAACATGATGGGGCAACTAAGTGGTACAGCAGATAGAGTGATGTACCTGAAGTCAGGAAAACTTAAGTTCAAATCTGGCCTCAGACGCTTACTAGATGTGAGATCCTGGACAAGTCACTTAGCCCTGTTTGCCTCAGTTTTCTCATCTATAAAATGAGTTGGTGAAGGAATGACAAAGCCACTCAAGTATCTTTGCCAAGAAAACCCCAAATAGGGTCATGAAGAGCTGAAAGCAACTGAAAAATTACTCAAAAACAACATTTAATTACTTGTATGGTTCCCCTGTGTAGATGAATAGGTTGGGTTCCCTGTGGGATGACTGCCTAGGTTCGAGGTATTCTGTGGGTTCCCACTTGCCAAAATATAGTTCACAAGTCTCTTACTATGTGTTTGCATAAGTTATCCAGAAGACACAAGCAACTTAAATAAAAGACATTCATTGGAATAGCATTAACAACAAAGTATAAACCCCACAAACCTAGGACATACTCTGTCACAAATACCCGCAACAGGAAGAATGAATACCCATGTTGAGTCATTTTTTCAGTCATGTCTGACTCTTCATGACCTCATTTGGGTTTTCTTGGCAAAGATACTTGAATGCTTTGTCATTTCCTTCTCCAAATCATTTTACAGATGAGGCAACTGAGGCAAACAGGGTTAAGTGACTTGCCCAAGGTCACACAGCTAGGAGGTATCTGAGGCCAGATTTGAGCTCAGGGAGATGAGTTTCTATTTAATGCACCAACTACCCGCCCATTGATAGCCATAGACAACAACAACAACAAAAACAAAAGAAGAACAACCAAAAAACAGTTGTTGTTGTATCAGCAATGCAGTATTCACAATGCCTACAGTAACTATAAATATGCTGATATAGTTATTAATCACAAAATGGAACAGGCTCTCTACATAAGAAATATAGATAGTGCATTCATTTAAATACCAGAAGAC
>CM053585.1:228497311-228515023 GCA_028646515.1 Pseudochirops corinnae | reverse complement strand
AGGAGTCCTTAGCAGAGATTCTGGCCCGCTCAAAGCAAAAAGAGTTCGCAGCCGCAGCCACTGCCTCTGACGCCGCTTCCAGTCCTCACCGCACAGAGACTAGCTTGGCTCCGGCGTTCTCTTGCTCCACCCCTTCCTGCTACGCTAGCAAGCTCAAGGGGCGTGGAAGATCTTCAAATCCTAGTATCGTTACAGTTGTCCTCAAGGGGTTTATGATCTTTGTTGGAGGGGATATACAATGAATACAAATAAGTAAAAATAGAGGTAATTTGAAGAGGGAATAAGCACTAACCACTGATTAGATCAGGAAAGGCTTCATATAATGGGTTGACCTTGACCTGAACCTTGAAGGAAGCTAAGAAATATAGATCCCATATATTGAGCTGAAAGGGACCCCGGGGTCATACAGTCCAACCAACTCATTCTATAGATGAAGAAACTGAGACCCAGAGATATTAAGTGACTTTCTCCAGGTCACGCAGGTAGTAAATGTCAGAGGGAAGATTCAAACCCAGATCCTCTAACTCCAGAGTCTGACTCTTTCCACTATACCATATCATCTCTTCAATTCTAAGATGTAAAAGTCAGGAAATAACGTATTCTTGGCGTAAGGGATAGACTGTATGAAGCCATAGAAATAAGAAATGGTTTGGGGAACAGCACAAAAAGGTAAAAACATTTGTAAAGGTTGATTGGGGTTTAGATGACAGACTGAAGAATTTGTATTTTATCCTAGAGGCAGATAGGTCAGAGACAGAGACCGAGGTAAAGAGAGAGAGAGAGAGACAGAGAAAAAAGAAAGAGAGGGAAAGAGAGAGAGACAGACAGAGACAGAGAGACAGAATCAGAGACAGAGAGAAGGAAAGAAAGAGGAGAGAGAAAGAAGACAGAGGAGAAAGAAAAAGGAGAGAGAGAGAGAGACAGAAACAGAAAGAGCATTTACTATGTGCCAGTCAAAATGTCAAGAACTGGGTATACAGTCCCTATCTTTAAAGAACTTATATTCTAATGGGGGAAGACAATATATAAAAGGGAGCTGAAAAGCAGGGGGTAGGTGTGGGACAAGGTGATGCCATGACTTGCAAGTGAATTGGATGTAAGGGAGGAAAGGCTGTGCAAGGTTACCAGCCTCACTTTCTCCTCTGGAGCCATCTGGGTGCAGTGGCAAGATCAGGACGACTGGAGATAGCCCCTGGAGGAAGGTTTTCTTGAGGGAGAAAGGTGAAAAAGCAGTTCAGAGAGTTAGGAGCTGAGTCAGCTTTGGAGTGAGCTGGCCTGGCCTGGGCACTTCTTCAGATGAGGGATCATGGAAAGAACTCATGATCAGAGTAAGCAGCAGCAGGGCTAGAGGCATCTGTAGAGGGAGAAGGCTACTGGAATGGAGATGGAAAAATAGCCTAGAGGCAGAGGACTGATCTGGGCTAGGAATTGGGAACCACTGAACCTTCCTGAACAGGAGGGAGCCATGGTCCAATAATCTATACTTTAAGAGAGAGCCTGGAAGCAGGGGGTACAGCTACTGCAGCCAAGAGTCAAACCAGGGAAAACCCTACGGAGGAGTTTTTGCTCTGGGTGTAATAGCTCCAACTGTTTTGCGGGAAAGTGACAGAAGAGCATCTTTATTCGAGTGAGAGGGTGAAACTGGGAGTGTGGGACGTGCTGTCACTGATGGTGGGGTGGGAGATGGCAGCTCACTCAATCCTGTCATCCGGTTGTTTCCTATTTTAGCTTTTTTTTGTTTTTGTTTTTACTAACTAGGTGCTAAGCTCTCTTGTTTCTACACTGTCGAAGGAAGAAAAGGAGCTATTAACGTCCTCTAAGATGGGCTCCCTTGTGTTCCCCAGTTGCCTTGCTCTAGTTATTCCTTTGGAACCTGGTTTTTTGACTCCAAATCCAAGGTCCATTTCCTACACAATTCAACTTCTTAGAAAGAGGAGGCAGCTTTTGCCCTCAAAGAGCTTATATAATTGTATTAAAGACACATTTACAGCTATTCCAGTGCAGCTGGTACTCAGCAATATAGTGCAAAGGCACTTGGGCAAGTAATTTTTGTTTTCTGAGCCTCAGTTTACACAACTGTAAAATGAGAAATAGGCTGGACTAGACTGGTTTTGAAGGTTCCTTCTAGGTCTAAAATCTTTCAACCTTAAAAATTCGTGGTGGGGTTAGAGAACAGTTGGATGGGTCGAACTTGTGAGAGGTGAGTTTTGGGGAAAAAGAGAAGCTCATGGTCTGATGGAAGAGTAGATCTGGGTCACTATATGGCAAAGACAATTAGAGGTGAGTGTGCATGTGTTTACATACATGTGTATGTGTGTGTATGTTATGCATGGATGTGTGTGCGCATGTGTGCAGGTGCATATGTGTGGGTGGGTATGTTAATGCATGTACATGTATATGTGTGCATGCATGTGTGTATGGGTGCATGTGTGTGTGTAGGTAGATATTCCTGAGAGGAGGAAGAGGAGCATGCCAAGGAGTAGGATATCTTTTCTCTTTCTGACTTTCTTCTTCTTTCCATTGTCTTATATTGACTTTTGCTTGAGCATTTTGCTAGTTTGATAGGAGTTCCCCAAGGCTTATTTAATGGGACCATGAGGTTGGGTGGGAGGTGGCTGCTTGAGGAAGGAGGGTGGCTGCCATTTCCAGGTGGCCCTGGGACAGGAAAATCATCAGTGGTGGGCCCACAGCACCTGTCATCACAGCCGCCCCCTCTTTCCTCCTCCTTCCCCCTCCTCTTCCCAGCCAAGCCTGCCTGTGTGATTGGCCTCCACTAAAGGACTTGACATTTATCCAAAGCAGACTTGAGATTTCCAATTTCGGGCTCCTGGAAACTCTTTAATCCACACAGAAAACATGCAGGAAATCTTCTACAAATATACTGCCAAGGTGTATTTCTGCCCTCATTTGAACAGTCAACTGTTATTTATAGGACTCTCAAGGCACTTTTCTAAGCATTCTCTTTTAGCTATCCTCTGTCTTTGTCTCTGTCTCCAGTTGGGTCTCTACAAGACTATGGATTAACCCATGCCAATTAGTGACTAAGTTCAAACTCAGCTGTAACATTCTATCTAGCTAACTCCAGACCATGCTTCACGACCCATCCAACCATCCGGCAGGACAGGGCTCATCCAAACCTCTGCCACAAGCGTCCCCAAGCCTCTCCTCTACCCCTTCCCTGCCTTGCCACCTCTTGCTCTGGAAACAGTAATCAAATCAATACTGCCATTGTGCCTGGAAAGGATGTGACAAACTTATTGCCTAACATCTCCATTCACAATCCCTATGACTCCCCAGACCAAAACTCTCTTCCCTGGCCACCAGTTCTTAAAGACCTCACAGGGCCATTGAGAGGATCAACTTAGATAAAAGACAGGAAAGCACCTGGATATCCCAGGCTCCTGGAAATGACAGTTTTGTAACATTTCAGAGCTAGTAGGCCCCTTTGAGGTCCTCTAGCCCAACCCCATAATTTAACCTGGGGTTTAGAGAAGTGTGAAATGAAGCATTCACACAGTGAGTGAAGTGAAGAAAAGTGAATTGACTTGCTCAGTGTCTTACAGAGCGCTGGCACCAGGCTTTCTGTCTCCAAACCTAACACTTCCCCCCTTGCCTCGATGAAAGGGAAGAGTTTTATTTGCCCACTGAAGACCCTGCTGATCACTTAATGGGGTGGTTGTTGGTTTTGTTTTGTTTTTGTTTTTGACTATAACAACAAACATTTTGGATAGCATCTCACTAAAGGGACCCTAAAAGATCATCCATCCTGTGCCTCTTCTGCCAATCAGGGCTGCATTTAATTCATACCAAGAAACCAGTTTTCAATCCTTTCCCCTGCACAAACTCCTTTGTCAAAGGCTTCTAGGACCTCATAATTTTAATAACTGGGAAGTTTCTTCTAGTAGCATTCTCTCCACTATGGTTCATCCCTCCCACCGTCACCCCACCCGATTTTTCTTGGTAGAAATGGAGCCCAACCACTCACCACCAACCTTTATCCAAGCATGAGCTGGAACAGGAATAAAAGGAAACAAAAATAGCTTTGAGTCAGTAGAGTGCTGCTGAACCGCTTACAGTCAGCTTGAAGTGTTTGCCCAGAGCAATCTCTTCATTTGAGGATCCTGTGGTGACTTGGAGACCTGAGTTGATCTAGCTTCTCACATTAGCTTCCCCTTTATCCCATGTCACCAGGGGCAGAAATTGAGACCAACAAAGGAATACGTTTGAAGGTTCAGAGGTTCTCTCTAGGACCCCAGTGGACATGAAAAGATTTTGGGGGGGAATTCATCGCTCCTCCTTCAACCATTGGAAAAGATACCCCTGAGAGGCACTTCTTTCTGGGTAACTGAATGTGGACATCTATGAATAGTAATGTATCTTGTCTCAGGTCTATTTTATTGGCTGGACACTTGAGTACCAATAGGACCTAGGATGGCACTCATTTGCCATGAAATGGTGAAGAGAAAGGGGATGGCTATGGATTTGGAATATTGTGCCAGAAATTCCCAGGATATTAGATTGTAAGCTCCTTGAAGGCAGGGACTGTCTTTTACCTTGTTTTGTATACCCAGAGCTTAGCACAGTGCCTGACACATAGTAGGCCCTTAATAAATTTTTATTGAATTGAATTACTAAGACTTCTTTGTAAAGCTTCAGGTGTCTCCTTTCTGAGGTAGAAAGACAACATGGTGCCATGGGAAGAGTTCTGGAACTGAGGCAAGAGAATCTGGGTTCAAATGTAATCTCTGTTGCTGCCTTCTGAAATTAATCCAATGCAGACTTGATATTTCTAGTTTGAGGCACCTGGAAACTTTAAACACAGAAAACACATGGGAAAATTTCAACAAACAGAGGGGCAAGATGTGTTTCATGTTGTTTATATAGCACTGAAGGAGCTTCTCTAGGTGTTCTCTGCCCCTGCTACCTTTTAACTCTGACTGGGTCTACATAAGTAAGGTAAGAGGGATGCTGGGCACATAGGAAA
The DNA here is from genome assembly GCA_028646515.1 of Pseudochirops corinnae. Taxonomy (NCBI): domain Eukaryota; kingdom Metazoa; phylum Chordata; class Mammalia; order Diprotodontia; family Pseudocheiridae; genus Pseudochirops; species Pseudochirops corinnae. The sequence continues at coordinate 228,510,039 of CM053585.1, read as the reverse complement.
TACTTAATAAATGTTGATCGACTAACTGACTGACTGGATGTGTCTTTTAGCCATAAATCCAGTGATTCTATATTGAGTTTGTTTAGTCCATTGATGTAAATGGGCTGGATCTATATACTGGACTGATTGATAGAGCACGGCCCCTTCACCCTGACCAGTACAGCTGGGTGTCTATGGAGTCCGACCCCCAGACCAAACCCAGGTGATCCCAGTCTCTACCTGAACCTGGCTATGAATGGAGAATTAAAGAATCTCCATGCTGCAGGGAATCTGGAATTGGGTGGTCCAATCTCCTCCATCAGGCACATGAATGCCTAAAACATCTGAATTAGATACATTTTTCTCTTCTCCTCTTGTAGATTTTACAAGGATGGAAACCCACAACATTCCTTGCTTGTTAATTTTTGATCTGGTTTTGGTCCTTTGACATTCTGTGTGACAAACAAAAGGAAAGACCATTTGGCCTTTCCATCTATACTGAGATAATGCCCTCCACACCCCCAAGGAATTACCATCTAATTTGTCAATGAATCCTGCCAGCCAACAGGCCTTTCCATCTACCTACAGTGACACTTTCTATATGTGTTGTCTTCCTCAATCAAAGTGTGAGATCTTCTGGACCAGGGATTGCCTTGATTGTCTGTTGTATTCCCAGTGATTAGCACATGACAAATGCTTCACAAATACTTTTAAAATTAGTTAATACAGTTCAAAGAACTCTGAATTTGGAGTCAGCTGACCTGGGTTTGAGTCCCAAATTTGCCACATACTTGCAGCATAATTCTGGACAAGTCCTTAACTTCTCTAAGCTTCAGTCTCCTCATCTATAAAATGGGGATAATAATATCTATATTACCTCTCTTACAGACCTGTTATGAAGATCAAATGAAATGATGTGTAAAAGCACTTTGTAAACTTGAAAGCTCTATATAAATGTCAGCTATTATACTTCAATGGATCTTTGATCTCCTTGATGTGGGTATTCCTTCAATGATACATCTTTGGTCACTTTGGCAAATGCCAAGAACAGGGCTGCGGCAATTTCAGAGTCAATTCAGGTCCCCAACCTAACTTCTATCTAAATGATCCATGCAACTGTAATATGCCTGATCGTAGGCAAATTGGAAGGTATTAGAACTGGGATATGAGCAAACAGTTCTGGAAAGAGAAATGACAAATGATTAACAATTTTATGCAAACTATTAACAACCATATGAAAGATTGCTCCAAATTGCTAATAAGAAAAACACAAATCAAAACAAGCCCGAGGTTTTACCTCATATCTAGCAAAATAGAGAAGATGATAAAAGAAGGGAAGAGTCAATGTGGGAGGAGAGAGACAGACTAACACATCATTGGTGGAGCTGTAAATTGGTTTAACCATTATGGAAAGCAATTTGGAATTAAGCTAAGAAAATGATTAAAATGTTCACCACTTTTGACCTAGAGGTCCCACTGCTAGATATAAACTCAAAGGAAGTCAAATATAGAAAGAAAGGTCCCATATACACCAAATTATTTATAGCAGCTGGAAACAAAGTGGATGCCCATCGATCAGGATATGATTAAACAAACTGTGGTACATGAATATAATAGAATATTACTGTGTCATAAAAAATGATGAATACAAATAATATAAGAAGAAATAGTAAGCCTTATGCCAAAGGGAAATAAGCAGAACTAAGAAAACAATGACTATAGTAGTGTAAATGGAAGAAATAACGGCAATAAAAATCAGATCCGAACACTTTGTTATTGTAATGGCCAAGCGGGGCCCCAAAGAAGTGATATAAGAATTCATCTACTTTCCAGCTTTGTAGAGGTGGGTGGGGTGGGGTGGGATGGGGAGGAGGGATTAAAGTATAGAATACATACTTCATCAAAATACTGGTTGATTTTGCTTTTTTAAAATTTCTCTTTCTCTTTTTCTTTGTTATAAGAATGGCTCTTGGGAACGGGCTTATGTTAAATGAAGATAATTTGAAAACTAAAGCTATTCATGTATTTTTACAAAATGAATTGAGGTCTGAAACACTATGGTATCACAAGATACTGGAGATGTAGGTACCTTAGAGATCACTAGTTCCCTCATGTCATATATAAGGAAACTGAGGTCCCTTGAGGGAAAGACATTTGCCTAAGGTCACGCAACTAATCTGTGCTGGGGCAAAGACTTGAACCCTAGGAGTTTCCAGACTCCTAGACTGGTATTTTTTTCACAACAGCATGCTGTCTCCTAATGGAAACACTGATGAAATGTTTCACTCACCAATTCTCTGACATCTCGGTTACCATTCAAAGGAAATCTACAGAAGGAAGCCCTCTGCAATAGAGTAAGGTGAATGGAAATTCCATCCAAGTTAGAATAGAGATGGCTCTTCTGCAAATGAGTGCATTTTCATCCCTTTATCAAAATTTCAGATCATAATCTCTAAGTTTGGGATATGATAAACTATGTTGTGCTTAAAAAAAGGGATACTCCTCCCCAAATCCTTATAAAATGAGCTAAAAAAGCAATCAGATTTGAGAGTAAGGATGGAAATTATCTTATTTTAAATTGTGTCTGTCAAGAAATATGAAGACCAAAGAAACTTGATAAGAATGACAACTCAATGACTCACAGGCTGATTGGGGAAGTTGCAAAGTTCCAGAAATCCTTGGAATCCAAGTTTTGTCACTTTTTGTCCCAGTAGGTGGACAACTCCTCCAAATGAGTAGACCTAAGGCACAGAGACCTGCTATTGCTTTTCCCTTTGTTGGAGTATTGCAAACCTCTTTGAGGCTCAGTCTAGGGATTTTTCATTTCAGTACAGCTCTGCTGAAGCTGTCTGAGTGGCCTGCCATGCAAGAGAAAGCTGCTTAGTGCTATCATTGGTCTGGTTGGGGTTTGCATTTATGACTTTATTTCCTTAGTAATGTGGTGAATTTTTAATTAAATGTTCAGTTAGAAATTATTGTCGATAAAAAAAAAATTGTCCCAGGTTTTAGGTGGTAATTCTCTTCATTATGACTTCCCATGAATTGATTCCATCATGTTTAGAGGGTCTTAGGATTTAGAGCTTGGAGGGAACCATAGACATCATCTAGTCTAATCCCCATAAGGAAGCTGAGGCTTACAGAGGGGATTTGCATGAGGTTATACAGAGAATTAGGAGCCAAGGTAAGATTTGAATCTTAGGCCTCTGGTTCCATATCTAGCCCTCTTTTTTCATGTTCTAGGCTTTGTTATTCCATCTCTTTCTGCTATATTAGCATATACCACAGCTTCCCACCTGCAAGTCCAGTCAATTAGATAGAACATATGTCCCTAAAGAGTAGAGTCAAGGTAAGGGCTAGATCTATGATTTCATTGGTTTGGGGACTCCCAGATTAGAAAACTTCCTCGACCAATGCATGTAGACATCCTCTGTGCAACTTGTATTGTAAAAAGTTGCTTAGAACACTGAAAGGTTAGGTTACTTGCCCAGGGTCACACAGCTAGTGCTTATTAGAGGTCAGACTTGAACCCAGCTATTCTTTTAGCTTTTAGATCATGTTTCTTCCAACAAAAGAATAGGAACCTGATGTGCACAGAGATTAAATGACTTGACCAAGGTCACATAGGTAGTAAGTGATAGAGTTGGGCTACAATTCAGGTCTCATGACTTCCAGGTTCTGATGTCTAAGTTCAATTATCTTTCCATTGCATCATGCTACAGCCACTGAATATTAGAATACTAAATCCAAGTCTTGGCTGGGCCTGCATGACCTTCATCCTCTCTGAGTTTTGTCATCCATAAAATGTTGAATTCAAATATCTCTAAGGCCCCTTCCAGCTCTAAATTTCATGATCCTACCAGTGTCAGAACATTTATAAATACAACAGTAATTGGGTAAGAGGCTGACAGAGAAAGAGCACCTGTGTTCTGAGAGTTGGAGCCTCAGCTTGCTCAGCCAGATGAATCCTTTCAGAAAACATTGCATGGATGGAATCCTAATCATTCACTAATCCCACTATGAACATAAGCACATTAAATGGTATCTTCCTTCATTCTCTCCTCCTTTCACTATTCTGTCCCTTCTACCTTTCCACCTTCTGTCCCTTCTACACTTCCCAATTCAACTTGATTCATAGATCTAGAGCTAGAAAGGACCTTAAAGGCCATTTTATCCAAGGCTTCCTTTTTCCAGATGAGGAAACTGAGGCATAGAGAGGGTGGGTGACTTGCCTAGGGATAAACAGCTCTTAAGTATATGAGTCAGGATCCAAAAATCAGTTTCCCCTGATTTCAAGTCCTTTCCCCTATCCAAGGTGCCACCGAGCTCCACCTGACTTGGTGGAGCCACCCTCATACCCAGTTCAGCATTCCAATTTTGTCTTTGTTTCCACAGCACCATTCTGTTGATTCAATTAAAGGAATAACCACTAAGAGACTATCTGAGTGCAATGTTCTATACCTAATAGTGGGGACATAACTATGACAAATGGCATAATTCTTGCTCTCAAATGATTTACCCTCTATTGGGTTCAAAGAGTCTGTAAATGTCTGGTGGAAGATCAGCTATGGGAATCCACATGAAACACAGTCCTGGTGAAAAATAAATAGACAATAGGAATAGGAATGAGAATCTGAGGCAGAGGACATTTCATCTCTCCTTTAGCCCATTATTGGTTTGGGAAGATAATGAAGAGGTAGGTATTAGACTGGGCAAATCCTGCCTGTCACTTATTATGTGTGTTACATAACCTTTGGGAACTGCCATTTCTGCATAGGTAAGATGGGGATAGTAGTATTTGTAGAAACTACTTCACAGGATGGTTATGAGGCTTAAAGGAGATAATGTATGGAAAGCGCTTTGAAAACTTTATAGTACTATATAAATGTCAGTGATTATTTCTATGTACTGGGCTTGCAGCTTGATTTATTTTAGGTACATAGGCTAGTGTTTATTTTCAAGGCTACAGGTTCTACAAGGACAGGAGTGGGAGGGAGCTAGTGCTTCTTCTATAAGGTCTCAAAGTCTAGTTGGCGGAGAGGGAGCAAAGGAGAGGGGTGTGCCTTCAAGAGGGGAAATGGGGTAGGGGATCAAAAGACTAAAGTGAAAGCAAGAAGTAAGGGAGGAAAGCAGGGAGGAAGGAAGGAAGGAAAGAAGGAAGGAAGAAAGGAAGGAAAGAAGAGAGGGAGGGAGGAAGGAAAGAAGGAAGGAAGGAAAGAAGGAAGGAAGAAAAGAAGGAAGAGAGGAAGGGAGGAAGAAAGGAAGGAAGAGAGGAAAGAAGGAAGAGAGGGACCAAGGAAGGAAGAGATGCAGATAAGGAGGAAACGAGGGAGAGAGGGAGGAAGGAAGGAAGGGAGAGAGGGAGGAAGGAAGGGAGGAATGGAAGAAAGAATTTGAAAGAATCAATGTCCCTGTTTCCCATGTCTCAGTTTCCAGACTTCCGGCTTATAGAAAATCAAGCTAAGCCTTTTCCCACTCAATATCCATAGCCCCATTTTGGCACTGAATTCAACCACCTCCTGGTCTTCATTCCCACTTCCTCTTGCTGAGGAAGCGGGAGTCTGATTTTTCTACCCAGGTCACTAGCTGAGCTCCTTCTGACTCCCTGCTTCAAGCCCTCAACCTTTCTTTAAATAGCGTCTTCACTGAGGACTGCTGCTTTCTTCTAACATGCAGAGTTCCTTTAACCTGTCTTGCTAGTGTTCCTTCTAACACAAAAACACAAAACAAAACAAAAACCTGACCTCTCCTCTCCTCTTCTCTCCTATGCTTTTTGTAACCAATAGTTGAGTCTCTTTGGCCAGTGATCATAGCCTCTATGCTCATAAAGCTGACTTAGAGGTACTGGAGAGAGGAAAAGGTGAGGTGGAAGGGGCCAACCAATCATTTCTCTCTCTTGTCCAGGCACAAATTCTTTTCAAAAATACGTTTTATTGATATCTTCTGTTTTTAGATCACTTGCATTTTCCACAGTATCTCTCCTCTTTACAACACCCCTCCCACTATACCTCAAAACAAAGAATAAAAGTAGAAAAAATTCATTTGAGCAAAACTAATCAACACAATGAAAAAAGTCTGACATTATATGCTACGCTTCATACTGGTAACCCCTCACCTTTGACCACCTGGTGAGGTCGGGCATAAATTCTTCCCCAGACTTTATTATGGACCTTACTTAAGCTGATTCACTTGGTGGGCTATGGTCAGTGATAATGAGGCCAAGGTTGTAAGTTTGATACCTACAACTTAATAGTTCCATAGATCACAGACTACCCTTCTACTTCTGGACTTTCTTAGGTCACAAGAGGAAATAGGAGAGAGAGCAGCCATGTAACTCATTTGCCTACATTAATCATTCAAAAGAGCCATGATTTCATAGGTTCACAGTTTTAGGGCTAGAAGGGACCTTAGAGGCTTAGTAGTCCAGCTCCTTTTATTTTACAGAAAAGGAAACTGAGAAACAGAGAAGTTAAGTGACTTGTCCAGGGTCACAGTTAATAAATGTCTGAGGCGGGATATGAACCTAGGTTTTCCTAGTACCAAACCATCCACTTCAATGATAGATGCTCCCTCCTCACTCTTGTAGATGGCCTTACTAAAATGACCATCTCCCTTACCTCACATACCCCAATTCACCACCTGGTGGCCAGCCTTCTCCTGCTGAGCCTCTCTGAATTTGACTAGACTGCTGCTTTGACAACAGAGACACTTTCCATCATAAGGCCTATACCTAAGAACTTTCTGGCTTGGTTGAACCTTCTCAAGTTGTGCTTTGCTTACACAGCCTTCTGGCAGCTAAGTGATGCAGTGGAGAGAGTGCTATGCCTGGAGTCAGGAAGACCTGAATTCAAATTCAGCCTCAGATGTTTACTAGCTGTGTGACCCTGGGCAAGTTACTTAACCTCTGTCTGCCTCAGTTTCCTCAAATGTACAATGGAGATGATAATAATAGTACCTATCCCCGCCAAGTCATTATGAGGACCAATGAGATAATATTTTCACAGGTACAGTGACTGGCACATACCACTAAATAAATGCAAGTTATTATTATTCTAGAACTCCCCAAAAGGGTGCACTCAAAGATTTTACTATACCCCAGCATCCATATACACATTTCAAAACTTCATTGGGTTTATGATCGCATCATAGCTCACTGAGCCTCGCACCCTGAGTTAGAAGAGACCTCCAAAGACATGTAGACTAAACTATAGCTGAACAAAGAATTCCTCCCAAACTTCCCCAGCAAGTGCTCATCCAGGTAATGCCAGATAATGCATAGTGAGAGGGAGCCTGCTAACTCCCATGGGAGCCTATCTTAGTTTTGGACATCTCTGACTGTAAGGAAGTTTTTTTTTATGGGAAACCTAAATCTTCCTCTTGGCAACTTTCACACATAGCTTGGAGATTTAATCTTAGGAACCAAGAATAAGTTGAAGCCTTCTTCCATATGATAACCCCTCAAATATCTGAAGATGGTCAACAAGTCCTCCTTCTTCCAAATTTTATCTTTTTCAGGATAAACATTCCTAATTCCATCAACCTATCCTTAGATAACATGATACGCAAGGCCTTTATAACCCTGGTTGCCCTCCCCCGAATGTTCTCCCACTTGTCAATATGCTTCCTAAAATGTGACAACAAGAAGTAAACATAATACTCCAGATGGTGTATGAACAGGTCAGAGCAAGGTGGAACTAGTATCTGCTAATTCTGGACACCGTGCCTCTTAATATGATATGCTCTTTTTTTTTTTTTTTTTGGCTCCCATATCACACTGTTGATTCATAGCAAACTTCAGTCCACCAAAACCCCAGCTACTTTTTCAGATCAAAAATTCTGTCTAGCCATATCTCCTCCAACTTATTCTTGTAAAAACGGTTTATTGTGCACACTTTGACTGTATTTTTTTCATCTGACTCAGTGACTTCATTGGTAGAAGGGATTTCCAATGTGGGGAGTCCCCCCATGGATTCAGACCAGAAATTAGTGAATGATTTATAGTCTCATAGACCTGCTTGGGACAAGGAGAAATTAAGTGGTCACTGTCTTCAACTAATATAGGTAAGAGGAAGGACTTGAACTCAGGTCATTATGACTCTAAGGTGGCCCTCTATTTGCTATGTTATGCTATCTAAAGAACACTCAGAAATAATGCAGTAATGGCCCCTCTATGCTCTGCCCTGATCAGATCATGTCTGGAGTAATTGTGTACTATCCTTTTCTGTCCAAAGATGATTTTCCTTGGCAGAAAAAAACAGAAATAGAGTAACAGATTGACAATTCAGCCCCTTCTCCTTCATTGGTTATCTGTGTTGCATTCATACCGAGCAATGGTCCTATTCCTTCTCTGAGCCTCCTCTTTTCCCTTATAGATCAAAGACATCTTTTTTTTCTTTTTCTATTTAGATGTCTTTGCTCGACTCAGCTGAGAGAGCAGATGCAGGCTTCATGTAAAGATAAATTTCCTGGCAATTAGGGGCATCCATCAGTAATTAGAGACATCCCAAAGTAAAGTGGGATCCCTTGGGAAGCAGTGAGTTCTCTCTCACCAGAGAAATTGTTGTGACTGGATGTACACTTGGAGATGCTGTCAAGAAGATTCTTGTTCAGGTTCAAATTGGACCTCTGAGGGCCCTTCTAGCTCCAAGATTCTACAAGATTCTATGGTTTTATTTTCCTTTTTTTGGACCAGACCTAGGATTTCATCATTATAGGGAATTCCAAATGAGGAAACACCCTTTCAGCAATGTAGATCTGAACATACTCTGCAACTTTGGTGAATCTTAGAAAGTCGTCTGGGGTATTGAGAAGTTGTTACTTGCACAGAGAACTATGGCTAGTAGGTGACGGAGGTCTTACTTGAAGACAAGTCTTCCTGACTCCAAGGCTAGCTTTCTACCAACTATGGTGCCTCTCTCTAGGATTCTTACTCCTTTTTCCCTTTTCACTCACTTCACTTTCACATCTCTGATGGCTCTCCAGGCTACCCAGACCAGCCAAATCCGATTGTTAATCACTATCTGGGCCATAGACATTTTCTATCTATTTGGGTTTTTCTATGTGGAATGTTAGGCTGAAATCTTTTGATTAATTGGCGGTCATACGATGGAGGCTTTACTGTGTTCTGGTCAGAATAAATCAGTGCAATGCCATCTGCCAGTGGGAGTACCTAGAAGACCTCATTATCTATAGGAGATTACTCTTTCCTTTAGACTCTGTGCTGGACATCACCCATGCCTTCCTCCAGTGCCCAGAACCTTTAAAGAGTGTATGCCTTTCTGTTTTATGCAAACACCCCCATTAATGGAAAAACACCTCAAAGAGAGAGCTATAGATGTTGGGTCAGGAACATGATTTTTCTATGAGAAGGCCCAGTACCTGAGATCAAAGTTTTGCTTCTTTCTCTGTAGAGAAAGCGTATTAGAACTTCCTTTCAGAAGGAGAATGAATGAACCAAGTTTTCTTTCATATAGAAATGACTTTAGAAAGTCTTTCTCCAGGGAAGGTATTTTATTTAGCAAAGATAAAAAGCCACTAAATATTTTATAACAAGTTGGAGCTCATTCTAGCCTATACCCAAACTATATCCCTGTAAGATAAAATGCAAACTCTTCTAACTGGCATTTAAAACTCTCCACAATCTCATTCCAACCTGTCTTTCCAGGCAGATTGCACAATTGTCTCTTTCACATAATCTATGTTTGAGTCAAATTGAACTATTTGCTGTTCTTTGCACACAGCATTTTATCTCCCACCACCATGTTTTTGCATGGGCTGTTCTCTAGTGTCTGAAATACTCTTGCCCCTCACCTTTGCCTCTTAAAGCCCTAGATATCTTCAAGGCTTAGTTCAAGTGCCACTTCTTACCCTCCTGCTTCCCATATGTGTTAGTGCTCTCTTGCCCCTGATATTACCTTGTATTTAATCTAATTTAATAAAAAATTTATTCATTTTATCTGTGCATCTCTCTCTCTATCTATCATCTATCTACTATCTATGTATCTATCTATCTACCTACCTACTTACCTACCTATCTATGTATCTATCTATGTATCTATGTATCTATGTATCTATCTATCTATCTATCTATCTATCTATCTATCTATCTATCTATCTATCTACTTATCATCTATCTACTATCTATCTACCTACCTATCTGTCATCTATCTATTTATCTATCTATCTACCTACCTACCTATGTATCTACCTACCTATGTATCTATCTATCTATTGTTTCTTGTTTATATGTGGTACAACAACTTTCCCTCTCCTCCTGCCCCCCCAGAATTTTATTTTTGTCTTCATAATCTCAATGCTTAATAAGCGTAAGGCACATAGTAGGTACTAGATGAAAGATTGCCTTGGCTTGACTTGAATGTGGAGGAGAGTGGCTTGCCTTAAGCCAGTCAGCCAGGCTCCTCATAGCCTCCAGAGCCAGCACCCTGCCTGCTTGCTGGGAAACAGAGCTTTCTTCTAATAGCCATCAAGTCTCTGACTGTGGGGTTATTGGCTTGTTCATGCTGCTTGATGATTCCAGGTTGTTAGAGAGAGAGGATGATTAGCTCTTCTCCCCAGGAAGCTCTAGGTTTCACAGAAGAAAAACTGCTAGCACTTTCTTACAACTTTTTCCTCTGACCTGTAATACTGGGTCTCTTCTGGGATTGAGAGGAGCATTACTGCCTTGACATGGAATTGCAGTTTTAAAGACATCTGTGAGCCTGTTTCTTCAGTGGAGTATTCTTAGATCTTTGTGCTTCACAGAAAGTTAGTCATAATGGGAGCCAGAAATGGGACCATCTTTGAATGGATTTAAGTGGGGCCCAATTTGGATATGTTCATTAGCACCACAAAACAATAAAGAATGCATTACTGTTGCCTTTAGCCAGGCAATCTTCCCAAAAGGGGAGAAGGTTTGGAATCCATCCTGCTAATTGTTTGTGCTTTATGCAATAGCGTCCTAGCTCTTAGAGAACATTTGTAAAGTCAGCTCCTTCCTTCGTAGTTGGGATCGATGCTGTCCAGCCATGACTCCCTCTTACATATATATATGCTGGTGGATTTCTTCAGCACCTATGTAAGTACATGTAAGTACAGGATATGATGGGATGGGGGATATAATCCAGAATAATCCAGGGGCATCAGCAGGGGGTCCTCAGAGACTGCTGTTGGCATCCAGTTTTTGTCACCTTCACATGTCTGACTTTTGAATCCCTAATTTACAATATTTCTTTCCACCTCTTTCTTCTCATTTGTCCCTATCCTTGAACACTCTGTAAGTGAACTTTCTGAGTTCTGAGGTCTGGAGTAGGACTATTGTAAATGTCCGAATCTAGAACATATAACAACAATGATGGAAGATAGGAGGCTACATGGTAATAGTTTTTGAAGTCAGAAGACCTGGTACTCAAATCCCAGCTCTGCTACTTTTGCCTGTGTGTACTTGGACAAACCACCCTACCTCTTCCCTCCCTGTAAATGAAGGTGTTAGATGAGTTGGTCTTTATGGACAGGGAAAACAGGGTAAGGAGTGAAGAACTATTGAGTTTAGAGTCAAAGGACCCAACTCTACCACTTTACAGCTATGTGACCTTAAGCAAATCATCTGATATCTCTGGGCCTTATTTTCCTCATCAGTAAAATGAAAGGGTTATATTAGATGCCCTCTAAAGTTCCTTCCAATTCTAAAACTAAGATCCTTTGATAGTGAAAGACTTTTCTGCCTCTAAATTCTGTAATACTAAGGTGATTGGGTAGAACATTATCAGACAAATGGGTGGGGGCAGATCTCTTGTTTGTTTCTTCTCTAAATTAACTCCCCCCCCCAAAAAAAAAATTACTGGACCATTCAGTGGAGTGAATTAGTGGCTAGTCACAATAAAAGCTATTCAAGAGGGAGGATCATTATTTTAATTCTATCTGTTCTTGCCCAGAAGGGAACTTTCATCATTTTTCCCATTGTGGAAATGTCTTGTCTGGCTCCTTGAAGCAGTCATATGTCATTGACCTGGAAGATTAGTTTTAGATGGAGCAGAAGGTCAATCTCTTGACACTCTCTTTTCTCACTGGTCCCCATAGCCCTAGGCTCTCCATTCCCCCAGTTTTCACCTTTGCATTTATAGGCAACATTTTACATTTGTCTCCATTGACCTTCTCCTCTGACATATTTGTACACTCACTTAATCTCTCTGGGGGCACTGGAATCCAAGAAGGCTATGGGGTCAATTTGTGTTGAGGAGAGTTTGTGGGCAGGCAGGGAGCCAGACTTATGGCACTTCCCATTTTTCAGTTGCCTGTGAATTCTAGGTTCCCGGTCTCTTTGCTGACCCCATGGGCCATATTCTTCTTCCTGGGCAGCTCAGGAAAAATTATCGCCTAAAGGCTTCCTACCCATACTGCACTAGGGAGCAGAAATCTCCTTCAGTCAACAAGTATTTATTAAGCCCTTACAATGTGCCAGGCACTGTGTGCTGGGGAGACCAAAAAGGGCAAAAAACAGCTCCTGCCTTCAAGGAGCTCACATTCTAAGTGGGGATATGGACTCAGTTATAATTATAAGGAGGATGAGATTTTTTTTTTTTTGTCAAAGGATTTTGAAGAAATTTAACCATATGTGAATTGATACAACCATTCTGGAGAGCAATCTGGAACTATGCCCAAAGGGCTATAAATAATTGCATACCCTTTGACCCAGTAATACCACTGTTGGGATTATATCCCAAAGAGATTACAGAAGTGGGAAAAGGTCCCATATG
>CM053585.1:228471602-228496811 GCA_028646515.1 Pseudochirops corinnae | reverse complement strand
GAAGACGTCCGGTACCTTAGACAGATCCATGAGGAAAGATGTACAGAATCACATAGAATGAGAAGATGTAGAAGGGGTGACCACCCATACTGGTCTAGAAAAGTATCCAAATGAGAAAACCATCAAAGCATCCCATCCACAGAGATATGTTTACATCACATGGTAGGGAAGGTAACCTCTTCTTGTCTGTGCCATTAATATATATATATATATATATATATATATATATATATATATATATAATGTCCTTTCATGAATCTGTGATTTCATGTATGTGACTACCCCTTCTTGTTATGACTCAGTCATTTTTCAGTCATTCTCTATTCTTTGTGACCCCATTTGTGTTTTCTGGGCAAAGATACTGGAGTGATTTGCCATTTCCTTCTCCAGCTAATTTTACAGATGAGGAAACTGAGGCAAACAGGGTAAAATGACTTGCCCAGGGTCACAGAGCTAGTAAGTGTCTGAGGCCAGATTTGAACTCAGGAAGATGTCTTTCTGACTTCAGGCATAGCACACTATCCACTGCTCTATCTAGCTGCCTACCCCTTCTTCCTATGCAGATATCAATTCCTTCAAGTCTTGGTAGACAGTTTCATAAGTTGCTGTGCTAAAACAAAACAAAAACAAAAATCACAAGATCGTATATTTAGATCCAGAAAGGACCTTAAAGGACAACTAATCTAACATTTTCATTTTAAGAATGAGAAAAGCAAGGCCCACAAAGGTGAAATGACTTGTTCAAGGTCTCACAGCTAATAAATAGCCAAGATAGGATTTGAACCCAGAGACCCGGACTTGAAACTGTCACTGTTTTCAGTGTAGCATATTGGCTTTCAGATCCATCAAAGAACAGTGCAATTAATGGAGTGGAGCAACACACTGGAGAGGCTGCAGAAAATATTTTATCAGATTGCAAAAATTATTTTATATTTACTAAAATGTTTATACTATGAATTTGTTAGTCAGCCTAAAATTGACTTTTATCTTTTTTTTTTTTTGCTTTGTACATCCCTGTTCCCAGAGTCAATTGTCTAAAAAAGATACCGAAGATGCTCACCAGCCTACTTTAAATGCAAATGTTTGTCCTTGCTTCTCTCTGATAGACAGCCTTTCCTAATCTCCCTAACGGTGGGTGCCCTCCCTCCCTAACTGCCTAATGTTTCATGAACTTGCATTCATCTGGCATTCATTCCACATGTATTTCTGTTGGTTTGGATTGCCTACCCCTAACAAAATGTATCCTCCTTGAAATCAGGAATGATATTGTTTTGTTTTGTATTTTTTTTCCTTTTTATCCATCACCTGCCACCATGTGTGGCACACCATTGGCTCTTAGGAAATGCTTGTTGATTGATGGATTTGGCAGCTTTTAACTGGCCAGCAGAGGTTGCCTTAGAAGAAATGAGGAGATATCCCATCCTTTATTCGACTTCTGAACATGAAAGTTCTCTAAAAGCTTCAAAGTTTCACATTAATTTCTATTTTTTAAGAACAAATTTTATTGGTTACTTTTGGTTTTACATCACAAAAAATTCTTGCATTGTTCTCCTCCTATTGCTTCTCTCTATCCACATTATAACAATTTTTTAAAGAAAAAGATGGAGGAGGAAAAAAATCAGCAAAAACCTATGAACAAATAGAAAAAGATAGAAAATATATGTAATTCTCCACACCAAGGGACTTCTCACCTCTCCAAAGGAGTTTGGTGGAGGACAGGTCAGGGTGGGGAGTGTATCTTCATATCTCTTCTTTTGAGTCATACTTTTCTTTGAAATTTTGCACTTTTAATTATTTTGTAGTGGTTCCATATGCATTATTAGGGTCATTCTGTATATATTGTTTTCTTCATTTGGCTTAATTCGTTCTACATCAGGTCATATCTTTCCATGCTTCTCTGTATGTACCATATTCATCATTTCTTACAACACAGTATAGGGAGAGTCCCATGTGGTGAGAACTATCTCTCATATGTAGCATGGGGGTGTCATTGTGTGACTCAGAGGGAGACAGCATGGACAGCTCTAGCTTCTTTTCTCCCCACTCTTCTCCAAGGGAAACTTTCATTTCTGCCAGGAAGGAAAGCAGGAAATTGGGGTTGGAGGCCATTCTACTCTCCTTGAAGAGAGGGAGAACCAGGCTAGAATTACATCTATCTGTTCCCTTAAATATTATTATTCTGAGGAATGTGATTGGGTTCAATATAACTTCTGGTCACTTTGTTATTATTTGGGGGGAAAGGAGGACCTCAAGCTCATATACAAAACTTGACCCTTTTGCCATATGATACTAGTTCCACAATGAACATGCATACTCCTTAGCCAAGAAAACCCTTTTATTCAAATCAGTAGCAAAACAAAAATCAGAGAAAGTACACATAGGGAAATATATACCAGACAACGCAGAGTCAAGGAGCCCTCCAACTGGAAGTGAGATAATCCAAGTCAGTTAAGAGAGAGTCCTGGATCTTACCCAAGGGGAAACTCTCTGAAGTCTCTAAAGTAGCAAGCTAGGGAAAGGAACAGGATAGAGACTGCCAGCTCCTCTCATGCCTTCCCATGGTCTTTTTGTCTCATCTGTTTTCCTTCTCAAAACTGGAAGCCAGACATGCCTGAAGCATCTCAAAGCTTAAAGACTTGAAGCTGGAATAGTCCAAAGAGAATAGAAGAAAGCTGGAGTTCTCTGGCTCTTGCCAACACTGCCCCATCCCTCACACAGGGCAGGACATTCATCTTCACCAATGAGGTGAGAGTCTCATACCAATGGGTTTTGGGTCAGGGGTTGCAACAATAATATTCCAAATATTCACGATTCACAATTTGTTTAGCCATTTCCCAAGTGAAAGAGTTTTTGTTTCCAATTTTCATTTCCAAAATTTGTTTCCAGAATTTGTTGTCAATTCCAGGCTACCACAAAAACTGCTGCTGTAATTGTTATGGGAATATTTTCTTATCAATGACCTCTTTGGGGAATATGGCAAGTAACAGAGAATCTCTGGGTCAAGGAGTGTGAACCTGTTAGGCATTTATTTGTTTCATTCCAAATTGCTGTTCAAAATGATCGTTCTAATTCACAGCTCTACCAATGATGCATTTATGTGCATATCTTCCCACAACTCTTTTAACATCAGCTATCCCCATCTTTTGTGACTTGCTAATTTGCTGGGTGTGATACAAAATCTTAGGGTTGTTTTGATTTGCATTTCTCTTATAATTAGTGATATGGAGCATTTTTTATATAGTTTTTAGTAGTTTATAATTTTTAAAGAATGGTTTGCTCATATATTTTGGACCACTTTTCTATTGGGACATGACTTTTTGTGGTACATGTAGAAATGAGCATTTTTTCTTTCCCATTTCACCATTGCCCTTCTTACGCATTTTAGAAGGTATATGGAATTGCCTCACATGTCAGTGACATAGGATAGAGGTGAGCCTGACCTCTGAACTGATTTTTAATAATGTTAGTAGAGCCAGGTCAGGAGTTAGGTGTTTATTCCATGAGTGTAATAGTTCTGATCTCCACTTTATCTCATGAAAATGAAATTTATCCCCAAGTATAGAATGGAGAGGCACAGGTATATGGTAGTTTGCCTGAAAAAAAAAATCTAGGGATCTTTAACGGATGGCAAGCTCAGTAACAGTCTGCAATGTGATGGGGCAGTCAAAAATGTTGATGGGATATTGGGCTTTATTAAGAGAGGCATAACTTTTAGGAACAAAGATGTGATCACTCCTATGTATTCTGGTCTAGTCAAACCTCTTCTGAAGATTTGTGTTCAGTTCTGGGTGCGACAGTTTAGGAAGGACATTAAGAATCTGGAGAGGGTACAGCGGAGTGTACAGGCAGCCAAGACATGGGGGGCGGGGGGTGTTGAGTTTATGTCAATGCCAATCAGTTGAAAGAATTGAGGGCAATGTTTAGCTCGGAGAAGAGAAGACCCAGAGAGGATGTGATGTACTGAAAGACTGTCATAAAGAGGAAGAATTTGACTTATTCTGTTTTACTCCAGAAGGCACCAGCAGCAATGAGTGAAAACTATGAAACAGAAAATGTAGGATTACTACTATTTGTTGAATCATTTTGGTTGTTTTTCAACCCCATTTGGAGTTTTCTTGGCAAAGATAATGGATTGGTTTGCCATTTCCTTCTCCAGCTTATTTTACAGATAAGGAAACTGAGGCAAACAGGGTTAAGTGACTTGTTCAGATCACACAGTTAGTATCTAAGGACAGATTTGAACTCAGGTCTTTTTGACTCCAGGCCAGTCACTCAATCTACTGCACCACCTAGCTGCCCATAATGTAGGCTTGACATTACCCAAAATTTCCTTAAGTCGAAGCTATCCCAAACTAGAATGGGCAGCTTCAGGAGAGAGTGTATTCCTCCTCACTGAAGGCTACACAATCTCTTGCCTAATATTTTACAATGAGGGAGTCTGTGATTCTCTATCCTCAATATATAGAAATATATTTCAGGTTTTCTATTCACCTCCAAGGGAACCTGGTTATGACAAACAGCCCCCCACCTGGCTGGTCCATGGCTGACAGACACAGCCTATCAGTGGGTCCAGGACCTGCCAGAGCTTGTGCCATGCTAGAATCACTTTTGGGAACACATGGTCAGAATTTGAGAGGAGAATTTAAACAGATATTGTAATATACATGCAGACAAGGAGTGGTGTGCTGCCATGAGGGGGTTCAGAATCTAGGTTCAAATCTAGGTTCAAATTCTGCCTTTGCTATTTACCATGTGACCTTGGGCAAGTCTCTCCTCCTCCCCTGGCCTTTGATGATCTCTGAGAGCTCTGTTAGATTTAAACCCTGTGATTCCATTTTTTCCAGAATCTAAAGAAACAGAAAGCTGAAATGATCAGAAGGGCTTTCACCTTTTATGAATTGTGGTTCATAAAGTAGCTTTGAAAAATTCTGAAGGAGTTTCTTGAATCAAAAGGATGAAACGATCTTTGGTATAATTTTCATGTTAAATTCTTTTACTACACTCATTTTTTTGAAAATTGGTAACCTATAGGATATGTAAAATTCTCAGTTTACTTGATTATTTTATGATATATTATAATTGTTTACTTGAATACCCATCCATGGAACCTTTCCGGAATTAGACTGGTAGATGAGACAGAGAGAGACAAAAAGACAGAGAGAGGGAAAGGGAAAGAGAGACAGAGAGAGAGACAGAGAGAGAGAGACAAAGACAGAGACAGAGACAGAGAGAGACAGAGAGACAGAGACAGAGAGAAGATAGACAGAGAGAGACAGAGAGACAGAGACAGAGAGAGAAATAAAGGGTATGGAGAGAGAGGAGAGACAGAGGCAGAGAGAGAGACAGAGGTAGTGTTATTTTTATTATATTGTCACATGGCTAGACCATTAGCTCTAATCATGCCACTAGCCTACTCAAAAACTTCAGTGGCTCCCTACTGCTATTTCTAGGATAAAATACATGATAGTCTAATATTTTAGCCACTCAGTTTCATGTTACTCTTCTTCATGTACTCTCTGTTCAGTCAAAGGAGCTGCTAGTTGTTGTTCACACACAACATTCTATCTCCTGTCACTGAATTTCAGCACAAGTAGTTCCACTCTTCTGGAACCCATTCCCACCTCAAATCATCCCTAAGTTCTTTCACTCTTCAGGTAAAGCCTCCTATATGAGTCTTTCTTGATTCCCCTCCAAGTTGTGAAATTATCTATATTTATACACACAGTTAGAGATATATACAATTATAGATACATGTTATAGATACATGTTATAGATACATGTTATATACCTGTAGTAGAATATCAGCTTCTTTGGTTAGGAACTGCATCATCTTTGTATATGCGTTGCCTAGCATACTGCGTGGTACATGTACATCCAGTGCTTAATAAATGTTTGATGTATTTGAACAGATGAGAGACATACATACATACATACATATGTACATACACATACACATACACACACGTACATAATTACTTCAAGAATTTATGTCATCACAAATATGGACTCTCTCTGCCATTACAGATCACAACCCCTCCATACCATCCTAGATGATTTCATGAATTTATGTGTATGAAAAAAAATTTCACCCAGAGGCCAACTCTGGGAGAGGTTATGAGGCTTTTCAAACTTAATTAAGCTGGTCTTTGGGCAGCAGACACACATCTTTCACTGATCCATACTCAAATTCTTTCCTACTGGGTCAGACCTCAGTGTTTATACTCCATTGCAGAGCCTTCAAGAAGCTATTGTCACCATGACATTATGAAGTATCATAGCAGGAGCCCCACTTTAGAGAGGAATTGACAGGCATTACAGGACATCAGTAATAGAATAATAGGGGTAGATTGATGAGGACAGAAAGCTGAGCCAGAATTTGAAAATAGGATAAAAAGAAGACAGAATGACAGCTGGGGGGGTGGGGGGGGTGGGAGTCTCCTAGAAAAGCAACAGGAGAGTACCTTGGACTTGAAGGTATGATAAATAGAATCTAAAGAGAAAGTTGGAAGATCTAGATCTCCTTATAATCTTCAGAAGAGCTTTGGGAAAATCAAATTCAACAAAACAAGATTCAACACATTTATCTACAGCAAAGGCATGCTAGGTGGTATGGTGGATAGAACCAAGACACAGCTGAGTGTGAATTCCACCTCCAACACTTACTGGTTATGCCACCTAGCCTCTTTCAAACTTAGTGTTCTCATCTGAAAAATGATGGGATTTTAGACTCAATAAAGCTTAAGATCTCTTTCAATTCTAGTCTTTGATCTTATATTTCAGTAAGAGGCTGTGTCTTATACGTTCTTTCGAAAAACTTTTGGTTAAACAACTTGGTAGAACTATTCAATTATTTTTTAAAATTTTATTTAACAGTATTTTATTTTTCCAATTACATATAAAGCCAATTTTTGAAAGATTTTGAGTTCCAAATTTTTTCCCCTCCTTCTTTCCCTCCCCTTCCACCTCCCCAAGATGGCATGCAATCTGATATAGGTTGTGTATATGTGATCATGTAAAATATATTCCCACATTAGCCATGTTGTGAAAGAAGAAACAGAAAAAAAGGAAAAAAAAACATGAAAAAAGTAAAAACAATCTGCTTTGATCTGCATTCAGACACCATTAGTTCTTTCTCTGGATATGGATAACATTTGTCATCATGAGTCTTTTGGAATTGTCTTGGATCATTGCATTGCTGAAAAGAGCTAAGTCAATCATAGTTGATCACGGCACAGTGTTACTGTTACTGTGTACAGTGTTCTCCCGGTTCTGCTCACTTTATAGCTATTAAATTAACTGGATGTATGTCCTCCTGTTTAACAAGCAAGAAGACAAATGTTCCTTTCCTGGTGATGGCATAGCTTTTTCTTCTTTAACTGGGAGTTGTCTTAAGAATATTTGGTTACTTACTACCCAAAGAAAGCAGCTGAACATCAGTTGTAACAAAATGAAAATCGTCTTATTTGTTAGACAGTTTCCAACATTTAAATGGGCAATAGTAAAATAACTCTATCCAACAAACCTACTCATTTAGCTATCCGATTGCACATTCAGCACTTTATTCACCCTGATGGGCCCATCAAGATACAATTCTCCTTCAAAGCCGACATTCCACATTGACCATATTTAGGATTTTTTTTTTATGAACAAGTGATTAGTTGGTAACTCTTGCCCTAAAGTATCTATCGGGACAAAGTCATCTTATTCTATGTTGGGTCATAGAAGCTGACATTTCAACAAACCTTTAAGATTCAGAGTACTCCCCTCCCTGTGAAATGGGTAATACAGAAGTCAACCAAGCAAGTGAACAAGCACCTGAGATGTGCCAAGCACTGTGCGAAGCTCTGGGGATACAAAGAGGGGCAAAAACAAGCCCTTCTTTCAAGGAGCTCACAATCGAATGGGAGATAAAGTATAAACATTTGTATACAAAGAAGATATTTATAGAATAAAATGAAGAAAATCAATAGAGGGAAGGCACAATGAAGAGATAAGGAGGAGAGAATTCCAGGCATGGGGGAGCGCTAGTGAAAATGCAAGGGGTTGAGAGCTGGAGTATTGTATGTAAGGTACATCAAGGAGGCAAGAAGAGGAAAATGAGTTATAGAGAGATTAAATGACTTATCCAGGGTCACACAAACATACATCTCGTAAAATAATAGGGTTAGGATTCAAATCAAAGTCTTCTAAATCAGAGACTCATTCTGTTATGCCACACTACAGGACTCTGATTTGGAGTTAGAAGATTTGGGAGCAAACCCTGTACCATGTGACTATGAGTAAGTCATTTCCCCAGTTGGGCTTCAATTTCTTCATCTGTACATCCCAAGGTTGTTTGATGAGAAGACTTAGTAAATTTTGAATGTTAAGATAAACATCCACTATTTATATAGTGTGGTAGAGCTGACTTTAGCTATCTACACTGCCTCTTCAGTAAAAGAGATGGGTGGTGAGATAAGGAGAAAAGGGGGTCGGTCTGGATGATCCCTCAAGTCCTTTCACAGCTCTAAACCTACCATTGTGTAAGTTCTTGTGCAAATTCGTGAAGAAAAAATTAAAACTCTTTTCTGAGGAAAGTACTGGCTCCCAGTTTAGTGTAACCTTGCTACTCACAGATGTGTGGAAATAGAGTAATCCTCTAGATTAAAAAACTCTGCCTCTCTTAGTCCTGGTGAGAATCTACTTGACTGGGGAGGAGGGAGGAAAGGGAGAAGGAAGAATGATATCACCAGATTAAATCAAAAGATAAAAAAGAACTAATAAGCAAATCCTTACAGAGTTACTCAAAGAATAACAAACAAAAGGAAGAGATTAGGAATGAGGAGAAGAAAGCCAATGAGAATATGGTCATCTTGAAAAAATTAAGATGAAGTATTTGAAGGAAAATAGTACTGGGTTTACAGCAGAAGAGGGTGGGAAATGATAACTTGAAAAAATGTTAGAGACAGATGGAGAAAAATATAAACCTAATTCTCATAACTTTAAATGTGAATGGATTAAACAATCCAATAAAACATAAAAGAATGGCAGATTGGGTAAGAAAACAAAACCCTACAATCTGTTGCTTAGAGGAAATACATTTTAAAAACAAAGACATACGCCAAATGAAACTATGGGGATGGAAAAAATTATTATGCATCAAATGAGTCCCAAAAAACACAAGGGGCTATCTTGCTATCTTACAAAGCTGAAATAACTATTCAAAAATAAAAAAGAATAAACAAGGAATTTATATTATGGTAAAAAAAAAAAAACATAGACAATGAACCAATACCAGTAATAAATATATACTCCAAATGCCTTAGCATCTAAACCAGCGATTCTCAACCTATGGGTTATGTTCAATTTGTAACAATGAAAATACATGCTCCATATCAGATATTTACATTATGATTCATAACAGTAGCAAAATTACAGTTATGAAGTAGCAACGAAAATAATTTTATGGTTGGGGGTCACCACAACATGAGGAACTGTATAAAAGGGGCATGGCATTAGGAAGGTTGAGAACCATTGATCTAAACTATTGAAGGAAGCATTATCTGACCTGCAAAATGACATCATCAGTAACACAATGGTGATGGGAGACTTCAATATCTCTCTTAATTCTGAATAAATCTAACAGAAAAATGACAAAAAGGAAAATATGAAATTGAACAAATTCCTAGAGAAACTAGAATTAAAAGACTTATGGCACATTCTAAATGAGACAGCAAAAGAATATACATATTTCTCAGCACCATATGGAACTTTTACAAAACCTGACCATGTACTAGGGCACAGAAACATTGCAAACAAATGCAAAAAGAAGAAAGAGTATTATTAATATGTCTTTTATAGATCATAATACAGTAAAAATAATAATTCAGTCAGGGATCATAAACAAAAGATATAGACCTAAATGAAAACTTGAACAATGAAATCATTCTTCCCATTATTATTTGGTATTATTCTGGAAATGCTTGCAACAGCAATAAGAGAAAGAAATTAAAGGCATTGAGAAAGGTAAGGAGGAGATAAAATATCCCTGTTTGCTAACTTGATGATTTACTTGGAAAATTCTAATAAATCAACAGATATGTTAATTGAGACAATGATTTCAGCAAAGTTGCAGGCTACAAAATAAATCCTTAAAAGCTAACATTTCTATATAATTACAACAGAACACTGAAAGCAATAATAGAATGGGAAATCCCATTCCAGTTATTATTCCATAAAATCCCCAAAATATCCAGAGATCAACTTCTGAAACAAAAAAAAAGATTTATATAGATTGAATTACAAAGTGCTCCTTAAAGAAATAAAGAACTTAAATAGTTAAAGGAATATTCAGTGCTCACGGCTAGACTGTGCCAATATAATAAAAATGATAATGCTACCAAAATTAATTTATACTTTTAATGCTATATCAATAAAATTACCAAAGGAAATACTCTATAGAATTTGATAAAATAATAACAAAACTAATTTGGAAAAACAAAAGATCTAGAATATCAAAGGAAGTGTTGAAAAGCAATAATGATGGAGGAATAGCAATTCCAGACTTCAATGCAAATTATAAAACAACAGTCATCAAAACCATCTGCTATTGGTTAAAAAAAATATAGAGAGATCAATGGAACAGACTAGGCAAGGGAGAATCAGAAACAACAGAACCCAATAAATCAGTGCTTAATAAGAGAGAAATTTTAAATTACCTAGGAAAACCCCTTATTTGATTAAAAAATAATAATAAAACATCTGAGAAAACTGGAAAGCATTTTGGCAGAGATTAGTCTTAGACCAACACCTTGTACCACATTCCATAATACATTCTAAATGGATATACAAACTTAGTATTAAATAGCATAATATTTTAAAGAATTAGAAGAGAAACAGATCATATACCTCTCACAGCTATGGGTAGGAGACTTATTTTTAAACAAAAAAGCAATAGACACAATTACAAAAGATAAAATCAATCATTTCGATAATTTAAAGCTGAAAAGCTTCTGAATAGACAAAATTAATGCACCTAGGATAAGAAGAGAAGTGGTCAGATAAAATTTTCTTTTTGTATCAAGCTTCTCTAATAGTAGACAGATAAGATATACATATAAATATGTGTTATTGATATCCATTTCCCAATTGATAAATGATCAAAAGTTAAAAATAAACAGTCCTCAAAGGAAGAATTGCAATGTATTCATAACCACATGAATTCATCATTAGAATGCTCCAAATCACTGATATTAAGAATAATGCAAATAAAAACAACGCTTGAGGCTTTGCCTCACACTGTGCAAATCGGCAAAAATGACCAAAAATCTGATAATAATCATTGTTGGAGGAGTTGTAGAAAGATAGGCACAATAATACATTTTAAGAGGAGAAATAAATGAGTACATCCATTTTGGAAAGCAATTTGGAATTATGAAAATAAAGTGACTAAAATGACCATACTACTTGAACCAGAGACTCCATTACTGGACTTACATCCCAAGGTAGTCATTGATCATAAAAAAAGTCCCCATGTACTCCAAAATATTGATAGCAATACTTTTTGTGATAGGTAAGAATTGGAAACAAAGTAGATGCCTATCATTTGGGAAATGACTAAACAAAATGTGGTACATGAATGTGGTAGAATATCACTATGCTAAAAGTAATTACGTGTGATTAATGTAGAAGAGCATGGAACAATCTACATGAACTGATGCAGAATGAAGTAAACAGAGCCAAGAAAATAATATGCACAGAGACTACAAAAATGAAGAACAACTACACAACAAAAAGTGAAAAATAAATGTAAGAAAAATATAAAGACCAAGTAGGACTTGAATGAAGAGATATGAGGAAACTTGGGAAAACTATAAGAAACCAAAGATATAAATAAAAAATATTTTTAAAAAAGACAAGAAAAGCAAGAAAGAGGGAGGTGTCAAAGATAACACCAAATTTATGACCATGAGAGGTTTGGTAAATGGTGGCATGATAAATAAATAAAACAAACAAATAAATTCACAAATAAATTAACAAATCAGAAATAATGAATCAGGAAATACAGCACTGAGGAAAAAGTTAATGGGCTTGGTTTTTGCCAGAGCTATAATTACAGTAGGGTGGCCAAGGTTTTTCCGCAGGCAACAACATGGAGCCTATAGATCCTTCCCTAATTGGTGAGAGTTGTCTTCATACTTTTATGCCTCACAGACGCCCCCCTGTACTCCTACAGAGACTGTAGAAGAAGGTGGACTCTACAAGAGGGAAAATGTTGTAGGGAATTGACTAACCCTTCTCCCAATGCGACCACATGTCAGCGAAGGTAAGTTTTCTGCACACTTGTCTCACCTATCCTTGTTTGTCCTCTGCGCCACTATCACCACTTCCCGTCGTCTCTCTGCCTCCACATTGTCTTTAGCTCAAGTGAAGAAATTCTTGATTATATTTCTGGTTTTAGGCAGGTTGAGTTTGAGATACTTTTGGATATCCAGCAATTTTAGGTGGAGATAATTTGTAAGTAGTTGCAGAGATTAGTCTGAAGTTTAAAATAGAGGTTGGGGATAGAAATATAATTTTGAGAACTCTTTATGGAGAGATGATAATTGAAGCTAGAGGAAGAAGTAAGATTGTCAAGGAAGAATATGTAGAGAGAAAAAAAAGAGTCAAGGATAGTCCCTTAGGAAACACCTACACTAATGGGTGGAGAAGAGGATGAGAAGCCAGTGAAAAGACAGAGGGGGGAGTTGGGGAGTTCAGAGAAGAATGAGGAGAGGATACTATCTGTATAGCTTAGAGTAAATAAAGTCTAGAGGAGGAGGGATAGTCAATAGTGTCCAGAGCTCCAAAGAGATAAAAGAGGGTGAAGAATGAAGCAAAAGTCAGTGGATTTAACACCAGGTCATGAGTGACCTTTAAGAGAAAAGTTTTTATTAGGGCAGTAGGGGGCACAAGCCCTGCTATATATAAGGACTATTGGTTATTATTTAACCAAACAACCAACCACTATATTGTAATCTCATTGAGAGCAGGAGTTATGCCCAATTCATCAACAGGACCACCACACTATCCTTACCAGGGCTTTGTCCATGGTAGGTATTCAATAAATCTTTCTTGACTTGACATACAGGCAATCTTCCTGGTCATTAGAAATGCCAAAATGGAGCCTTGCAGGATTCTGAAAGGAGGTTTCCCCCTTACTGGAGGTCTTCCAAGCAGCAGCTGGATGATCACTCACTTGTTGGCTATATCTGTTCCAGTGTGAGTTGGACTAGAGAACCTTTTAGCTGTGATTCTGTAATTATTTCCCATAAAGGCTGGGGGGGCAGAGGGCAGAATCTGGTAAACTCTTGTAGAAGCCTGGTAGCATGCTATGCAGCTTGACTGTGACTTGGAAAGTTGTTACTGTTCATCATGTAAACATTTCCATCCCTCATCTCCATGATTTTGCACAGGCTGTTCCCTTTTGCCAGGGATGCTCTCCCTCTTCACTTACATCTCTCAGAATCCCTAGTTTCCTTAACATTTCAGCTCAAGCTTCATGGTCTTCATAAAGCCTTTCCTATTCCCCCAGATCCTAGTGCCTTCTCCTTCAAAGTTACCTTTTATTTATTTATTTTTTTAATCTATTTCCATCTATCTATCTCCCCATGCTGTCTCTTCTATTAGAATATAAACTCTTTCAATTCCAAAGGATACATGATGGAAAATGCTATTCACATCCAGAGAAAGAACTATGTAGTCTGAATGCAGATTGAAACATATTATTTTCTCTCCTTTTCCCCTTTCTTTTGATTTTTCCTTTTTATTCTGGTTCTTCTTTCACAACATGACTAATGTGGAAATATGTTCAATATGATTATACATGTATAGCCTAAATCAGATGGTTTGCCCTCTTACGGAGGGATTAAGGGAGGGAGGGAGAGAAAAACAATTTGGAACTCAAAATCTTATAAAAGTGAATGTTTAAAACTATCTTAACATGTCATTAAAAAATAAAATACTATTAAGTGGGAAAAAATAAAGGCCTCATTTCCAAAATATAGAGAAAAAAAAATGTAAGCTCTTTGAGGTCAGGGACTGTTTCCATTTTGGCTTTGTATCCTCAGTGCCTCACACAGTGTCTGGAATGTGGTAAATGCTTAAAAAATATTTGGTGATTAGTTGATACTTTGTGGATCCACCTCAAATCATTAATTTTGTCTTGTATAAAGCATAAGATTGGGATCACCTGCTCTTCTTGCACAGACCCTCCCTTACCAGAAGCTCATAGTATTCAGAGTTGGAATGATCTTAGAAGTCTTCTATTCCAGCCTTTTCAGTTTCCAAAAGAGAAAAATGAAGCTCAGAGAGTAGAAGTGACTTAGGGCCATAGACATAGAGCCTGCAGGGACCTCAGAGACTGTTTATTCCAAATCCCTTATTTTATAGATAAGAAAAGTAAGGCCCAGAGAGATAAAGTGATTTTCCCAAAGTTGCACAAGTGCACATCCTGGTTTTTGAACAAAAGTACTTTGGTTCCAGATCTGGAGCTCTTTCCATTATATTATTTTTCTACTTTTAAAGTACAGAAACCAAGTGGAAATAGTCTTTGCCTCCAAATTCAGTTGTTTTTCAGTCTTGTCCAACCCTACTTGTGATTTTCTTGACAAAGATACTGGAGTGGTTTGCCATTTCCTTCTCCAGCTCATTTTACAGATAAGGAAATGGAGGCAAACTGGGTTAAGTGACTTACCCAAGGTCACACAGCTAGTGTCTGAGGCTAGATTTGAACTCAGGAAGATTAGTCTTCCTGACTTCAGGTCTGGCGCTCTATCCACTGTGCCACCTAGCTGCCCCAGAGTGCAAAGGCAGTATTTTGAAGTGGAGTGGACTATTAAAA
This sequence comes from Pseudochirops corinnae, assembly GCA_028646515.1. NCBI lineage: Eukaryota > Metazoa > Chordata > Mammalia > Diprotodontia > Pseudocheiridae > Pseudochirops > Pseudochirops corinnae. The sequence continues at coordinate 228,481,951 of CM053585.1, read as the reverse complement.
TGCTCTGAGCAATCTAAACCTGGTGCTTGAGGTGTCACTTTGCTTGACTACTACTTATCTTCAATTCCAAAGTAGAATGTGGAAATCCTATCTATCCTGCAAGGTCTAGTTGAAATGCTGCCTCTTCCAAGACGCCTTCCCTGATATGGCTTGCTATCCATCCTCTCTCTTCTATGAACTCTCCTATGGCTTTGTTGGTCCTTCTTTTGCATTCATCCTGTTTTATTTTGCCTTCCGTTTGGTGACTGCTCCAATTCTCTGGCCTGAGTTTGGTCTGTCCCCTCTTTCTATCTCTCCGTAGCTTCTGGTTAGCAATAAATAGATAAATAAAGCCTTGGAAGGAGAAGGCTGGCTTGGCAGGGCTGTTGCTTCCCAAGTCCCATCAGGAGCTTTTGTTCCCTGGATGATGGGTGTGTATACACAATTGTGATGTGTTTATAGAAAGTAACAGATACGGTGATTAGCTTCATAATGGCTGCAAAGTGCCCAGAAGATGAAAACTGTTATATGTGTGTTCAGTACCATAATTAACTGTTAGGCTGAGGAGTTACTAGAGACAGAAAAATTTCCCTTCTGAACACAACAGCGGGGTTGTAGTATTTAAGGCAGTACCTTTTCACTGCGTAGGGTGACTCGTAGTCTCCATCAGGATGTCTGGGTCGTGGGATGCCTGCGTGGACTGATGAAGAAAATTATAGCCAGCAGCCCCAGGGCTGGGCTAGTGGGTTAATTTTAGTAACTAGGTTTTCTTCTCTATGAGGCTAGGGGTATGGAAGGACAGGTATTTCAAGCCCAGATTATAAAGTAGGCATAGTTAGCATATTCCTAGAGTTCCCCATGGGCATGAGGGGAGAGGGGAATGGTTAGCATGAAGGAAATGGTATTTTTTCCTTCTATAGCCCTGAAGGCCAAAGACGGGAGTGTGTGAATCAGAATGTCAGGTGTATCCTTTGCCCACTCCCAGCCCCAGAGCCTGAGCCCGCTTACCATGAGTACTAGGGAAGGGACAAAGGACCAGTAAGAAGGCAGTATTGAAAGGTAACGCTCACAGGGTCAGATTGAGAGATGGGACATCAGGGAGGGAAGGAAATAAGCATATATGTGCCAGGCACTATGCCAAGCATTTTATAAATATAATTTCATTTGATTCTTACAACAACCTTGCTATTATTTCCATTTCACAGTTAAAGAACTAAGGCAAAAAGAGGTAAAGTGACTTGATCAAGATCACATAGCTAGGACTATTCTGAGGCCAGATTTGTACTCAAGACTTCCTGACTCAAGGCCCAATGCTCTAGCCATTATGCCACCCAGCTGCCCAGGGTTAGAGATAAAGACAGAAGAAATTGAGGTGATTAAGAAAAGCTGCATGTAAGAGGCAACAATTGAATTGAGTTTAAAGGGAGTTAAGGATTTTAAGAAGTGAAAGTGATGAGGTGCAGGCTCTGGTTGCTCCCTTGAGCTGTCCTTGAATCTTCCCATATAAGGCATTTGCCTGAGGCCATGGGCCTTTAATTGTGGCTCTGCCCAAATCTTTAGCCCTCCTTGGTTCAGCAATTTCCCATCCTTTTTTATTTTTATTTATTTTTAATGATTTAAATTTTATTGATCTTCTATTTTTTATCACCTTCATTCCCAAAGCTATTAATACAAATTATTATTTTTTAGAAAAAAAAAATCTGCTCCTTGGCTTCAGAGGGCAGAAACATGAGCAGTTGGTGAGTTATGGCAAGGTAGATTTAGGCTGGATGTCAGAACTTCTACAGAATCAGAGTTGTCCCATGGGCTCTGATGGGTCCCTCTTAATGGAGGTCCCCAATCCAAGTGGGGCTGAACAATTTCCCATCCTTGATCCTCCCAGGCCCAAATCTCTTACACCCTTGAACTGGCCTAGCCCATCATTCTCTGTCAGCTCCAGGTAGGCTCCAGCAACTTCCCACCCTCCTGAAGACCCTCCCTGAACTCATTACTTGAGTCTGACCTCATCTGACTCTTTCTGGAGACCCTCCCCAAAACTCCTCCTCTAGACCACCCCTAGATTCCTCCCACAATCTTTCTGTATATAAGACCCCATTTTCCCTCCATGTGGTGTGAGATCACCATAGAATGACCTAGCACAGACTTGCTCTGTGAAGGCCAGAGAATGAATTCTAGCACAGATTTACTCTGTGTCAGATGATTCTGGCCTGCTCGTCCAATGCAAGCCTTACAGATACCAACCTTCCTTAAGAGTCTACCCAATATGGCAAACTTTAATAAACTTTGCTTTTCTTTGGCTGAGAGAAGACTTGAGTCGAATTCATTCAGCAGGAACCGGTGTGTTGGTATTTTGGGGTCTTGAGAACTCCTAACCCTAACAACATCAAAAGGAGTGAAGGATGGACTGGAGTGGGAAGAGATCATTGGAAAGGAGACCAACCAGAAAGTAACAGCAGTAGTCTAAGAATGAAATGAAAAAGACCTGTAACAGCACTGTGTCAGTGTGAAAGAAGAGAAAGGGGTGTATATATAAGAGATGCTGTGGAGGCAAAATGAACAGGATATGGCAACATATTGGGGTGGGAGGAAGAGAGTGAGGAGATGAAGCCTAAATGCCTGGAAGGATGGTGGTACCCTCAAGAGCAATAGGGAAGTTGGGAACAGATAGGAGAGGGTTTGGAGAGAAAGATAATGTGTTCAATTTTGGACATACAGAATTTAAAATATCTATGGGACAGACAAATCTAAGCAGCTGACTGAATATAAAAATGTGAGGGAGACTGAGGAATTGGTGATGGTTCCGAGGATCTGAACTCGGATAATTAAAGGATGGTGATGCCTTCAGCAGAACTGAGGAAGTTAAGAAGAGATATGCAGGTTTTGGAGGAAACAGATCTAGTTCTGTTTGAGATGCCGTTAGTTTAAGATGGCTAAGGAGCAAGAAGATTGAAATGCCAAGTAAGCAGTTGGAGATGTGGGAATGGGGCTCAGAAGAAAAAACAGAGCTGGATATACAGATGTTGTAGTCATTTGCAGAGAGATGATAATTAAACCCAGGGGAGGTGAGAATGCAGAGAGACAGGGTACAGGAAAAAACAAAAAACAAAAAAGGGATGGAGATAGAGCCTTGAAGTATAGCTACAGTTAGGGGATGGGGAATGGGTGCTGAACTAGCAAAGGAGACTGTAGGATCAGCCGGATATTTAGGAGAAAATGAGGGTAGTGTCGCCCAGACCTCAAAAGGAGACTGTTCAGGAAAAGATGGCCAGCAATATCAAATGCTGCAAGAAGGTTAAGATGGATGAGGATTGGGAAAAGACCATCGTATATAACAATGAAGACAGAAGTTCCAATTGAGTAATGAAGCTGGAAACCAGACAGAAGTTCCAATTGAGTAATGAAGCTGGAAACCAATTGAGTAATGAAGCTGGAAACCAGTTGCAAACCAGGTTGCATATCTCTTCTTAACTTCCTCAGTTCTGCTGAAGGCATCACAACTGTTGTTGATGACTGAGAAATGAGAAAGAGGAGTGGAAAGGTAATAAGAATAAAGAACTTTTTCGAGGCATTTGGCTGTGAAAGGGAGTCTAGATAAGGTACAATAGCTTGAAGGGGGATGGTTGATTCAAAGCTGTGGAGTTGAAAGGGAAGCTGGAGGACATCTAGTCCAATCCATACCTGAAAAGAATTCCCACAACAACAAACCTGATAAGTGGTCATCACTTGAAGGCCTCCAATGAAAAAAGGAAATCTGCTATTTCCTGAGGTGATAACTTGTCCCCTCTTTTGAACAGCTCTAATTATTCATAAATTTTTCTTGATATGCCTCTAAATTCATCTCTTTGCATCTTTTGTTCCTGGGCCAGCCCTATAGGTTCAAACAGAATAGGTTACTTTCTCTTCAGCCTGACTTCCCTTTAAATGCTTAAAGACAGTTATCATGTCTAACCCTCTCTTGAATCTTCTATCCTCCAAGCTAAATATCCCAAGATGCTTCAACCAATCTTCATATGATATGGATTCAAGACCCATCACCATCCTGGCTGTCCTCTGGGTTCCTCACTACCTGGTCTTTAACTGTGTTCTTCAACTGTGGTACCCACAATTGAACATGATACTCCAAATATGGGCTGAGTAGGGCAGAGTCTGGAAGGACAATGATCTTCTTACTCCTGCAGACTGTGCCTCTCTTAATATAGCCCAAGATTACATCAGCTTTTTGGCTTCCATATCACACTGCTGGCTTATCTTGAGTTTGCAATCCACTAAAATTTCTAGATCTTTTTTTCAGGCAAATTTCTATCCAACCATGCTTCCACCATGCTGTATTTATGAAGATGATTTTTTTAAACCAAGTGTAAGACTTTGCATTCATGCCTACTGAATATCATCTCATTAGATTTAGCTCAATGCTCTGGCCTGTTGAGATCATTTTGAATCCTAAATCTGGCATCCTGTGCTATCTCTGTCTCTGAGCTTTGTTTCACTCATATGCAAATTGGATGAATGTGTCATCAATGTCATTTTCCAAGACATGGATAAAAATTTAATAAATATAGAACCAAGCAAAATACCTGAGGCCTTCCACTGGAGACCTGCCACATTGATCTCATACTATTAGAGACATTCTTTGAGTTTGACAGCTCAACCAGTTCTGAATACATATTTTGTATTACTATCTAGTCTACATTTTTCCATCTTCTTCACAGTAATAGTATGAGATACTGCATCAGAAGATTTGCTAAAATCTAGATAAATTATATCTACACTATTCCCCTTATCTACTAGTTTAATGTGAGGACTGGCCTATAACTAGGCCCTTGCTGACAAAAGTGGACACTGACTGACCTGCCTACGTACCAGAAAGTTCCTGTGTACCCAGTATCAGTTAAGTCAGCTATCTTTAGGCAAAGAATGCAATGCTCTACGGATCTTAATCAGTTTTCTGGGTAGCAATAGTTCCTAATCATGATGCCCTTGTGGTCTATGAGAGGAATGGCCCAGATCATCACTCATCAACGGTCCTTAAGGTCCTCCTCCTGTTCAGCCCCTGTGAATCTATCCAGCAACAATGATAAGTTACACAAGAGCAGAGACACAGAGATCTGGGCTCTTGACTTGGATACACATCCCACTGGATGCCCATGCCCACCTCCTGTAGAGCTGAAGAAACTACATGCTTGCATGCCTGTAAGTAATAAGCTGGCTGACTTGTGATCTTTTGAGGGCTTGTTGTTCTTCCTTAGTACCTCACCCACAATCTCCTCACAGTCAACCTGTCCAAAAATAAAAAAAAAAAGTTTAGTCTTTTGTGACCTTTTTGGTCACAAATAAAAGCTTCTTAAGGATGGGGGAGATGAGAATGTTTTTAAGCAGCAGAGGACCCAGTAGAGAAAAATGAAGGTTTGAGAAGGGAGAGAGGGATGGTCATTGGGACAGTCTACCAGAGGAGACAAAAAGGTATGGGGTGGAGGGCGTACATAAAGGGATCGACTTTGGCAAGGGAAGGAGTCGTTTCTTTATCAGAGATTGAAGTATAGTAGGAAAAAATGGAAGATGATACCATGGGATTTTGAGATGTGGAGTGGAGAAGAGGATGTTTATAGCATATGACCATTTTTTCTGGTAAAGTATTATGGGAGATCATTTGCTGAGAGGACAGTTAAAGGAGGCAAAACAAGTTAAGGAGAGGAGAAAAGTTTTCCGATGGCCGCTATAAGAAAAGCAACAACAAAGAAATCAATAGAGAAAGGGTAAAAATATTCCCTTGTGGCAATGAAGGCCCAGACCCAGACAGCAAGGCTGTATGATTTCCTTCAGCACAGTTCAGCAGCATGTGAGTAGGAGCAGAGGAAGCAGATGGCAGGAGGAATCCCAGGCTGGGCTTTGGCAAGGCATTGAAAGCAATAGGACAAGGAGGTGGGGGATTTGAGAGCAAAGGGAAGTATGGAGCTAAGGTAGAACACTATGAGGTCAAGAATGAGAAGAGAAAAAAAATCTAGAAATAGAGGTGACCAGGATAACACTGTATGACGGGGGGACTAGAGGTCCCAGCAGAGTTGGAGTCAAGAGAACTTAAGATCATATCTGGCCTCAAACCCCTAGTTGTGTGACACTGGACAAGTTGCTTAACCTCTGTCTGCCTCTGTTTCCTCATCTGTAAAGTGGAGATAATAATAGCACCTCCCTCCCAGGGTTGTTGTGAGGATCAAATGGATATTTGTAAAGAGCTTTGAGAACCTTGAGGCCCTATAGAAATGCCAGCTATTAGTAGTAACAACGGCAAACAGGTTTAGGAGGAGTAAGGCATGCACAGAGAGATGTAATGATGGGAGATCATCATCAGAGAGAAAAATTTGAGAGTTTTTGAAAATGGAAATGAAACACTTGTGAGGGATAATGAGATCCAGGGTGTGATCACCCCCATACGTGGCTTAGGTGAAGGTGAAGGGCATGGGATTTGAGGAGGTTGAGGCCTGGGTGTTTGAAAAAACATCACCATGTAATATAGAATTCCTTTAGCATAAAGGGAAAGGTTGAGTCATACAGTGAGAAAATGCTGACCCAATGTGAGCCTTGCCCTCATAGAGAGATTTAGAAAGAATTAGAAGTAACAGAGAGGTCAGACCTGGTGATATCATGCACCTCGAGTTAAGTATAGAAGGCCGCTTAGCCCAGAGAACAGAAAATGGGAAGAGCTGAGCAGAAGCTGATTGCTCTGGAAGATAGGAGAAATAAATGAGGCCTCAGAGAACTTGAGAGTTAGCTGAAACATTGCAGTTCCTAATAATAATAAGGAAGTGTTAATGTGGCATTTAACAATTGGACTCCAACTACTGCTGAGCTGAAAATAAACAGGGAAAGGTAGAGCCAGAGCCCAGGGATAGACAGGAACAGTATTAAACAAAGCAACTGGCAAGAATTTAGCTTTATAATGGTCAAGAAATTTCATATATGTGTGTGTATGTATGTATGTGTGTGTATACATATATAGGTGCATATATACATATATGTATGTATTTATACATGTACACACTGTGTTTATATAGTATATATACTATATGTGTGTATATGTAAACATATATACATACATATGCAAATTCTGTACTTAGAAGTGCTTTCCCCCCCACTTGGTGTGGTATTACATGATTTACACATACACACATATTATATATATATATATATATATGTACATATGTACATATATATATATACACACATATACAATTCTGTTTTAGGCTATAACACTTCTTCATGAAAAGCAGCAGTAAGAGTAGGAGGCTGAACACATTCCCATTTTACTTACGATGTTTTTCACCCTTCAAGTCTCCTATACTCCCATAATCATAGAATATTCGAGCTGGAAGGGACTGTAAAAGAGAACATCTAGTTCAATCCCTTTATTTCCCAGATAAGGGAACTGGGGCCTAGGAAGGGGAGTCAGCTAGTCACTGTCTCAACAGGAAGAAGAAACCCAAGAAAATGAGGTACCACTAGTTACCTGGGGTCAGGTAGCAATAGCAAAGTCAGAAAACTGAAAGGAACTAAAAAGACTCTTTAGGAAATGCCTTAAGATGTTAATCCCTTCACTATGGTGGGAACATCTTGGAGAACTCAGTAGAAAAGGTATCTGAGATCACAGCTCCAGGCTCTTACTGTCACAAAGAGCAGGGTTCACCAGATAGATGCCTAGGTCATGAGTCAGACTCTGTAAGTAGGGACCACGTTATCACAGCTCAGGGCAAGCATTGGATCAGGATTCCCAGGAGTCAAGACAAGGTTAGAGGAGCCAGCAGTGACTTGCTGAACCTGACCCATCCACAGCCTTGGGTCTGCCCCAGCACAGTCTCACCTATACTGTGCTTCTCCTACTAGTAAGCTTGGCCCAGCAGTATGGAAACAACATGATTGTTTGCCCAGTTTCTGGAATTCACCTTTGCCAGCGAGTCAATTACACATCTGGAAATTGCACTTGATCCTGTTATCTAATATTCATTTAGAAGTTAGTGGCAGGTCTAGGACTCTAAAAACAAATTCAAATTAATAAAGAGTTGGTGAGTGCTTCCTATATGCAAAGCATTGTACCAGACCTTGAGAAAGACTGAAAGTTTCAATAAGATGTGACCCTCTTCTCTGATTCTGCTGCTTGCCTCTTATCCTTGGTATAAGAGCTGAAAATGGTCCCACCTCTCTGAATTTTCTTGGTCTTTGATTTCACTACATTCTGCCTTGTATTGGGTTAATCTGTGTACATGCTGTATGAAGCCACTTCCACCCCTAATAGTTTACAAATTTCTTGAGTTAAAGGCACTAACATGTTTCATTGTATTCTTAACACCTAGCAGAGTGCCTTGTATATGAAAGGGAGTCTGGTTTCCCAATGAATACAGTGCCAGACCTGGAGTCAGAAAGACTCATTTCCTGAGTTCAAATTTAGTCTCAGATGCTTGTGTGACCCTAGGCAAGTCAATTAACCCTGTTTACCTCAGTTTCCTCATCTGTAAAATGAGCTGGAGAAGGAAATGGTAAACTACTACAGTATTTTGCCAAGAAAACCCCAAATGGGTTCCCAAAGAGTCAGATGTGACTGAAAACAACTCACCACCAACAAACAGCGTGAAATGGAGTGAAGAAGAGCTGAGGTAAGAGCAGAAGCCAGAATTTATAGGAAGAGTCCAGTTTAATATACAGAAAAGCTTGCTAACATTTATATCAGTCCAGAAATGGAGTGGGCTATGTAAAAATACCTAAAATAGTAATAATAATAACAATAATAACTAGCATTTACAATATAACTTTGAGGTTTACAATGTATTTTACATGTTTTCACATTTGAGTGTCAAACAATCCTGAGAGTTAGGTGCTATTGCTATGCTCATTTTTTTTTACAGATGAGGAAACTGAGGCATAGAAAGGTGAAGTGACTTGCCCACAGTCACATAGCTAGTAAGTGTTTGAGGGAGGATTTGAACTCAGATCTTCCTGACTTCAAGAACAACACTTAATAAATAATATAAATAGCTGACAAGTTTATAGAATTAGGAATGGAATTATATAATATATTATAATTACATAATGGAATTAGGAATTAGACCTATGGTTTCATTATTAAACAGAATTCCCTGTACCAATGGGAGTCATCACTTTCTTTGCAAATGAGTAGTCTTAGAGAGCTTGCCTGGATAAACATAGTTCAGGGGTGGAGAACCTGTGGCCTCGAAGCCACATGTGGCCTCTAGGTCCCCAAGTGCAGCCCTTTGACTGAATCTAAACTTCTGAAGGGACCAACAGGAGGCAGAAGGGGAGAGGTCAAAATGGTGTGGGGAGGGAGAGAGACTGATTACGGGAGATCTTTTTCACTTAGGGGTTTACAAAGTGAGCCAAAGGCAAAATCAAGTACTCAAGCAAAATGAAATGTGGATTTTTTTAAACATTCAGTTCAGATAATATTTTGAGGTTCTGGTTTCATTGTATGAATTTCTGATTCAATAATATTATGACATTCAGTAAGCAGCTACTGTGTTCAGAGCTCTGAACTATAAGCTAGGAGAGATAAAAAAGGTTAAAAAAAAAAGACATGTTTTCCTCCTTGAGCTGGCTATCTAGTAGGAGAAGAACATCTCAGTTCAGAGACAATATGTAAATTTATCCCCAGTTTAAGCTGTTCACTCAGTATCTTAAAAAAGTCTTGAAAACATAAAAAATAGCTTGGTTTTCAGTTCCTTAAAAGAAAAAGGGAGGGGGCAGCTAGGTAGCCCGGTGAATAGTGCGCTGGCCCTGGAGTCAGGAAGATCTGAGTTCAAATCCATCCTCAGACACTTAACACTTCATGTGACCTTGGACAAATCATTTAACCCCAATTGCCCTACCCTCCCTCTTCCAAAAAAAAAAAAAAGGAAAAAAAGAAAAAAAAAAGGGGATAGAGACTGAATCTGTGATTTGGGGGCAGGTGTAAGGAACCCTAAGGTGAGGAAATTTCCTCTGCCAGTGCTGATTGGCACATTTTCTACAACTTAATGGTTTTAAAAGTTGTGCATAGTACTTGCCTACCATCCTACATTGAGTATGGGTCAGAGGTGGGACTGAAAACTAGGTCTTCCTTCCTCAGAGGCTAGCTCTCCAGCCGCTATCCCATACTGCCTCTCTCTAAAAAAAAAAAAAATCATGCCCCAATTGGCCCCTTCTAATTCAGTTGATGGTTAAATTTCTTTTTTTTTTTAAATTTTTTTATTTACTCATTTACTTTTAATTTACAAGATTCAGTTCCACAATCACTTGAGTTTCAGATTTTCTCCCCTCCTTTCTCCCCCTCCCCATGGTGGCGTGTAATCATGTATAGGATCTGCAAATACTTTCACATTGTACAATAG
>CM053585.1:228448958-228471102 GCA_028646515.1 Pseudochirops corinnae | reverse complement strand
GAAGACGTCCGGTACCTTAGACAGATCCATGAGGAAAGATGTACAGAATCACATAGAATGAGAAGATGTAGAAGGGGTGACCACCCATACTGGTCTAGAAAAGTATCCAAATGAGAAAACCATCAAAGCATCCCATCCACAGAGATATGTTTACATCACATGGTAGGGAAGGTAACCTCTTCTTGTCTGTGCCATTAATCATATGACTTAGCTAATGTGTCCTAAATTAACACCATTACCAGCCTCTCATAATAACCACCGGCACGCTTCATTGTGATCAAAATAAGACTGTTGATGAAACTGAAGCCTGGTGCGGGAACGTTAGGAGACTAGAGACGAGATTGATTTTAATTAACTTCTTTCTCATATTACAAAGGTGAGAAAAGACCTATTCTCAATAGCTCTGGATGAAAAAAAAGGCAGAGACTGATGAAAATCATTGCTACAAGGCGTTTTTGTTCTCCTCTTCACCCAGTGAGTTTTATTACTAGGGCTGACAGACACCTAGCACAGTGAGTTGAGATAGCTGTGTGTTTTCTCATTAAAGGGCTCCTGTTTGGGGAGGGTCTGGGCCTCCCCTGGTTTTATTTGCTCGGGGCTATAGTGTCAGAGTGATCCTCAGAACCATTGCAATACTTCCCTTCCTCTACTTTTCCTCCAGAATTTCATTAAACACATTTGGTCATCAAATAGTTTGGGGGGGGGGGGGTGTTGGAGGAGTTTTTTGCTATTAATTTTTGCTATTTAATAATAGCTAGCATTTCTATAGTGTTTTATAGTTTTCAAAGCCTTTTATGTAAATGATCTTATTTCATCCTCAAAGCCACCCTGGGCGTTAAATGCTATTATTATTATTCCCATTTCAGAGCTGAGGAAACTGAGGCTGAGAGATTGAGGGATTTGCCCAGAGAATTACAACAGCTGGTAAGCAAGATTCAAGCCTAGGTCTTCTTGATTACAAGTCTGATATACTGCCAGTGCTCCACCTCACTTCCTTATTTCCTATTTGATAATTTCAGATTATGCTTCTGTTAAAACAATTAGACTTTAAGGCTTCAAATAATAAAAGCTGAGATTCCCATTGAGCTTTAAGCTTTGCTGAGCACTTTTATATGCATTATTTTGTTTGTTCTTTACAACAATCCCATAAAGTATGTCTTTTTGTTTTTGTTTTTTGTCTTGACCTGTGATTTCATCAATGCATGAAGTTCCCCAGGAGGAAACTCCTTTGGTCAATGCAGTTTGGTAAATGTTCAGCAACGTCTGGTCTTAAAATGTTGCCTGAGGGTCAGGGGTCATCGCATAGTCAGTATGTGTCAGAGATGAGACTTCAACCTAGGGCTCACTTATTTCTTACCTAGCCTTAATCACTGAATGGGTATTGCCTCAGACCAACTGAGACCTGAGAAAGACCTTAGCTTAAAGAGACCAAGGTCTCCTACACTGCATCTGAGATCATCTCCAGTTGTCTTGATCTCTGTCTTACCACTGGACTCAAATGGTTCTGGAGAAGAGACCAAGGCTGGTGACTATCCACAACCCTCCCTCACTTAAATCCAATTTGCTTACAAGTCAAGACATCACCTCCCTGATGTCATTGGCCCACTTCAAGAACAAAGAAGAAACAACAACAAACAAACAAACAACTGTGTTACATATTAGGTATAGTCATATACTATACCAGAATATTTTTAGTGATGGGATTTTAGTAACCTCATTTTAAAGAGGAGAAATTTTTTAAAATTTATTTTTTATTTTTTTTAAACTTTTGTTTATTTTAGTTTACATCCTTCATTTCCATGAGATTTTGATTTACAAATTTTCTCCTCGTCTTTCCCCTATCCATCACCTCAAAACAGCAGTCCCACTATATACCCCCTCCCCCAATCTGCTCTCTCCTATATCCTCTGCCACCCCTCTGACTTTCCAGAGTCAAGATGGATCTCCCTACCCCAGTACCTGTATATTTCCCTCCTTCCTATTCCACCCCCCTCTTGTTCTATTCTCTACTTTGTCCCTGTCCCTTTTCAAAAGTTCGTGCTTCTAACAACTCTCTCCCTCTACCTGCCCTCCCCTCCATGCTCCCCGATCTCATGCCCTTCCCCGCTACTCTGCTGTAGGCCAAGATACCCAATTTAGAGTGTTTGTCATTCCTTCCCTAAGCCAAATTCAATGAGAGTAAGGTTGGCCCTTTCCCTTTTGCCTTCCTGTTCTTCCCCTCCATATGAGAGGATTAACCCTGTTCTGTCTCTCCCTGTCTCCTCTCATATTATTAAGAGGAGAAAATTTAAGGTTCAGAGAGAATTTATTTATGGACACACACACGTGAGAGACAAGAACAAGTTTGAAGCCAGGCCTTTCCTATGTCCAGGGACAGCACTCTTTCCAACATAACCACACTGTCTCAAAGCTCCTTCTGGGATTCTATTAAAACCTACCCTGAGTTTCTTTGTATGGATTTGACTTGGTCTCTTCTAGATGGATGTCTGCATTAGCCAGAGTTGGCTTTAAGCACTTAGTTCATGGGTACTTGGGAGGGCAGCAGCTGAAGGCAAACTGGGCTATCTGGGCTATCTTCCCAGATTTTGGCTACTGATTTATTTTGCAGTGGTGTGTGCAGGAGTGTGCCAGGCCCCCAAGGCTCATTGTGCCATCCTAAAAGGTGGTCTCACATGGACATTCATTTGGTCATTTCAGTTAAATTGATTGCTTAATTCATCCAAACCAACACCCATTCAACTAGTTATTCCACAAGTATCAATGAAATTCCCAACATGTACTATGCATGAGAATCAGTCTCCAAAGTGATTCCCATGTGGGGCTTTTAGGTGGCTTAGTGCAGAGATGTCAAACTGACATCATCCACCTGAGGGAGGCCTGAGCCAAATTAAAATGTAATTGGAAAATGTTTAGCAAAATAAATAAAAATAAAATACAACATAATGTTAATTCATGACTTTCCAAGTCAGTATGCAGCCAGCAGGGATCACTTTCTAATTGAGTTTGAAACCATTGACTTAGTGCATAGAGGTCTGGACATGGAATAAGAAAGGATGGAATTAAGATCTGGCCTCAGGCACATATCAGCTGTGTGACCCTGGGCAAGTCACTTAACCTCTCTCTGACTCAGTTTCCTCATCTATTAAATGCAGATAACAATAGTGCCTGCCTCCCAGGGTTATTGTGAAGATAAAATGACATAGTATGTGTAAAGTGCTTTGTAAACCTTAAAACACTGTATGAATGTAAGCTGTTACTTGTTACTGTTATTATTATAATATCAAATCCCCCTTATCAAATCCTTCTCAAATCACAGCAAATAGGTAAGAAAGAGCCCGAATGTGGGAGTCTTAGATCCAACTTGTTACCAGCTTGCTGTGTTACCTTGGGCAAGTCTCTTCATTCCTCTGGTTCTTGGTCCTCAGTCTGTAAAATGAAGGTAGTAGACTCCTTTCATCTCTAGAGCCCCTTTCTGCTCTAAATTTATGTTCCTTTGAATTACAGCATCACAGAAACTATGAAGTGGATGGGACTTCAGAGGCCATTTAATCCAACCTATCCCTGACCACGCATATAGTGTACAACCTTCCCAAGTTTTCCACCATTGCTCAAAAATCTCCCTCCATTAAAGATCCACTAACTTCATTTCACTTGATAGCTCTAATTATTAGGAAGTTTTCTTTTTCTTTTTGTTCTTAATAAAGTCTTAATTTACCTCCCTGCCCCTGCCACTCATCACTCTTATCTGACTGCTGGGACAAACAGGAACAAATCTAATGCCTTTCCTAGGTGACAGCCCTAAAAATACTTGACATCATTCATCAGGCCCCCTCTAAGTCTTCTCTAAATATTCCCCAGTAGCTTCTACAGGTGCTCACCTGGTTTGTTTTCTGGTCTTCTCACCACCTTTGTCACCTTCTTCTGGTCAGGCTCTAACCTGTCTAGTTATTCCCCAAAACGTGAGGGTCAGAATTGGTTGCATTACTCCAGCTGTGGCCTATCGCAATGGTTCTTGCTCCTCTCCTGGATACAACAAATGCCTTTCTTCATGGAGTCAAGAATAGTAACGGGGTGGTGGTGGTGTTCGCTGTTGCTGCTATTGTTATTGGGCTTTCTATGGCTTACACACCCCTCTGTTGAATATCAATAACTGAACCTCAGTCTACTGAAATGTCTAGATCTTTTTTTTTTTTTTTTAACAAAAATGTTTGTCTGGTCATCCTTCCTTTAATCTGGATTTTTTTTTTTTAAATTGATTTTTTGAAGCCATGTGTAGAACTTTACATTTATTTCATCTAGGTCAATTTGGCTTATCATTCCAGCCTGTTAGGGTCTTTTTTTGTATATAGACCGTGTCATCTAATGGGATAGTTATCCCTCTAAGATTTCATCCACATGAAAATTTGACAGGCATGCCATTGCATTCATTGACATTGATGATGAATCAGTCAGCTTAGTGATTTTGAGAAAAAGAAAAATGGAAGGAGAAGAAAGAAATAAGGATTTTTTTTTCTAGTGAAGCAGTGATAGGACCATGGGAGATGTTTGAGGGAACATATTGTCAAAAGAAACAGTGTGGGACAGTGAAAAGAGATTGGAACTTTGGGTTAGAAGACCTGAGCTTAAATCTTGTTTTCTTCACTTATTTGCTGTATCATTTTAGACAAGTTACTTCACATTCCTAAGGCTCAAAGAGATGAAAAATTTCTTCATCTGTAAAATGGGGATAGTAATGCGTGCGCGCGCACACACACACACACACACACACCACACCACACTGCCTACCTCATTTGATTATTAGGAAGATAAAATAAAGAAAAACATGTATAGAATTCTTTGTAAAGCTTAAAGCAATATATGTGTATGTGTGTGTATATAAATACATATGTATATATGCATATATGTATATTTATATGTGTATATGTGTATGTATATATGCATGTGTATATGTGTGTGTGTGTGTGTGTGTGTGTGTGTATTATTAAGAGAGACAGAGAGGCAGGGCAAGATGACACATTTTATAATCCCTGGTTCTGGGAGAGGCTGACACTGGTAGATGCCTTAAGCTCAGGAGTTTTGAGATGCATGCACTAGAACTAAAACCAATCAGGTGTCCATGCCAAGTCTGGCACCAATATGATGAGCTTCCAAAGAGTGATGGGCTGCCAGCTATTTAAGGAGGAATGAGCTGGCCAGGGTTTGAAACGCAGGTCAAAACTTCTGTGCTGATCAGCAATAGGATTGGACCCCAAGTGGCCACCGTACTTCCAGCCTAGATGAGATAGGGAGACCTACTCTCAACACACACACACACACACACACACACACACACACACACACACACACACAGAAAGACAGAGACGGAGAGAGATACAGAGATAGAGAGATAGAAAGCTAGGATTCAAAACTGCACCCATTTAGTGCTGAATGACTAGAGGCAGATTGACTACCACTGCTGCTGGGGTAACCGTGAATTTTTCCCATTAGCAATGCATCTCCTGCTTGAAATTAAGTTACTCTTTTTGGAGAATCCCGACTTTGTTTTTGGCTTTCCCACCCCAGCTTCTCTGTGTGCCTTGGCTCCTGTGCTGAGAAAAGCACAAGCCACAGAGCAATGTTTGGCTTTGAGTCCAGGATCCCAGGACACAGGAACTTTCTGCAAGTTCAAAGCTGCCAGTCCTGTGGGACATGGTTCTATCAGTGTAACAGAGGAGGCCAGCCCTATAGCTAAGCCATCTCAGCCTCCTAGTTAACACTCCAGAGAGCCTCTATCTTATAATCATTGAAATGAAGGATTAATACTTCTCAGAGTGATGCCCAAGATAAACTCTTTAACATCTCCCTAATCTGGGATGATTTGTCAGAGCAAACAAAAGGGATCTCTGAAAGATGAATTAGTTCTTAAGTTTTTCTTTTCTAAACCTCAGCTGGAAGCCTTTGCCATCCCCTAGGAGCCTAGTGATGCCATGGGTAGTGGAAACAAATCTTACTTGGCAAAGCTCCCAAGCTTCCTTAAAATCTCTCAGTGGGATTTAATGCAGAGGTGCCTTGGCCTAAGATATGAGGAATAAAGTGACAGTTATCTGTACTCTGTTATTAACTCATCTGGTAGTGAGTTTCTCATCATGAAAGATGCTGAAGTGGAGGCAGAATGACCATTTATCATTGCAAAGCAGATTCGCATTGCAAAGGAGATTCATGGGTTAGATATAGTTTGTACTAGGTGTCCTCCATGTGAAGTCCATAGGCTATTAGCACTTCTCTAGAGATAATTTAGTCCAATACTCTCATGTCACAGCACAGGAAACAGAGGCCAAGGGAAGGCAAGTGACAGACCCAAGGCCATTGTACACATTTTCCTTTGCAACCCTCCTACCTTCCTTTTCACTGATTCGCTCCACAATCCTGGTAGCCATCCAACCTTCCAGGAATCCAGTACCCTGGGTACCCAGGAATCCCTGTTTAGACTGTTTTCCTTGGGCAGAGATTCTATATTTCTTTTCCCCTTCCCTCTCAAGCAAAACCTATTTCTATCCAAAACCCATGGGGAAAGATATGATCAATTAATTCCATCTCTAATCAAGGTAAAAGGAACTGGAAACTCAATACCTCTGGGAAAAGGATGCCAGCGCATGTTGCAGCTCACCGATTCTCTGTACTCTTGGTTGTCTTGAGTGTTCAGGAGGATTGTAGCTATTTAAACTATTAATTTGGTTAGGGTCAGGTTATAAAATTGTGTGGGTTTGATTAAACCCAGTGGATATAAAAGGAAAAGATTTAGAGAAAGCCTAGATATCACTGTGAGCACAAGGTTTTGCTGGTTCCTACAACCTCTATAGTGATCACAACTCACATTTGTAGGGTACCTTAAGCTTGCCTTAAAAAGTCCCAAATCAACAACTAGGTGAGATAGTGCAAGAATTATCATCCCCATTTTTATGGATGAGGAGATTAAGGCTTTGAGAGAAGTAATGAGGTCAGAAAGGGGAGAGGGTTAATCAGAAAAGAGGAAGGAAGGAAAGAAGGAAAGAAGAAAGGAAAGAAGGAAGAAAGGAAGGAAGGAAGGAAAGATGGAAGGAAGGGAGGGAGGGAGGGAAGAAGGAAGGGAGAAAGGAAGGAAGGAAGGGAGAAAGGAAGGAAGGAAGGAAGGAAGGAAGGAAGGAAGGAAGGCAGTCAAACAAATATTTGAAGAAGAGTCTGCTACATGTCAGGCCTTGTGCTATGAGCTTTACTATTATTATCTCACAACAACCATGGGTGGAGATGCTATTATGATCTTCATTTTATAGCTGAAGAAACTGAGTCAGACAGAGGTTACATGACTTACCCAAAGTCATTCAACTAGTAAGTATCTGAGGCTGGGTTTAG
The DNA here is from genome assembly GCA_028646515.1 of Pseudochirops corinnae. Taxonomy (NCBI): domain Eukaryota; kingdom Metazoa; phylum Chordata; class Mammalia; order Diprotodontia; family Pseudocheiridae; genus Pseudochirops; species Pseudochirops corinnae. The sequence goes on along the minus strand of CM053585.1, from coordinate 228,463,734 downwards.
ACTCAGGTCTTTCTGACCCAGTGGCTAGTGTGGTAGACCTATATTCAGGAAAGACCTAGGTTCAACAGCCTCACCCCACCCCCTCCAAACGATCTACTTCCTGTGCAGTTGAGCAAGTCATTGAGCCTCTCTGAGCCTCTGTTTCATGGAAATCATTATTCCCATAGCATCTCTCTCGCAGGATTTTTATGTGGCTTAAATGAGACTATGTATGTTTGTATGTATGTGCATGTATGTGTGTGCATGTGTACATGTGTTTGTGTATTTGCGCGTGCATGTGTGTATACATGCAAGTGTATGTGTGTATATACACACATACATACATGCCTTGCAAATTTTAAGGAACTCTAAAGTCGGTTATCATAGTGAGTTGGGTTTTGAATACATTAGCTCTGAGGTGCTGATGAGACATACCGATGGGAGTATCCTGAAGCTGCTGACAATGTGGTTCTGGAGCTCAGAGGAGGGATCAGGGGTGGAGAGATCTTTTGGGGAGGTTTTCTGCATAATGGTGATATTCTAAGTTGTGGGAGTGAGTGAAGTTGCTAAGAAAGAAAATGTAATGAGAGAGAGACCTTAGCAAAAGACAGACCCTTAAGAAATACTCATATTAAAAAGATCAAGAAGAGGGTCAGGAACCCATGTGAAAAAACTAGAGAAGGAATACTTAGAGAGTCAGAAGAAGAACTGAGGGATTGTGGTATCTTCATAGAGAAGAGAAGAGAGATAATCTTATAATGTAGAATCAGAATTCTAAACTTATTATGGCTGTGTTTCTAGAAACTTGACATTGCTGCAAAGGACTGTGGGTAGGTATGGTAGGTAAGGCTAGGCCTAAACACATTACAAGGAAGGAAGCAGGTCCAAAGGAACAGCCAAGGAGCCGAAGGCTATGCTTTGGGTAGGGTTATATCTATGGAATAGATAGGATTATAGAGCATTGGTAGTTGAGGGATGCTAATGGATGATTGCTCCCTGCCCTGTAGGTAGCTAGAACACGGAGGTTTCTTCATTTCATACATAATGGAAAGTTTTGCACTGGAGACATGGTATCTGGTAGTCCTCACCCCAAAACCCCAAAAGCTGACATCAACCACTTAGTATATGGGGCATGGTACCTTCTCAGACCTGGTGGATACCTGACTCTTTTTGGCTGCATTTGCCATCACCCAATCCCCATTTCTGTGAAGGAAAAGGGAGACAAGGGAGTGTTCAATGGAACCAGAACATTTCTATCAATATACATCCTTGTTCTTTATTCAATATTGCATCCTTACATGCTAAGCACAGTTAATGTTTTATAAGCCCCTAGCTAGAGCTGCATCAGTCATCATGCCATCAAAATATAAGGTTTTAGGATGGCTTCCTGAGCTCCCTAGCATAACAGTCTAGACATTTCTACCCTGAAGACTGGGTAAAGTGCTTTCATATGGAAAACCTTGCTGCTGTCAGAAGAAGAATAGGAATGCTTGCTTAACTGGCCATAATCAAATATCAGTTAATATTTTACTCCTCAAATTAAAACAAACAGATCTCTTATCCAGTTACTTTTATTGACTATTTTAATCTTTCAACATAATAAACCTTCATTTATCTCTTAAATTGGTATGACTCTTACATGATTTTTTTTCCCCAAAAGGTTATTTTAAAAGGGTAGCCTTGCTCTCACTTGGGGTGGAACCTCTGCACTGTCCTAAGACTGTGTTTGAAATGCTTCCTCCTTTATAACTGTGATTAAACAACAGTGCCTTGGCCAAACGTTAAAAAATGCAGAGTACTGAATCATTCCTTGGACAGTATGAAGGTGTGGTCTATTGTGTTAAAAGCAGCAGAGCAGTGAAGGAGTCTGAGGAATGGGGGAAAAAATCCAAGGTTGTTGGAGTTGGAATTAGGAAGTCATTGGTAACCTTTAAGAAACCCACTGCGGTGGAGTGGTGAAGGCAAAAGTCAATGAAATTATTATGGCTATTTTTGAGAAGCTGAGGAGGGCGGGGGAGGTGGGGAGTGCTATGTCTATAATCCAGAGACCTAGGTTTCAGTCCCAGTACTGACTTCATTGTGTGCCTGTGGGCCAGTAATTTAACCTCTGAACCTTAGATGTAAAATGGGCTTGCATTCTCCAGTTTATAGAGGTTGTTATGGGAGAAAAGACCCGTCTTCCTTTTATCTAAAGGGGCATCACAGGATCATGGTTAGGGCATTGGTCTTGGAGGCCTGGGAGCTGCGTTCAAATCCTAGCTCCATACTTAGTGGTTTCATTACCTCCAAGTCAGTCACTTGCTGAGCTTTCAGTTTTCTTATCTGTAAAATGGGAATAAAATAATCCTTGTATTTATTTCCTTCATGGAAAGTCAGGCCAACTGCTAAAAGCAACGCACCTTCATTACGGGTACGTTTCAGCTCACACAAAGGAAGATGGAAAACTAAGGAGATAGCTCCCTGGAAGCTTTCAGACTAGGCTACAGAGGACACAGGGCACATTGTGGGACAATGAAGAGCCAGGGCATGGGGGAGGAGGGGCAAGGGAAGAAGAGTTCAGGGAAAACGACACAATGAAGTCTTTGTCACTAGAAGGAAGAGATAAAACTAGATCTTGGTCTCCAGAGACGGAAGGATACAACAAGATGTTGGTAGCCAGAGGTAGTAGGCTGAGCCTCGTGAGCAGATCAGAGATTCAGCTGAGGTTATTCCACACTCTTAGTAAGTCAATTAGCATTTATTAAGTAACTACTATATGCCAGGCACTGTGTAAGCCCTGGGAACACAAAATGAGGCAAAAGAGTCCCTGCCCTCTAGGAGCTTACAATCTAATGGAGGAACTCCTAGTTCATATTAGAGCACCTTGATGAGGCAGGTAAAGCCACACACAGGCTTCCTAAATAGGGATCTGGGGTCTCTGGAAAGGGGGGATGCTTGATTTTCTACATCTGCTGTCATGGGGCAGGGAATCTTGGAGAAGTGCTTCCTGCTTTCTGTCCAGTATGCGACTATAAGCTTGTAGCATGAAACATTCTGGCACGGGAAATTCCATAGAGAAAGGGTTCCTAAAAAGGAATAGTGTAGAGTTGTCAGGCTAGGGCGGAGGGGATGGGGGTGGGTATGTGGCAAGTGTAAGCAGAGACAGCTTACTGAAAATGAACTTTATGAATCTCAAAGAGGCCTTAACAGTCGAAGGTTTTTTCAGATCACCACAGTATTATATAATTGCAGATTACAACTATTATTTTAACAGGAAACAAGTCTTAACCTAAAGAAGTTTATCTCCAAAGGTAGTCAGGGATGGGCAATGGAAAAGAGATTTGAAGGTTCCTAGAATACTTTCTTTCACATAATAAAGATGGATATATATTCTGCTAATTCATAAGTCTGGTCCAACTGAAATCTCATTGATTCCACTGACTGAAAGTAAGTGAAATTAAAAGTTGGTCCCCAAATATAGTAGGAACAACATTTATTTCACACAGTCTGGGACAGATTTCCTTTAAGGAAGAAAGGAAGCTATTGTCAGGATTTGTTTGGTCCCAAGGATGAAAGATGTAAAAAAGTCAGCTAATGGGGAACCTATGTTCTGTGATTTTTCACTTTCTACCACCTCGATAGATGATGTCTTCCTGACCCAGTATTGCTTCCCTATCAGATGTAGAGTGTTGCTTAGTAGTAGGATTTGGATTATGATTTCATTGTGAGAGGGAACTCCCTGATAAGGAAAAAATCTGCCTACTAAATGCAGATTGAAACCTTCCCTGCAACTTTAGCTTTAGAGAGTTGCTGATGTCACTGAGAAGTTAAGTGACTTGCCCAGGGTCACACAGCCAGTATGTTCCAGATGCTGGACTTGAACTTAAACTTTCCTGGCTCAGAGGCCAGCTTTCTTTCCACTTTCTCATGCTTCCTCTTAGCATGTTGTTTTAATAATTGTGTCTTCTTAACACTTTGTTAAAAGTGAAGTATTTAATTTGTATCTTACGCTCCATCCTGTTCCAGTTTTTAGCCTGAATCACTGTCCTAGCTTGAGTTGGCCTGGGCCATAAGGCCAGGCATTCTGATGGAAGATATTGCTGGCCTAATGGTATGATTGCTTTAGAGGTTCAGAACAAAAGCTACTTCCCTGGTTGCTTTTATGGGGGAACGGTAGCCCTATCTTATACTCGCTGGCTTGGCCACCAAATACTGGTTACATAAAAGAGCATCACAAATAACAAATAATGAAAAACCCATTGTCTAAGCCAGAGCTTGGCAAATTACAGGACTGTGGGCCAAATTGGATTTGCTGTCTGCTTTTCTATAGCCTAGGAATGAAGTTTTTGCATTTTCAAATAAAGATTTAGTGTATTTAAAGAGCAAAAACAAATTAGAGAAAATAAAAATAAAAAAAAAAGAAATTGTGTATGAGTTGTTATGGCAAATCAACTAGCGAAATCTGTGAAGAATAAAAGTTGTAAGCAACCAAGAGAGATGGAGAATAAAACTTTATTGGATCCACAAAAAAAACCAAAAACCAAAAACAAAAAACAAAAAACAAATTAGAGAAGTTATACAAACCAGAACATACCAGGAAATGAACAAAGGTAAGTGAGTTCTTTGCTGTGAGAATGATGAAATCTCTGTTGAAACCAAGAGAGAAGTCTGAATTTACTCAAGGAGAAGAAGGTGCCTTAAGTCTTCAGGGAGTCAAGGAGCCAGCTTCCCCTACATGTCTCCAGCTTACAAGGTCTTTCTTTTTCTCCTGAATCCTATGCATCTCTCGTCAGTTAAGCTTGCCATCAATTCCATGCTTCATGTAGGTACACAGCCTCACATCAACATCCTGTCCAACCAGTAGGGGTCAAGTTAAGTAGGAGTCACATCTCCCTCCATAAAGTAAAAAAGCATGCAAAATGCCCCAAGCTTGGATGAAAGCCTGATTACACTAGCAAAAGTCTCTAAGAAAGGATGACAGATTATCCTTGGCCTTAGTACATCACAAAGAGTAAATAAGCCCTGTTCAACACAAGGACCAGATGTGTGAGGGCCGGCTCTCTCTCTTGCTTCGGTGGTAGAAAGTAGGCCATTTGGGAGACAAGGGAAGTATCATTCCTCCCTGGTCCATATACATATACATATACATATACATATACATATACATATACATATACATATACATATACATATACATATACATATACATATACATATACATATACATATACATATACACATACACATACACATATACACATATACATATACACATATGCACATATACATATACACATGCAAAGGCACATGCATACACATATGCAAATGCACATACATGGCACTTTGGCACATGCACAGGTGTATGTATACACATATATACATTAAAACATGCACATAGACATATGGATGCATGTATATATTCATACATACATATACTATTTTTAAATATGTGTGTGTACATACACACACATATATATATATGTTTTATATATATATATATGTATTATTCATCCTTAGCCTATGCACACGCACATCCATATATACATCCATATGGATATACATGGATGTGTGTGTGTGTGTGTGTATGTGTATGTGTATGTGTGTGGACAAGGCCTTACATGGATGCCTGGAGGCAAGAGAGACTTCCTGACCGCTTATTGGGCTTAAATTATTATGGCATGGCAAAGACACTCCCGAGTCAGATCAGGGTAGGTGTGATCTTGACTGAAACACCAAAGATGAGAGAACTAAGTACAAAATAAGTATAAAACAGTATCCTACTTCAGTATTTTTCTAAATCGGGGTTGGGATGGGGAGTAAAGTCATGTTGTTGTTTAGTCATATCCGACTTTTTGTGACCCCATTTGTAGTTTTCTTGGCAAAGATACCAAAGTATTCTGCAATTTCCTTTTCTAGCTCATCTTACTGATGAGTAACTGAGTCAAACAGGGTTAAGTGACTTGCCCAGGATCATACAGCTAGTAAGTGCCTGAGGTTTGAACTCAGGAAAATAAGTCTTCCTGGTTACAGGCTCAGCCCTCTATCCATTGTAACTTACCTGTCCTAAGTGAGGTCACAGAATCTTACTATTGCAGTTCTATAACAGTAAAGCTAGAAAAGACTTTAAGGTCATATAGCTATTAGTGGTAACATAAGAAGATGAGGGCAGATAGACCTTGGTTTGGTGAGTTGGAGAGACATCTAGTCTTGAAAGCCTCCAGGTATACTCCCATATACCCCTCCATTTTCACAAGTCTTGGCAGGAAGGAGTCAAGTTGAGGCTTGACTCAGGGCAGTCCTTCCAATAATCCATTTCTCTCTATTGCCTGTCTGCAGCTACTCCCCACCTTCTTGGTCTGCCACCCTTCCTTATTTCCACCTACTGTTTCTGGGAGCATCATTTATTCTGCACCTTGGTCACATACTTCATAAATTCAGGGGAAATAAAGTCATTGAGGAATTTGAAAGGTAGCCCAGCTGTCTGCTGAGGGCTTTCCTGGGGCCCATTTAATCAGTTAATTGACAAAGATTTATCAATGTGCCTGCAAGGAATTAGGACAGGGAGACTCCTTTCTCCTGGCCCTAGCTCAGTACTGCTGAGGGAAAGAAGCTCAAAAGAAAACCTTTTGCTTTTCCAGTACTTTTCTAAATTAGGGATGAGGGGTGGGGAAGTGAGGTCACAGAATCTTACAATTAGAGTCATAATATATTAGAACTATGAAAGACTTTAAAGTCAGGGAGGGGGCGTGGATTTCTGGTTCTTGGTTTTAACATATCCATTGTCACTCCCCACAAATACAGAATCTGCTTGCTAGAAGGCATTGGCTTTTCCAGTCTCCACTGGCTGTCCATCTCATTCTCTCCATCCTCTCCCTGTCCCCCAAATCTGGCCTGTGATGTAAGAAGTTCCAGCATGGTGGAAATGGTGGAGGATAGAACGTTGGACTTGGACCCCAGAAGACTTGAGTTCCAATCCTCCTTCTGACATTTAATTTTGTTATGACCCTGGGCAAGTCTCTGAACTCTCACACTCACTCTCCTTATTTGTAAGATGTGCATACTTCCTAATAATAGCACCTACTTCACAGGGTTGTTGTGAAGATCATATTAGATAATTTGTGAAAAGTTGTGCAAAGTGCTATAGAAATATTAGGTATTATTATTATTATTATTATTATTATTCTCTACTTGGGTTTTGTCTCCAGGGCTGCTTTAGTGTCCTGCCTCAAGCAGGGGCACTTAGCTGAACTCTCCATTTACTCTGGATGACAAGATTTGAATGTCACTTCCATCCACCTGGAAGATTTTCCTCCCAGTCCTTTTGTACTCTGGTGATCTCTGTCATCCTTAATGGACAATTCACTCTTCCCTCTTTCTGTATCCAAATACTTTGCTAAACCCTGCCTCGCCCCTGCTCCAATACAGAGATCCTATCCTACCTCCCCAGGATCTAATTTTCCGCAAAAGATGTTCAAGACTGGAAAGGTCACCAAGCAGATACTCAAGATGACTCTGCGAATGTCTTCAGCTCATTAATCAAGACCAGAGGCTCTGTCCATTTGAATAACATTTCCTTGTACTCTATGGATAAGCTATCATTAGAATAAAGAAGAAAAAAAATTGGTGAAAGACTCTCTCTCTCTCTCTCTCTCTCTCTCTCTCTCGTTCTCTCTCTTTTTCTTTCTCTCTCTCTCTTTCTCTCTCCTTATCTTCTTTCATTCTCAGACTGTCTCTGTTTCTCCTCTCTCCTCTATCCCCTTTCCCCTCCCTTCTCTATCTCTACTTTTTTTTTCTAATGAGACTTCATAGCCACTCATAGTGGGATGCCTCATCCACCCAGTTCTTGAAAGAGCTGTCTGACAAAGGCGTGGGAGGATTTCACCTGATAAAGAGAGAGCCAGGGAGAGAATTTCACAGGGAAATCTGTCAAGGAGCTTACGGAGTTGCCGAACCAACCCCACATGCCCTGTTGGCTGGGCTGTCAGTCTTTGGGAGAATAGAGAAAGAAAATCTTTAATTGCACTCACCACACAGATGACATTTTATGCCCAATCGGTGCCGTCTGCAGAGCTTTCCCAGTTACTTCTAGAGAGAAGGGAGGGTTGGTTCTGGCTCTGTCAAGCCTAAGGTGGATTTGCCACTTAATAGGGGCAATCTTTGTTCTGAGGCTTAAGGGTAACCAATTACTAGAGGAAACAAGTCTGTAGTTATTGTTATTTAGTAAAGCTTTATAGATATTTCATATGCCACTAATTCTGAGTGTATTAACCTATAAAAGTGGGCAGGGGCAGAAATTTATCAGCCAATCACAGAATTTCATAGATATCAGGGATCTCAGAGACCAGCTAGCCCAACTCTTAACCTGAGTGACATGTCCTTTTACAATTAATCAATCAGCAAGCATTTAAGCTCCTACTGTGTGCTAAGCAGTGGGGACACAAACACAAAGCACAACATCGCCAACAATTTTTCTTCTGGCTCCTGCTACAACACCACTGGTGAGGGAGCACTTATTAGCTCCTGAAACAGTGCACTCCATGTTTAGACAGCTCTGATGATCAGGGAAATTCCCTTCATTTTGAGTTAAGATCTATGCCTGTCACTTTCATTTATCCTTGCTTTCTCTGGCAATAGATGACCTTTACGAGGGCACTGGCCACATCTTATCTAAATTCGGCATTTCCTGTAGCCTTAGCATGGTACTATTCACACAGCAAGCATTTTGGAAACGTTTGAATCAAATTGAAACTACACCCAGGATGAAGAGTGCACCCAAACTCCTCATCAAACACCACTACTTTGGTTTCTCAGATTAGCAGAATCTTAAGGGAATGGAACAGGGAACTGATAAGTTTCGATGGAGGTTGATGAATTGTCCCTGGTGCTACCAGAATGAAGGACTATGCAAGGAGGGGCAAGAGAGGACAGGGATCTTAAATAAAGGGGGGAGGTAACCAACAGGAAGAGAGGAACAGAAAGGATCACTGGTGACAAACTTTGCCTACTTTACAATTTTGCAGAGTGCCGGTGCTGATGTTATCAGAATTTGTAGTTCAAATTAAAGATAAAATAGATATTATATAATATTATTATAAAATAAATTATTATAAATATAATTATAAAGTATAAATATAATTTATATAAATAATAAATATAATTATAAAATGAGTAATATTATAAAATAAATTAAAGATAAAATAGATAATAATTTCTTATCACACATATGGGCTGTGTGACCCTGGCTTTATTGTTTACAGAATGTTTTTGAACCAAATTGTGATTTTCCTGAGGAAAGGGGTGTGTCTTATTTGCTCTCTCCTTTATAGAGCCTCACATAGAGCTGTTGAAAAAATGTATGACCTACAAAAGTAAGGAAACAAGTGACTTCAGGCAGCACAATAATTATGTGAATTAACTGACTGAGACCAAATTTCTTGACATGCCTCGGCCTCAGCATTCTTCCTCATCTGTAAAATGGGGATACCAGTCAGATAATCAAAAGCAGGGAGCTTTGTAAACTGTAAGGTCAGACACAGATGTGAGGGATGGCTCTTTGCTTTTGGTTTGCAGCAGGTTTTTGCAGTAGGTAATCCTACTGTAATGTGCCTTAGGAAAGGATAGGGCAAGGCATCCTCATTTAATTTGCCATGAACTGACTGCTAATAGAGAAGATAATATGTTTCCCTTCATGTTCTGTAGATTCATAAATGCTCCTGACAGGGCCTCCTTTCACATTAGTGCCTTGGCTTGGACAATCGGAGCAAGATGAAAAGGACAGAGGGTTGAGGCTGAGAGCCTGCTTCTGTCTGGTCTGGAAAGAAGTGCCCACCTGACAAGATGAAAAAGCAGGCAAAGGAAAAGCGGGTTTATGCAGATGGAAGAGAAGAGGAAGACGACAAAGAAAAAGAGAAACCATGTTTTCCATGGGCATAGAATGGCTTGACAGCTTTCTAGCTAGAAGCAAGAAAACCGGATGAGTTCAGGTTAGTAGGTGGTTTGTTTGCTTACCAAGCCAAAGGATAAATTAGCTGTGTGACAGATTCTTTGAGTCAGCCTTTGAATTAGACATTTCAGTCTGTGCCAATATAGCCTGGGCGTCATGAAGGTGGGGTATTTTGGGTTGTGTTTGACTATTTTGAGGTGCTGATGGTAATAATTCACATACATGTCATACAGTACTTTATAAAATGTTTCATATTCATTGTCTCATTTAATACTCAGAGCATCCCAGTGAGGTAGGCGGAGCACAGTTTGTTATCTCCATGGGACAGAGGAGGAAACTGAGACTCAGAGAAGGTACGTGACCTGCCAAAGGTCACATAAAGAGTAGGGGGTGGAGCTAAGACTTGAATGCAGGTTTCCAAGTTTCTTCCCACTATATCACCATACTGTGTGAGACCCAAGAAACCTGGATCATATGCTTATACTACTTAGAGATGGGAGGGATCTTAGAAATCATCTTCTAGTTCAACCTCTTCATTTGACTTGTGAGGAAAAATAGATCTAGAAAGATAGAGTGGTTTGCTTGTTCAAGAGGTTACAGCTATTAAGTAGCAGAACTGGAATACAAACTCCATTGGTGTTTAGCTAAAATTAAATAGAGGAGTTCAGATTTCTGCTGCTCTTGACCCAATTCCTCTTTTGGTATTTTTTTTCTCTACATGTCCTCTGTTTTCTCCTATGCATGGGACCTTGGACACAGTGGTGGTAGGTTTGGGAAGAAAAGTCTGGCTTGATTCCTGTTGGCATAGGGCTCCTAGATTATCCCCTCCCCAGTTAAAAAAATTGCAGCCCCTGCAATTTACACCAGCTATATATTTTCAGTGTGAATATACAGATTATACATAGATGTACAAATTCTATCATTATGGAAGTCATACATAGATACATAGTTATATACAAGTACATATTATGCAATATCAAACAGCAATTACATGAGGTAGACTTCTATATATACTCTATTTTCTGTATGCCATCAGTGTACCCTAAGATAGTTTATAACTCTGTACTACAACAACTAAACTACAGGAGAAGAAGTTTTCATTACCCCTAGGCATCACATATCCACCTAGTTAGTCAGTTTGTAGAGGAGGGACCTAAGACTCAGAGGGCACAGCAAGGAAAATAGCCATGGTTCTCTCTCTCCAAGTATCCAGAGATCCAGGCAACAATGATGCCTAGAAGAAAAAGAAATTGGCAGTCTGATCCAAGAGAAAAGAAAAGTGATGGGAGACTGGGAGAAGGAGGAGGGAAAAGGGAAGAGAAAGAGGGAAGGAAAGCAGAGAGAAAGAGCAGAGTCCTTTTATATGACAAATTCTTAGAGGCAGGATTACTTCTCCTCCAAATTCCTAGCATTTCTCCCTTAGAAACCGGTTTTTCCTTTTTATGAAAAGATCTAGTATAGAATTCCTCCTTATTGGTTCCTCTACCTTTGAAGGATGGATCGATTGTGATCTTCTGTCATTTTTGAGTACTCAGTCCTCCCATCCTATGTTGGAAAGCGCTTGTCATCAGGACCATTGTTTTTATTTCAAATATGGGTCCATGGATAATCTAGACAAAAGTACTTTTTAAAAAAGAACATTATAGGGGTCAGATTCTGTATGTGCTAATATTCCCTTGGGGAAAGAAGTAATAGGTCAAAGAAGGGAAACTTCTGAACCTATATCTAACCCTCCCTGTCTAAGCAGAGACACTCCTGAGGCTGGGACAATTTTGGCATTCTTTACCACACCCCAAGATTATCCCTAAATTCACCTTCTTCATCCAGGTTTTAATTCAGATCCTTTCCTGACTGGTCATCTTTTGGCACAAATTACCCAGCTCTACCTGGTGGAATCACCCACTCTTCATGGGACCTGATTCTTCTCATCTTCCATGCTCCTATTTCCCCGTTCGCCTCAAAGTCTAAACATGGACCATGAGTGTTTGCAATTCATTGTTTTGGGGCCTGAGCTACTCCTGGAGGCTTTTTTGTAGGCCATCAGGCTATCCAATTTCTCAGCCACTTGATATGGAGTGACTCTACCAGTATGTTAACTAGCATTTTCCCAGATGCCAAGATTTGGTAACTGATTTCTATCCCTTGGTTTAAATGATTGATAGCAAACTTGAATATTATGTCATCTGTTTATCTTTGGGTTTCTCTGAAGCAAAACCATAGCTGAATTGTAAGTTATCCTCAACTACTATCAACTGAATAACATAGTAGTCAGATATCTTTATATTTTTTCCATCCTTAGGAGTTCCAACATACACATGAATAGGCAGGTATGGCTTTTACCAAAAATCACCATGTTTATAGAGTATTATTTCTGGTGGCATAAGAGACATTTATTTAAAAAGTCAAATATTGACTCTACCAGGTCCCTGCTTATGATTCAGTGGTCCCAGCATGTTCAGGATGCTACGACTAAAACAGGTAGACAGGAGAATGATAAGTTCTACTTCTATATTTCTTTATCCCTGTTAGACCAAGCACATACCTCAATAGGTCTCAGAATCTTGATCCTGGTCAAAATGAAAAACTAACAGATACTTCTCCCATAATATCTCAGACACTGTGGAAGCCCTCTGGTTCCTGATTGGGTAGGCCTGTATGTAACCAGGTCAAATGTTCCTAAGATGTTTTTTGTGTTTTTCCATTCCCCTTCCTAAGACAAGCAATCTCTGTGCATGAGTTCAGAGAGCTGCTGGTATAAACACAATTCTATACATGGAAGCCACTAGAGTCAGTAATCTTGTCCTTTGATCACACTGAAGCACCAATTTCACATTTACATATATATCCAATGCCATCAAGGAGTAGGAGACCCTGTTTTGTGTTAAATCTAATACTTTCTCTTGGCCCAAGTGTCAAAAAAATCACCACAGAGACCTTTCATAGCCATGGATTGGTAAATTTGAGGCAATGTTGATTACTTTTTTAGACCTTATATTGGTTTGGTTATATTTTTATACTGTTCTTTGAGTTTGACCATCTGACCAGTTCTGAATTCATCTAATCATACCATAATCTAGTCCACATCTCTCCAGTTTGTCCCAAGGATAGTATGAAATATTCTTATCAAACACTTTGAAAAAAACCTGCAAAAGCTACATCTATAGCATTCTCCTGATCTGCTGGACTAGAAATCCAGTCAAAAAAGGGAAATAAGATTATTGTCCTATGCATTGCTCTCAAATGAAATCACACTGACTCTTTGTGACCAACATTTTCTTTCCTTGATCTTCACTATTTCTTTTCATTTCCCCAGGAATTCAAGTCAAACTCACTGGCCCATAGCTGGTAGACTCCATTTTCTTTCCACTTTGCCAAATGAGAACACCTGCCTTTCTGTAGTACTCACCTGTTCTTCACGATCATGTAAAGGTCATTGACGATGGTTCACCGATCATATTACTTAATTTTGTTTTGTTTCGTTTTAGTAACATCAACCAGTGTTGGTTTTTGTTTTTGTTTTTGTACCCAGGGAAGAATTTCCTCTAGGTCAGGTGACATGAATTCCTCAAGGGCAGGTGGGTGCTCTCTTACTATCATCATCTTACTTATCTTGGCTCACATCTCCCCATTTGCCATTTTCATTCTGTACCTTTCAGTCCAAAGGTCGTTCTCCTTGGCAGAAGAAACTGAAACAAAATGAGAAATGAGCAGTAATGTGGTCAGCTGATGCCGTCCCATCCACCCTGAGCAGTGGAAACACTTCTTTGAATTTCCATTCTTCTTTCCCAATAACTTAACCCAGGCCTCCATTTGTTGGGTAATTCACTTTCCTTGCTAGCCTTAGTTTAGTTTTTGAGATTTATCCCTCTTGACACCCACCTTACAGTATCTTACCATGCTTATGTATTTACCCTCTATTATGTGCCATTTTCCCATCCTTTGTACACATTTTTTAAAACAAGCCTTGACTGGTGAGTTCTCTGTGGGTTCATATTGGTTTCTTTAGACAATTCTCTTTTTTTGGTTCTCTTTGATATTTTTTCTCTTTGTGTCTTAAGAATATGATTTCTGAGAGTTTCCTATCCCTCCTAAGGCTGACTTCCTTGAAAAATTTCTAGCTCATGGGATCCTATCTGTCCTGTCTCTGATGACTTTGAAATCAAATGCTTTCCTATTCTGGATTTCATGTCATTCTATACCCAGTTTTCCTTTTAGATGACAAATTCTAGGAGGGAGGGGTCACTTCTTCCCAAAATTTCCAGCATCCCTCACTTAGCAATCAGTTTTTTCCCCCCTTTTTCATTAGAATAAGATTTAAGAGAGAATTCCTTTTCACTGGTTCCTCCACCTTTGAAGGATGAAATCATCATTAAGGCAAGCCAAGAAGTTAGCTGTTCTGGTATATGTGTATAATAGAAGTCTCTCATCAGTACTATATGATGCTTCTAGCAGTGGTAGGATTGTGATATCTTTTCTAAACTTCTCACACATAGTATTCCTCCTTCCTTCTTTCCCTTCCTTTTTGCCTTCCTTTCTTTTATTTATTCCTCCCTTCCTTTTTTCCTTCCTTCCTCCTTCCCTCTTTTCTTTTCTCCTCCCTCTCTCCTTCTTTCCTTTCTTTTCTTCCTTCCTTCAATCTTCTCTCTTTTCCTTTTCTTCTCTTTCCTCCTTCCCTCCCTCTTCCCTTTCTTTCCCTTCCTTCTTTTCTTTCTCTCTTCCTTCCTTCATTTCCTTTCTTTCTTTTTTCTTCCTTTCTTCCTGCCTTTCTTCTTTCTATCCTTTCTTTCTCTCTTCCTTCCTTTCTTTTTCTTCCTCCCTCTCTCCCTCCCTCTCTTCCTTCCTTCCTTCCTTCCTTCCTTCCTTCCTTCCTTCCTT
>CM053585.1:228416741-228448858 GCA_028646515.1 Pseudochirops corinnae | reverse complement strand
CAACAAAACTGCTTTTGTCTGTCTTTCTATTGACTTCCACCATGTTTAGTCCTCTCAATCCTGGATTTCTCACATGAATATTCCTTTTTAATATACACTATCCCATATTCTGTTTTTTATCTTTGTTTTATTTGTTGTTTTTCTTTCTTTCTTTTTTTTTTTTTTACCAATCTTATTTTCTTTTGAATAAAGTGTATTCACTTAGAGCACATTACAGACATAGGTAGCACTCCATCAAGTTTCCTAGGAGATCAAATATGTCTGCTTGCCTTAGGATCCTCTCATTCATTTTCTTGCTACCCAAACTGTGCATTTTGAGCTTTTGCTTCTGGCTCTTTTCTCAAATTTTATCTCAAATAGATTTCTGGGAATCCCAACAGTTACTCTTCCTTCCATATTTTAGCTCCTCTTTGTAGCATCTGGCTTGGTATATACACATAGTTTTCTTCTCTCTCCATTAGATTGTAAACTCTTTGAGGGTAGTTTTTGCTCTTATGGCTCTTTTTGAATCCCCAGTGCTTGGCACATAGTAGGTACTTCACAAATGCTTATTGACTGACTGTTTATTGCTTGACTTGCCTCCTATCTCCAAAGAGCATCCACAGAAGCATGCAGCATCTTTTAAATGATATCCTTGTTCCACAGGCACACCTCCCTACCTTACTGCTGGGTCAACAGTCCTTGATGAAGTTCCATATGCATCACTATCAACAGCCTTAATGTATTTGGGAGGTCATGGTGGTTACTCACTGAGTAAATGAGGTACACAATGTTCTACAGGTTCACTCCTGTCTTTGTGCATTTGTGCATGGAGGGACCATGTACCATGTACTCAATTACCATTGTTGCAGAAAATGTAAATTCCCCCCCCCAAAAAACAACAACAACAACAATATAATCCTGGTTGATTCCTCCTCCTGGTGTAATTTATGTCAAATCCTGACCTCTGATTCATGGATCAGATTTGATTTTTTCTTTTAAGTGAGGAAGCTCTTTCCATATATGGTTCATGCTTCCAATCAGTGGAATATCAAAATCTTATTCCTGTCACTAAAAGGATCCTGAACTCCCCTGCCAGCACCTAGGCTTACAAAGGTATTAAATGTAGGACAAGTTGACTTGATCCAGTAAGGAACACAGACAGGACTCCTTTCTATCTGTGCCCTTAGTGAAACAATTGAGAAAGTCTCTCCTGACAGGCTATTTCACTCCCAAAACATTTAGTTCCTACAAATTCTCAGTACCAACTAGTGGAGTTCCTTCATTGCTAATGGAATTGTGGCCCTATTACAAGTACAGGTTCTTTATCACTGGAGCAAGCACAGGTTTCATATGTTTCTTCTGCCTTTGGTGTGTTTGCATAGCTTCAGCTAGCTGTAGCAATTCCCCAAGCCTGATATCTCAGTCTCTCAAAATGGTAATAGGAGACTGAGGACTCCTCACTCCAGTCCACACCCAACCTCCATCTTGTACACTGTTAGCATGACTTTCCATTTGTTATACTGGTGTCTTATTTCTTTCTAACAGTTTCCCCAAAACCCCTGGGACCATACCCAGCCTCATTCCTGTGTGAAACTCCTTAGTGTTGTCTCTTCATGAGCCCTTGGCCTTTCCATATACCTTGTATATGGAGGGGAGAAAGGGCTGACTCTTGTCCAACTGGATCATTTCACTATATATACCTGGAAGATGCACCTTGTCCCAAAGGAAGGGGAGAATTGAATTGAATGATGAAAAATATTATCTTAGACACATGGACAAATAGCTGGAAGGGACCTCGGAAAATGGTTAGGCCAACCTTGGCTGTCTCCAGTTCCTAATTAGTCTCTCTGTCCTGATGCTCAAGCTGAACCTTTTTCTGTTCACTAGAATTCACAGCCTCCATTCATTTAACTCAAAATCAGAGACAACCACAGAATTTTCCATTTGCTTAAGAAACATAGACCTTGTTGGATGAGCATAGGTTTGATGCCAGGGTATAACTCTCCAAACTTCTCATTTCCCAACTTGGGATAACTCCTACTCCATTCTGGAGGCATCTCTATTCACCATCTTCACCTCCTCCTCAACTCCTACCCTCTATTACAAACTGAAGAGGGAAACTTGGAGGGAGTCCCTTTGATGCCTGTGGGCCTCTCTCTGTTTATGTGATTGAAAAAAAACTCTCCTCAACTGTTTGACATAGGATCACAGATTTGGAGCTAAGGAGATCTCAAAAATCATCTAGTACAACTTCTTCATTTGATAGATGAAGAAACTGAGTTCTATAGAGGTCAAATGACTTGCCAAAGCCAGCAGAGGTGGTAGGGTGCAAAACCATTTGATTCGAGGTACAATGTGTCCCTGTTGCCTTTAATATTTTAAAGAACATTTACACATATTTACATCTTTTTATCTTCAAAAACCTGAGAAACAATAACAATAATAACATCTAGCACTTAAATAGTGTTAGGGTTTGCAAAGAGCTTTATACATTTAATTTCTTTTGACCCTTACAACAGCTCCGAGAAGCAGGTGCTATCATCATTCCCATTTTACAGATGAGGAAACTGACTTTGAGAAAGGGTCAGGCTTAGGGTTTTAAAAAGTTAATATCTGAGGTAATATTTGAACTCAGGTCTCCCCAACTCCAAGTCCAGAGGCCTCTTAGCAAGATAGAGCTTTTTATCTTTATTTCACAGAGAAGGCAGAGGAGAAGTAATTTGTTCAAGGTCAAAAAGCTTGTTGATGGCAGACTAAGGGGAGAATCTGGGTCTCCTGACTCAGCCCAGTCATCTTGCCACTAGACTTCACAAACTCTCCGTTAAGATTTCCAAGGGATTTAGGTTACATTTGGACGGACTACACATACAAGAGATCATTTTTGTTAGCCACTCACCTCCCCCCTTTTCAAATACCTTGAGATTCTCCTCAAGAGGTCATCAGATATGTGATAAATCCTCCTGTCCCCTGGGGCCGTGGGAGAATTACCTGATAGCTGAGCTATTTTCTCCCCCAAGAAATCTCCTCTTGCTAACCAACTACTACTAAAATGCTTGGAAATATTTATAGTTATCTGTAGTACTCCTTCCTTCCATCACAGTGGGAAATTGGTGTCAGAACATTTTTCAACTTAGAGAGTTGATAGAAGGGAGTTGTACTGGGGCCATGAAAACAGATTTATCCATTTCATCCTGCGTTTGTGAAAGCTTTCTCTGTGCTGTGTGACTCCCTCCCTACCCCTCAGCCCTCCATCTCCAGCATCCTCAGGACTCTTGCTCTATTCTCTCTAAAAAAAACCCGGTATTACAGAGAGGTAGAGTGGAGAGGGCGCTGGTTTGGGAGTCGGGGAACTTGAGTTGGAACCTGGGCTCTGGCATTTATTAGCTCGCGCTCTTGGAGTAATCATTTCTTATCTCTGGGCTTCAATTTCTATATCTGTAAAATGGGGGTTATAATATTTGTGCTGCCTACT
The DNA here is from genome assembly GCA_028646515.1 of Pseudochirops corinnae. Classification (NCBI taxonomy): domain Eukaryota; kingdom Metazoa; phylum Chordata; class Mammalia; order Diprotodontia; family Pseudocheiridae; genus Pseudochirops; species Pseudochirops corinnae. The sequence continues at coordinate 228,445,404 of CM053585.1, read as the reverse complement.
TTGGTTATTACAAAGGTAGGCAAACTTCGCAAATTTTAAAGAGCTATATAAGTACGAATTTTTATTATCAGAACAATGAATGAAAAATAGTGAATGAATAAGCACTTTGAGAGCAAAATGTCTCAACAATGCGTGGAAAGCACTCCCCATATTAGGTTTCTAACATACATGAAAATCTAATCAGGAAAGTCTGTCCTGTGTGGTTTGTATAGTTGTCACCTGCTGAAAGGGAAGAGGTTGGGTCCAATGACCCCACTTGGTCCTTTCTATTTCTGGGATTCCATTTTGCTGTGAAATATGTTGCTGACATTCTGTGGATTCTGAGCACTGTCGCATCTCCCATAAGCAATTGTAGAAGGCACACAAAGTCACGTGTGCCTTCTGTCAATGCCAGGGGGTTATATACCCAGACTGCCTTTGGTTCATGTTAACCCAATCACTCAGAGCATCAGCACTTGTCCAGAGGAAATGCTATAAGGAGACTCCATTTCCTCTGCCATCCTCCCTGCTGTCTTATCATTGGCAATTTAGCCTCTATCTGATTGCATCTGCTGGGTAGGCAACTTCAGGGAGACAAAGGAGTTTCTGGGGGGTGGGGTGGCTCAAGAAGCTGCGGGAGACTTTTCTGTGCCTCACTGCTAATAAAGTTGATTAGATTGACAAGTCTCTCCTGTTTTGTCACCGATGGCTCTTGTCCCTATTTTGATATATTATTGCCACATCCACCTGAGTCAGGAGCAGAGATTAGCTTAAATTAAAATTTGCATTGCTCAGAGGCCATAGCGGCAGCAGTCAGAATAACTTCCTTCTTTACACAGTGGTGGGAGGCTAGCCAAATGCTGTCCATCTCTTGCACCAGGTGGGAAGGCCCACATTACCAGAGAGAAGGACTAACCCTCCTTATTCCCAGAAAGAGGGAGGATTTCATCATTCCCTTCTGCATCTGGGGAAGAAAGTCTGCCTTGGTGGTGGGCAGTAAGAAATCATTGACTGTATGGTGACATAGGAAGTTGAATGTCTCTGCCTGTCTTTGGAGAGTAATAAATTTTGAAGGAGGCTAGTCTTTGCAGGCAGCTGGAAACGTGAGCAAAATTATCAGCAATCTACTACTGATGTGATCTGATCCTGATGAGCTTTGGGGGAAATGGGGAATGTGTTTTTTATTGATATCTTTTGTTTTTATATTCCCTACATTTCCCGATGTATCCCCCTCTTTTTCTCTTCATCCCCTCCTAGAGAGCAATGCCTTATACCAGTTGGTGAGGGGACGTGCAGCTTACCCTTGGGATCAGAGTTTTGTTTTTGGGAAGGAGAGAGGGGTAGTTAGGAAAGGGACCTAGTAAGTAAGAATGTGCACAGAAAATGTCCAGAAAATGTGTCTTAATATTCAAAAGAATGAGAACTGGAGAGCATCTTAAAGCTCATCTAATCCAATCCCCTGATTTTACAGATGAGGAAACTGAGGCCCACAGAGGATAAATGACTTGTTTCACAGATAGGGAGTGAGTCATAGAGCTCATCTTCCATATTGATCTTCTTGCTCCAAATCCAGGGCGACGCCACCCATTCTCCGTCAGATTCCTTCCAACGTCTCTTTGTTGCCAAGACCCCTGACCCTCAAGATCCATGACTTCAGCAGGTGATCTGTCTGATTGCAAATGCATGCCAGACATCAAAAAGTTGGAGCCTTCTAGCCAGCTGTAAAGTCGAGTTTCCTACAAAAAGTTAAAATTTGTTACATTGATTTTGAGGATGAGAAGGGACGGAGGAGATAGAGAAAAAAACAGAAAACAGCCAGAAGCTTCCGTTCCTGTGTGATTAAAAACCAGCCTTGAGATATAGCTACTCTGTTTCTTTCCACTGGAAAAAAATTCAAAACCAACCCAACCCCTACCAATCTCACACACCTGCATGCAATAAAGCCAGCTCCCCAAACCTTTTTTTCTTTTAACTATTTTTCCTTATTAAACTGGAACCAGGTGAATCCCCATTGGCCTATTGATTCCAGAATTAGGCTGTGTATCAAAAATATGAAAATATAAATTGTTTCTCGAAGAAATGACTCTGTATTGTTTCTTTTCTCCAGAGTCCCAGAGAGTCTCCAGGGCTCCAAGAGTAAGTAGACTGAGAACCAGATGGTCTTCTTTGTCACAAAAGATTTTCATTTCTGTTTTCTGGAAGGAAATATTTTGAAGATAGGCTTAGGTTCACCTCAGTTATGAAGTCCCCTTCTTGAGCCTGCATAAAAGTGCTTTAGAAATGCCCTTATGTCTATGCATCTGCCCTTATATTGTTTACTCTCAGCTGTAGGGTAGGGTTTCTGAGGGCAGGGCCCCTGATTTCATTTTCTTTTACTTCCTTACTACTGGGCTCAGCACAATGCTCCAGAATTAAAGTTCTTATCTCTCTGGTATCTTTTTCCCCCTCCCCCCACCCCAAGCCCCACATTCACATTCACTGTCTTTTCTTTGACCATATCAAAGTTGTGTGTTCTCCATTGCTTATCAATAAGTCATTAAATCCATTTCTAGGTTTCATTGGTGGGGAAGAAGCTTCCCTGGAGCTCCCTGAAGTACCTTCTCTTACCCCAAGTTCCCACAAAGGCAGAAGAGAGTAATTAATTTCTCCTTATTTTCTATCCAACTTGGCCATCTCAATTGGACTGAGGAATGGGTGTTAAGAAAGAAACTCTGGGAGAGCAGGGACAGCTTTCTCAGCTCATCTCCTAAATCCTTGTATCAGATAATCATTTTTTTTTTTTCCTGCGTAGTGTACTTAAAAGTAGCCCTGGACTCAGAATCAAGAGATTTACAGATCGTTTGTTCTTGGGTAATGTAATGGTAATGTAATTCAAATTCAAATTACATGACCACTACAGGCAAATCCTTGAATCTCAGTTTCCTTATTTGTAAAATTTGGGAGGTCCAGCTAGAGGATTTCTATAGACGTTTACAACTTTGACATTCTGTGATTCTGATTCCTTTTTTTTTTTTTAATCAGTCATGTGAAGTAAAATGAGTTTCTCCGTTACTGTCTGGACCAGGTGGCAAATCCTCATTCTCTTAATTCCACAGAAATGTTGTCAAGCTCTTAAAGCCAAGGGTCGGTATATTAACATCAAAAAAAGATTCCCAGGGTTGAGGCCATGTTTTAACCCTAGGGGATACAGCTTCGTGATGGGGTTTCAGAACCTGGGGCAAACTGGTGAATGAGAGATTTCTGAGTATTCCCGAAGTCCCTCAAATTGCACCCTGTAGGCAACCATGTAGTCTGATTGCATGTGTGGTCAGTCCTTCCATTACCCTTTCCTCAGCAGAGTCCCAGCACAGAAACTTATTAGTTAAGTGATTCTAGTCAAATCACTCGATGCAATTCAGCAAACCGTTCTTAGTGAATTGCTATGTCCAAGGTACTGTGACCACCTCTGCTTTCAAGATTACCTGTGTTTAGGGGTTAAAATATGCAGATAAAAGTAATTTCCAGAAGGAAGAAGAATTAACAACTTGGAGATTAGCAAAAATTCCATTTAGGAGACAGGTGATTTTTTGAAGCATGTATGTCAATAGAGTGTAGGGTCAGGCTCTATGCTCTGAAGCATAGTTTGAAGCAGATTAATCTGCTAAATGGGTATAAAAATACTTGCGCTACCTACTTCAGAGGGTTATTGTGAGGAAAGTGCTTTTTTAAACCTTAAGACATTAAATTGTCCACTAAGAAAAAATATCATGAGTTCATGAGACATGCATTTGTTATTGGATTTATTACAAGAAAAAGGTTCCTGCATATGGGAACTCCTTATACCAAGGCCCCTAGTAGTACAGGGGAAGCCTTGGGTATTTAAATGACAAGGAAAAGGGGAAGTCCTAGGGGAAGGGAAAAGGACTAACACCCTCCCAAAGGGGAAAAGAAAGGCAATGGCAAAAGCAGCATTCTTTTCCGTTGGAAACATGAAGACAGGATGGTTTGCTTATCTACAAGGGTCCCGGTTGCACAAATAGTTTCTGAGTCTGGTGTAGATTGACTGGCCCCCGTCTGGACTCCCAAGGACACACAGGAAATTAACCTTGGGATGCAAACAACACATTATGTTGGCTGGGGGGGGGGGGAGCTTCATCCTTGACACATTCAGGGCCTCCTCTATACCCCAGTTTCAGTGTGTCTGGAAAATTTGGCAACTCAAAAAGGCAAGTCCAAGGGGTCTCTTAGCAAAGTTAACGTGAGCTATTAATATTATCGATATGTAGGTAAACATCATTTGTGAAATCCGACGATACTTGCACCCGAGGAGCGGAAAGTAACGTGTTAGATGTGATCCAAGAAAATGAACAAAACAGTTGCATACTATATACAAAGCACTGCGCTGAATGCTGGAGATAAAACATGGAAAAGCAGGACAGTCCAGGCTCACAAGGAGCTCACGTTCTGATGTGGGAGACCACACACATGGGAAGTTTCAGTGCAAAGTGAGTTAGAAAGGTACCATGGTCCTTAGGTACAGCAGCAAAACTGATATTAATGCCTTTTCTTTAATGTCATTTTCGTTGAGAAAATCCTATCAGTTTCTGATTTTGAACCATTGGACAGTGCCAAGGACTTTGGTGGTGAGAACTTTCTTTATTGGGGCTTTGCTCGTTGTGGCTGCAGCCCCTGTAGAAATAATTGCAGGGTCACATACATCTCTGTGGGGTTTCATCCCAGGTTGACTGTTGTGGGAGCTGGGCTAGACGGGACTGGTGGTCTAGGGGAGGGGGGCACAATAACTCCCAAAATTCTTGGGCTTATCTGCCCACGGGAGGTGGCTGCTCAGCAGGTGGTGGTGGTGGTGAGGAAAGTAAGCCCCTCCTCTACTGTGATCACTCCCCTTGATAAGTGTTGTGATGCCCAGATTAGAAGCAAGGCAGATGGTCTGAATAGCACTAACTATTCCCAAAGCTCCTGGGTTCAGGGTCTTGGGCTATCTCCATTGGATTCTGAGACGATGTGGTGGTTTTGACCTGCCTGGGAAATGTGATCCTATCTCTCCCTCCAGGTGCCTTGCTGCCTCAGATTACCTGAATTTCCTGCTTTATTGGTGTGGTGAGGCTGGCTGGCTGTTTCTCCACAGGAGTTGCTTCCCTGGACATTGACTTCAAGGTTGATGTGAAAGCAGGTATTTCCAACTGGTGATATCAGGAGATTCTTCCTGGAGGAAGTAGCATTTGAAGTAGTATTAAGTGAAGAGAGATCCTATTTCAGGCATTGGGAACGATGAGAGAAAAAGTTTGAAGAAGGGAGAGCTCAGGAGGATTTTAGAGAATCACCTCAATCGGCTGGACACAGAGTATATGGAGGGCAGTAATTCAAGATAAGCAAAGCTTGGATGGCACCAGGTTAGGGAGGGCCTTGAACATCAGACAGAGAATTTTAAATTTTAACACAAAGGGGAGGTTAGAAGAAAGCAGACTTTATTCAGTTTCACCATCTCTTTAATGTGGTATGGCCCTATGGTCCAATCACTTTTAGGCTTGTTTGCAGAATTGAAACAGTGAGCAGGCATCTTAGTTCAGATCAGTCAGTTCCTTGCAACTCCATTGTTGCCACAGGGTTATTCTTTCTTGGAACCCTTGGCTACCAACTTTGAAGAACACTTGGTCCCTTTCTTAAGAAAAAGGGCATCTGATGGTTTCCATCTATGTAACCGCTTGAAGTCAGCTCAGCACCCAAGCTGCAGCCTCTGCCCAAAGCAGGAGGAGAATGACTTATCTCAAGATTACTTTTCTGCATCCGCCTCCTTGGTTACAGCATTCTACCTAATAGCTCATATAAGGATTATTAATCACTTGTAATGGCTACATCAGCTGGAGCTGTGACAGAATGGGCTCCAGATTTTGGTATTACAGGCTGCCACAGACGTGCTCAGCATTATCTTTTTGTAGCATCGTCCCACAGGCCACACCAACTCTCATATTCCCGCAGTAGAACAAGAGATATCAACTTCCTAAGCATTCCTACCATCTCTTCTTTTTGCAAATGAGTCCCAGATATTGTGGGAGCACAGAACTAGGGGTCAGAAGAGGTGGGTTCAAATAGACACACTGATACCTGCTGGCTCTGTGACCTTGGGCAAGTTGTTTCCTTTCACTGGGCCTTAGCTTCCACATCTATTAAAAGGAAGAGTAATTAAATTATTCCTTTTAATGCTGACAGCCTCTGAATTATTGGTCCTTTGCCTAGATCAGCTGGTCATTTCTCCTAGATGAGAGTGAAGCCATCTTTAGCACTAAGAACAAGGTGATCTTGCAATCTAGTAGGGTGGGCATTCATCCATTCACCTACCCACCCATGCATGTATCCATTAATCCATGCATCTATTCACTCATTCACAATTTATTAAGCCACCACTGTATGCAAAACCAGGTAACAAGGCAGACGGAATACTCATTTTAGCAGTATTACCATTTATGATTACTTGACTATTTAATGTCTTTCAATGATCAGGTTTTAACTGAACAACCAACTTATGCCCAGAGATGAGCTAGGCAATATGGACAACACAGGAAAAAAAATTCATCTCCATTCTCAGGGGAGATAAAACTCAAACACTTGGAAAACAGAAATGATGGTACATAATTAAGACCTTCATGTACCAAGTACTTAGTGTGTCAGACTTTTAAGAGTAATAATAGGTCAGAGAATAATAAGAGCTTATATTTCTGTGGCACATTGCAGTTTACAAAGAGTGATTCTCTCACAGCAACTTTGTGCGATAGACAATAAAAATTATTATTATAGGTTGATATAATAATTATAGATCGAATTTCTATATGTCTTTAAGGTTTCTGTGTCTCTCTCTTTCTCTGTCCCTCAGTCTCAGTCTCTGGTTTTATCTGTCTTTCTCTGTCTCTGTCTCTTGTACAGACTTCAATTTATTCAGTGTTCAGGAATTTCTTTGTGTGGAAACTCCTTCCCCTTGGCAGATCAAGTACCTTTTCTATGACAAAGTCTTAGGGAATTTTATAAAGCATTAAGGAGTTGTCCATGGTCTCACAGTTAGTGTGTCAGAGGCAGGACTCAAACTCAGGTCTTCCTGATTGTCTCTATTCACTATACCATGCAACCTTTCAATGCAAATACTATTGCCTCCATTTTACAGATAAGGAAACTAAGACCTACATGGATTATATAAATTGTTCATGGCTATACACACAGCTATGAAGTGGCAGAGCTGAGATTTGAACCCAGGCTCTCTGGATTAGAGATCTAGCAATTGAAATCTGGCAGTTTCCCCGAAGTTTTACACTGCTGTTATTCATCCTTTGTTTTCAAAGAAGACCAGTGTCATCATAGGTGATTCTTGACTTGTATGTGAATTAGACTTAAGTGAGGCAGAGCTGCACAGAGCTATCAGTCTCCCTCTTTTATCCAGTGTCATCAAAGTCCAATGGCAAGACAACTGGTGATGGCCCAGGGTGCCGTGGAAGACCTTAGTGTCTTCTATGCCTGATCAAGTTCTAAGTGTTCCACAGCACCTGCTTTATCTGCCTTCACGGCCATTGGAACAAATTGTTTTCATCTGCCCATTCCACCAGGGGAAGTCTTTATGTGCTGGGGGGTATATACCCCCCCAACTGTATCAGTTACCCTTAACTTGGTTTAGCCTTTCTGCCAAGACAGTTGACCAGAACATGACCACTACACGTGCTATAACTTCTTGGAGCTACTGTGAGAGTTGAGTGAATCAGGTGACCACCAAAGGTAGATGAGCAGCCCTGAAAAGGGTCCAGCAAGCCCTCACACCAGAAATGCTAGTGTTCCCTGAACACCCCATATACCCCACACTGTTAAGCAGCAAATAAGCTTCAGAATGAGGATTTTAATACCGATCTCTCAACTCGATCCAACCCTCTTTCCATTATGCCATGTTGTCATCTGCCCTACCAGTTGCCACCTCACCCCATCTCCTCTAGAACAGCACCCTTCCTTCATACCAGTATTCTAGAAACCATGTTTTTCCTCCCCATCCATGGGGATTAATTCATTCAGATTTGGAAATTTTCCCCTGGGGTTCAACAGTATTGATTTGGGGAGATGAATAATTATAAACTCACTAAACCACTGTATACCCTGATGCATCTTGTCATCTACTTTGCTGCCTCAAACTCTCCTCCCCTCCTTGCCACCTCGTATCTATACAGAAACAGCAGTCAAATCAATTCTATCATTGTTTCTGGAAAGAAAATGATAATCACCTACCACTTATGGCTCACCTCATCATGCGGTGACTCACAAGCCAAACCCCTCTTTCCTGGCTTCCTTGGGAGAACATTCCATGTGTTCTTCTTCCTCCCCCCTGCCCCCCCCCCTGTCCCCACCCCAATCCTCCATTAGAATGTAAATTCTTAAGAGCAGGGACTCTTTTTAAATATTTTCATCTCTAGCACTTAACACAGTACCTGGTACATAACTGGCACCTAATAAATGCTTTTTTCACATCAATCAATTAATTCATATTAGAGAAGGGTGATATCACTAGAGTAATCAGGAAATGCGTTATGGAAAAGGTGAGATTTGAGCTGAACCTTGAATGATAAGTAAGATTTGGATTATGGAGAGAAGTAGAAGAAGGTGATTCAAGGAAAAAAGTGTAGAGGTGAAAATATATACAGTGTATGTGCATGTGTGCATGCACATGTGGGGGGGGGAGGTATAGGGAGAAGAGTAACTTGGAGGAAAGATATTGTATTAAAGATCAGTGAGAAAATGATCATGTAAGTAAGCCAGGTTTTGGAAAGCAGTACAGGGTAGAGGCAAGACCATCGAATTTGACGTTAGACAACTCCAGGTTTGAATTTTAGTTCTAGAATGTACTTTTTACATGTCTGGATTTGGGCAAATAACTTTCCTTCTCTTGGCTTCCATTATTTATAAAAGGAAGGCATTAGACTAGTCTAATGTAGTTTACTAGCTTCCTTCTGGATATAAATCCCAGAGTCTGTGGGATTCTTGACTTCCCAAAGAGATTGCAAATTCCTACATAGCTGGAACCATATTTTCTCCCTTCTTTTGGATCCTTTAGAGTACACAACCCAAGCCCAGACCCTTAATAAATCCTTAATGAATTCTTATTTAATTTAACTGAATGGACTACGGTAGACAAGGCAATCATCAGCAACACAATAAGGCAGCAGAGTGTAGTGGAAAGAGCACTGGTTTTAGAGTTGGAAAGACCTAAATTCAGTTCCCTGTTCAATCATCTCCTGCCTTCAGGACCTTGGACAAATCATTGACCTTCTGTATGACTCAGTTACCTCAACTGCTAGATGATGAGGTTGGATTAGTTGACTTCTAAGTTTCCTTCTAACTAAATTCATGAAGCTCTAGAATTATGATGGGGAAATAGAATGTTCATTCCTTCTGGGCATTTGTGCAGCTAGTAATCTCTTATTCAAAATTTGTGAAGTGATTTGTAAACTTAAAGCACTATATAAATGCTGCTGCTGTCAACTTCAGGCTAGTGATGCATTTTTGTAAAAGTCCCAAACCCACCTTTTAGAGATGTTGGAAAGGAGAATTTGTTCAGGAATTGGTTGAACTAGATGACCGCTGGATCAAGATTCTAGGATGCTGTTAATGCTCTGTTCTCCAACTGAAATACTTTGTTGGTGCTCTCCCCTGTGCCCCCTTTCTCACCTAGCATGCTTATCCACCTGCTGTTCCTTAAAGTCCACAGCCACTGGCCATCAATATTTCTGCTGGTAAGCCCAGTGAATTATCATGCTTCTCTGCCACCAAAGATATTACTTCTATTGGGAGCATCTGGCAACATCTTTAATTTTATCTAGTTTCTTCTGTCTCTGAGCAACATCCTGAAGGGAGCAGCTGGCACCAGAGTTGGGTAGATAGACTATAAAGGAAAGGGCTTTAGTTTGCCCTTGAATTTTTTAGATTAAAGCTTTCCTTCATGCTTGGGGTGAGAGGGCTCAAAAGAGAACTTTGCAGGGGGTAATTAGGGTGTATTGCAGATACACAATGCTGTTGTTGATAACTAGGCATGAGGGGAATGCTGAAATTTCAGAGGTCAGAGGGACTTCACAGATCATTGTATAACCAAGACCTGAACTAAAATCTTCTCTACAATATTCCAAATATCCATCCAAGCCCTGCTTGAAGACCTCCAGTAAGAGAAAACCCTTACTGGAGACTTTATGAGACAGCAGCACTCCACTTCTTAGGAATTCTCTCTCTCTCTCTCTCCCTCTCTCTCTCTCTCTCTCTCTCTCTCTCTCTCTCTCTCTCTCTCTTTCTCTCTCTCTCCTCTCTCTCTTTCTCTCTTTCTCTCTCTCTCTCTCTCTCTCTCTCTCTCTCCCTTTCTCTTCTTCGCTCTTTTCTTTCTTTCTTTTTCTTTCTCTTTCTTTCTTTCTCTTTCTTTCTTTCTCTTTCTCTTCCTTCTTTCCTTCCTTCCTCCCTCCCTCCCTCCCTTCCTTCCTTCTTGTCTTTCTTCTTTTGTACTTAGCAAATATTATTTCATGTGATTCTCACAACAACTCTGGAAGGTAGGTTGCAATTATAATCCTCATGTTACAAATGAAGAAACTGAAGCAAACATATGTTAAATTACCTCTGCCCAGGGTTACACAGCTACTAAGTAACTGTGTTCAGATTTAAACCCAGGTCTTCCTAAGTCTAGATCCAGCACTCTATCCATTGCACCACTTAGCTGTTCAATGTTAATAACCTTTCAATCAACAGACATTTATTAAATGCTTACACATCAGTCCATGTGCTAAGTGATGAGGATGCAAAGAAAGGCAAAAACAGTCACTACCCTCAAGGAGTTTACATTCTAATGAGAGAGACATACAAATAAATGGAGGCATATCCACATATCTATAAATGAATACATGAAGAGTAAATGGGGACAGCTAGGTGGTTTAGTGAATAGAGCACCAGCCCTGGAGCCAGGAGGACCTGAGTTCAAATTTGACCTCAGCCACTTGACACTAGCTATATGACCTTGGACAAGTCACTTAACCCCAATTGCCTTGCCCTCTTCCCTCAAAAAAAAAAAAAAGAGAAAATGGAAGGTGACTGTAAGCAGGGAGAGCTTTAGCAACTCAGAAAGCCTCGCTCAGGGAAAGTGTTCTATACTTAGTACCTGTCTGACTTTGGGCAGATAGCTTCCCTTCTAGTATATACACAGAATCTGGGATTTATATCTGGAGGGAAGCTCAGAAACTGTAGTCTAATGCCTTTATTTTATAAATAAGGAAGGCCAAGAGTAGGGAAGTTATCTGCCCAGACAGGTAGTACTTGTAGGTGCATAGGTGACATTTGAGCTGAATCTAGAAGAAATTCAGGGATTCTACAAGGCAGGGATAAGGAAGGCAAATGTTCCAAGAATTCAGTCTAAAATCGCTCTCTGCAGCTTGTACCTGTTGCTCCAAATTCTACCTTATGTCCAAACAGAACAGTTCTAATCCATCTTCCAAACTCAGCTGTTCAAATAAGGGAAGATAAGCTCTGGGAACGAACTTGGTCTTTATTGCTACAGGGAACTCTGAGGTGAGGAGCTCTCATCAGTGACTTCCTTCCATGGTTACCCCCACTTTTTCCTTTATGTACCACATCTGTACAGAGTTGTTTCCATTCCCCCTCCCCCCCCCATCGTGAACTTCTTGAGGGCAGGGACTCTTCTGTCATGCTTTGCATTCCTAGTGCTTAACACAGTGCTTGACACATAGAAGGCACTTAATAAATGCTTATTGATCAATTGACTTGACCTCCTTTGCCACTAATGGTCTTAAACAGTTGCCTAGAGCGCTGAGAGATTAAGAGATTTGCCCTGGGTGATATAGAAAATACACCAGAGGTAACTCTTGAACACAAATCTTGATTTTAAGGCTATATCTATCCCCTGAGCCACACTGCCTCTTATGTTTCACCTACATCTTCTCTTTTCCAGCTAAAGCTCAAATAGAATGGTATTCAGGGCAGCAACACTGACAAATAAATCAGCTATAAACTGTCCACAGCTTGGTGCCCCCTTACTTATGAACAGCTGCTTTCCCAATGATATAGTGGAAAAAGCACTAGACATAGAGTCAGGGGCCTAGATTCAGATTCTGACTGTGCAACCTACAAACCATGTGACCTTGGCCAGGTCACTTCTCTTTGTCTGAGTTCTTGTTTCCTCCTCTGTACAGAAAGATTTGGACTATATTATCTTTACAGTTCCTCCACACAAGCCCTAATATTGCTTTTTAAATAAAAGGTAGCTAGTTAAAGTGTGTGTTATGAATGAAATACAGAAATGTTTTCAGTCTGCAAAATGTGTCACAACAGCAAGCAAAAATTGGGGAGGGAAACAAAGGCCCAGGGATGCTGCAGTACCAGGAAGATCAGCAGCTGCAAATGCAAGGTATGCATTTTATTCTATTTATATGGAAAAGCTTGTCTGGCAATTTGAGAAATGTTAGGTGGAGATGTGAAAATGAGTAATAAATTCTTGTTTAAACATTTGTAATAATTACTTGGCTGGTAATAAAAGCAATTTTTAAAATACCTCCAGTAAAGTTACTTTTTGAATAACCTTCATTGTTTTCTGGGTTGTTTCAAAAACTAAATTGTAGAAGAAATCTTTGTTTGGTTTTGTTTTGTTTTTGCTGTTCTATTAGATGGGATGTTGGACCAGTATCCAATATCTTTTCTCATTTTCAGTTACATCAAAAGAATTTTTTGATTTGGGTAGGATTCCTCCCTTTTGAAATCTTCATAACTTTCATACTGATGATGTTCTTTGAAATCTGAGAACCTGCCCTAAATACATCATTGACCATCACAAAATTAGAGTTGAAGGAAGCCTCACTAGTCCTACACGTATTGAATAGTAATTTCTTCTACACCAACACTTGACAAGTAGAGTTAGTCAGCTAGCATTTATTAAACAGTTATAATGTACAATGTACTGTGCCAAACACTAGGAATGCAAATACAGGCAAAAGGCAATGCTTGCTCCCAAGGGACTCTCAGTCTGACTGGATAGACAATGTGAACAAGTATATACAACAAGGATAAACTGGAAAGAATCAGCAGAAGGAAGGTACTACTAGCTTTAATGGGAATCAGAAAAGGCTTTTTGCAGAAGGCAGGACTTTAGCTAAGACTTCAAAGAAGGAAAGCAAAGAATCTATAATGTAAAATGAGGAGGAAGAGCATTCTAGGTATGAGGGATCATCTAGTCTTTGAATGAAGCCTTTTGGTCATTGGGAACCCACTATTCCACCACAGACTGAGACCTATCTTTGTTCTTTATTGGTCATCTCCTATGTCCTTTTTCTCTGTTTCTTAATGACTCTTCTATTTTTACCTTAAGCTATACCTGGTCAATGGAAAACACATTTTTAAAAGAGTGAGTATATAGCATATCCCATGGATGGAAATCTGTTCATTGAAAAATCTTGGAATGGCCAGATGGGCCTGCCCACATGGGAAATTACTTAAGTTCTTTCAAAACCACCTGCATTGTCAACACATTTCCAGAGAAGATGACAATTATATCAATGCCAAGTCACCCCTATCTTGAGCTTGGAAAACCGAGTCCATTAGAAGGTATCTGTGAGTCAGGGCTTTGATAACTACTACGCTGATTCCAAAAGCCATTGGAACAGGTTTATCCACCTACGCATATATTTCAAGTGTGGTTCCTAAATTATATAAAACATAATTTAACTGACTGATCATTTAAAAAAATTTTTTTTATCATATTGTTTCAGTGTTGTAGATAGGCAGTGATGGCCAGTAATGTTCTTGGGTAAGTTAATTAACTTTTATGGCTTTCATTTTATTTATTTGTAAGATAAAGGAGGATTAGATTGGATGACCTCTAAGGTCTTTTCCAGCTCTAAATCCATAATTCTATCCAGTTAGGATCAGTGAGAGAAGGCATTGGGAGAAAGAGAAGAGGGAGGACTTAAAAACAAAAAGGAAGAGAAAATATGGACCCTGTGCCAGAAAGGAGTTTAATATCTAGTCGACAGAGACAGGGCAAAACTATGTGAACTAGATATCAGAACACATGCAGAAATATACAGAGCAAACAGAAATTCATAGTCTTACGATCAGAGCATCATGTGGGTCTATCATATTAAAGAGTTGCCTATAGCAGTGAGAAGTTAAAGGACTTGCTCTGTCCCCAGGTCTTCCTGTATCCAAGACCAGCTTTCTATCCACTATACTACACCTGCCACATCAATTGCCTTATTTAATTTCCATATATAATCCTTTTTTTCTTTTTCAATTTTATTTTATTAAATTTGTTTATCTACTTTTAGTTTACAACATTCAGTTCCACAATCCCTTCAGTTCCATTTTTTTCTACCTTTCCCCCTCCTCCCCCCTACTCCCACCCCAGGGGCCTGCAATCCCATATGTAATCCTGAGAGGGATGGAGGGCAGAGAACATTCTCTCCTCTTTAAAGATGAGGAAACCTGAGGTTTAGGGATCTGAAATGACCTACTCTATGTCACAGTGTTTTAGTGGCAAGGGGAAGGGCCAGAGCAAGTTCCGCTGACTCCTAGTCCAGTATTCTTTCTAATCTAACTAACAGTAAGAGAACCAAAGGAAATGATCATTTAGAATAGGAAGGAGAATAGGACTTCACAAATCATAGTTTTAGAAAATTCAGAATTGAATCTTGAGTTTGTGAAGCAAATTTCTGAACCCAAGTTCAAGACAATATTGGCCCATGCTGACTCAAGATGGGGAGATGTAGTTAGACAATATTTCATCTGGAAAAGAACCTGGAATTTTAGTGGCCTTCAAGCTCAATAAGATTCAAGAGCATAATATAACAGCCTAAAAAGCAAATATGATCTTAGGCTAGGTTGGGAGAGTCACGGTATCCAGGACAAAGTTGGTGATGATACCACTATATCCTGCCCTGGTCATATGCCATCTGAAGTGTGGTGCTTAGTTCTAGGTATCATATTTTTTAGGTCATGCTAAATCAAGATCAGTTGAAGGATTTTGTGATTATCTAGAGAAAAGAAAACTTAGGGGAGGGGTCATTATCATTGTTTTTATGTACTGAAAGGGCTGTCAAATGGAAAAGGGATTAGATTTGTTTCCTTCAGTCACTAAATAGGTGGAAGATATAAAACAAACAACCCCCCCCAAAACAAACAAACAAACAAGCCCCACAAAGCTAGGAATTATGTATGGAAAACTTTCCCAACTATCGTAGTTGACCAAAAGTGGAATGGACTGACTTGGGAGGCAGTGGGTTCCCATTCATGGGAGTTTTCAGGCAAAGGCACGGTGAACATTTGCTAAGTATGGAAGTGAGGGAATTTTTGTTCAGGTATGACTTGGGCTAGATGGCCTCTGAGGGCCCTTCTAAGTCTGTGATCTTCTGATTCCTCGGGTCTATAAGGTCACCATTTTCAGTTCTACTAAAGGACTTTAGCTGGGCCTCGAAAAATAGCTGGGATTTCGGTAGACAGACAATGATAAATTTGATGAAGATGAATAATTTTCAAAGCATGAGTCAGCTTTCTCCTTCCTATTCTAAATGATCATTTCCTTTGGTTCTCCTATTGTTACTTACGGTGGAAAGAATACTAGACTGGGAGGCAGCAGACCTAGCTCTGGCCCTTCCCTTTGCCAGTAAAACACTGACAATAGAGTAGGTCACTTCAGGTCCCTAAGCCTCAGGTTTCCTCATCTTTAAAAAGGAGAGAATGTTCTCTGCCCTCTCTCCTTCTCAGGATTTTATATGGAAATTAAATGAGGCAATTGATGTGGCAGTACAATGGATAGAAAGCTGGTCTTGGATACAGGAAGACCTGGGGACAGGGCAAGTCCTTTCACTTTTCACTGCTTTAGGCAATTCTTTAAGATGTAAAGAAGGTGTTGACTTTCATTAGAGAGAAAGTTCTCCAATATCAGTGAAATCACTGTTCCTATCCCTTTGTTATTCAGTCGTGTTCTGATTCTTTGTAACCCCATTTGGAGTTTTCTTGACAAAGTGGTTTGCCTTTCCTTCTTCAGCTCATCTTACAGCTGAGAAAATGGAAGCAAACAGGGTTAAGTGACTTGCCCAAGTTCACTCGGCTAGTAAGTGTTAAGTGTCTGAGGCCAGTTTTGAACTCAAGTCCTCCTGACTCCAGGGCAGGTGCTGTATTCACTGCACCACCTAGCTGCCCCTGAGGCCAGATTTTTAACTCAGAAAGAGGAGTCTTCCTGACTTTAAGCCCAGCAACTCTATCAACTGTACCACCTAGCTACCTAGTTCCTATCCGTAAAAGTTGTAAAAGTACTTTGTAAATATTAAAGATCTATCACTATTATATATGATAACTACATTTATCACTTCACATTCCTCATTTCTCCCCTGGCTGCATTACTTTGGGACTTCTCCTGCTTACTTCTCCAGCATGCCCCAGGAAGCTCATTAAGGGGAAAACCTCCTCATCAGCCTCATTTTGTTAGTCCGGGCTACTCTACCCTATCATCTGCCTCTCTGGAAGGCGGGGCCATGAACTCCAAACCTCCACTCAAAGGGAGAGCTCAGCTCAGACATCTCATTTACCACCTGGCTGCCCTGTTTCAAGACCTCTCCATCTTATCCCCTCTCCACTCCTTCCCCCTTCAGCTGCCCCTTGTGTCTTGTCTTAGCCATTCGATTGTAAGCTCTTTGAGGGCAGAGCCTGACTTCCCCCCCTGTATTTGTATCCCAGCACATAGCGGGTGCTTAATAAATATTTATTTACAATTGCATACTATCTGCTTCACCATCTCTAACTAAAGACTTCATTACCGCTTCCAGGCTGCTCGACTGCATTTTAAATATGAAGATACATTCCCTGGATACCCTGGATGGCCTATATTCTATCCTTCTCACAATAATGAACTTCCCTCCCTTTACTGCTGTATTAAAGTGTGTTAATCAAATGAGAAGTGTTAAGCGCTTTTCCGTTATGAATAATCCTTCCTGAGATGTACATGCTCAATGGGAAAATAAAAAGGCAGACAGGGATCAAAGGCTGGAGAGGATCAAACAATAATAGTGGTTTTGATTTGTGTTAATTTTGCATGTACCAAAGAAAGAATATGCCAAGTTTCTCTTTATGGAAAAAAGTCAGAAGAATGACAGTAACATGTTGTTTGAAGGCTGCAGATCAAAGGAAGAACATTTTGCTCAGATATTGTAGGAAAGGAGAGGCCACACAAATACAAGGATACAAGCTGTTTTTGTGCTAGAGACTGATGCACATGTGTCAAATGTTAGTTTTAATAGCTCAGTATTTCTCAGGTAGTAGTGCCAGGGGTGGGGGAAGTGGGGGAGGTAGCACAATGGAAAGAATATGGACCCAGAGGCAGGAAGATTGGAATCGAATCCTGGCTCCATTATTATTTACTAGCAGTGTGACCTTGGGTAAGTCATTTACTTCACTGAACTTCTATGTTCCTGGGGCTCATAATTCACATCTATATTCATTGTAGTCTGATGAAAGTCAATGTCTAGTGTCATGTTACCCACAGCTAACAAATGTGCTGTATTCTTTTGAGATTCTCTAATTGAGAGTATTTTGCAAGCTGATATAATCACACAAGCACCTAGGATGAATTTATGTGGTCTTGGGGAAGTAAAAAGTATACTTCCCCTGTCTCACTCTCCGTTTTGAAAACTGAAAGATGGCATCATTTATTTTGAATTGTAAAGATTACAGCTCAGACCCCAGTATTGGGGGGGGGGGTGGTTGTCTTGTTTGACACAATAATTATCATTCAGTTGTGGTCACGTTCCTATTTTAGAAAGTGCATGATAGTTTTTACTAGTGATATTTCCGCATATGAGAAATAGGAAAAGAATCAGAGGCCTTAGCTAATCATATCCTATTGAAGAATTGTGAGCAGAGACCCACACTTGGTGCATTTGCTATGCAAAAGAAATAGATGTATGCTGCTTGACCTAGGAAAGTTTGCAAGCTGAGATGGGATGGTTTGGGAGATAGTATAGACAGTTAGGTGGCACAGTGGTTGGAGTGCAGGGCCTGGGGTCAGGAAGACTTATCTTTGTGAGTTCAAGTCTGGCCTCAGACACTTATTAGCTATGTGACCCTAGACAAATCACTTAACCCTGTTTGCTTCAGTTTCCTCATTTGTAAAATGAACTGGAGAAGGAAATGACAAACCACTCCGATATCTTTGCCAAGAAAACTCTAAATGGATTCCTGAAGAATCAGAATTCATGAAGAATATGACTGAAAGAACTGAACTCAATGGACAAATTGTCAAACAATTGCCCGAAGAACATGTCAACAAGTTCAAATAGCTTTTACAAAAAAATTAGAATTGGGAATCAGAAAATCTAAGTGGTGAAGTAGAAAGACAACTAGATTTGCAGTTAGGGAATCTGAGTTCTAATATTGGCTCTTCCCCTTACTACCTGTGAGATGTTGGGCAAGTCACTTAAACTTTCTTGACCTTGATTTCCTCATCTGTGCAATGAGGAGTTGGACCAGAGGACTTTGAAGGTCTCTCTTATCGCTCCATCTCTAATCCCAAGATTCTGGTTTATTAGCTCAAATCAACTCTTGAGAGCAGATTGTTAAATTTTCAGTGTGAGCATATATGCTTATCCCACCACAGCTGAGAATAATTTTTACATTTTAAAATACAATAAAACCTTATTTACAAATATAAAAACCACTCAAATCTGGGGGTTGTACAGAAACAGGTGGAAGATCAGATTTGCCTTGGATTCTGATTTAGATTTAAGGAAGTGATTTTAACAAAAATGTTAATAATGCACATTAAACTTTAAAATGTCCTGTTGTACCTTTTTTTTGTTTTTGTTTTTGCTTTTTAGAGGGCAATTGGGGGTTAAGTGACTTGCCCAAGGTCACATGGCTAGTTTTTGTGTTAAGTGTCTAAGGCTGGATTTGAACTCAGGTCCTCCTGATTCCAGGGCCAGTGCTCTATTCACTGTGCCACCTAGCCATCCCCTGTTGTGCCTTTTTGTGAAGAGCTAATTATTAAACATTTATCAGCATACTCCTGCTTATTATCCACTAAATGATCTTGATCACTTAGTAAATACTTGTTGAATCCAACTAATTAAAAGGTGTCATTTGGTCGTTAGCTATGGACTCCCTCCCACCATCCCTTGTCATTAGGGGAACTAGGTATTGGTAAGGTAGACAGTGACTTAGAATACAACTTTCAGGAAGACACTATAAGGGTCACTTTTGGTTTTTTTGCTTTTTTTTTTTTTTGGAGGGGATTAAGCAAGGCAATTGGGGTTAAGTGACTTGCCCAAGGTCACATGGTTAAAAAGTGTCAAGTATCTGAGGTCAGATTTGAACTCAGGTCCTCCTGACTCCAGGGCCGGTGCTCTATTCACTGGTCCACCTCGCTGCCCCAAGGGTCACTTTTAAATACAACTTTTATAAAAACGTATATTTACCCCAAGAGAATTCTGTTCTCCATGGCAAATGGGTATTCATATTCTAATTAGTCAGGTTCATTATGCTATAGTGAAGGCTGAGAACTTCAGCGTTCATAGTAACAGACCTGGGTCACAATTTTCAGAGACAGGGATAGGATAAACCTTGCCCAAGGTACCCAAGTATCTTCTGCTGGATGGATGATCTTGGTAGCCATAATGCTGACAGGCAGAACCCTTAACCACGTGGTCAGATCTATATAGAAGGAAGATGGCAGATTGTAAGTTCCTAATAGACTGTGAGCTCCTTGAGGGCAGGTACTGCCTTTTGCCTCTTTTTTGTGTCTCTCCAGCACTTAGCACAATACCTGGCACATAGTAGGCTTTTAATGTTTATTGATTGATTACATGAAGGAAGACTAATTTGGCAGCCATGCTCAAGATGTATTGGAGGTTGGAAAGTGTAATGGGTAAGGTTGTTCTGTAAGAGATAATGATGCTTGAGCTGATATTGTGCCTATTGATCTAAGTAGGAGCACAGGGTGGTGGAGGACTATGAGGCATGAGGATACTGGTTTCCACTGTGGTGAAGAAGTATACCTTCCTGCATCTCAGTAGTTGGGACAGAACCCTAGCCCTAATTATGGAGGTAGAATTGAAAAAACTATTGTAGGAAAAATAAAGTGTCCTAATGGTGTCATAGCAATAAACCTGAGTCTGAAGTCATTGAACCTGAATTTAAATGTCTTCTCTGAACCTTCTTGTATTGCCTTGGGCCAGTCATTCCCTTCTCCCTTTTCTTGCACTTAATTTCTTCATCTGTAAAACAGGGATAATCATACTTAAACCACCTATCTCCCAGGACTATTGTGAAAAAAACATTTAGCAAACTTAAAAACTCTAATGAAATGTGAGCTATTATTTAGTGGAAAGTGAGAATACGGGTGCTGAAAAGGTACCGAATAAGAGGAAAATTTGGACTCAGCTGTCACCCAAGGTGCAGTTTCCAAGAGTACCTTGCAATATCTTATGCTCTTTTATAGCTGCTGCATAGCAAAGGACTATTGGCTTAGTTACCTAATATAGATGTTTTAAAAATCACATTTTTCAGACAGTTAGTTCCTATGACAGCCTATGACCTTTTGGTATTTGGGAAAAATGAAACCTAGCAAGAGCTGGAGCAGCCCCGACATTTTATTTGGAGCTAGCAGTAAACCAGCTGCTTCTGATGGCTGGCTTGTCAGTTCAGCCCTGGATAGGTAATAACTGTGTGATGCCTCAGTATCATTTGGATGCAACAACACTGAAAGACGATAGCATCAACTGTCAGGGTCCTGGGGTGGAAAGAGCAATCAAGGCAACCGGATGGTTGAGGGCTGCTATAAATATTTTTTGCACATGTGTGACCTTTCCCTTTATTATGATCTCTTCAGGATACAAAGCTAGCAGTAATATTGTTGGATCAAAGGGTATTCACAGTTTGGTTGCCCTTTGGCCATAGTTCCAAATTGCTCCCCAGAATGGTTGGATCAGTTCACAACTCCACCAACAGTGCATTAGTGTTGCAATTTTCTCACATCCTCTCCAACATTTATCATTTATCTTTTCTGTCATTTTAGACTATCTGATAGGTATGAGGTAGTACATCAGAGTTGTTTTGAATTGCATTTTTCTAATCAAAAGTGCTTTAGAGCACTTCTTCACATGCTTATAGAAAGCTTTGATTTCTTCATCTGAAAACTGCTATTCATATCTTTTGACCATTTATCCTTTGGGGAATTCTTATAAATTCAGTTCTCTATGTATTTGAGAAATGAGACCTTTATCAGAGACATTTGCTGTAAAGATTGTTTCCCACCTTTCTGCTTTCCTTCTAATCTTGGTTGCCTTGGTTTTTATTTATGCAAAATCTTTTGAATTTAATATAATCAAAATTATCTGTTTTACATTTTGCATTGCTCTCTATCTCTTGTTTCACCATGAACCTGTAACTCACTTAACTTCTCCTTTAAGTATTTGGATGTCATACCACTTGGTAAATATATGTTTAGTATTGATATTGCTTCATTGTCTATGGTACTTTTTAGCAAGATGTAGTTTCTTTCCTTATGTCTTTTAATTAGATCTATTTTTGCTTTTGCTTTGTTTGAGATCAGGATTGCTACCCCTGCTGTTTTTACTTCAAGTGAAGCATAATAGATTCTGCTCCAGTCCCTTACCTTTACTTTGTGTGTGCCTCTCTGCTTCAAGTGTGTTTCTTGTAAACGACATATTGTAGGATTCTGGTTTTTGATCCACTCTGCTATCTGCTTTCATTTTATAGGAGAGTTCATCCCATTCATATTCACAGTTATGATCACTAACTATACATTTCCCTCCATCCTATTTTTCCTCCTGTTTGTCCTCCTCTTTTACCTTTTCTCTCTTTGACAGTATTTTGATTCTGTCTACCTCTCCCAGTCTTTCCTCCTTTTTGCCAGCCCTTCCCCCATTACTTAATCTTCTCCCCTCCTACCTCCCTGTTGGGTAAGACAGATTTCTACATTCAACTGATTGTGTATATTATTCCCTCTTTGGACGAATACTGATGAGAGTAAGATTCAAGCGATGCCCATTGCCTACCCTCCCATCTTGCTATCTACTGTAATAGGTTTTTCATGCCTCTCCCTTCCTTCTGCACCCACTGTACTCCTCTTTCCCATCCTTTAGTTTTTTTAATGTCATTCTCTAAAATTCATCTTATACCCATACCTTCTGTCTATGTATATTCCTTCTAGCTATACTCATAGTAGTACAATTTTTAAGAATTACAAGTATTATCTTCCCATGTAGGAATGTAAAGAGTTCAGCTACATGAATCTCTTATGTCTTCTTTTCCTTTTTCATTTTTTTCCCTTTTTCATTTTTAGGCTTCTTTTGGATCTTGATTTTGGAGATCAATTTTTTTTTTTGGTTCAGTTCTGTTCTTCTCCTTATGAAAGCTCGAAATCCTTCTATTTCATTGAATGAACATTTTCCCCATTGAAGTATTATTCATAATTTTTCTGAGTAGGTGATTCTTGGTTGTAATCCTAGCTCCTTTGCCTTCTGGAATATCATATTCCATGACCTCTGATCCTTTAATGTTGCAGGTGCTAAATCCTGTATAATCCTGAATGTGCCTCCCTGATATTTGAATTGTTTCTTTCTGATTCCTTGCAGTATTTTTTTCCTTGACCTGATAGTTCTGTAATTTGACTGTAATGTTCCTTGGAGTTTTTATTTTGGGATTTCATGATATACTTTTAAGTTTAATCTGTATTATTAAAATTTTCTCCAGCACATTCTTAAATTTAGATAGTTAACAAAACAATAAAGCAAGCCTTAAATTGTAACATTTACTAAAAAAATTAATAGTCAGCTCTCCAGAAGACTCCTGAATATATCTATACTTGTCAGATAAATATTGTATTTCTTTGCCTGATGATAGGTGACCAAACAGCAATCCAAGATGGATGTTTTTAGCCTTAGAGGCAGATTTGTGAGCCTGAGAGTTCAGAGTACGTTATGCCTTCAGTCATGTCATCTAAACTACAGGAAATTCCCTCTTTATATCTTTATAGTGCTGCTTGGAAAAGAAGACAATAATCTTGGGAAGATGAGCCTAAGTCATGGCCTGGTTTGATAGAATTTAAATGTCTGTTCAAATATCCTGAAAACTACATCATGTCTTCATGTTTTAAGTATCAGCCTTCTGGGTGAGTATAACTGTGGATTAAGTGCTTTTGCTGCTTTTTAAAGTTTGTTATTTTTTTTCTGTCAATGTGTTAATATGTCTTTTGTGCAAAAGAAATAAATAATTGTTCTATACCTAATGTAGATTGAACATTGAGTTTAATTTTTATTCCCACTTTGGGGAGACCCTAGACATGGCCAAGCCTAATAATTTTCCCTGGGGCTCCTATAACAGGAGGCAGATAGAAGTCTAAGAGTACAATGAAGAGCCTAGCTCTCAGTTTAGAGGCCAACTTCCCTAGGATTGAACCTGGTCTACTTTCATGGGTCCAGAGTTGAGAGGGGTTCTCTTAATGATGATAACAATAATAATATCTAGAAATTATATAGCAGTTTAAGGTTTGTAAAGCACATCATAAATATGGGATGTCCCAAAAACTGTATATATAGTTTATCAGTTTGTGATACTATAATGTCTTTACTTTTTCAGAATTTAAACAGCTATTATTTATAATCAACGTGTGTAGATATTTTTGTGGACATCATGTATTATCTCATTTGATCCTCACAATAACTCTGTGATGTAGGTACTATTATTATCCCCATTTTACAGATGAGGGAACTGAGGCTGAAAGAGGGTAAATGGCTTGCTGAGGGTCAAGTACCTCAGCCCCTGTGGACCCAACATAGTTCAGTGATTGTTATAGATAGATAAATAGATAGATAGATATACAGTCCAACATAAAGAATTATAATTGATCTAGAGACACTAAAGAATTCATCTAGAAGAAGAGTATAATTCAGTTAAAAATTACATGTAGAAACTTAAAAGAAAAGAATTTTCCATAATGGCCAAATGAATTTACTGAAAAATTAGGTGATCAATAAAAAATGAAGCAAAAGCCCTGAATGAATGAATGTGAAAGACAATATAAAGCTTAGTACAGAAAGTGGTAAAACTTACCCAAGTAATGGAATCCCTGAAAACCAGAATGAGCCAAAGAGAAATCAATGAATCCACAGACAGCAAAAAAGTTTAAAACAAAATCAAAAGTTTGAAAAGAATAGAACAAAATCTAAGACGTGTATTGTCAAAAACAACTAACCTGGAAAACAGGTCAAGGAGATATAATTTAAAATTCATTGAATTCCTTGAAAACTGTGATTAAAAAAAGCCTAGACACTATATTTCAAGAAATTACAAATGAAAACTGTTTGAATCTTTCTGTTTTTAATGTGAAAACATATTGTTAGATTCTGGCTTCAAATCCATTCTGCTACCTTGTTCTATTTTATGAGTGAGTTCTTTCCATCCACATTTTCAAGTATGATTGGTAATTGTGTGTTTCCCTTTATCCTATGTTTTTATACATTTCCCTTTCTTTGCTGCATTTCTCCCTTTCCAATGAAGATACAGGTATTGAGAGATGAGTGTACTTAACTCCAGTGATCTTTATTTTATATACTTCTTTTCTGTTATTACTCTTCTTCCACTAACCCAATCCCCAATCACAAGCCTTATCCTATCTTTCTTTCCTTTTATTTCCACCTTTATGATATATTGTCTTCTGATGGAGTTTGTTTTGCTTATGAATAATACCTCCCTGAATTTACCCTCCCTCATAATCAACCTCTCTCTTTTTCTTTCTTCTCTTTTTCCCCTACCAGATTCCCTGTCGAGGCAGCTAGTGGCATAGTGCTAGACCTAGAGTTAGGAAGACCAGAGTTCAAATCCTGTCTCAGACATTTTTAACTGTGTAAGCCTGGACAAGTCACTTAAACTTTCTCAATTTGTTTTCTCATCTGTAAAATGGGAATAATAGCAACACCTACCTCACAAAGTTGCTGGAATTAAATGAAATAATATAAGTAGTTTATAAATAAAGTAGTTTGTAAACATTAAAGCATTACATATATGTTAGCTACTATTATTGAGTTTAATATATTTCTACACTAAACTCTTTTATATATTTATGTGTACTCCATTCTCCCTTGTCTGATCAAATGAAAATGAAGTTTTTGTGTTGCCTGCTCTCCCTACCCCTTCCTCCATGTTCTTGGATATTCTGATTATGTGACATTAAGTTCTATGCCCTTCCTCCTTCTTTATTCTTTGGTATAATCCTTTTCATCTTCCCTTTTTTTTCTCTGAAGATTATCAAAATTTGACAGAAGTGCTCCCATGCATTCTGCCTTACTCTCTCAAAGATCCTTAAAGACATTAGGATTCTGAGAGAACCCTTGTTGCATCTCCTCTACTAGAAATATAAATGTTTCATCGTTGCATGTGTTCAAATGTTTTTACCTTTTTGTTTCTTTTGACTCCTAGGTTTACATTTCAGAGTATCTATTCCACTCTGGTCTCTTCATCTGGAATAACTGGAAGTCCTTTATTTCATTAAGGGTCTGTTTTTTCCCCTGTCAGAATATGCTCAGCTTCCTGTTATTCTTCGTTGTTAAGTCTATGTCTTTTGCCTCTTCTCTACCTCTTTCTCATTTCCACATCCCCTAACTTTAATTAAACCCTCCTTTGTAACCAAGAAAAAACACTTAAGCAGAACCAGTGAACTGTTTTTCCTATCTGACAGAATAAACAATACGATGTATCCATATGCTCTGAACTCTCCAATGAAAGGAAGAAAGGGTGTATTTTCTCAATGAAAATTGGTCATTATAATTCCATAGAATTTAGCCAGTTCCTAAAGTTCTAGTTCCCAGAGGACTTGGGCTTTTAGGACTTGTCCAACTCCCTTTAGACCACAGATCAGAGGACATATAAACATTTTCTTTGAGAAAGGCAGTAAGACGTAGTGGAAAGTGGTTGGACTTGAAGTTTAGAAATAGCTAACCTGTCCAGAAGGACTCATACTTAAGCAGAGCAGTTTTGAAATGTGTGTTGAATTCATTATTGTTCTTAAAATAAAAAGCAAGTTGTATATAACAGTGATTCACAATTCATTTATAATAATCTCTGTTCTTTTGTGTCTGTCTGTCTATCTACCTACCTATCTGGAAGTACTCATTTTAGTAGATGTTTGTTATGTTCAGAATTTTTTAATGGAAAAAAATTGATTGGACTAGGTAGAAATCAATAACTCCATAAGACAACAAAAACTGAATAGAAAGACAGGAAAAAAAAATCAGAAAAATGTAAA
This sequence comes from Pseudochirops corinnae, assembly GCA_028646515.1. Lineage (NCBI taxonomy): Eukaryota > Metazoa > Chordata > Mammalia > Diprotodontia > Pseudocheiridae > Pseudochirops > Pseudochirops corinnae. The sequence continues at coordinate 228,419,108 of CM053585.1, read as the reverse complement.
CAGGTGACCTGTGGGAAAAGGTCAAGGAGAGATCATTAAGAATCATTGGACTACCTGGAATCTTGACTCTTTTTATTAACAACGTGGCCTTGAGAAGTTACATTTCTCCAGGCCTCAATTTTGTCATATGTAAATGGGAAAAATAATGTCTGCTGAGTTAATTTTTATAGGAAGGTAATAGTTCTCACTCAGAAGGGTCTGATCGGTTTCCCACCCCAGTTAGAAATCATAAGCAGGAGCCAGCAATCATACAGGAAACTGGGTGAAGAAGAGAGGGGCTAGGGGCAAAGGTGAATAGATGATGGAGTAATTAACTCAGTAGGAGAGAATGACAAATGAAGAAGTCATAGAATTACATGGAATAGCCAAGTTGGAAAAGGCTTCAGAGGCTATCTAACTCAATGCATACCTGAGTAGGAATGTCCTCTACAGCATACCTGATAAATGTTCATCTATCTTTTGCTTGAATACCTCCAGTGAAGGGGCTCCCTTGACTTCCAAAGGCAGTCCATTCCACTTTTGGAAAGCTCTAATTACTGGGGAGTTTTCCATTGGATCAAGACTAAATCTGCCTCCTTGTTACTTCTCTTAAATGCTCCTAGTTCTGCCCCTCTAGGGTTAAGCAGAACAAGTCTAATTTTTTCGAGTATCAGCCCTTCAAATACTTGGAGACAGCTGTCATGTCTTCCTTTGTCTTCTCTTTCCTAGGCTAAGCATCCCCATTACTTTCAACATATGCTTTTATAGCCTCAGTCTCCAGTCCTGCCACCAGTTTGGTGACTCTCATCTGAAAACACCTTGCCTAGCTTGCTAATATCCTTATTCAAATGTGGCACCCAGAACGGAACAAGACACTCCAGATATGATTTGACCAGGAAGACCACAGCAAGATGACCTCCATTGTGCCTACTTTAATGTAGCTTGGGAATAGTTTTTGTTGCTGCCATGTCATACCATTGACCCCTAAAAAGTTTGCGATCTACCCAGACCTTTCATAAGCACAATCTGCTTTACCCTCATCTCCATTCAATGTTTTAGGTCATGAGTCTGCAAGCTTATAAAAGACTACCAATAGAATGATAAAGATGATGAGTTCTTTCATTTTTCCCTCCTCACCATCATAAGGAAATAAACTTAAATTGTATTTTAGAGCAGAATTAAACAAAGGAGTTCATTTTTACCTTATCACAGATTGTCTGAGATCATTGAAATCTCTGCAAAGTACCAAGAACCAAATCAAGTGCTCCTTGTGTATTTCAGGGTGGTACTGCCCCAAGGCAGTGGGTTGGACTAGTCACTAGATGGTTCTGTAAGATTTATTCCAATTCTATGACTGTAGATGTCAAACAGTTGCTTGGCTGGGAAGGACTCTCAGTTTCTGTTGGGGCAAGGTGAGTTCAATTTTCTCTAGGTGTAGGGCTTTCCATATTCTTTTGTGTGCAAACAATAAAACAGCTCTTTATGATTCTCAGAAGATATATCTATAATTAGTTGCTGAAAAAATGCACATGCACACACACAAATTGTACAGAGCAGGGACAAAAGTAAAAGGAAAGGTGGCCTTTTGTAACCTTCCTGAGCTATGACTGTCTTGGGGACTAATTGCAGAACAACAATAGGGTAGGCATGCAAGTGTACCCCTAACCTCTTTGTTGACAAGTTGTTAACCTACAGGAGTTTAGATCTTCTGGGATTTTAATAAATCCTTCATTTCAAAAATGTATGCCTGAGGACCTTTTCTCCTCAGTGGGTGGCTTTGTGTGTCATACATTTTCTACTTAATATGCTCAAAACAAAACAAAATTGAACAATAACCAGACAGCATATCTGAGATTACCTGATATTTGGTAAGAGTTAGCAAACCAAATGGCACTTCCTTTTCTGGGAGCTATGGGGAAATTGAAGGATAGAGGCAATGGGGTATATTTGAAAGAAGAATGGAGTTGGAAGGTTGGCATTTGAGACCTAGCTTTGCCTTTTATGATCTGTCCATGTAATCTTGAGAAAAATCACTTAATTCTAGGCCTGCTCCCTCATCTATGGAATGAGAGGGTTGGACTCAATTTATAAGGTCCCTTCCAATCCCAGTATTATGCATTCTGCATTCTATGTTCCAAGGATCCTTCTTGTTTCACCTTTTAACACTCTGGGATCCTTCCACCTCCAACTATACATACATACATACATATTATATGTTAAAACATATAAACTTGTAAATTCATAGGATCATAGATTAAGAACTAGAAAAGACCTTCAAATATATGTAGTATGACCTCCCTTGCCTTACAAATAAAGAACCTGATGCCCAAAGACATTAAATGACTTGCTTGAGGATATATATGTAAAAATAAAAGGGCAACTATGTGG
>CM053585.1:228385382-228416241 GCA_028646515.1 Pseudochirops corinnae | reverse complement strand
TTTAGGTATTCAAGTTAAGCAACAATTTGCAACCAAAACTTTAATCCTGAAGGTCTCACAAAACATGTTACAAATGACATCATGAAAAGAATCTTGCACAGTAACTCAAAAAGTTTTCTCTCTGCAATGTACCGTTAAACTCAAAGAGTTTGTATGAATGGTTAATTTTGAGTATCACCAGTTACTCACAGTGCATCAACTACAAAAAGAATCCATGACCTTAAATGGAAAAACTAAACTTGCTTGAAACCTCTTAAGGTTTTTTATGTGTTCACTTAGAAGGAAAAAAAAATTTCTTTTGTAAAACTGCCATTACACCTTTTGACCAAATGTCTTATTTTGGTATTTTTTTACTTCCCAATTTGCCTGCTGACCTGATCTAAGAAGAGCTTTGAAACACTGCATTATGTTTAACTGCAGCTGTACACATAACTCTCCTGTGGACAAAAACCAAGGCTTTCTCCAAACGCAGTTGCTCTTGATGACCCCCACCCCCCTCCACCCCCCAGAAGACAGTCAAAATGTCATTTTTGGTCACCGCAGGTTTTACAGATTTGTAAATTGATGCAAAATAAACTTATGAATAGTAATCAATAGAAATTAAAATTTTATTTAAGGGAACATTGTAAAGTAACAAAGTCTTGGTATTACACACCTTATATGATTTGTTTCAAACCATATAGATACACATCTTTACATGTGTCATCATTACAAGCCAATAAACAATTTTTTATTTTTTCTTTCTTTTCCACTTTTTTTTTGGAGGGCAATTGGGGTTAAGTGACTTGCCCGAAGTCACACGGTTGAACTCAGGTCCTCCTGACTCCAGGGCTGGTGCTGTATTTCTCGGGCCACCTAGCCGCCCCAATAAACAAATTTTAACAGCTAAAACATTTTAAAAATGCACTGAGCTTATGAAGGCTCAAAAAAAACTTGTAGTGTTCTGTACATGCTCCTGTCAAACAAAGGACTACTTCCTGTACATCACTCCTCTTGAAGGCCGGTGTTCTATTTCCTTTCATTTGACTGAGAGCGATTAGGAGACCTGGAAAAGGAACGAGAAGGCTTACGATTCCTCTTCCATAACAATGCTCTCTCTCTTCTTCTATCTCTTGAAAGGGACCTGCTCCGGCTTCGAGAAAAGCTTCTTCGTGGTGATCTGCGTCGGGGTGGAGGACTTCTCCAATAATCATCCCTTCGGCAATGACCCCAAGAAGGGGGTGGACCACACTTGCGGCTCCTTTTCTCACCATTCGACAGTTCCACCCTTACCCGGCAGCCACAAAGTGTTCTTCCATCTAGTTTTCTAACAGCATCAGCTGCATCTCTGGGAGCTTCAAATTCAACAAAAGCAAAGCCGGGAGGATTTCTTGCAACCCACACATTTCGGAGTGGTCCATAATATCCAAAAGCTCTCTCCAATTCAGTCTTGCTGCCATTGTTACCAAGGTTACCTACATAAACCTTACAATCCAGTGGACAAGAGTCACGATACATCTCGTATGCTGTGTAACAGGCGGGGATCCGACTCCCACGGCTCTGCTAGGTTTTTGCCGCTCCTCCCTGCTCGGTCCCGCGCAGCTGTTGCGCTACTCCCGACGAGGCCCACAAAATGACCTTGTGCTCTTCCTTATATACGGTATAGCTTGTGGGGTTCACACGTTCTGTTTCTTAACAGACTTGACACAAGATTCAAAAGAAACTTGAACTGGAAACAAGGTGTTGATTCAATAGCTAAAACAAGGTGTGAACTACTTCTGTGCTTGCCATTACAATGCCGGATAAGTTATATTGAAATTAATTGGATCATCCTGATCCCCCTGGAGTGTTTAGGGGGGCAAGACGAATAACCATGAAGTAGATGGAATGGGAACAGGAGGCACTGTTTACATTAAAGTCCCAAATGAGTGATGTAATCAATCAATTGGCATTGTACTAGAATAAAAAGAAAAATAAACAAGGATAGAAGAATTGTAACAATGCAATCCCTGCCTTCAAGGAGCTTATATTCTGATGGGGAAAACAATATGCACACATTTAAATCAATAAAATATGTATTCATGGAGAATATAAAATAATTTGAGGTACATGAGAAGCTAGGAGAGGGATCAGGCAAGGCCTTATATAGGAAGGGGCCCTTAAGCTGAGTTTTGCAGATAGGCATTCTAAGAGGCAAAGGTGAGGTAGGAATGCAACCCAGGGATAGGAGACAGCTAGAGTAAAGAGAGAAGCAGAAGGAAGAATGCTGTTTATAAGGAATAACAAGAAGTCCAATGTGGCTAGATTGTTAATTGTATGAAAGAGGGTAACTTGGAATAAATCTGGAAATGTCAGCTGGAGCTAGGTTGTAAAGAGCTTTGAAAGGCAAGGACAATCATTTGCATTTTATCCTTTAGGCAATAAGGAACTGTTCGATTTTCTAGATCAGGGAAATGATGCCCTTTGGCAGTTGTACCAAGGAGAGTTTGTAGAAATGAGAGACTGGAGTCAGGGAGACCAAATTGGAGGCCAATGGAATGATCCAGGCAAGAGGACTAACTTAGAGTGAGTACTGTAGGAACAGAGAATATGGGACTGATGAGATACTTTCGAGATAGAATTGACAGGATCTGGTTACTGATTGGATATAAGGGATGAAGGAGAGTCAAGATAACTGAAAATAACTCTGAGGCTTCAACCCTAGAAGGATGGTAGAGCTCCCGGCTAAAATAAAGGGACTTGGGAGAGGGGTGGGTTTTGAGCTGCTCTAAGAATTCTAATAAGGGACAAGATACTTGCCTCAGGAGATAGTGAGTTCTATATCCCTAAACGAAAGCTCGCCAGGAAGCTAGTGGAGGGGATTCTTGTTTAGCAGTGGGCTGGGTTAAACATGCCCTCAGTTCCCTTCTGGCTCTGAGATTTTGTGATTCTGTGCTGGAAGCAGATATGGTTGGTATAGAGCAGAAGTGTCAAACACAGGGGCTGCAAGCCCAGATTATACTGCAATTATATTTAGCAAAAATCAATAAAAATAGATATTATATCTTAAAAACTAAGCCAATATGCAACTCACAGAGATGCTCACGTACAGGTTAGAGGCCCCCTTGTGATTTGAGGCACCATTGGTACAGAGTATAGGGAAGGGGCCCACCTGGTAGAATGGAGCAGTAGATTTGACCTGAGAAGGAATGAAAGATAAGGCTAGAAAGAGACTGGGTCCAGATTTAGGCAGGATTTTGAATAATAGGCCAAGGAATTTGGACTTTTTCCTCTTGACAGTGAGATTTCAGAGCAGGGGAAGCAGAGCAGAAGAAGCAGATGATGTGAGCTCTGCTTTAGCAAGATTAGTCTGGCAGTGGTGTGCAGAAGGAATTGGGGCAGGGGGAAGGGAGAAAGAAAGAATGAAAGAAAATTCAGAGCACAAATAAAAACAATTTGGAATTCAAGGGAGTGATCAAGAGCACACTTGAACTGCAGGAGTGCAGCAGTCAGACAATGACCGGTGGGCTTGCTGTGTCTGGGATGAGGCCAAGGATATTTTTGGAATGCAGGCAATGGTTAGAACATTGTGGTATAAAGACTAACAAAGGGACACAGTGTATGCTCCGCCAGCCCTTGCTCTCCTACCTTGGAATTGTGGAATTGTCTTGTGCTCCCTTGGTGGGAAGGAATATTGGAGTGCGGTGAAAGAAAGTTTTCATCCAGAAGTTGTGTGTTTAGAACTGAGTATCCTTTAGCATCTCCCAAGAGCGCTCATAGTTTTTAGAGCTTTGAAGATGCCTAATGCATAATTTGGCCATGAGGACCCTTGAGCAGGGAGCAATCTTGAAGCTCTGAGATATTTAAATGTGTTGCACAGTGCTCCATGGATTTGCCTCCTCTCCTCATTGTGACTAAAAGTCAGTCTAATTAGATGGTGTTTAATCCATTTATTAACTCCCCAGGAGATCCTGTCTTGGTCACCAGGGCTCTGGGTTTGTCACTAGGAGGTCTTTATGAATAATAGGGGCACATAAAGGTTTCAGTCTGAGGAGCATTAGCTGGGGAAAATATTTTTTCCCCTTCTGCTTTAAAACAAAACAAAATAACAACCTGCTCATAACTGTGTAGCTCTGGCTTGAGCTACACAGTTATGTGTAGGGTATAGGGACAATGCTTCTGTGGTTAAACAGATGAGTTACAACCCCAGGCCAGAAACAGTGGGGGTCTCAACCAGGAGAGATGATTTCTTCAAGACTCCTTGCTAAGGAACCTAGACCAGCCAGAGGCGGTTCAGACCCAGCACTGGTGGAAATTTATGATACCTTTCCTCTCACACCTGTCTTCCTCATATATCATCCCTGTCCTTCCCTTTTGATACCCTGATCACCCACACTGTGATAGCACTGGTGTGGATAGACCCTTCCCTGGGATAAATGGTAAACCATCTTATTCTGTGAGAATCTCATCCATGTTCTCCCACATAATCCCTCCATTAAGCATCTACCCCACATACTGGAGGCCTTCCTCCAGGTTATTTACATTCTGTGAGTACTAGCATAGCCCTTGGGCTTTCCCCCATTAATTTCTTCCTCCTCCTCCTCTTTCTCTCCTCCTCCTCCTCCTTCTCCTTCTCCTTCTCCTTTTCATTCTCATCTTCATCTTTTTCTCCTTCTAAACAGGACAGGTCTACTTCCTAGAGAGATGTCTTCTGGATGGTGCCTTTTTATATCAGTTTTTAAGCTCAGGTCTTCATTTTTCTCATAGCTTTGTAATACTGGGCAAGTTGCTCAACACTACTAAATCTCAGTTATTTTTTATCTGTAAAATAGGAATATCAGTACCTACTCTACATATCTCACAGTATTATATGAGAACCAAATAAGATACAGTGCTATATAAATGCCTACTCCCATTAATATCACTGAAAAGCTCTTGAAGTATGAAGCCTTGCTTTGCTGTGCCCATAGGGATGGGACAGAGTTAGAGCCTGCCTCTGTGATTTCACTGTTACATGGAATTTCCAAATGAGGAATTCTTTCACTACAACTTTAAATTTTTACAGAGTTGATTAGGACGGTTCTCAAAATGTAGGGGTCCTAAGACCTTCTCAGGGAGTCCACAAGGTCTAAACTATTTTCATAATAATGCTAAGATGTTTTAATTTTAACACACACATATTGCTGTTGTTTGTCCTTCAGAATTGAAGAGGACCAAATAACATCGTGATGTTGGGGTCAAGTTACAGCGTAGTCGGCTGTGACTGATCAGTCCAATCAGCTCAGATGGCTCTACCACAGGTGAGGTAGAAATAGTCCCTTTGAACATTTGGGATGGAGATGTCTCCAAGTCTGTGCATCTTTCCTTTGTGCTGGTGTATAACACAAACAAAAGCTCTTTGTGGGGATGAGGGGGTTATCCTCAACAATTTTTAAGAGCATAAGGGGGTGCCTAAGACCAAAAGGTTTGAGCACTACTGGTCTAGAACACTCAGAAGGTAAATGACTTGCCCCAACTCAAGAAGTCAATGGACCTCAAAGAGGAGATTTGAACCCGTCTCTGGGCTCGGAGTTGGGCTCTCTATCCAGCATATAACACTGCCTCCTTGCTATACACATAGTAGGCACTTACTAGATATTATCTGGATTGAACTGATTTTGTTCTATCTCCAGTGAACTTGGGCTGGATTAGATGAGTTTCCTTTGCCAGCAGGAGAGGCTTAGGTTAGCCATGAGGAAGAACTTTTTGGCAGTTCAGGTTATGAGTCATTGGAACAGGATTCCTGGGGGAGGTGGTGTAATCTCTATTTCTGGAGGCCTCTCAAAATTAATCTCTTCCTTATCTAAACTTCCATATTGTGGACTGTCTGAACTACTCATTTTTGCACTTATCACAATTTTTTTGGCCCAGAACCATAATTTTATCAGTATAGGGAGCTCCCAGTAAGAAAACTACCTCTACCATGGTAGGCAAGAAATTTATGATTCTAGAGAGTTGCTTTGGGCATGAAGAGGTTAAGGGAAATATGTATGTGTATATACATATACATATATACATGTATATATGTATATATGTATATAACTAGTATGTGATGAAAATGGGACTTCAATACAGGTCATCCAGACTCTGAGGTTAACCTACTATTCTATTCCTCTATTCCAAGGCTATTTAGAAGTATTAGGAACATTTATTCTGGCCTTCCAACCAGGCTATACACTTCCTGAGGGCAGAGACTGCCTAAGAATGGTGATGAAAACATGTCATGCTTATCTAGTGCCTTAGAGTCTCCAAAGTATTTATACCTCGATTATATCATTTGTTCCTCATGAATACCAGGGAGATAGGCAGGACATGCATTATCTCCATTTTCAAAAAGGAAACTGAGATTGGAGAGAGAGGAAGTGACTTGCCCAAAGTCACACATACAGGATTTGGATGCAGCATAAACTGAATGTCAAATCTGGTACTACTTTCACTCCAGTAATTCGGATCAGGTCACAGATAGTACATTAGCTTATAGAGCATAGATCACAGATTTAAACCTGAAAGGGACCTCAGAAGGCACAGGGTGCTTATACAATCCAGTGACTTGCTCAAGGTTACACAGATAAATAAGCCTCAAAAGCAGGATTTAAACTCAGGTCCTCCAACTTCAGAACCATTGGAGCCTAGGTCATACGATCACAGGATCATAGATTTAGTGCTAGAAGGAAGCTTGTTGTTCAGGTGTTCAGTCGTGCCCTACTTTTCATGACCCCATGAAATGGGATTTCTAGGCAAAGATACTGGAATGGTTTGCCATTTCCTTCTCCAGTTTCATTAAGGTTGGGGTTAAGTGACTTGCCTAGGGTCACATGGCCAGTAAATATCGGAGGTCAAATTTGAACTCTGGTCTTTCTGACTCCAAGTCCAGTGTTCTATCCACTGAGTACCTAGCTGTCTCAGAAGGCATCTTAGAGGCCATTAAGTGCATCTCTTCCCCTACCATTTTGCAAATGAGGAAACTGAGGCAAAGAGAGGTTAAGCAACTTGCTTAGGGTCACAAAACAGTGTCTGAGGCAAGATTTTAACCTAGTTCTACCCTGTCTCCAAGTTCAGTGCCTTAGCCACTATACTACATTCAGCAATCTCATCACTACAGCACAATGTCTCTTAGGGCTGACAAAGTAGATCAATACCTAATTGTTGAATTGATTTGAGTTGAATTTGACTAAGGGATGGTTTAGGTGCAATTGTACCTGGAGGCAGGGGATGGATTAAATGACCTCTCAAGGTGACTTTCAGCCCCAACACAGTTCTTGTCTTTGGAGTCCAATTCATCATGGTCCAAGTGAAGACCCATTGTTCAATCCTTCCATGACTTCTAGAAAAGCAGGCCACTGGCTGCAATGCGACACCCTGTGAGCTGCAGCCACTCCAGCCTCTTTCCCTCCCTTTTCCTCCTCTCCTTACCTCATCCACCTCCCCAACCAAGTATAAATAGGCCCAGGGCTCCCCCCTCCCCACCCCGCCTAGCACTGTGCAGCCATCTGCCAGGCTGTGCTCCAGCCCTGTTTTACTGGGGAGTGGGCACGGTGCCACTGAAGCTTATAGGCATGAGGGCCGGACGGCTGGGCGAGCATGTGTGGGCACCGCATGGGCCTGGTGAGGACGTGCAGCTCAGCCTGGGGTTCCCAGGGCAGGGGAGGGGAAAGGGAAGCAACCATGTGGCATGATTGATTGGTGGAGGCTTTGGAAGTTGGGGAGACCTCATGGGAGGTGTCCCTGCTCCTATATAGTGCTAAAGCAGGCCCCTTTGCCCCAGAATGAGATGGAAGAGGCATTGCTGGAGTTAGAGAAGACTGGCAGAGTGAATCGTTGCAAGAGAGCATTTAATCTGTATCCCTTTCCCCATGCCGGTCCCCTCATCCAGCCCAAAGTGATTGCTCCCCATCCAAGAACACTTTGTCTGGATTTCCCCACTGCTTCTATCCCACTTTGCCTTGGATCATACTTTTCTCATTCTGGTTTAGCATCCTCTCCCACCCCTGAATATGTTGTAAGCTCCCTGAGGGCAGAGGGCACAGTTTGTGTGATTTTTCATCTCTGTATTCCAGGCTGTGCATGGACCAAGCATGAGTTTAATTGATGTTTGCTCAACTGAATGGATTTAATGGGCCACTAGGCTTATTAGCAGAAGATCAGATGCAGATTCTGACTGTGTTTGGTGATCTTTGATGTCATTTCCCCTCCCTGGGCCTCAGGCTTCTCATTTTCATAATTTGTATTAGACTAGATGTTTTCTCAAGTCCCCTTCTAGCACTTAGTACAGTGCCTAGCACCTAATGGGGTCTACTGCCTGCCTGCCTGACTCTTCCAGTCTCTAAATCCTGTGAACCTATGGCTATAGAGAGAGCTCTGCATGGCCATAAGAGGTTAGGCCAGAGTCCTTTGATTGGGTTTGTAAACTTAGTGTTTCTAAAACAGTTCATTCTCTTTCCTGGGATTCTTGAGAGGAGTTTATCTGGGGAAGACAGCTGTCATTATCATTAGCTGAGATTTATTAAATAAAAGATACTGTGCTAGGTTCCATGGAGGATGCAAGGATGAATGAGGCATAATTCTTATTTAGAGTCATGGGACTTAGAATTGGAAAGACAGATTGGGGAGGAGTCTTTGGGGTCAGATCGTTCAACCATCTCATTTGAGAGGAGAGGAAATGGAGGACCATAGAGAGGAAGTCACTTAGTACCCAGAGTTACACAGTAACTAGAGGTAGGATTTGAACCCAAGTTCCTTGAGTACAAATGCAGTGTGCTCCCCACTAAAGCACTATGCTATGCCCTCAAGGTACTTAGTTGGGGTGGTGAGTTTAAGCTTTTCCAAAAAATTCAACCAAAATGGATCAAAACCACATGTGGGTAGAACACTGTGTTAGGCACATAGGAAAATAAAAGACTTGATGTAGTGGATTAAAGTTTGCAAAGTACTTTACATTTTTATCTCAGCTGATTCTCTCAACAACCCTGTGAAGTAAGTGCTATTATTATTCCTATTTTTTTCAGATGAGGAAAGTAAGATAAGTGATTTGCCTGGGGTCACATAAATGAGTGTGAAGCAGGATTTGAACTCAGGTTTTCTTACTTCAAGTCCAACTGACTGCTCCAGACTATACCCACTAGATGCCTCACTTGTTCTTAGAAATTACAGTCTAGGTCTTGCTTTCAGACTATGCATTTTCATTTCAATGGAGCCTTTCTAGACACACAGAAACTGAGAGATAATTGAGGTAATTGAAAAGAAGAGCAGTTAGTCTCCAATTAATAGTCTGGTTTGACTTTTGTTTATCTGCATGAGACAAAAAGAGTAATACATAAAGTTAATATTTAACATTTTAAAATTTATTTGTAAACATAGCAAGAGTGACCTGCGAGGAAGGCAGCCCAGGGTTCAAGCATCACTTCTGACTCACACCACCTATATGACCTTGGACAAGACATCTATTCTCTCCTTGTCCCTTAATTAAACACTGTAATTGGCAGGGAAGGTTCTGATCAGCATTGGTGGTGGTGGTTTGTTATCAGGAGCTCCCTACAGTGATAAAATGAGAGAAATTTTTTCTGTTTGTTCTTTGTTTTTTAAGGTCTAAATGGTTTTAGTTCCTGGAAGGGAGTGGGGGGGAAAGAAGATATGTATCAGAGATGAAGAAAATAGGATCTCTGCTCACTACAGCTTTAATCTAGTGAGGGCTCATTGGATTTAAGAACTGGAAAAAGCCTTAGGGATCAGTTGGTCTTAGACCCTCATTTAATAGAAGAGAAAACGGAGATTCAGATAGCTGACTCACCCAAACTCACATGGAGAGTATGTAGTGTGTGTGTGGGAGGGGGGGAGCAATGGGATTTGAACATCCTATTCCAGGCTCTTTCTGCCATCATGATGTCCCCCCCAAGATATCCACACAGAGGGGAAATCTAGGCAATATGATCCATTCCCTGCCCTGGAATCATCAGAAATGGCAGAGATATTTTACAAATGAAGAAACAAAGGCTGAGAATTCTAGACTTGCCACACCCAGGGCAGACATTGGTCAAGTTGGTAACAGCACTGGGGACCATACAGAGCTCCTTGAGCCCAGCCTGGTGCAGCTTTTGTTTTTACCTGCAGCTTTCACAGAGGAGTGGTATTCCTGGCTTGTCTCATCATTTGGGAAGCCCATGGGTACCATTTGTCTCATGTGCACTCACAATGGATTGCATGATTGGACTGCTGCAGTAACATTAACAAACCTAATGCTTTAAAGTAAAAGCTAATTGATTGAAATTAGACTGGCAGCAACAGCTGTAAAATGACAAAAACAAAGCACTTATTTAACTGACAAAGTGCATGTTAAACTGGGAGGGGCTGCTAATCTGAGAACACTGTAAGTAAATCACTGAGAAGGGTAATCATAGAATCTTAGTGATGGAAGCAAGTTTAGAGATCATCTAATGTAACTGCCTTCTTCCCACATATTATAGGCAGGCGGTCATTCTTACTCTGCTGGAATACTTCTAGTGATGTGGAGATCACTACCTCATGAAGGTAATAAAAGAGAAAAGGCATTTAGTAAGCACCAACTGTGTTCCAGGCACCATGCTAAATGATTTATAAATATTATCTAATTTGATCTTCACAACAATCCTGGAGGGAGGCACTATTATGATTTTCATTTTACAGTTTAGGAAATTGAGACAGACAAAAGTAAAGTGATTTGCCTAAGTTTACAAACCGATAAGAGTCTGAGGCCAAATTTAAACTCAAGTCTTCCTGACACCCCCCCCCCCCCCCAAGCCTAGGGCTTTAACTATTGTGCCACCAAGCTATACACTCGTGGATTCATGGACATACCCACCTTAGGAAATTCTTCCACATAGTGATGCAAATTCTGCTTCCCTCTAGCTTCCAGCTTTTGCTACTTTGTTTACCCTGTAAAGGCAGAAAACCTGGCCCTGCAATTAGCTTTCTGTGTGAATGTAAGCAAGTTGCTTTACCTTTACTCAGTTTCCTTATCTGTAAAACATAGGGATCGGACTAAATGATCTCTGAGTTTCCTTCCATTTGAACACTATCTCATTCTTAGTCTGATCCTTCCTCTACATGATGGCTCTTAAAGAATTTTAATATAGCCATGCCATTCCTCATCAAAATGATGGGGTTGCAAGACACAACCTCTGAGGCCTCTCCCATGTCTGGGCCTATGATTCTACAATGGGATCCCCTATATCTTCTACTTATACCCAGAGTAAACAAGGATCATAGATCTAGAACTTGAAAGGAACTCAGATACCATCCAGTCCAACCCCTCCTCTCATTTTACAATTGAGGAAACTAAGGCAGAGAAATAAAAAAAAAACTTGCCCAAAGGCTACATAAGTAGCATTGGAGGCAGGTTTTGAACCAGTATCCTCTGATTCCAAAACAAGTGTTTTTTCTTCCATTTCATACTGGCCCTTCCCCAATTCTGGGTTCTTCAACAAATCTCCATATAATATGGCTTATAGACCCCCTTACCATCCTGCTCTCCTCCCTCTGGACATGAGCTTTCCTGTCAACATCCCTCTTAAAGACTGGCCCCAGAATTGACCAATTCCACAGCATTCCACATTGGTTTGGTGTCCTCAGAGACTGCATGCAACCGTGAAAGCCTGATTTTCAAGGAAGAATGGTAATTTTCACAATTTTCATGGTTTTTTTCCTCATTGAGGCTATAAATATGGTTGAGGGGGTAGAGGAGGACTGGGCCAGAGTGTGTAGGTCTTCTATAGCCAGGCTGATGAGTGTGGAACTCGAATAACATACCAAATAGAACAAAAATGTTGAATAAAAATATAATTAAATTTATGACCCTTTTCTAGCTGAATAGCTAGTTTATTTCTCCGGGGGGATACTCAACCTAGCTTCTGTTCTCCAACGGCATACCAGCACTGAAAGACAAAAACAAAAACATATACAAATCAGTCACTGCTGGAGTTTGCCGGGTGTAGTGTTGGTGGACATTTCAGCTCGCAGTGGGCATGTGTTTTTGTGTTGGGGGTCCGTGTGACAGTAGGCGAATGACTGGCAGACAGAAGAGAATGGTGCAAAGGCCTAAGGAGACAAATGTAATAGGGAGCCACTGGAGGTTATGGAGTAAGTGGTGGGAGGAGGGGCCTGTTTTCCTCTATTATAAAGTGTAGGTGTTTGACTGGAGGGATTTAAAGATTCCCCGTGATCTCTGGGGTTCTGTGATTAAGCTGTCCTTTTCTATGGTCACCCTTGAGACTAAGTTGCAGCCATTTCCTATGCAATCAGGGTGCCCTCAAACCCCACTTGCATAGCCTGTCTTCGTACAACATGTTAACCACTCTACCAGCACCCAACAAGGTCTTCTTGAGTTTACTATACCAGGTGGCTTGCAGAATGCTTTGGGGAAGACCTATCTTGTTATACTCCTCCAACAGACTCTCTCATTGAGGCTCAGCTTGTCCCCTTCCTCTATGCCTCATGGCACCATATTTATTTTTCTTTTTTTTTTGTGGAAGGGGGAAGGCAAGGCAGTTGGGGTTAAGTGACTTGCCCAAGGTCACACATCTAGTAAGTGTCCAAGGTCCAATTTGAATTCAGGTCCTCCTGACTCCAGGGCTGGTGCTCTATTCACTTTACCACCTAGCTGTCCCCATATTTCTTTTGATTAGATTATTTCAGGATGAATTTATTAACATCCTAGACTTTGGTTTCTCTTTGCCTATTTGTGCCATGGTACCTGAGTAAGATATATATGTTGAGAAGGAGGTTATTGCTTTTCATAACTGTGTCAGGAACATTTCTGGGGTTTGAGGGGAAGATCCTTAGGCAGCCAAATGGGAGGAATCCAAGTCAGAATATCCTGGCTGGACAGTAGGAATTAGCCTTGGCCTGAATGCTTCCATGACTTTAATGAGAAATTTAGGATAAAGAAGAGAAATGCTCAGCAGGGTAACTCATTGGTGGTAAAAGTATATAGAGGATTGATAACAATTCCTGGAGTTTGTTTTGTTTTTGTTCATGTGAGCTCATTTTTTCCTTTTTTTTAAAATCAGGCTTCCCTATGGGATGTTATTTACCAGCTGAGGTTATTCTAACTCACTAGACTATGAGTTCCATGTGGACAGAGCCCAAGTGCTAGTCCTTGTAGGCTTATAGACTTAGAATAGATTTAGATCTAGAAGGAAACTTAAAGGTTGAGTCCCACTTCCTTATTTCACAAATAAGAAAATTGAGACTCAGACAATTTGAGTAACTTGCCCAGAGTCACACAGTCTGGAAGTTTTGTTTTGTTTTGGTTTTGTTTTGGAGGGTGGAGAAGGCAAGGCAATTGAGATTAAGTCACTTGCCCAAGGTCACACACAGCTAGTAAGAACCTGAGGTGGGATACAAACCTAGGCCTTCCTGACTCCAAGGTCAGTGTTCTAAACACAATACTACTGTGTCTCTCACCTTTGTACTCACTCATGTCATTTTTCACATGGACTCAGCACTGGTGTTGTCCCAGACATCTGAGATCATATACTTAAGATAGAATCACAGAATGTCATAGTTTGATAGGATGTCACCTATCTCCTGGGCTATTATAATAACTTCCTAATCATTCTCTCCCCCTTTTCCTACTTTTTTTATTCATTCATTTATTTATTTTTAGTTTTCAACATTCACTTTTATAATATTTTGAGTTCTAAATGTTCCCTCTCCCTTCCCTCCCCCCTCCCCGAGATGTCATGCAATATGATGTAGGCTATACATGTACAATTATATCAAACATATCACATGAGTAATGAAAGAAGAATCGGAACAAAAGGGGAAAACCACAAGAAAGAAAATAGTCCGCTTTGCTCTGTACTCCGACTCCATCATTCTTTCTTTGTCCAGATGTGAATGGCATTTTCCATCATGAGTCTTTTGGAATTGTCTTAGATCATTGCATTACTGAGAAGAACCAAGTCTAACAAAGTTGGTCATCACACAATGTTGCTCCTACTGTGTACAATGTTCTCCTGGTTCAGCTTACTTCACTCACATTAGTTCATGTAAGTCTTTCCAGGTTTTTCTGCTCATCACATTCATATAACACAACTTGTTTCTGTTCATTCTTGCCTCAAGGACATTCTACTTGTCCCTCTAAGGTACTCTTCATATAACTGCCAAAGTGACATCCTTATAGCTTAGATCTTATCATGCTACTCTCTTGCTAAAGAAGCTTCAGAGGTTCCCAGGTAGCTCTAAGATAAAGCATCAACTTTGCTCTTTGGCATTGAATGCCCTTTAAAATAGGGCTCCAGCCTATCTTTTCCAGCTAATTACACAGTGCTCCTCTTAATGAATTCTATATTTCAGCTAAACTCTCTTCCCTATATTCATCTTATGTCTTCATGACTTTTACAAGCAGCCCCCCCATGCCTAGAATGTTCACCTTCTTCAATTTTGTCCCTTTAGAATCTATAGCTTCCCCTCATGAAGTGCTGCTTCCTCGATGTGGCCTTTCCTGCCTTCCTCAGTTGCTAGTTCCCTCCTCCTCACCCCTAAACTACTTGGTATTGACTCCATTTACCTATATGAATATGCTCTCTCCTACTCTCAGTAAAACAGAAGTTCTCTTGAAGTCATCTTTCATTTTTGCCACTCTATTAAAGGGGGATGTGTGTGAGAATTTCCCCAGTGCCTGGTATATCATCGTTGTTAGTCAGTTATATCCAATTCTTCATGACTCCATTTGGGGTTTACTTGGCAAAAATGCTGGAGTGGTTTGCCACTTCCTTCTCCAGCTCATTTTACAGATGAGGAAACTGAGGCAAACAGGGTTAATGACTTGCCCAGGATCACAGACCTAGTAAGTATTGTGGCCAGATTAGAACTCAGGGTGAGTTTTCCTGACTCCAGACCCAGCACTCTCTTCACTGCCTCACTGAGTTGCCCCCTAGTACAGAGTAATTACTTAATAAATGCTTGTTAAATCGAATTGAATTGACTCCAGAGATCGTCTAATTCAGCCCCTCCTTGATTTTTCGGAGGAGGCAATAAGTGGCTTTCTTTCTTAAATGCAACATTGAAGGGTGGAAGGGAACGAGCTTGAAGAACCTATTGTGTGCCAGGGACCATGTTAAGCACTTTACAAATAACTATCTCATTTGATCCTCACAACAACTCTGGAAGGTAGATGCTATTGTGGCCATTTTACAGTTGGGAAAACTGAGGCAAACAGTGATTTACTCAGTAAGTATCTGAGGCTTGATTTGAATTCAGGTTTTCCTGACTCCAGCCCAGAACTCTATCCACTGCAACACCTAGCTGAATGCATTGGGCGAAGTGCTAGGCCCTGGAGATAAAGAAATAAAAGTCAATAGTCTGTTCCCTCTGGTACCTTCTATTTTATTTGGGGCACGTTTTAACATAAGCACTTTGGGGAAGAAGGAAATATCTCTTCCGGCAGGCTAGGCTCTGAGATGTGTTCTTGTGGTTATTTTGATCCCAAACAAAGATGGAAATTCTGGCTGGTTCCAAATCCAATCAGGAATGTGACAATATTTCCTTTGACTATGGTTCAGCCTGAAGAGCACACATTGTTTAGACTGGGAGGTTGCACCCTCTTACAAAAAGCTTGTAAGCTCTCTCCCTCTCCTGCTGTCTTCCTCATTCCTTCTTGTCCTATGTTCCCACACAAACTTCTCCAGATCCAAGGGCACCAGCTTCCTGCCCAGCGAGCCGTGCTCTAAAATACAAACAGTGCAGGAAATGAAAGACCGGGGAGCAGCAGATGATGCGGGCGGGAGGCCCAGGCATTTCCACGCATCGAGATCTGCTCGGCTCCCCAGGCACACAAGGAAAACTTAAACATTATTTACTCAACCATGTGCAAGTTAAAACCAATATCTGCCCACCATCTGTTCAGCCGAGTGACCCCTTGGAACTTCAGGGCCCCACATGACGTCAGCATAATTCTTTCTCCTCCGTCTCTTTCACCCAGCCCACCATCAGTGGGCTGTTCTGGAGGAGTAGCGAGGGGTACGGTGGGGGGAGATGAAAGGTCAGTGAAGCTTATTTGCAGATAATGTGGAAGGGTGTTCAAGGAATCCCGCGCACCTGATGTTAGAGCTGCTACATGCTGCTTGCTGCAGAGGTTGCTGCCTTTAGAGTCTCATATTCCTTTGTTTTTTGTTTTTTATTTTATTTTTCTAACTAACAGTTATTTTCTCTTCCTCTGACTGCTCTCCTCCATTAAAAAAAGAAGAAAAAAAGGAAAACAACAACAAAAACCTTGCAACATATCTACATAGCCAAGCAAAATAAAGCCCCACATTGGTCATACTCCAAAATAGGCTTCCTTTGGCACCGAATCCATCTCTCTATGACAGGAGGTGGGTAACATGCTTTGTTATCAGTTTTTTGGAATCATGGTTATTGCACTGAACAAAGTTTATAAGTCTTGCAAAGTCATTTGTGTTTATAATGCTCTATGCTTTAAATTATTCACTTGGTTCTGCTCACTCAATTCTATATCAGTTCATACCAGTTTTCCTAGGTTTCTCTGAAACCATCCCTTTAATGCTCCTAAAGATTGATCCAAGCCTTTTCTCTTTCTTGGAACCCTTTCCACCTTCTACGCATGCCCCACGTTCTCAAGGAATTTCATGCCTAAGCATTCTGGGGTGGTAGAAACAGAGCTGGTCTGAGTGAGAAGAGTCAGGAAACCTGGGTTTTTTGCTAACCACTAATGCACCCTTCGTTAATTAAGTCCCTTCTTTCTGGAAGCTTTAGCTTTCACATTTGTGAAATGAAAAGACTGATTGAACTGCCATGATTTTTAAGGTCTATTCCGGTTCTAATAAGAAGAATAATTCTTATATAATGCGTTAAAATTTACAAAGCCTTTTATATTCAGCACTAATATTATCCCATCTGAGTCTCATAAACAACCCAGGAAGGTATTTATAGGTATTATCAGCTTTATTTCTGAGGGGGGATGGGACCTTTGTTTTCACTGACAGAAGTGCTTGATAAAGGGACCCTCTTGGCCAATGCAGATTAGACCCGCTCTTCAATTTTAGGGTTTTAGAGAGCAGCCTGAGGTACCTAGAGGTTAGACTTGCTCATGTTCACATAGCCAATATGGGTCAGAGACAGAATTTGAACACAGGTCTTTCCTTTCTGGGAAGCTACACGTCTATCCACCATACCATAGCTGTCTGTCTTTTACAGGTGAGACAGCTGAAACTCATAAAGGTTAAATGACTTGCCCATGATCCCACAGCTAGTATCAGAGGTAGAATATTAAGGTAGTTTTTCTTGATTTCAAGTCTAACACTCTGACTAGTATGCTATTCTGTATCTATGATCCTAACAAAAACTCTATGAGATAGATGGGGTTGGTATCATCATCTTCATTTAATAGATGAGGAAACTGAGTCATAGAAAAGGAGAGTGGGTAAAAGTTGCTGTGCTCATTAGTAGCAGAGTGACGACTAGAACTCATGTGCCATGTATCCCAGGACAGGGTTCCTTCTCCTAAATCTTCTAGCTACTTTTCTATGAAGACCTACCTGTTTTGAGGATGTCTTCCTCTGGCTCCCTGAGGTCTCTTTTCCTTTAATATGTACTTTCTCTGGCAAGAGCTATGTGGTGTCTGCCCATCAGCCCTAAAGGCTTTCTAGAGAGTAATTTCTTTAACCAGTCCATCAATCCAAGCATTTGTTAAGTACCTACTATGTTCCATGTACTGTTACTAAGTGTTGGGACATATAAAGACAAAAGTGAAACAGTCCCCGTACTCAGGGAGCTTACTTTAACTTCTTGGAGACAGAGTCCTAAGGTCATAGGATATAGAATCTTAGATCTAGAGCTGAAAGAGACTTCAGAGGCCATCCAAGCCATCTCTCCCATTTTAACTAACTGGGCAACAGTCTCTATCCTCCTTGGAGGCTGGATTGATGCGTTAGCCTGGGATGTATCCTGATACGCAGCCTAGGACTTGTGAGATTATTGCAGGCTTTGCACATTGTAGGCCTTTAGTACATGTTTGTCGAATGAATTAATGAATGATTCTGGCTGGCGGTTATGACACGTGGGAATTACTATGGAGTATTTTTGCTCAGATGGTATCACATAATAGAATTCAATCAATTTGATTCAATTTACATTTGTTTGTTCCTCCTGTGTGCAAGGGCCTATGCTAGGTGCTGTATACCCACCCAAGCCAGCCAACAGAATTTCCCTTTGACCTCAGCAGCCCCCAGGGCATATCTTAGTGTTGGCATAGCTTTCCAGAACCCAGGGTCACCTCCATGCCATGATCAGGTTGCTACTGAAGGACATGAGTGTTTGTGAGTCATTAACCTGTGTTTTAATACTCATGGGGCAAAGGTTGAATGCATTATCTAGCCTGGAGCTGCTGCATTTCATATTTAGGTTCCTGGAGAAGCAATGTTTTGATCCAAAGGAAAAGAACTCTAAGACTGGGAATTGCAGACATGGTAGAAAGCCAACTGCAGAGATGCTTTGTTCAGTTATCCGTAGGAGCCCCTTGGATTCCCAATGGCTGAGTCTGGGCCCACTCAGACCCTCCCCAAACATCCCCCTAGCCTCCTCTTGGAGGTAGCGGCTGACACATATGTTCCCATTTATAGCTTTAGGAATGCTTTGTAGGGAAAGCAGGGTCTCTGGCATTTCATCTGGCCCCATCAGGCTCCACTCCCCTCTCACCTGACACTTTCCACTGTCCTCATTGCTCCTGTTTATCTATTTGCACCTGGGGTTGCTTCCTGACATGGCTCCCTTTGGTTGCCTGGCAACAGCCTCAGCATTGTGTTCTGTGATCCTGCATAACCCCCTCCTCCACCCCTAGCACACACCCTCCCACTACCCCCTATGGATTGTAGCGCCCATCCACTTGCTCGGAATGAGCTGAATGAGCTGCTCACGACACCCCAGCCTGACTGGCAACTGGAGCACATTTCACACACATGCAAGATAACAAAAGATACCAGATTTGGAAGGCTAGAACTACTCTGGGGCAAGATACAAGTCGAAGGAGGAAGCAGAAGAGCAAGAGAGGGAGCACCATGGAAAAAAACAAACAAAGATAAACAATACAAAAATACAAAAATAAACAAACAAAACCTGGATAGGAATTCAGAAGAACTTGGTTCTAATCTGGTTTATATCAACTTGGTGTGTGACCTCAAAGAAGTTATTTCTCTTCTTTGAGCCTCAATTTTTTCATCTGTAAAATGTATTTGTTGCATACTTGCTATGTACAAGCCCCAAAGATCATAGATCTATGGCTGAAAGGAACCTCAGAGAACATCTAGACCACCCCCCCTCATTTTACAGATGGGGAAACTGAGGCCCTGGAAGGTGAAGTGACTTGCCAGAGGTCATATAAATTAGCGAAAGAGGTGGAATTTTCTAATTCTAGAGATCAGGACGCCTTCCATGCAACCACTCTGACTTCTATCTATTAATAGTTTGTTCAACATGATCCTAAAGTCACTTCTAATACTTCATTATAGTACTTCATTAGTACTATATCTCTAATACTTCATTAGTATGGATTTAATTAGTATGAATTAGTATAAAATAATGCTTCATTGTTCATATATATTGAGTAAAATTGAAACCTAATTCCTGTGGGCAGCTAGATGGCACAATGGATAAAGTGCTGGATGGAGAGACTGGAGTCAGGAGGACCTGAGTTCAAATTTAGTCTTAGACACTAGCTATGGCTTATCCCTGTTTGCCTAAGATTCCTCATCTGTCCAATGAACTGGAGAAGGCAATGGTAAACCACTCCAGTATCTCTACCAAGAAAACCCCAATTGGGGTCATGGAGAGTCAACATGACTGAAACAACTGAACAATAACTCCTGTAGAGTTGAAAATCACATCTGGAATAGTGTTTGTGCAAGTATAGACCTGAGATTCCCCAACAGGTGAGCTTACATCAGCTTACATCAATAGAGTCAGGTGAGGGCATAATAACTTAATAACTCCTTTGGGCTGTGTCCCTACCTCTACTGTGACCATGGTGAGCTCTCCCAGGTACCATTCTCTCTCCTTACCTTCTCCCAATCCTGTCTCTTCACCTTCTCCCAAAGCACTGGAGCCCAGAGCTCTGCTGGGGAATGGGAGCCCCTTATCTCTGCCCACAGATTGGACAAACCTAGAAGACAGGTAGAAAATAGATCAATTTACTGGATTTGGAGTCCTAGGACCTAGACTTAAATCTCACTTCTGCTCCTTACTGTCTGTGTGATCTTGGTGGAAACACTTTAGTTTTCTAGTTTTCAGGGAGAAGTCTGGATTCAGTGATCTCTCTGCCTCTCTCCAGCACTAGATCTGTGATCTGTTCCCAGGCTAGATTCTGGGGAAGATGATACCTAGTGAGGAAAATGAAGAAAACATCTAATTCCTGTGAGGGGCTGCCTATCTCATGCAGAGCAGGATAAATTGCACAAAGGAGGGTTCATTTATGTACTATTAGGGATGACATGTTAATATCAAAGTGTTAAAATATGTAAATAGCATAAGCATGCGCCCCATCCTAATTACTGTTTTACATTATCAAGTCATTTACTCTTTATGACATTTTATGACCGTTCAGCTGTGTCAGCAAACAATTAGCTAAGCCTCTTACCAAGGAGGTAGAAAAAAGCGCTTTCTAGTTTCTTCCACCCAGAACATTTCACACAAACCCATCCCAGTTCCAAGAACACGAAAGCAAGCACCCCAGAGGAAGATGCCCATTGTGGAAGAGATTCTTTGTATGAACCACATAAGCCCAAGCAAGCTCTCTGCCATTTTCCTTGTTGGTCTCCTAACCACTTACTGTGCAGGCAGATATATATGCTGCCTAATGAGAACTGACATTTCTTATGCTGCATCTTACAGCTTCTGCCCTAACTTAATACTTTGCAGGTGTTACCTTATTACAAAGTAAGCTTTGAGGCACATAAGCTTTGAGGAAACTTAGCAGTTATTATGAGAGGAAAAGATGATTTGCGTTGTAAAGCAGCGTACCTTTATAGCCATCAAGTCTTTATCCCAGGGCTGACATTTGTAAAATATTGGTACTGCCAACCATAGGTAAAGTCTTTTTCCAAAGCTCCAGGTAAAGACCATTGTCATTGTGGAACAGGTATGTTTCCTGTTTTCTGGAAGGAGGGCTCCCATTGGATGCATTTCAAATTCACTTAAATGAACTGGGAATCATGCTGGGATGAGAAACCACTTGGAGATATGATTGATGGAAAAGAAAATTGGAGATGTGGTATAGGCAAGGTGTGGAGCCTGGTGAGTCAGTCTCAGTGGTCAGAAAAGACTCATATTCTATAGTCAAGGAAGAAAGGAGAGGAAGGCTTTAGATGGAACTCTGGATTTTTAACTATCAGATGTTTACATCACCTAAAGCCTGAAACATTCCTGGTAATGACTCGGAATTCTTATGATGAATAATTCTATGTTTGGAGCTCCTGAAGAGCAGTGTTGATAGCAAAAGAAAGAACAGAGAGGTGAATAGACACAATTTCCATTAAAATGGATTTCAAGAGACAAAAGGCACATACAAAACTATTTTAAGCCGAAGGCAGGTGACATGGGATTCAAAATTTAATGAGCCTTAAATGCCATTGGATGAATGTACCAGGAGATGTACGGTTACATCAGAAAGGCCCCACACAGTTACATGCCTTTCCATAATACTCTATTTTTTAGAGGCTCCTTAGAACTAACAAGCCCAAATTCAATCAAATGGTGTAGTCATAACCATTTCGGATGGTTACAAAAACCCATTCGCAGCTAAATGGTCTTTTGGCTGCACACAAGAAGACAGTCTGCAGACCTCCCTGGCTGACAGTAGGGCAGTCTTTCAGTTTGCCTTTCACCTGGGGTCCTAAGGCAAAAATGCTTGCCTGGATTATGGCACCCTGCCAAATTGGTACCAGCTCTCAAAGATTTGTGGGCAAAACTTCTCCCTTTCAACTCTGAGATTTTTATATGCATACATTTGATTTTTCCCAAATCTTCTTGAAAAATGTTTCTCTTATCTGTTCCCCCACCCCAGCTTCAGGGTGAGTTTTAAAGGTTATTTGTGATTGCTATATTAACCACTGATGTGCTTGGATCATTTGCATACAATTTCCATTTGACCACTGCACTACATGGAAACTAAGTCTATAGGGTCAGAGATTTAGAACTGGAAGATACCTTAAAGTTCATTCAGTTTAACAGCTTCATTTTACTGATGGAAATGAGGCTCCGAAAGATTAAGCGACAGTTTAAATAAGGGATTTGATTCCAGGTCTTCAGACTCCCAGGGACACAGCACTCTTTCCTAGACTATGATGACTAAAATTATTTGAAACTCTTGTAGCAATGGGATTACTTGTAATATGCCCTGACAAACGCCAGGGCATTTTTCAATAAAGGCACATCTAACCTTCATGTTAACTCCCATTTCTTTGGAAACAAAAGCTTTCCCTTGCCTCTCCCTAATATGACATGAACACACATACACATTCACACACACACACACACACACACACACACATTCACACAACTCAATGGCATGCATTATGATCTTTCTAGTCTTAGCTCTGAATTTCTTCAGCTTGTGTCATAACCCTATTAATTAAATATCAAGCTTCTGGGTTTTCCTTGGGGAAAATTGTAAAGCCAAGAGGCAGGATTATACAGCAGAGAGAGCATTGGAACTGAAACCAGAAGAGACGTGGGTCTGAGTTCAACCCTAATCTTTCCTAGTGATGTGAGATAAGTATTTGCCCTAACCTCCCTGGACATCAAATTACTCATCTGTGAATGGAGGGTTCAAAAAAAAAAACAACTTTGTCCTATCTACCTGTCTATGTAACTTTATGATCTTGAGGATCAAATGAGATCACAGCAATGAGAACGCTTTGTGAATAATAAAGGAAGAAAACAAGTATTTATTATCTACTACATACCAGGAACTGTGCTAAGCGTGTTATAAATGTTATCTCGTTTGATCCTCTCATGAAGCCTGGGAGATGAGTGCAATTTCTCCTGCTATTTTTATAGTTTGGACTGGGTCTTTAAAGGAAATATACACACACACACACACACACACTTTTGTATATATACATATATACATGCATACATACATATCTATATCTATCTCTCTATCTATCTATATATGATTTCACTGTAACTCTGACTGAACTCCTCTCTATAAATGTAAGGTAAGCCATGGTAAGAGGTGTCAAGAGATAGATGAAGACTAGTTTCCCACTTCAGCCCTAGCTTACCTACCACCTTGGCCCCCTCTATGCTTATCCTATCAAGAATGCCCATCAAGGGGTGGCTGGGTGGCTCAGTGAATAGAGCACTGGCCTTGGAGTCAGGAGGACCTGAGTTCAAATCCAGATTCAGACACTCAACACGTACTAGCTGTGTAACCTTGGCCAAGTCACTTAACCCCCATTGCCCTGCCTTCCCCCTTCCAAAAAGCAAGAATAAAAAAGAAAAAAGAAAAGAATGCCCATCAAGCATACAAAAATACTAAAAAACACAATGACTCTGCGCTCAAAATTGAATGTATTCTGCTAGAAGGGAGTTTTGAGATCATTTAGTATAAATCTTATTTTACAGAAGGAAATGAGCCCAGAGAAAGTCAGTTAACCAAGGTCAGTTGCAGAGCAAGGACAAAGATCCAAGTCTCCTGACTCCTAGTCTAGGATTTTCATTGTGAGAACAGAAAGTATAGCCAAGCAGTATTGGACTTTCCGTCCCTGGACACAGAAAAATAAGCACACAAAATATGATGATCACACATTTAGAGTTGGAAGAGATCTTAGATGTCATCTAGTTCCACCTCATCATTTTACAGATGAGGAAATGGAAGACCGGACAGTTGAAGCAACTTTCCCCATCATCCAGACAGTGAGGATGGATCATAATCAGGGGGTACTGAAAGTTGATTTCTAGTGCAGGAATACAGCAGCTGCTATAGATAGTTCTAAGAGAGGCACTAGCATCTCTCCAGCTTGAGGCTGCCTGCAGGCAGCATACAGAAGGAGCTAGAGCTCAAGCCTGGGAGCTCAAGGGCCAACTAAAATCTCCCCTTCTGTAAGAAGCCTTTCCCATCCCCTGCAATCATGGCACTTTTCTCCTCCTATTTATCTCATATATAGTAATGTTTACCAGTTTTCTCCTCCATTAAACTGTGGGCTCCTTAACGTAAGAGATTGTCTTTTGCTTTCCTTTATATACCTAGAACTTAGCACGGTGTCTTGCACATAATAGGTGCTTAATAAATGCTTATTAACTGACTGGTATTTAGGTTGGCTTACTCTACTACTGATGCTGAGCTATTTGTTAGAAAGAAGGAAGGTAGGAGACTCAGGCGAGAAATTCTTTTATCAGAGCAATGTCAGTAGCCATGTCATATTATAACATATCACATTGCTACATGAGCTTTCCTCAATGGCTTTCCCTATATGTATGGGTCCCCCTATGCTCAATATCACTTTGAAGGACTGGACCTGTTTTTCATTTTGTCCTTTTTTCCCCAGCCCCTCACACAGTGTCTAGTACATAATGAGTACTTAATAAACGCTTGCTGAATTGAGAGTGTGGTGGGATAGATGGAGCATTGGGCTCAATCAGGAGGTGCAGGTTTGAGTTCCTTCTCTCTCTCCTCTCCTCCCATCACTCTCTGCAAATATTTGATAGCTCTTACTCTTGACAAGGCATTTAACCTCTAAGAGATTTAATTTCATAACATGTAAAATGAAGAAAATAATGTCTTTACTACCACTTCCACTGGCATGCATAGAGTGTAGAATGAGGGCATGGGTACCCACACACCTGATCCTCATACTGTACACACCTAGTCTCACTCTTCCTAGAGCTGCTGTGAAGAAAGTATTGTAGAAGCCATAAAATATCATGTAAATAAATTTTTAGTACTGTTACGGAGATGTATTGAGAACTATCTGATATCTTAGACCTCAAATGGCTAGGTAGTAATGACTGCCACAAGGTTGGTGACAGCAGCATCCTTCAGAAAATCACTCAAACCCTTCCTTAATCTCTCATTATGCGCCTTATCAGAGGTCACACAGGACCTTGATCAGAGCCAACTTTGAGCAACTTCCTCCCCTGTCTGGGCCTTAATTTGCATGTCTATAGAGTGAGGAGTTTGGGTGAAATAACTTTCCAACTTCCCTTACAGTTCTGAATCCTCTGCCTGACTTGTACCTTGCCCCCTCCTGATTTCATCTACTTCTCATGCCTGCCTGTTGTCCTGATTTATGTTCTACCTGACTTTCATTATCTACTATACCACCCTCTGGCCATGACCCTCTCTGACTCCAACCACCACCTATGTCTACTGTCTGCCACAGCTGTGCTCCAGACTAGCTGCCAGCTCCCTTGTCTGCTTCCTGGCACTACCCTTTTCTAACCTGTGAGGGATCTTTCAGAGTTCTTCCTGCCTGTGACATTCTCATTTCTGACCTTGCTTCCCAAATACTTCTCTCCACATTCTTCTCTTTTCTTCTGACTAGCCCTGCTAACCTGCCTACAACTCCAAATGTCTCTCTCTAACTTGATGACTTGGAATGTATCTTTTATTTATCACATTTATTTTGAGCCATCCTTGCACTCCAACTCTGGTATGTGAAACCAGAGGATCTTAGTGGGAAACATAGGTAGTACAGTGGATAGAGCATTGGACCTGGAGTTAGGAAGACCTGAGTTCAAATTTGGCCTCTGATACCACTAGCTGTGTGACCCTGAACAAATCACTTAATTTCTGTCTCAGTTTTTTTAACTGTGAAATGGTGATAACAAGAGCACCTACTTCTCAGGGTTATTGTGAGGATCAGATGAGATGATATTTGCAGAAAAGCACTTAGCACATAGTAGGCACTATATAGATATTTATTCCCTTCCCTTCTTTTTCTCTTGACTTACCAGTTGATCCAGCAGGGGCTAAGATAGACGACCATCTGAGACAAAGACGCAATTCTACCACAGACCAGGTTTCAAATAGATTTGGTAAAGGCTTAGCTGCAACCTAGCAGGGGAAGATGTGGCTTTTAGACAGACAAACATCATTCATGCTGAACAGGCTGGAGTGATAGAAGGCATTAAGTTGGGTTATTCTAGCAGCTGTGACTGACACTAGGTAAGCTTTGGATTCTTCCTCTTCATTGAACTGGGGGGGGGGAAGGGAAGTGGGGAGCATCCTTCCTATCACATAACTGCAATGAGTGGACTTTAATTAAATTGCTTAATTATACCAAAGCACTTCAATGTTTTTTCTTGCATTAATTCCCCCCCTGTGTTACTGATATTTGCTTAATGTTATTACCAAGCATGGGAGAGGAACGACAAATACAAGAAAGGTTTTATTATTTGTAAGTCTCAGTCTGACTAGGTGTTATTTGTCTTTTTGTTCAGTAGAGCCTGGAAATGTACTCAAGGCATCTGCTCGTGGTGACCTTGTTGGCAAGATTCCCTGAGGTCTGTGCCCAAAAAGCTATGATGCTGCGACCTGTTCCTTCAACTTGAGATAGAGAGATACTTATACTGAGGAGACTATAGGGAATATACAAGAAGGCAAAAGACTCTTACGTCATCTAGTCTAGCTTATACCTGAGTAAGACTCTCTTCTTACAAGCATCCCCAACAAGCACCCATCTAGCCTTTACCTGAAGAACTCCAGTGATGCGGGAATCTCATTATCACATGAGGCATACCACTTCAATTTCAGATACTTAAAATGTTTAGAAAACTTTTCCTGACATTGGGGTATGGAGATCCATCTTGCCCTACCAGAAAGTCAGAGGGGAGATGGGGGAGGATATAGGAGAGAGCAGATTGGGGGAGGGGGTATTCAGTGGGATCGCTGTTGTGGGGTAGTAGGTAGGGGAAAGATGGGAAGAAAATTTGTAACTCAAAATCTTGTGGAAATGAATGATGTAAGCTAAAAATAAACACAAAAGTTATTTGATAAATAAATATTTTAAAAAAGAAAACTTTTCCTGACATGAAGCTTAAATCTTCCCATTCATCTCTGCACTGTTTTGTTTTTTTCATCTCTGGAAATCATTCTTATTTTCCTACCATCAGGACCTTTGACTCTCCCCTTGCATCCAGCTGGCACTGATCTTTAGTATCCTCTTTCTGGGATCCAGGCCCACGTGCCACTTTCCCCCATCTCTACACCAGCCTGCAAGAATCCCCACTTCCACCTTTAAAGCACTCTTTATGTGCTTGTCTTCTCCATTGGAATGAAAGCTCCTTGAGGGGCAGGAACTATCTGGCTTGCTTATATTTGTATCTGCTTAGTGAAGTGCCTGGAACTTGCTTAATAAATTCCATATCTATTGAAATCAGTTTTTCTGCAACTTCCACCATAGTTCTGCCCTTTTGTGTTGGATAGACAAAGTCTAGCCCTATGTCCAAATGACAGCTCTTTAAATATTTGAAGGAAGGCCCTCTCCCCCTAGAGTGTGCAGAAACCACCTCAAACTAGCTGGTACAACTTTGTTACATTTTCAGTGTGAGCCTGTATACTTCAGAAATCTGCAAATGCTATGAATCAGGGCTTGATTTATTGTTTTGGTGATTGTCTAGATTTAGGAACATGATGGAGAGGATGTTAATAATACAGATTAAACTTAAAAGCAGGCATTGACTGTTTTTTGGAGAACCTGTAGTTATACATTTACTAGCACACCCCTCAGGTTCCCCTACCCCTTAGTCTTCTCTTCTCCAAGGTAAATGGCCATTTCTGGAAAGGGAAACTGAGTCTCAAAGATGGCAAATGACATTAATTCCTTTAAGTGATCCTCATATGACACACTTTCTGATCTCAAGGTTCTAGTCATCCTCCTCTAAGCATATTCCAACAGAGTGTCCTTTTTCTGCCCCTGTGAATGGTTTTGCCAAGTAGACATTATTGGGTTGGCATTAGGACCTAAGAGAGTCAGAGCATACAGTTATCACAACGACAAAAGGCCACATTCTTTGTTCTATAGAAAAACTCCAAGCTTATTGGTTCAGTTTTTCTAATCCTGGTGCCTGTTGAAATTTCAGGCAATAAGGTATAAATCATGTGACTTGGCTCTGACTTCCTAAGACATTACCCCCAATCTGTCCAGTTCTGGGCATGGAAATCCAGGGGCAGAGTTTTCAGAAAAACTTGGAGGAAACAAAACAAACCAAAAACCAGCAACCAAAATTGATGAGATATTAGTTTCCCCACTTGAATCATAATCGGGAAGTCAGTATCTAATAAAGATTGGGGCCATAACAAAGCTGGAAAAAATCACCCAATTAAACATCAAGATAAGTAATAATTGACTATGTCCACTTAGGATGGGAATGTAGAATATCCGAGGAGGCACATTTCCTGTCCCATTTAAATTTTATTAGCCTCTCATCTGTTTACATATAATGGATCCTTGCTCTGACTCTATTAACTACAGAGAAGAATTCAATCCAAGACATGGCTGTCATGGGCTCCATCTCAGGGGGTTTCAGTTATTTTATGGATGTGCCAGAGATGCTCATTATAAGGCAGGTTCCTCTATGATGAGGTGGTCCCATGGCACGGGCCCTCAGGATTGTACAAAAGCAAGGTCCCTGTGTATTCATTTAACAATTCCTAAGAAATCTATTTGCCACGGCATTTATGATTGTTCTGAATTAGACAATAAACTGCTTAAGGTATAACCAGTTCTTCAGGACCTATTTTTCCCTCACTTTAACATATGTGTTTAATTAACATTTCTAATTAAAACTAGAAAGTGTAAAACTCAAATATTATCCATGAAAAGTTTTAATCTGCATGTGTAAATGATGCCAAGTTGTACATGGTAGGTAGAAGATTTTAATTTTCCTGGTGAGGGCCATTCCACTGCCCTCTACCACAGTCCCCCACAGATCCTTTGTCATGTCATGACAATGAACCCTGAGGTCTCAAAGGCTTTGCCAGCAGAACATCAGCTCAGGCAGGTGCCACCAACCTGGACAGGCTAGAAGTTCTTGGACTGGTGATAGGCTATATGTCTGTCTTTCAAAGATCAGACTAAGTGCTGAGAGTTTTATTCTGAGTGATGCTTCAAAAAAATGAGTATTTTGGTCTAGCAATTCAAGGAGCTCCTTGATTGAGGGGATGAGGACCTGGGATCAGTGGAGGGAATATCCACAAGAACACAATCACAAAGAATTTAGGTCTGGAAGGGATCTAAAAGAACATCTAATCCAAGTCCCTTATCTTACAGATGAGGAAACTGAAGCTGAGGGAGGGAAAGCATACCCAAGGTCATTATCATTGTTCAGTCAAAACAACTCTTTGTGACCCCATTTGGGATTTTCTTGGTGAAGATACTGGAAAGGTTTGCCATTTCCTTCTTTAGCTCATTTTCCAGACGAGGAAACTGAGGCAAACAGGGTTAAGTGACTTGCCCAGGGTCAGACATTCAGAAGGGTCTGAGACCAGATTTGAACTCAGGTCTTCCTTAACTGCAGGCCTGGTACTCCATCCATTGTGCCACCTAGCTGCCCCTATACAAGGTCATCCAGACAGCACTTTATAGAGCTAGAATCCAAACTCCAGTCACCAGATGCTCAAACTCTACACTATATTGCCTTAAAATATACAAAAGTAATAAATATTGGTGAGACATATTTATAAAATTGAAGAAATGTCAATAAGTTGGAAGGAAGCAGAAAGAGCACTGCCATGATGGTGAGTCAGGAAAGGGAGAGTGTCCCTAGTATAGTGGGAATTGGAGAACTAGAATAAGAAAACCTTCATCTAGAAGAAAACAGAGCATTTTCCTTTAGAATAAGACATAGAAAATTATATTAAATAAATATGTATTTAGCATTTGTTATATGCAAAATTAGGCTAGGGTACAAAAGGAGTAGGCTCAATCTCTACCCTAAAGGAGAATAAATCTTACTGGTAGTGGGGTGGGAGGTTATACAAGTGCACAAGTAATTCTAGAACTGGGTATAAATTAGTAAGAGACAAAAAAGGGGAGGAAAGAAAAAAAAGAGAACTCTGAGAGTTCAGAGAGAGAGGCCATATATAGGCAGTGCTGTGGATAGAGACCTGAGTTCAGATCCCACCTCAAATCCTTTCTAGCTATATGACCCTAGGCAAGTCACTTAACCTGTTTGCCTTAATCCACTGGAGAAGGAAATAGTAAACCATTCCAGTATTTTGCCAAGAAAACCCCATAGACAGTATGGTCCCAGGGTCATGAAGACACAACCAAATAACTGAACAAAATAATTATATGGTTAGAGAGCTGGGCTGGGAGTCAGAAAGACCTGAGTTTAAACACTGCCTCAGCCACTAGCTATGTGAGGCAAATCATTTGGCCTCTTTCAGCTTCAGCTCCTCATCTGGAAAATAGGGATATTAGTAGCACCTTCTTCCCAGGGTTTTTGAGAATCAAGTGAGATAACATATGCAAAGCACTTTGAAAACCTTTCTTTTTTTTTTCTTTTTGGAGGGGGGGGAAGGCAGGGCAATTGGGGTTAAGTGATTTGCCCAAGGTTACATGGCTAATAAGTATTAAGAGTCTGAGTTCAGATTTGAACTCAGGTCCTCCTGACTCCAGGGCTGGTGCTCTATTCATTGCTCCATCTATCTGCCCCAAATTTTTTTTTTTTTTTTTTGTTCTTTGTGAAGTACTGTTTCTTTTTTTTTTTTATTTGCTCATTTACTTTTAATTTACAAGATTCAGTTCCACAATCACTTGAGTTTCAGATTTTCTCCCCTCCCTTCCCCCCCCCCCCCATGGTGGCGTGCAATCGTGTATAGGATCTGCAAATACTTTCACATTGTACAATAGTTTGGTCATATAGAAGG
>CM053585.1:228368876-228384882 GCA_028646515.1 Pseudochirops corinnae | reverse complement strand
CCACCCCCCACGCCCCGCATGAAAACTGCTGCTATCCTTGCATGGCTCTGCCCCTCCTAGTCAAGAGTCAGCTGGGGGTGGGAGAGCTTAAGGCCTTGCCCAACATTGCACAGCCAGTGTACCTCAGCTGCAGGAATGGACCCCACATCCAAAGTCAGCTCCCTCCTCCCCTCTCCACTCTGCTTCTCCCATCTCTCTAACACTCTTCTCACAGCAGCCTGTGAAGTAGTGCGGGTAGGATCTTCATTTTACAGAGGAGGAAACTGAAAACTAGAGAAGCTTCTTGATCCGTCTAGGCTCACATATTCTTTAAGAGACAGAGCTGCGATCCAATTCAAGTGTCTTCTGACTATACCAGGCTGTAGTAACACAAATATGAACTAATTAGATACTGATGTAAGAAGACTATACAGTAAAGTGCCAAAGCACATGATATTGAATCCAGTAAAAATGCAGTAGTAGTTGAGGAAATCAATGGGGTTTTAAAGTCTTCAGGAAGGGCTCACAAAAGAGGTAGGACTTTAGAGCCATGTCTTAGCGATGAGCAGGATTGGGTTGGGCTGAGAGGTTGGCAGGAGGGTCTCTTGAGAGGAGAAGCAGTTGACTGT
Organism: Pseudochirops corinnae; assembly: GCA_028646515.1. Taxonomy (NCBI): domain Eukaryota; kingdom Metazoa; phylum Chordata; class Mammalia; order Diprotodontia; family Pseudocheiridae; genus Pseudochirops; species Pseudochirops corinnae. The sequence continues at coordinate 228,384,274 of CM053585.1, read as the reverse complement.
TGCTTCCCACTCTGGTCATTTTCCCTTTGAGTTCAGTGACTGGGGGCTAGATTTTCTGGAAGGTCAACGTTCAGACTGATAGGGACTGAATTGTTGACTCTCTTGCTCTTAAGCTGTTCTGAATTCTATTTGCTCCCCATGGAGAATAAGAGAAAGGGTGGAGGGGAGAAAGAAAAGCATGGATGGGGTCTCAGACGTTCCTGAAGCTCTGAGTAGTCCTGGATCATGGCACTGGTTGGCTGAGCCCAGGTGCATGGAGAATGACAGATCCCCAGGGCATCCTACTGAGTAGACTGCTAATTTATTTCTTTGTGTTCCCTAGTCTGGGTGCCTTTTACACAAGCTGTTCCAGAATAAATTTGTTTGTCCATAGAATACACCCCTGCTGCCCAGGATGGGGTTGTTGAGGTATACAGAAAAAGTCTGTGCTTGGGGCAGCAGAGAGGGAAGGAGTAGGGAATAAAGTTGCCCAATACCAAAATAGAATCTGTTTCCCCAGCCTTTTTCTCCCTCACTCCATGGAATCACAGTAGATGCTCTTTCTTTTCCTTCCCAACAATAATGATTCTGTCAATACCCTCCAGGGGAATCTTTATGTGAAGACAGTGAGATTTTCTTTTCATTGTTATCGACTCTCCTACCAGTTAAAATATATTTTAGCCAAAGTAAACCATTCAAATAGACCATTAAGGTGTATTTATGAGAATCAGGCAGGACTCCTTGAACTAGCTCCAGTCTCTGCCATTTCTAACAAGGGGAAAGCTCTCCACATTAAAGATGGTAGAAACTAAAGTCAAAGGCAGGGCAAGAAACTTGGTATGAGCTAAAGAATGGGCCCTGCATTGCAATCACAGATACATTTAAATTGTCCTTATATTAGGAATTCTTGACAGCAGCTTGCTTGCATCATTACACTGAAAGTGCATTGCTAAGCAAGAGCCTCACCTGAGTGGTCCTCAGGGCAGAATTAATGAATTGGAGGGGTTTCCAGGAATTAGGATTGTGCACTTGAATGCATTTTCCATTGCAAGTACAGGTCAAATCCCATTAAAATGAACTCCACGGGGCATCCAAATTTTTTTCTTTTTTCTTTTTTTAATAACAAGCATGTTCTATCTAATGTTAGTGTTTCCATGGTCCTTAGGTAAAACAATGTAACACAGGGATAGTTAGTTCTATAGGATTTTTAGCACTCAGACTCATAATGGATATTAGAGATCATCTAAACCAACCCCTTCATTTTACAGATGATGAAACTGAAGCCCAGGGAGCTAAAATGACTTGCCTAAGGTCACAAATATAATAAGAAGCAGAACTGGCATCAAACTCAGGTATAGGAAGGAAGGAAGGAAACAATCAATTATTAAGTGCTTACCATTTGCCAGACACTGTTCTAAGCATTTTACAAATATCATCCCATTTGATCCTCACAATAATTCTGGGAGGTAGTTGCTGTTATTATCCACATTTTATAATTGGGAAAACTGAAGTTTAAGCCAATTTTCTCAGGGTTACAGAGCCAATAAATGTCTAAGGTTGGATTTGAACTTAGGTCTTCCTGACTCCAGATCTAGAATTCAATCCACTGTACTGCTTACCTGCCTAATAGGATCGTAGAAGGTGATCTTAAGATTTTTTTAAACTGAAAGACACCGCAGGGATGATGTAATTCAACTTCGTTCTATAGATGAGAAAGCTTAGACTTGGAGAAATGATGTCAACTTGCCTGAGGTCATATAAGGAGGAAATAGCAACACCATTCTTAAACTCAGGACCTCTACATCCAAATCCAGGATTCCTTCCTCTGCACCACACACAAGAACAAAACTTAGCAAAGAGCTCCTCTTACGGGACCCCAAGACATTATAGGCAGTCAGGATGTGAAGGCAAGGTCTAGTTATGATATCTTAATGATATGGGTTGCAGTAATGCATGGGGGCATACTTGTACTGGAATTTTGTTTTAACGCACCAAATATCAATGTCGTAGTTGGTGCTTGGAAATTATGATATATCAACAATAGTACTGGCTAGAAATCAGGAGTTCTAGTCCCTGCTTGGCCACAAATTTGCTGGGTAACTTGAAGAAGACACTCAACTTCCCTGGGTTTCTACATCTTTTTCTGTCTAAGAGGTAATAATCCCTGACCTGGCTACTTCACTTAGATTGTTGTGAGAATCAAATAACATCACCGGTGTGAAAGTATTCAAAAAGTTCCGGGACCATTCATACGCAAGGTAGTTTTGCCAGCGCTCAACTTTGCTGCTAGAATCACTACCTAGTCCTAGGAGATGTGGGGCTTGGGGTAGAAGACCAGAGCTTGGGCAGTTGGCCTCCTCATCTCTGGGAAGCCTGCTGCCAAGTAGAACAGTAAATTAGCAAGTGATAGTTCCTTTTAGAGGCAAACCTGCTCTGTAAATGTTACCAGTTGGATGACAGAGTGACTGATGAGGTACTCTGCAGGGCAAGAAGAACAGAGATCCAGTAGTGTGTTTCATTTCTCTGCTTTAGCAGACTTTCAGGTAGAAGAAGTAGGTGACTACATACATTACATGGGTGGAGAGGTACTAGGAAGGTCCCCCCTGACCCCAAGTGCCTCTCTCATCATCTGCAGTGCCTCCTTTAGAGAGTAACTGCTTCAATTTTCAAAGGATTCCAGAGAGGTTCAGATTTAGAGTTGGAAGAGACAGCAGAGACCATTGAATCTAATCTACTTATTTTGTATACGAGGAACCTGAAGGCCAGAGAGATGAATGTCTTGATAAACATTACACAACTGGTATGTGTCTGAGGAGAGATTTGAACCTGGGTCTTCCTGACTCAAATCCAGTGCCCTATCTACTTTACCATGCTGTAATTCAGTAAGGTTCTTTGTTCTTCCACTAGAATATCAGTATCTCCAAATTAGGTGGCACCTTAAACCATCATGGAGCATAGACATTCTCAAGAGGGATAGCTAAGGGCAAGAGTCCTAGGGAATGTGACATTTGAACAGTGTTGTCATTTTTTTTTTTTTGAGGATGCAAGTGAGGACTAAAGGGCAGGGTCATCAGAGGAGGTTCAGAGCTAGGGTTAGGAGGGAACAGGCAGGAATAGCATCATCACTAATGTAGATGCTGAGAGTAGAGGCAGGTCTCTGCCTCTTTGATACCACTAATATCCAAAGAGTGAAATTGAGTCAGTTGTAACTAAGAGATGTTATAGAGTAATGGATAAAGGGTTAGCCTAAGAGTCAAGAACACCTGGGTTCAAAGTCCTGATTTTTGATACATACTAAGTGTGTGACCTTAGACATGTCACCTAACCTCTTAGTGCCCCAGGAAGCTAACACTGTAAGTTGTAGAACAGGGACAAATCTGAATCAATATAGGTTGTTTCCTTACTGAAGAGCTTACTATTCCAGTGAAATCACAGGTACACATCCTTATAGATGTAAGTAATAGAACAATTTAGGGATAAGTGTGGGCCACCTAGAGTCAGAAAACCTGTGTTTTGGTCCCAGCTCCAACATTTAATAACTGTGTGAGTATGGGAAGTCACTTTCACCTCAGTTTTCCCATCTGTAAAATGGAGATATTCACAATAATAACACATTTCACAGGGCTATTGTGAAAAAAGTGCTTTGTAAATCTTCAAAGGATTTAGAAATGTGAGGGGTTATTATAAGGAAGGACTAACATACTTAAAAGTTATTAAATTTGAGGAGATGGGACCCTCTCTATCAATATAAACCCAACTATGCTAATTATAAAATTTATGCAACTATCTACTCATTAGAACAGGTGCTTTAAGAACATCTCATAGAAAGAAAACACTTGGTTCATTCAGTTTCTCTTATTGTACCTATTTAAAAGCAATTACACTAAACTTCTTTGAAAACATTCCTTTCATTTTGTGGGTGATACCATATGCTACCAGAAATCAGGCTGGAGAGGCAGTGTGGCATGATGGAAGGCATGCCAGATCCAGAGTTAGCTCTGGGTTTGAATCCTGATGCCAGTGCTCAAGAGCTGGATCAATATAAGCAAGCTGCTCTATCTTTGTGAGCCTCAGTTTCCTTTTCTGTAAAGTAAAGATTCAGATACCTACCTTACCAGACTCACTCAATTGTTGTGGGAAGAGGACTCATAGAATCATAATTTTAGAGCCAGAAGAGAACCCTAGAGACTATCTAGCCCAAATGCCTCACTTTATAGATGAGGTAACTGAGACCCAGGGAGGTAAGATTTGAACCCGGTGCTCTGGACTTTACAGTGACTTTGTAAACCTCGAAGTCTCACAGAAATGGGAATGATCCTAGAGGGATGGATTGCCAGAGGTACAGAACCTGTGGTCTCAAGACTATATGTGGCCTTCTAGGTCCTCAAGTGCAGCCTTTTGACTGAATCCAAACTTCACAGAACAAATCCCCTTAATAAAATAATTAGTTCCGTAAAACTTGGACTCATTCAAAAGGCCACACTCAAGGATCTAAAAGGTCATATGTGGCCTGGAGGCCACAGGTTCCCCACCCTGAGACAGAGCCCTATAACACTATAATTAGGCAGAGTTCTATTATACCATAATTTTATGGAAAAAGCAGATGCTGGCCCCTATCCAGAGAGAAAAAGGAAGAAATAGTCTTGGGGGAGAATGAGCTTTTGAGAAATGAAGAGCTGAGAACCCAGGCAAAGGACAGTCATTAAAGCAGACAGTCACTGGAGTTCTTTTCTGCCACCTGGGCTACAAGGGGGAGATTTATTGCCTGAATTTACATCTTTATGTGTCAACATGTGAATGAGTCTCTTGTTAAAAAACATGCTTTATTATGTTCAGACAACTCTAACCCATTTAAATCATAAAAACTATGAAGCAGTTCTCGCTTGGCCTCCAAATTTTCCAGCTCAAGCCAAACATCCCAGACGTGAGATTATTCTCCATCCAGGAAAGCAGCAGAGAAAGAGAGTTGTGCTTTTTCAGTGGTATCGGGATGAGTCCCATCTTGTTAACCACAATTTTTCTCCTTTAGCACGTAGCACAACATCCATCTTATTCCATATAAGGTGAGGTGGCAGAGTGGAGAGCTCTTTACAGACCTTGTCTGTAAGACAAGGAGACCTGGGTCCAAGCCCGGACTCCTCCACTTATGAGCTATGTGGCTGTTGGTCTTATTGTTTCTATCTGGAAAATAAGGATAATAACAATCCTACCTCACAGGAGTGAAGTGAGGGTTAAATGAGATATTATAAGTGCAGTACTATATAAATAGAAATGTTTTATATGTATAGGTATATGCCTTATACCTATTCTATATTTATAAGTATAAATATATAGTTTATATTTATAGGCATACAACTTAGAAAATTGTGTGTAAATTACGAAGGCATTTCTTTCTATCTTTCTGAGTATGTCCCATCTTTCTGTCTTGTGTTATGCCCTACAGAAAAACCTTTTCACTTCAGATGACATGAATTTGGGCAAGGCTTAGGATTAGAATTTAAAATCATTTTTCTATTGGGAGGGGAGACTAAAGTTTTGCTAAGTAGACAAATAGTATGTAAGTGAACAAGTATTCAAAAGGCATGTTTAACCTAGTTAAGGAAATAACTCCATTTTCAAACACATTCAAACACTTAGAAGGTAACATTTACAAGCAAATACTTGGTAGGCTAATTAGAAAAACATCCTTATGTGCTCATTAAAGAAGGTTCCCTATGGATGGCAAATCTTCCATAGCCTCATTAGGTTTGTTATACACACTTAAAGAAATAAAGCTACATCTATTCAAAAATAATCTTATCATTCCAACTTATTACTAAATCAGATGGCTCTGCTTTCCAGGTTGTTCCAAATTAGTGAGGCACAATAGATACTTACTCCTTTGTGTATAGGCAGCTGCGTGGTTCAGTGGATGGAGTGCTGGGTCTGGAGTTACCAAGACCTGAGTTCAAAACCTGCTTCAGATGCTTGCTAACTGTATGACCTTGGGCAAGCCAATCAACATCTTTTTGCCTTAGTTTCCTCATCTGTCAAATGGAGTGTGATAATAGCATCTACTTTGCAGGGCCGTTGTGAGATCAAAATAATACTTGTAATGCACTTTGCAAATCTTAAAGTACCATATATAAATGTTAGCTATCATTGTCATCATCCTTATTGTCATTGTCTCTGACCACTCCCATATAAGATATATTAGGTATACATACCATTTTGCCCAGTTATAGTAGAAGGGGATTCACTCACACTTGAACAATTCACATTTGAATATGTGGGAAATGAAAGCTCTCCATGACTATTCCTAATTTTGTCATCTGTTTCAGTGGCTAAGATGCTAACATGGTAACGACTGTTGTCTATTTCCATAACCTTGTCAATTGTTAAATTGTGCAGAACGGCAGGCCAGATCTGTACAGATTTATTCTCCTCTGCCTGGCAGGATTCATTTTTGCCCTGATGCTTTCTTTGGAAAGATGTGGGATATATTGGGAGCATCTCCTAGGGACGATCTGGAGAGGTGCTTTGTTTCCAAATTGCAAGGACATGTTGGACTGCAGGGGGAGGGAAAGGGATCAGGAAATCACACCAAAGTCAGACAGTTTTTTCTGGGTCCTCCACGAAGAGAGAGGCATCTGGCATTAGCTAAGGGTGGTGGTTATGCTATCAGGGCAATGAGTTGTTAAGGGCTGATAAGGACAGTTTTTAAAAGTTAACAGGTCTGTCCCAACCTCCCACCCCCAGCCTAAAACCGCATATCCAAATCCAGCACCTATTACTATTATTAGTCTTACATTCTTGAGAACCCAGTGGAAGTTGTTTTTTTTTCAACAGATGTCTTTTGTTTTTATATTATCCGTATCTTCCAATGTCTTTTGCCTTCTCCTCAGAGAACTATCCCTTACAACAAAGAATAAACAAGAGGGAAAATAAAACAATTCAGTAAAACCAACCTATCAAAAAAAAGTCCGAAGAAACAAAACAAAGTAAAAAAAGAGACAGCAAGTAGTTTGCTTCAATCTGCATTCAGACTCCATAATTCTTTCTCTGGATATGCATAGCCTTTTCCATCATGAGTCTTTTGGCATTGTCTTAGAACCTTGCATTGCTGAGAAGATTAAAGTCTATCAAAGTTAGTCATCACAGATGCAATGTATCTGTAATTGTGTACAATTGTTCCATGTTACATACCTTCTTCCTGCTGCAAAGAAATGGAGTGGGGGTATTCTCATAAGTCTCCTCTAGGACCAAGATTATTCATTATATTTGCACAGAATTCATTTTCAGCTTATTGATGCTATTATTCTTTCTGTGTTCTGCACTGTAGTCATAGTTATTTTCCTGGTTCTACTTCCTTTACTTTGCATCAGTTATATAAGTTTTCCACAATGAGAGCTTTTTTACTATGTTCTGAACCATGGACTGGAAAAACAATTGGGTAAAATTCATTTTGATGCTCACATTCTGCTTTCTGCCAGTTTTTCTTTTCTGGGCTTATTTTTGCTCTTAGGATATCCCAGTTCTGTAAATTAATGGAATTTCTAGAGAAAGAGAAAAATTCCACCATCAAAGTGGTTTCCATCCTGCCACACTGAGCAAGTTGATGAGTATGAAGCTTTACCTTTGCTTAATGGACTTTACTATCCCAGGAACTTTCACATTCACTATCCCACTGAATTCTCCCAGAACTCCTGTGGATTAATGTATCAGACACCCCCACATAGTAGATGAGGAAACTCCTGAAACACTTGCACTCGGTTAAGTTCCCTTCTGTTTCTTGGTAACATCTGCTGTTTTTATTTTAGAATCTGTTCATTTCTCGCTCTCTCCTACCTGGCCCAAATGATTTCTCTCTAGTTAGAAACATAACCAATTAGAACTCAGAGGGAACTTTGTTGTTGCTGTTGCTGTTCAGTTGTGTCCAACTCTTCATGACCCCATTTGGGGTTTTCTTGGCAAGGTTGCTGAAGTGGTTTGCCATTTCCTTCTCTTCATTTGACAGATGAGGAAACTGAGGCAGACTAGGTTAAGTGACTTTTTCATAGGTCACACAGTTAGTAAATGTCTGAAGTCAGATTTGAATTCAAGAAGAGGAGTTTTCCTGACTCCAAGTCCAGCACTCTATCAACTGTGCCACCAAACTGTCCCCCAAGACAACTTAGAGACAATTTTATCCAATTGCTCCTCCATTTCATAGAGGAGCACGCTGAGACCCAGAGACAGGATGTAGCTTGCTCAAGATCACACAATGAGTTAATGACAGAGCCAGGACAAGCCTCCAGGGTTCAAATCTAGGGTTTCTCCCACCCCCCCCCACCCCTACTGGCATCTATTAATTAAAAGAGACACAACATAGTATAGTGGAGAGCACGTGAGATTTAGAGTCAGAGAATCAACGTTAAAATCCATAGTCTTCCACTTGCTACCTGTGTAGCCTTGGGCAAGTCATTAAATCTCTCTGTGACTCAGTTTCCTTATCTGTAAGAGGAAGATGTTGCCCTAGATGACCTTTTGGGTCCTCTCCAGGTCTAAATCTGTGAGCTGATGGGGAGGAGGAGAGGGAGTTAGTATTAAACATACTATGTGCCAAGCATTGTGCTAAGTGCTTTACAAATATTATCTTACAATGACCTTGTAAGGTAAATTGTGTTGTTATTCCCATTTTACAATTGAGGAAACTGAGGCACAAAGCAGTTAAGTGACTTACACAGGGTCATATAGTAAGTGTCCGAGGCCAGATGTGAACTTAGGTTTTCTTGACTCCGAGTCTAGTACTCTAGCCACTAAACCACCTTGCTGCCTGTGAGGGTCCTAAGGGAAATGGGAGGGAAAATGGGAAAGCATTTGGGTTTTCCTTTTTCTACTCCAAGCAAAATTGTGATTCTTGTTACTTGTTTGCTAAGTTCCTTTGATTTTAGTCAAAACAAAACAAAACAAACATATTTCTGATTTTGAAGGCTTGCTCCAACTTGGAGGTCTTCAAACAAAAGCTGGGTAAGGACATGTTGAGTGTGGTATATAATGGAGATTCTTTTTGTTTACGGGTTCAATTAGATGGCTTTGAAGTCCTTTGCAACTCTTCAGTTCTGTGATTCTATCACCTATGGGTAGGGGCAGCTAGGTGGTGCTGTGGATAGAGCACTGGGGCCTGGAGTCAGGAAGACTCCTCTTCCTGAGTTCAAATCTGGGCCCAGATACTTACCAGCTGTGTAACTCTGGGCAAGTCACTTAACCGTATTTGCCTCAGTTCTAGTAAAATGAGCTGGAAAAAGGAAATGGCAAACCACTCTAAGTGTCTTTGCCAAGAAAACCCCAAATGGGGTCATGAAGAGTCGAACATGACAAAAATGACTAAACAACAAAACCTATGGGTGCCACTGATCCAGAAGGAACTGAAAGACAGCTGGGAGTTCTTCTCATTTGTACTAAGCCAATGGGCTCAGCAGGGGTATCCCCTGAGATATACCAGGAAATTCCATTGAGAGCATTGTGGCAAAAAAGACCATCGAGGATCCCTTCACAGCCTGGGCTGAGGAATCACCCACCAGTCAAACCATCCCTGCCAGACATTATCCAGCATGGGGCTCCTAATGAAAAATTGCGGGGCTATTAGTGCTTAGCAAATTAAGGGCACTTCCATTTATTACCGTGCTCCACTAAGGATGAGCATTAATTTTTTTTTCAAAGCAAATTCACTGGAAACAGACAGTTTAAAATTTATACTTGTAATGATGGCTACATGGTCCATTAAGACCACCTCTAAGTGAGCTTAATTTGTAGCAGATAAATGTCCGTGTCTACATATTTTTCAACATAGTTTATGGCGCATCCTGCACAGCTGCGCCCAACTGATTAAATCCTCACAAAATTTAAATAGGAAACACATTACGTAGACAGTATTATACCCATTCATCATACACGCATTTTCAATTTAACTCTCTCTGCCGCGGGCCAGGCGGAGTTCTAAGGTTGGCTCTCTCCCAATGTTGGTTTGCTCTGGTTTTCTGGCTCTTCTGTTTGCCTCTAGCTTCCATGTGTCCTGGGGGGCTCACTCCCACCTCCGCCACCTTGGACACAGTGAAAGTTTTTGATATAGAGAGCATGAACTGATAAGCAAGGTGGCCAAACTCTGCCTGAGAGAACTGCGGGGCCTTCTGACTTCTTATCGAGGCATCTTTGCTGTAGCTGTTCAGTTCATTAAAGCACCAGGTCATGGGAATCCTCTTTCCTCAGTTGTCTTTGCCAGTGACTGAAGCAGCTCAAAGGTCAGTGTACCATAATTTGTTATTCCTCCCTGCATAAATTACCTCTCGCCTTCCAAGGGATATATTAGTAGTGTCTATGGCCTTAAATGAGGGGGAAGCATAGCCTGGCATAACTTTAGACTTCTCAGAGGAAGACTTCCTGATGTAGTGGAGAAAGCATTTGGTTTGGAGGCAGAACATCAGGGTTCCCTTCCCTGTCCTGCTGTTTAATGTGTGTGTAATCTCACACCAATCACTTATATTCTCTGATCCTCAGCTTTCTCCACTTCAGAATGCTAGGAGTATGCAAGGGAGGTTAGATTAAATCAAGGGTTCTTATATTTTTATTTTTATTTTTTGCTTTTTTTTTTCTTTTAAACTCATTTATTTTTAGTTTACAATATTCAGTTCCACAAGTTTTTGAGTTTCAAATTTTCTCCCCCTTTCTCTCCCCTCTCCCCCCAGCAATGGCATATAATCCAATATAAGTTCTACATATACCTTCACATTAAACATGTTTTCACAATAGTCAAGTTGTAAAGAATTATAACCAATGGAATGAACCATGAGAAAGAAGAAACAAAACAAAAGAGAGCAAATAGTTTGCTTCAATCTGTATTCAGACTCCAGAATTCTTTCTCTGGATGTGGATAACCTTTTCCATCATGAGTCTTTTGAAGTTGTCTCAGAACCTTGCATTGCTGAGAAGAGTCAAGTCTATCAAAGCTAGTCATCACAGATACAATGTGTCTGTAATTGTGTACAATGTTCTCCCGATTCTGCTCCCCTCACTCAGCATCATGATATGTAAGTTACATCAGTTCATGTAAGTCTTTCCAGGTTATTATGAAGTCTGTCTGCTCCTCATTTCTTATAGCACGATAGTATTCTATTACATTCAAATACCACAACTTGTTTAGCCATTCCTCAATTGATGAGCATCTCCTTGATTTCCAATTCTTTGCCACCACGAAAAGAACTGCTATAAATATTTTTGCACACATGAATCTTCTTTCCATTTATATGATCTCTTTGGGATACAGCTCTAGACGTGGTATTGCTGGGTCAGAGGGTAAACATAGTTCCAAATTGCTCTCCAGAACAGTTAGATCAGTTCACAATTCTACCAACAATGCATTAGTATTCCAATTTTCCCACATCTTCTCCAGCATTTATAATTGTCCTGTTTTGTCATGTTAGCCAATCTGACAGGTGAGATGTGGTACCTAAGAGTTGCTTTGATTTGCATTTTTCTAATCAATAATGATTTATAGCATTTTTTCATATGATAAATCAAGGGTTCTTGATCTGGGGTCTATGAGTTTAAAAAATATTTGGTGACTATTTCAATATAATTGGTCTCCTTGTAATCCTACATGTTTTATTTTACGCATTTAAAAACATTCTTCTGAGAAGGGGGCCATAGGCTTCATTAGGTTCCCCAAGAGGGCCAAGACAGTGGAAAGGTTAGAAACAACTGAACTAAATGAAATTTGAAGTCCCTTCCAGCTCTCAATTACTTGGATTTTATGATACAATGGAAAGAGTAAAGCTGGAATCAGAGGACTGGGGTTTGAATCAAGTTTAGTCTGCCACTTGCTCCCTGTGTTACCTTGGGTAAGTAATTTCATTTCTCCGCGACTCATTTTCCTCATATAAAAGGAAGGGTTTGTACTAGATGACTTTTGAGGTCCTTTAAAGATTTAAATATTAATTGTAAGATTCTTTTTACATCTTTAATGATCATGCTAAGTTCACATTTCTGGAGGGTTTTACAGTATATGGTGGCTAAATTGTTTTTCTCATGGTACCTAGCAAAGAATAGATACCTAAATGCTTGTTGAATGGATGAATGGATAAATGATGACCCTGTGAGGTGGGCAAACCAAATATTTTTACTCCTCCATTTACAGATGAAGGAGGCATAAAGAAGTTAAATGACTGGGCACTGGGCATATCGCTACTCTATTCTTACAATGGACAGATACTATTATAACCATTTTACAGATGAAAATCTACACCGTTGGAGGAACACAACTGAAAACACAATTGAGTAAAGCATTATAAATGGGATTCATTCTAGAGAAAGAAAATAACCCAACATCATCGGCAAAACCAGAATTTGACACTACCATTTTGGGTTGTTTTTTTTTTTCTAACTTTGTTCCTTTAGCTCTTTCTACCATAGCACATTCTGTGGTAACTCTGTACAGTGGGAAACCATAGAATCATAGAATTTAGAATTGGAAAGAATCTTAGAGATCAAACCCTATATTTTATAGAGAAGGAAATTGACTCAAAGAAGTTTTGTAATTTTCCGAAAGCCTCACAGTGACCCATTAGTGGTGTTTAGTATTTGCTTCTAGGTCAAACTAGAAGATCATTTCTATCCTACTTCCCTTTCTTGTTGGAAATTCAAGGAAGAAAAAGTGCTGGAAGAGTCTCAAAAGAGAGAGAAAAGGCTATGTCTCCTCATTTCCTCTTGTAGGCCACTGAATGGACATTCCTCACACTGTGGCCAATCATTTCTGACACAGCACCATCACTGTTGACCCAGCAGGTGTTACCATATCATTTCAATAAGGTTGTGTTAAAATTGTATTTTGTTCTGGTTTCTCTGTCCAGTCCACTCACCCTTTTAATTAGTACAGTAAGTTTATAAGTAGCCAGTATAAAGTAACCATAGCAGGAAGTAAGATTATAAGGGAAACCTAGTAGTCATGTACAGATGTTCTAAAGATCAAAGGAGCATAATTTGTAAATAGTGTCACATATTAACAAAAAATTACTTCCTGAGACTGACTATATGCTAAATCAGAGAAAGCCATCATCTAGGCCTTGCCATCCTGGGACCTTTTAGACCTAAGATATGTAAATCTCAGATGAGCTCCAGAAATCTCCAATAAAACTAGCAGAATACTAAACAGTGCTAATAATTCTGAGACGTTGTGGTTATGTTAATGAAATAGCTCCAAGGTGGAGCAGATAAGAGTTAGTCTGTCCTCCCCCAAAACCCTATAAAAATGAGATCCCAAACTTTTGCCTCCTCCCTTCCCAATCACTTTTCCACTTCCATCTGGGTCCATGCTGCCTAGCACTCCCAAACCTCCAACTCTAATCCATGGTCACATGAGTTATTTTCTGTGACTTTCCCCCTTCTCCCTTCTCTTCCCCACATTGCCTTCCTTCTTCCACCACCACATCTCCATTCTACTCCAACTGTCTTGATCTTTCCCCACTCCTTTCTCCATTTATCTCTGTTCTCTATGCCACTTGCCCCCATACCCTCCGTACCTTATTAAAGTGTGATTGAAGTATTACTATTGTGCCTGCCCCATTGCACAATAAATTCAGAGGTAACACTCTTGAGCAGTGGGCCAGAGTACCTGTCCTACTAAGCCCAGAGTATACGTTTAGCTTTATAGAGTTCAAATGTGACCTCAGACACTTAACACACACACAAAAAAACTAGCTGTGTGACCTTGGTCAAGTCACTTAACACCAAGTGCCCTACCTTCCCCTCTCCAAAAATAAAAATAAAAATAAAAATAAAAATAAAAAAAGATTTGTTGAATTCATTTGAAAAGTGAGGCTTGGCCATGACTGTTCTACTTTTTAGTCCAAGTGACAGGTTGTTGTTATTGTTTTTAACCAGTTTATCTAAAAAAAAAAAAAAAGACTCTTCTCAATATCCCTGCATTGAACGCTGCAGATTTCATAGACTTGTTTTATATATGGATTTGGTCAAGGATCTCTCATACGTCGGTAGAGGGTTACATACTTGGTGTGAGAAGCCTGGAATACACAACAAACAAGAAATAACTCAGGACATGTATTATAAAGGATGTCATCAGAACACAAGAAAAAGTTACGCAATAGTCATACAACAAGAATGAGACCAGGAGAAAGAGATATTTGATACTCGTCACCTGTGTGCTCCAGTGGGTAACTATTGTAACTGCAAACAATTTTGCAGATACTTAGCCCTTAGGAACTTAGGGCTAAGTATGGAAGGTATGAGCTCAGTATTAAAGGTGTGAACTCTGTCCCCTGTTGAGAGGGCATGAACTCCCCTGTTGATGTGGAAGAAGGGGATTGGCTGAGACAGGAGGCCAGTGTGTGTATATAAAAAGAATTCTAGAGACAGAGAGACAGAATTGGGAATCTTCCTCCTGGTGCCTCCTGTTGGAGGAAGCAGGATTGTCCCAGCATCTAGGAGTTGGGCTGCTGGACTGAAGAAGTGAGTTGGAGTTTTCTTGAGGGAGAGATAGAGAGAGAGAGAAGTTTCTCTCTCAGCATCTGGAAGCTGCCTAAGAACTGAGATGGAGTTTTCCTGAGACCAGACTGGTGAAGGCTGCCTGGGAGGCCTCCTGGGAGGGCAAGATTCTCCTGAGTCCTAGCACCAGCTGAACTGCTGGAGGACTAAAGAAGCATGACCAGAAGCATGACCAGGATAAGCCTTTGTTGGTTTGTGGCTTGGCTGATCTTTGAGCTCCTGGCAATAGAAGGGGTGAAAGGTCTGAGATATGCCCAACCCTGTGAACTTCAGTGTGTACCAAGTTCTGCCTGGAGGACTGGACAAGGACCTGGGAGCTGTCTACTTCTGAGGACTGGACAAGAACCTGGGAGCTGTATGCCCCTGAATCCAGGTGACTGTTTGATGGATTCAAGTAGGAGCTGGGACCATGGAAGGGGATCCAGGGAATCAGAGAGACCACTCAGAGTCAAGATGAAGAAAAATCTTCCCCTTGGATGAAATTGAGGTTTGCTGGACACCGAGGGGTGGAGGGTTTGTGTGGTTTTCTAGTGATTGTATTTAGTGACTGATCACTAGATAAGTGATTGATTGAGTTGGTATATGATTGCCCCATGAGTGGAAGATTGATTATTATATTGTGAATTGATTGAATGATTAAATATTGATTTGCCCCATGAGTGAAAGACTGATTATTGTACTGGGAATTGATTGAATGCTTTGTTCTAAATATTGTGGCCACTGTAGTGAAAACTGTGTGGCTATTCTAATGTTAAGCTGTTATGAACACTATATTGTGATTTTCTGTGATAAGATGTAATGTTGTGAATAGTATATTGTGATTTGTAATGAATGTTTGCCTTGATTTGTAATGGAATAAACAGAGTGTTCACTATGCTATGTAATCCAAACCTTAAAAGCTGTTC
>CM053585.1:228328253-228368376 GCA_028646515.1 Pseudochirops corinnae | reverse complement strand
ACTATATTGTGATTTTCTGTGATAAGATGTAATGTTGTGAATAGTATATTGTGATTTGTAATGAATGTTTGCCTTGATTTGTAATGGAATAAACAGAGTGTTCACTATGCTATGTAATCCAAACCTTAAAAGCTGTTCACAGTAGCATTCTTTTGGGAATCTGCTGGTGCATGGTGTTACAACCATATAGCATTAAACAAGCATAAGGAAGACCTTGTTGGGGATGCCTTGTCATGAAGCTAGCAGAGTACATGGATGAGGGTAGCACAAGACGGGAAGGCAGAGACAATCTGCAATCTCTGTCATTAGAGGAAGTACATTGATAAGATCATGCTTCCATTGCAGTTTTGGATTATTGCTTTGCATTATGAAAATGGATTTATGCATAGTAGGAGAAGATTAGATTTGGAGTCAAATTCTGACTCTGGCACTTAACAGCCATATGACAGAGTAATTTATTTAACCTTTCTAGCCTCAGTTTCTTCATCTACAAAATAGGACTAATAATACCTGTGCCATCTATCTCACAGAGTTGTTGTGAGGAAAATGTTTCATAAGCCATAAGTTGCTATATAAATATGCATGAGTGAATGAATCAATATGAGTTTTCATGAAAGAGATTTTTATGTTGGAAGTCCTTGATACAGATAGACTGCATTTAATACAATAGATGTGGTCTAGATGGAAAATTTTTGTCTAACATATATTTGGGGGAAAGAAGAAGACATCTATTTTAAAATAATATTATGAATCCTTTTAGTGAGAATATACCTCTGATATATCTTTGAAATAAACCTCATTCCTTCTAGATTTGTCATCTGCTTTGCTGCTGATACCTATTCTTCTTCCTCATTCTCTTCTTCACCTGGAATAGCATCCTCTGGATCAGACTTCCAGAGACCATGCTGCCCTTCCCTGGGGGGTTAATCCACTCAACTTTGGAACTTTGTTCTGGGGATGAGTGGTTCTGAATGGCGAATGCATGAGTGGAAATTCATCTATCCCACTTTGTCTATTAATCCCCAGACCATGCTTTACATCTCCCCGTTCATTCATTCACCATTTGCCCTGCCACCAGTTGCATATGCACCCCTCCCAACTTTCCACTTCTTAATTTGGGCACACTAATCAATGCTGCAATTCCTTCTGGAAAGGGTAAGTCAATCGACTGTAATAAACATCACTATCTCTGTGGCTGCCCATAATCAACCTCCTTTCCTTGGCCAATATGTCCCCGTCAGGGTCACTTTCTAGAAAAAAAAAATTAGGCTCAGAGAGAGGCTCACTCCAGGTTCCTCGTATCTATGGGAAAGCCAAATTTCAAACTTTCCTCTTCTGACTTGTAAGTCCATCCATTGCCTTCGTTTCTTCCCTGTGTTCATGTGCTATTTTAACCTGATCCTGTTGATCTTAACCAGTTCAAGTTAGTGGTACAGTATTAGTGGAAGCGTTTGTGGTTAATTTCACCTTCATTACTTTGGCCCGTGAGCACAATTGTGCTCCTCTTTTTTTTCCAATATTAACTTAAACTTGACTCCTACATACTGTTTCCCTAACTGAACTGTAGGCTTCAAAATGAAACACTACCAGGTTCTATCCCCTCAAAGCTGTGTTCTCTGCTGGATGATTGAAGTAAATCTGACAAACTAATCTCTATTAAGGTATACCAAAGTACCAACATGCCCTCCCCAACCAAAAGAAATATTTGCATTTTAACACATGCCTTCTGAAGATATTTTTTCAGGCAACTCAAATGCCAGGGTGTCAGGCATGTTGCAGGGGAAAATGTCAGGGGTCTGTCAGTTTTTTCATCCTCTCCAGTGCTTCAAGTAATCCCCCTTTATTCAGAGATCACTGCAGTAGTCAGCACTGAGCGCCTAGAAAACAGCTTTACGAAACCAGGGAGGGGATGTTTAGATTCCCTCTCACTCAGCTTCCACAGATGTCCTGTGAGTGATGAAATGTTATTAGTGGCTGAGATTCTGGGAGTGAGGACTGAAGATGGGTTCCCTGTCAATGATGTCTCTGTTACTCCAGGCCAGTGAAATTGAAGGCTTAGGATGATTTCCCTTGACTTCTTTAAAATGGAGGGAGATGTTCCCACACCTCTGTTTTGTAACTTAATTGGTTATTTTTTGAGCTTTCTATTTATTCCTGACCCCAGAGTTAATAAACAACCCATCAGTGTCTCTGCTGCAATCAAAGGCAGTTTACAGAAATGGAGATTTCTGATGTGCCTGTAATCATCTGCAATGTTTTACAAGTCTAGTTTTCATTCATCAAATTCCCTTTTTTCTTTGAGGGCAAGTGTCAATGCAGGTGAACTTCACTTTATGTGGCCTTAATATATGGAATTTATATTAATTAACAAATGAAAAAATACTATGCACAACTTTTTTGAGGGGGCGAGGGGTGGGGTGTCATTTACCAGTGCTGACTCATATTACCTTGGGATCCACTAAAACTCCCTGATAGTTTCACATGAACTACTGTCTAAATGAACTGAAATAACTCATTGTCTTATACTTATGAAGTTTTTTTTTTTTCCCTGAAAGGGGCTCATTTTTAGTTTTTAGAAAGAGTTATTTACTTCGGAGATAAAACAAGAACAAAAACACAGACATTATCCCTCTGCCCAATTTTTGGAGTTTCATTCTTCCCATACCATCCCAGTCTCTGGGAGAGTAGGTGCAGTTTCTCTGTTTCTACATAGCATTGGTCTCACCAAATTCAGGTTCAAATGTTGCATCAGTGCTGGATGAGTTGCTGTCTCTGCTACCAGTGATCTGGGTCCCAAAGGTCATTTCTCCTTCCTTAAAGCCTCAAAGTGGAAAAGGCTGGTTGAACACCCTAGTACAGACTCTATTCCTGTATCTGCTGATGGCTTACTCTTCTGACTTTTCAAAACTCATGAACTCATGAGATCATAACCTATAATCTCTTTTCACCTAAAACAGGAGAACAAATGCTGAGACAAATAATCAAGGCCCTATTTATAGGGCATTTGTTGGCCTCAGATGGGGTGGGCCTGGGGCATTTCCATTTACTACAGTATCTCTCTTCATCCTCCAGAATGTCAATAGAAAAAATCAGGAAGAAGTCAACCAAATTCCCCACCTGACCTCCCTTCGCACCTTCCCTCTGAGATTACTTTCCAACTACTCAGTATTTTTCCAATACAACATCTATTATCAAGCTTTCTAGTTATCTCCTCACAATTCTTGCTCTGAGTTGCTGTTCTTCAGGCATTTCAGTTGCATCCAACTCCTTGTGACCCCATTTGAAGTTTTCTTGGCAAAGATACTGAAGTGATTTGCCATTTTCTTCTCCAACTCATTTTACAGATGAGAAAACTGAGGCAAACAGAGTTAAGTGACTGGCTCAAGGTCACACTTCTAGTAAGTATCTGAGTTTGGATTTGAACTCATGAAGATAAGACTTCCTGATGCCATCCACTGAGCTACCTTTCTGCCATTGCTCTGAGTTAGAAGATCCTAATAATGTTCTTTCCCCCCTTCATTTTAGAAATAAAATATTTGTGCAATAGAAGAAGGGGATTTTGTAGTCAAATATCATTCTGTGGTGATTAATGTGGACAGCAGGATCTATCCAGTTACAGTTACTTAAGGGGAAAAAAAATCATGGTTTGTTTTTTTTACACCACAGTCTTTTCTTATGATCCCTCCCCACATTAGAGGCTTCCCTGCAAGAGAGAAAAACCACGAAGCAAAACAGACTGACAAAATGATGACATATGCCAGTACAGTAGCTGGCTTCTCTACCCAAAAGAAGTGTATTTTATCACCCTTTCTCCAATACTCACATTAATCATTGCATTTAACCTGAGCTGAATTGCTTTCCTATAGCGTTTTCATTTATGTTACTATATTCATTGTGTATATTGTTTTCCTGGTTCCCTTTCTTGATTCTTCATCACTTCACACCAAATTTCCTGATTCTCTGAATTCTTCCTATCTGTTGTTTCTGATGACATAATAATATTCCAGTATATTCATATAACACAATTTGTTCAACCATTTCCCCACTGATGGCACTAACTCCATTTCTAGTTTTTCACTGGGATGCAGAAGAGTTGCATCCAATTTAGAGGCAGCTGGGGGGTAGGGTTAGCTTTGCACAGCAAGACATAAAAATAAGTGCCTGAAGAAAGCTGAGTGCAGCAAATTAAGGCTACTCTTTATGGAATTCAGACCCCTATTGTTGTCGTCATGCTGAACCCTGTAGCCTATAATGACTTGCCTGACCCCAGATCATATCTCTTAGACTCTTATTCTTGATCATTGCACTGACTCTTCTTTCAGCATACTCTCTGTACTGTTTCTCATCCTTCAACTTAATATCCTACAACCTCATTGCCGCTTTTGGCTTATTCTACAATGCTTGTAGAACCTCCATAATTGGAAATTTCCCCCCAAGCCATGGTTGTTCCTAAGGCTTGGAATACTGTGGAATACTCTGTGTGTGTGTGTGTGTGTGTGTGTGTGTGTGTGTGTGCTTGATGTGCATGCATACATGCAAATGTGTATGTATGTATGTATATATGTGTGCGCTGGGACTGGTGGGGCCTCAGATCATGTCAGTGTAGTGAAAATGATTTGGAGTCAACAGACTTGGATTTGAATTCTAACTCTAGTACCTTTGTGACATCAGAGAAGTCCTTTGATCTCAATATTCTTCTTTCCCCTCTAAATCATATAATCCCTTCTAAACAGAGATTCAGCAACTCCTACAGGAGTTTTAATAGAGGAATTCCTCCATTTCTCCTGGAAACTACCATTCCCCTGCTGCAGTGACTGGCTTTTTTTTTTTTGCAGTGACTGGCTTACCCCAGAAACTCCATACTGCTCCAGCTTCCTCTGCCTGCAGCCATTTCCAAGCTACATGATTCCCTGGGAGGAGTTTTTCTCATTGTGAGTAGATTTCTCTCTCTGTCTCTCTGTCTCTCTCTTTCTCCCTCCAACTCTCTTTCTCTATCTCCTTTAAAGGTCAAAGCCAATGGTATATCCTAGGTGTATGAACTGGCCACAAAACAATCAACTATCCTTAATGGGTAGTCAATAAGTCAACCAGTAAGCCAAGGAGGTGAATTTATACCTTATCAAAGAGATACTATCAATGCCAGAACAAAGTACTCATCCACATTTACCTTGTTATCAAAGGATTAACATTGACCAGGGAATCTCACAGTTCGTTAAGGAGAAGGAAAAGGTATTCAGGAATGCACTCTCCCACTCCTCTTGGACACATCAACTACCTTAAAACCACTAGCTTCTGTGACAAATGAGCTCATGCTGAAGTGAGTGGAACACCAGGAGGACAATTTAACCACAACATTGTAAAGAAAAATGACTGAAAGATTTAAGATCTCTAATCAATGCAATGACCAACCATGACTCCAAAGGACTTGAAAGAAAGCATGCTCCCCAATTCCTGATACTGATAGACTCAAAGTACAGAATGAGACATCCATTTTTGGACATAGCAAATGGGAAAAATTTTTTCTTGAATATGTTTATTTATTAAGTGGTGTCTTTTTGTTTTTGCATTTGGAGGAAGAGGGGAAAAGAGGAAAAGAAAGAAAAGAAGATCCTTGAAGCACTTTTTTAAATGCACAGAAGAGAATTGAAGGAAGGTTGGAAGGAAGCACAGATAAGCAGGACATCTTTGAAAGTAAAATGTTAAATTTATTATAAACTTTGAAACCAAGTTGTACATAATAATAAAGATTCTAGTTCACATATGATCCTCTTTTTTTCTGTCCTACTTTGTATATGGAACTTCTTTGGGGAGGTATCCATTAAGTTCAGAATAAATAAAATAAAAAGATCCTATGAAAAGTGTAATAAGAATAATATTTTTGTCCCATAATTTGATCAATATCCACTTCAATGAAGGCATAAAAGAGGGAGACATTTGTTCACCTTAAGTGTTCTCCAAGGTGATGAAAGATGTCCTACATAAAGTCCAAATAGAAAGGAGATTTCCTATCCATTGTGAGATTTTCTAACTGTTTCTATTTACAAATGATATTGCAAGGGTTTGAGAAGTGAGTGGTAGTGAAAAGATGGTAGAGATAGATGTGGATAGCCCTTTCTATGAATTTGGATTTGAAAAAGAAGAAATATGGGCTGATAGATGGCTCGAGAATTTTTTAAGGATGGGAAAACCTGAACATATTTGTAGGTATCAGGGAAGGAGACAGTGGATAAAAAGGCAGTAGAGATTAAAAAGAAGAAATGATTGAAGTAAGTTCCTAGAGGAGAGGAAAGAATAGGTTCTAGAAAGGTAATGTTGCCTGGTGGATATGGAGTTGGACTTGGAGTCAGGAATCCCTGTGTTCAGATCCTGCCTCCAGTATTTACCACATGTCGGACCATGGGGAAGTCATATATTCTCTTGTCCTTAGTTTTCTTATCCATACAATTTAGATGTTAAGATCTGAAGAGATAACAACCCGAATCTCTTACTCTTACTAGCCTAGCCCTCCATTGTCCATCTGCTTCCCACCCTTGAGCCTATCAAAATATCTATACCCAAATCAAGTAAGGAATCCAGGATAACTCCTAAGTTGTGAGCCTGAATGTCTGGGAGGATGGTTTTGTCCTCTACAGTAATAGTGAAGAGGTTAAGGGTAGGGTTAGGGGTTCTCAAGACCCCAAAATACCAACACATCGGATCCTGCCAAATGAATTCGACTCAAGTCTTCTCTCAGCCAAAGAAAGCAAAGTTTATTAAAAGGTCGCCATGGTGGGTAGACTCTTAAGGAGCCTCTGTATCTGTAATGCTTGCATTGGGCAAGTGGGCCAGAATCATTTGACACAGAGTAAGTCTGTGCTAGGTCATTCTATGGCGTTCTCACACACATGGAGACAAGATGGAGTCTTATATACAGAAAGGTTGTGGGAGGAATCTAGGGGTGGTCTAGAGGAGGAGTTTGGGGAGGGTATTCAGGAGGAGTCAGATGAGGTCAGGTACCAGGTAATGAGTTTGGGGAGGGTCTTCAGGAGGAGTTAATGAGGTCAGACTCCAGTAAATGAGTGAAGTTGCTGGAAGCTACCTGGAGATGACAGCTGGTGGGCTAGGCCAGTTCAAGGGTGTAACAGTTGATTTGGGTATAGATATTTTGATAGGCTCAAGGGTGGGAAGCAGATGGACAATGGAGGGCTAGGCTAGTAAGAGTAAGAAATTTGGGCCTAGCTATAATGAAAGGCTTATGGCCTCAGGCAAATGCCTCATCAAGTGGGAAGATTCAATCAGAGTTCAAGGGGGTTCCCCGAGCCTGTACCTCATCAATAGGAAAGATAGGAAGGGAAGAGAGTTTTGGGGGAAAGAGGATTCGTTTTATTTTGAACATGTTGAGTTTAAGATGTCTACTGGACAACCAGTTCCAGATGTCTGAAAGTCAATTAATTGGAGATGGGAGATTGAAAGTCAGCAGAGATTGGGGCAAGAAAAGTAAATTGGAGAATCATCAGCAGAGAGATGGTAACTAAATTCATAGGAGCTGTACTACCACATGAAGAGGGCCCAGGACAGAACCTACAGTTAAAGGGCATGACCCAGATGATAAGCTAACAAAGGAGAATGAGAAGGAGCTGTCAGATAGGTAGGAAACAAACCAGGAGAAAGTGGTGTCCCCAAAAACTAGAGAGGAGAGTATCAAGGAGGAGAGAGTGATCAATAGTATCAAAGACTACAGAGAGGTCAAGGAGAATTGATCATGCAATTATCTCAGAGTCCCCAAATAATTCTTTGATCAGTTTCCCAGAAATAAGCTTCAAAGCCCTAAAAACAATCTGACATTAATTAGATGCTGGGGAAAATTCATCACAGTTATCTCTACCATCAGCCAGTACTTTTGCCTCTGAGTGGGGCTGATTTTACTTAAGTCTTCTTAGAAATATCTGTGACTCTCCTCAAATATTTTGTGTGAGGGTCTGCTTTTTTCTCAGATCCTCTTAGAATTGTCAAGTTGCTTTTCTCTGTTTTTCTCATGCAATTTTTTTTTGTCCCTTTCACTAAGTAAAGTCAGATTTAAAAAGATGCAATTCCTTACACATACAAAAATACATATATAGTATGCATGGATGAATAAAGCATTTATTAAGTGCTTATTATGTGCAAAGTACTGTACTAATTACTGGGAATACCAATAGCAAAGCAAGACGGCCCTTGCTCTCAAGGAGCTCACATTCTAATGAGAGAAACAGATTATGCAGAAAATTCTGGCTACCAGTCAGATGGAAAGGTCCCATGGTGCAGAGGCAAAACAGATGGCAATGCCTCTTCTTGAGTGTCATTTCCACTAATAAAATTATTTCTGGTTCTGCACAGTGTGAAGGACTTTGGTGACAAGAGTTTTATTTTCAACTGGAAAATGGCTAAACCCATTGTGGCATGTGAATGTAACAGAATCTCACTGTTATAAGAAACAATGAGTATAATGAATGTAGAGAAGCTTAAAAAAACTTATGTGAACTGATGCAAAGTGAAGCAAGCAGAGCCAGGAAGACAATATACACAATGACTTTTGTTGTTGTTTCATCATATCTGACTCTTTGTGATTCCATTTGGGGTTTTCTTGCTGAAGATTAACTAGAGTGTTTTGCCATTTCCTTTGCCAGCTCATTTTACAAATGAGAAAACTGAGGCAAATAATATAAACCAAAAAATAAACAATTGAAACCAAAAATTGTGATATTATAACAATCAGACTTGTCTGCAAGGTAGAAGAGGGGTGATCATAGTGTAAAATACTGAATATAATATATGAATATGAATATAGATATGGACATGAATATGGAAATTAATTTGGACAGACATTGCATATAGACAATGAACTATGTTCTGAATCAAATGAGATAGGAGGAAATCCACCTGGATTACATTTGGGAAGTTGATCACTAATTTTATTGATCCCAAGCTTCTAACTACCACAAAAACCTGTCTTTTTAACAATGATAGTCTCCCAATGATATCATATGGTGACATGAAATTATTTGGTAATGATAATCATGAAACCCTATGATCTTAGAAGAATAAAAATTGCAAGTGACCTAAAGGGCCATTAAAAAAACAAACCTCATAGCAGGTCTAAATAGGTTATAGCACATTACTAAGAAATGGCATAAAAGAAAGAATGAAGAACATAGGATCAAAGATTTAGAACCAGAATGGAACTAAAGGGCATTGAGTCTGATGCCTTGATTTTATAGATAAGGAAACTGAGGAACATAAAAATTAAGTGACATGCCCAGGGTCATGGAACTAGTTATAAAACCTGTCTGAGGTGGGATTTGAACAGAAGGAAGAAAAGGAAATGGGTGATTCGTTTAGTGAGTTTGAAGGATGTGTGATCCATTTGATACAAAATGTTAAAAGAATTAAAGAAAGGGCTCCAGTGAATTGAATAAATCCCTTATGAAAGATTTCTATAAATCAGAGTAGAACAAGAAAGAAGATGTGTGACCAGGAAAAATTAGTAAAGATGACAAAATATGAGAATAATCAATGTTGGGGATGTATGTGGAAAAAATAGGTGCACTAATACATTTTAGAGGGACCTCTTATAAACATTCTAGAAAACAATTGTGAGTTATGCCAATAAAGTAACTAAGGTGTCTAAGCCCTGTGACCTAGGGATTCCACTAAGAGGCATATACCCCAAGAAGGTCAATGATTAAAAAGAAAGGTCCCCATATACGCTAAAATGCTTATAGTAGCTCCTTTTCGGTAGCACAGAACTGGAAACACAGTAGATACTTGTTATTTGGGGAATGGGTAAAGCACATTGTGGTATAGGAATGTAATGTAATTATGTTATAAATAACGAGTATGACAAATACAGAGAAGCACAGAAAGATCAGGTGAACTGATACAAAGTGAAGTAAGCACAACTGGGAAAACAATACATACAATGGCTATAATAAGATAAGTAAGAAAAAAAATGAAACTGAAAGCTGTGAAATTATATGATCAGATTTGCCCCTAAAGGTTGAGGGTGGGGGAAGAACCATATGTGTGGAACACTGAATATAACATCAGACTTTTTTTTAATATGTTAATTTTGCTGATTTTTTTTCCTTTTCCTTTTTCTTTTTAAAAATTCTCTATTATTACAGATGGCATTCTGGGAAGGGTTCAGAGATTGAATAAAGTGGGAAATATAGATGTTGCAACAAGATAAGATAGCAACAAAAATTTATTTTTTTTTTAAATGTGTAGGGGCAGCGAGATGGCACAGTTAATAGAGCACTGCCCCTGGATTCAGGAAGCCTTGAGTTCAAATTTAGCCTCAGACACTTAACACTTACTAACCATGTAACCTTGGACAAGTCACTTAAACCAGTCACTTAAAAGGCAATTGCCCTGCCTTTTCCCCCCTCCAAAAAAAAAAAAAGGGACAAATAAAATAAAAAGAGCAAAAAAAAAAAAAGTGTAGATGGGTTGAAATCTGCCCCAATGAAGGGTCTGCACAGAAAAGATCCAATAGCCAATGAAGTATAACATTCATCAGGCTTACTTAGATTCATCAGGCTTACTTACTCATAGGTATCATCTTCAACATATGAACTACCTTCCATTCAAACTCTAAATACCTTTGATGCAGAGATACCATCTATCTTTCCGACGGACTTGTCAAGAAAGATATCCACACTGAACACATTGTGCTCCTTTCTTTAGCTAATTCCTCACTGAAGCAAGGCTAAGCTATCTCTTTACAGTTTTAGAACTATGAGGCCCTATGCTCTAGGGAGAGTGAGGGGGCAGCTACTTTGCCCTGCTCTTTCAGCAGAAGTCACATTAAACCTAATTTCTTTCTTCCTGACATCCCAATCGGTGAGCAAGGCCAATGTTGTCTTCCCAAAATAGATCCCTGAGGGACTTTTGAGTTCAGAGACATGCACAGTGGGACAGAACTTTGCTCAGTTTCCCTGCACTCTGGCAGACTACAAAGCTGAGTGAGTCACAGACCACTTCTGAGTCGATACCTAGAAAAAAATCTCTTCAAGAAGGGAGAGAGTTTGATATTTAAGAGCCATCTTTCTCTCAGATCTTCTATTCAGGAATTTTGGGACTGGGACAAATGTGAAATGGAATCACAGACTCAAAGCATTATAGACTGTTAGAGCCAGGGGGAAAAAAATTCTTTAGAAATCATGTGATCCAAACAATTCACTCCATATTCTAAGGAAACGAAGGCTCAGAGATGGGAAGAGACCTTGGTCAAGATCACTCAGCTATTGAATAACACAGCTAGCTAGACATCCTAGGCAGCTGCTTTGGGAAGGTAATTTGAAAGATACCAGGATCATCTCCTTTCCAACATGTCTCCTTCATTTTGTGTTGTGCCTGAAATTCTATTATGGATCTACTCCTTTGTGTCTTAAAGACCTTTTCATCTTCAAGTGACTCCTATTAAAACAGCAGCACCTCTGGTAAGGCTAAGTATGCCTTCATTCACAAAAACCTGAGTGAGGATAGTTGACAGAAAGCTGAAGGCAAAATCAGAGGCCTGGGAGTGTGGGGGTGAGCTGGAGGAGGAGGGAGACATACCAGGAACACCTGAAGGCAGCAGTAAAACAGTAGTGGGGATAGCAATGACAAAATCCAAACTCCTTAGCTAGGCATTAAAAGTTCTCTATAGTGGGATCAAGATCACAGAAGGACCTGAGTTCAAATCCGACCTCAGACACTTAACACAAAAGGCTAGCTGTGTGACCTTGGGCAAGTCACTTAACCCCAATTGCCCTACTTTCTCCCTTCCAAAAAGAAAAAAAAAGTTCTCTATTGTCTGAGAGCACACTACCTTTCCAGTCTTATTTCAAATTCTCTTATCCACCAACCTTCTTTACTTGCCTCTCCCCTTCACACACTCCCTAAGATCCATTCAAACCGCCCTTCTTCTTTTTCTTTGATAAGAGTTACTGTGTTCCCTTTCTCCATACGTCTGCAATGGCTCTCCCTCAAGCTCAGAAGGCAGCCCCACCTCACATGGGCCTCTTAGAATCCCAGGCTCCGGCTATTCTCCTTAGCTGTCCTCCATAGCTGTCCTCCATGCCTGGACCTCTCTTCCTCCCCTTCTCTGCCTCCTGGCTTCCTACAAGTCTTAGTTAAGGTTCCACTCTCTACAAGAAGCCTTTCTAGTCCTCCTTCGTCTTAGGACACTTTTCTCTGAGATTATCTCCAATTATAGAGATGTACATACACACGTATGCATGCACACATACGTGTGTATTTGCACGTCTTGTTTGTATAGAGTTGTTTTCATGTTGTCTCTCTCCCTAGACTGTGAGTTCCTCAGAAGCATGGATTTTTTTTTTTTGGCCTTTCTTTGTATCCCCAGCATTTAGTACAGTGCCCAGAACAGAATGGATACTTGATAAATGCTTATTGACTCACTGATTCAATTTATAGTCTTAGAGAATTGTCTAGGGGCTAAGGGTCTAAAAGTCTTGCCTATGGCCACAAAGCTGGTATATGTCTGAGTCAGTACTTGAACGCAGGTCTTACTAGGTTTGAGGCACACAGTAGGCTCATTATATAGATATAGATATAGATATAGATATAGATATAGATATATATTGGTTGAATTGAATTCAAAAGAATAAAGTTCCTTAAGGACAAAGCTAGTTATATCAGCATCATTGTAGGCACCTTTGTACACAGGAGGGGACTAAAGCACATATTAAATACCTACTATATGCCAGACTGTGCTAACCACTTCACAAATATTATCTCATTTGGTCTTTACAACAGCCCTGGTAAGCAGGTGCTACTATTATTTCTGTTTTACAGTTGAGCAAAGTGAGGCAGAAAAAGGTTAAGTAGCTTGTCTAGGGTCTGAGCAAATCTGAGGCCAGATTTGAACTCAGGGTTTACCTGAATTGAGGTCCAGGTCTGTAAACACTGTGCCACCCAGCTGTATCCAAGGTAACTAGTGCTTTTCACATAGTAGTACCTTAATATTTGTTTATCAATTGATCAGACAGACAGAATCAAATTGAAATGTTCCCAATTTTGTGATTTTGCTGAGGAAGCCTGGGATCTAAGGCCTGAGAAGGGAACTAGGCACTGCCTCTGGTTCCACTTCATTGGTATGTGCGGCTATGTTACCACCACTTCCAGAGTCAACTCTGCCACTGTGTGCTGCTTGACTTTGGCCAAATCATTGTCCTTCTCTAGGTCTTAGATCCTTCATCCTGAAATCATCATCTGGAGTCAATACATAGTCAACAAACATTTGTTAAGTCTAAGTGCCAGGCACTGTGCTAATCTGGAGTTCTCTTAGATGATCCCCAAGGTCCTTTGCTCATTCTACAGCTCAGAGATGATCTTGGCTTTCAAGAGGGCATTTAAGGGTAATGTGTCCTACACCACAAAGTACAGAGAGTATCAGAAGATTGAAGACCTATGTAGAAATAATATAGGTGATATCAGAGATGGCAGAGGCCCAGATTTTAGAAAGACTCCCCCAAATCCTCATCATCATTGTCGTAGTCATCATCATTATCATCATCACCCCTGCCACTAAATCACATCATCACCAGCACCACCATTTGTCAAATAAAACAGCATTTCTTCAATACTCATCTATTCTGGTGCTTGGCTGGGCACTGTTAAAAGTTACCTACCTGGTTATCATGCCCTGGGAATTTCTGATCTGTTACAGAGTGAGTCAGATACCACTCTGAATCTTGCTTCTCTCTTATTGATGCTGTGACTGACAGCATTTACCCTCCATCCTATTCTGGGCGCTCTCTGCCCTGGAGAGGCCTCTCTCTTAATCTTAGAGGAGATTGAATTTAGCTCTGTTGTTCTCTGGCTCTTTGTCATCTAAGGCTTTAGTACTTAGTGAGTAGAATTACTGTGACTCAGGCAGAGATGCGTATGTTCTCCACAAGGAACATCTCCAAAAAAAGCTGTTTTTCCTTTTCCTGATGCCCCTTATCATTAGTGCTCTTCCCCTCCTCAAACTGTTATGTGTATACTTAGCTGCCCCCCCCACTCTCATGTTGTCATCCTGGTGCAGCCTTCATCACGATATACCTGGACTACTGCAATAGCCTTCTGATTAGTCTTCTTGCTCCAAGTCTCTTTCCTCTCTAGTCTGTCCGTCACTCAACTGATAAAATGATTTTCCTAAAGCACAGGTCTGATGATGTTACCTCTCCATTCATTAAACCCCAATGATTCCCTATTATTTCTAGTATCAAGTATGAAAGCCTCTGTTTGACAGAGGAAGCATGTATATACAATATGTATAATGTATGCATATGTTATACATTTGTGTATATGCTATTATATACTTATATATACTATATACGTAGATACATACAGACACACACATATGTAGCACCTACTACGTGCCAGTGCATTAAGCACTGGAGATACAAAAAAAAAAAGGGGAAAGGAAATCCTAAGGAGCTTGCAGTCTGATGGTAGAAACAACATGCAAATAAATATTTACGTACCCACAAGCTACAATAGACAGAGGGAAGACTCAGTGACTGACACTTAACTATATATAGAGATATATACATATATTACATATATATGTATGTAATATATTTATTAAGCACCTACTATGTGCCAGACACTGCATTAAGCCCTGGGGATACCAAAAAAAAGGTATGCATGTATTATGTATTTTGCATATACAATTATATACTTAGGTATATGTTATATATGTATAGACACACATGTGTTGATAATATACATATATGTTATGTACATATATTTGTGCATATACTATTATATACTTACATATACTACATGTAAATCTAATATATTCATATTCGGCAGCTAGATGGTACAGTGGATAGAGAGCCAGACCTGGAATCAGGAAGATCTGAGTTCAAATGTGTCCTTAGACACTTACTAGCTGTGTGACCTTAGGAAAGTCACTTAACCCTGTTTGCCTCAGTTTCCTCATCTGTCAAATGAACTGGAGAAGGAAATGGCAAACCATTCCAGTACCTTTGCCAAAAAAAAAACCAAAACCAAACGGGATCACAAAGAGTCAGACATAACTGAAACAACTAAACAAATATATATTACCTATTCTCAGCAATATAATGATCCAAAATTATTCTGAAAGATTTACAATTTAAAATGCAATCTACCTTCAGAGAAACAACTGATGGAATCTGCACGCACATTGAAGCCTACTTTAAAAAAAAAAAAACTTTGTTATTCTTGTTTTTCGGTCTTTATTTTCTTTTGCAACACGGCTAATAAAGAAATGTTTGCATGACTGCATATGCATAAGCTATATTAAATTGCTTGTCTTCTCAAGGAAGGAAGGAGATAATTTCAAACTCAAAAATTTTAAAACTGAAAGTTAAAGATTTTTGTTTACATGTACTTGAGAAAAAATAAAAACCAAATGCAAAAATGTAAACATATATATCCATATATGTATATTATATAAATATATAATATACTTGTATATATACTAGTTATACTTATGTATAAGCTATGTATACATTGTCCTTCAGTAGAAAGTGAGTTCCTTGAGGGCAGGAATTATTTTTCATGAATCTACAACTAGCGTATCACCCTAACCTAATAAGTATGTAAAATTGCCATACAGTTAGATAATTGATAATAATAGCACTTATCTTCCAGAGTTGTTGTTCCAAATGAGATAATATGTGTGAAGTGCTTTGCAAAGCTTTGAGTACTATATCCGTTAGCTTTTATTATAATTATAATTATAATAATAATAATTATTATTATCTTACCCAGAAAATACCACAGAGGTGATATACTCCATCACTCCCCCTCCCATCTTCACAAATGAGAAAACTCAGGCCCAACATGTTTAATGCACTGGCACATAGTAGGTGCTATATATATATATAAAGTATATATATATAGTATATATAGTACTATATATACACATATAGTATATATAAGTCTTTTAACAAAAGACTCCTAGAAATATCATATATAGTACATATATACATATATAGTATATGTAAGTATATAATATTTATAGGATATATAAGTATATAATACATATATCATATATATGTATATACATATATAGTATATACAAGTATATAATAGTATATACATAAATATACTGTGCGTATATTTGAGCTCGTACAAGAAGGATGTAAAAATATGCCATATGCCTCCATGTTTAGGAACTTTTTCCCCTCTACCACATCCCAATAACCAGATTGCTCCATGTGGTCCATAGACGCCTCTGGGTAAAGGCACAGTGTGGGGGAGGGAACAGACTGAAGTTAGAGGGACTTTCATTCCAATGATGCTTAGAAGACTTGGGTTCTTGGGCAAAGCCCTGCAGCTCTATGACCTTTGGTTTCATTCACAAAAAGAGGACTATCCTGCCCCTACCTACCTCACAGAGCTGTTTTGAAAAAAGTGTTTTGTAAACCTTGAAGGGTAAACCTTGGGAGATTCTGTTAGGTGTTAGGCCCTGAGCCCTCCCTCTGTCTACTGTAGTTTGTGGGTACATAAATATTTATTTGCATGTTGTTTCCACACTTCTTGGGACTTTCTTTTGCCTTTTAAAAAAATATTTAAAATTTATTAATTAAAATTATTTATTATTATATATAATATGTAAATATATAATTATATTAATTAAAATTAAAAATTAAAATTTTTTTTAAAATATTGATTGTAGAGGATTAAGTGCTTAATGCACTGGCACACAGTAGGTGCTTCATAAATATTTACTTGACCAAGTACTCACTGACTTGATTCAGGTCCACACAGCACTCTGCTAAGTACTTGATGCACAGTGTATAGAACACACATGGTCTCTGTCCCCTGGGAGTTTATAATTCAATGAGGGAGTCAAGATGAAAACATTTATGGACCATATATCCAATCAGCAGGATAGAGTGGAAAGGACTCTTTCTCTAGGTTCAAATCCTAACTCTGATACTTAGGACCTACATGACCTTGAGCAAGTCCCTAGATGACCCTAGGCCTCAGTTTCCTCTAGACTAAATAGTCTCTAAGGTCTCTTTAGACTTATTATCCTATCCTATCCAATTCTACATTTATGGGTAAAGTCAGAGCTCAATTTCTTGACCCTTGACCCTTGCACAACATACAGCCCATGTGCTGCTTGCAGCCCACCAAAGGCTTTCAGGTGGCCTGTGTAGGTTTGTCACTGGGCACTCTGTCATTTGTCAAGTGACCTTTGGTAATCAACCATCGTCAGTCTGACTCTAGTCTAACCTATCTGTGGCCCAAAGAAGTTTAGCCTATTTTAATTTTGGTCTTTACCTACTGCCAAGTTGTGCAGGTCTGCCTTAAGCACTATGGCTTGAGAGGCACCAAGAATCTTCTCCTGCCTTAAAATACCTCCCCCAGTAGCATATCATTAATGCTCAAGATTCTACCATTCAGGAAACATGATATTTCTAGGAGTCTTTTGTTAAAATACAACTGTACATGGGGAAAAATCTTGACCTGGGAAAGTGGACAACAGGATTTGAACTCTATTTCTGCCAATAAATGATTGGGCAGCTTGAAGTGTGTTCCCCAATCTGGAGTTCAATTTCCTGTTCTCTGAAACGAGGAAGTTGGGGAGAGACCACAACTCTACACTCTGGAGCAACATTTCACAGAAGAGGAAACTAATCCCCAAAGGGGTTAAGTGACTTGATCCTCTACAATCAAATAGAAACTTTTGCTTGTCATTTAAAGCTCTTTATCCCCAGACCCAACCTACCATTCTCACTTGTCACATGTTCCTCCCCTCCACACACTCTACATGGCAGTCAAACTGACCATCTTACTATTTCTCATTCGTGACAAGCCCCCTCCCATCTCTCTGCCTTTATAAAACCTGTTTATCCCCCAAGCCCAGAATCCATTCCTTTCTCTCCTCTATCTCTAGAACTTCCTCGAAGGCTTAGTTTTTAGTAATTCAAGATTTAGCTTACCTTATGCATGAGATCTCTTCTCATATCTCCATCAGCTAATGCTTGCCTGTCAATGTTTCCTTGAATATATGTCATACATGCTAATATTTTCATGCTTGCAATCTGGAATAAACATAAGCTCACTGAGAGCAGGGACTGTTTCACTTTTGGTCTCTGTATCCCCAGCACTTAGCACAATTCCTGGCACATGGTAGATATTTAATAAATTCTTGTTAACTGATATCAGGTAGATGGTAAACAATGGAGCCAAAATTTGGTGCTAAATCTAGGGCTTTTTCCTCTATACCATGGGTCAGATCATCAAGGACAATCCCTCTTGTTTTATAAGTGAGAAAAATTGAGTCACAGAGAACTAAAATGAATTGTTCATAGGTAAGCTGAGAACTAGGATTTGAATTCAGGGCCTCAGGATCCAAATCCAGATCTCTTTTCAACATGCCACTATTCTTTTTAGCTATAGCATTCTGTAAATTTATGACCCCTAAGCGTAGAAAGAAGCATGGTGAGCCATCATCAGATATTCATTTCCTTTCCAGTTTTGCCCATGACTAGCCCACCTGACAAGCACTTTCACCTCCATCTGGTTTCCAAATTCACCAAATGCCCTCCATTCCACAAATAGCTATACTTCCTCCTCACCTGCCTTAGACTATCCATGAGAACAGAGAACAAAATTGCCAGCCAGCCTTGAAGGGGTGTCAGATGAGGACAAGATGCCCAGGCCTGGGCCTAGAAACCTGCTGGCACTCTCTTTGGGATGGCATGACTATGAACCATTATAACAGCAAGACAATTTCCGGGACTGAACTAGGGAGCCCATTAGAACCTGCTTATTGTGTGAGTTGAAAGATAATTGCTGTGAGCAGGGAATCATTTACTGACCAATGGTGCCTTAGTGATGAGCTCACCGGAAAATCTCCAGGACCTTTGATGACTTTATGAAAACGTGAGCAAATGGCCTACTTAGGAAGGGAATTACCAGCAAGCCTCAGGCCTTGTTTGCAGCTTTTCCACTCTTTGGGGCTTTACTCTCTTAAAATAAATAAATAAATCATAAAGGCAGATGTCTTCCTTTGCTGGGCTTTGGCTACAAACTTCATCAAAGGAGCCTCTACTTTTTCTTGTTCAAAACAGCTTGAAAATGGGCATGAAGGGAATGTGGTTCAGCTTCTGGCTGAGGGCTAAGATGCTTCTCATGAGCCCTTGAAAATAGCCACAGCCCTTTTCTGGACCTCAGCTTCCCCTCTGTGAAATAGGTAGAGGGTTGGACTAAATTGCTAAGGTCTATTCCACTTAAGCACAAAATCCTATGAGCCTTGTTTTAGCCTACAAAGGGAAAGACAGTTATTGCCAGTTTGATAGAGTATGAGAGAATAGAGTAAGCATTTATTAAGTGTTTACTGTGGTTGGTGAACTATGTTCAGCCCCAAAGGGATAAAAAATTTAGATAAAAGATGGGTTCTGCCTTCATTGTCCCATCATATGACTCATCCTCTCGCAGGCTCTGGAAGCTGGGCATCAACTTTCATGTCTACTTCATTCCCAGGGCCTCTAACCAAGCTGAATATCCATCTGGTTCCAAGAAACAATTCAGTGCTGCTGTTTATTGCATGGGATCAATCTTAGATTGTAGAGCTAACAGGGACCTCAGAGGTCATCTACCTTAGAGGTACAACCCCTTATTTTAGACATAAGAAACACTAGGATCAAGAGGCTTATTTAAGATCAAATGAGCAGGAAGTACAAGTCAGGATTCAGTCTCTATCCTGGCTCTCATGAGCCTTTCCAATACATTTTTTCTGTGTCTAAGTCAGAAGAGACTTGAGTCCAGCACTTAATTGCAGGGTGTCCCTGGGTGAATCACTTAACCTTT
Organism: Pseudochirops corinnae; assembly: GCA_028646515.1. Taxonomy (NCBI): domain Eukaryota; kingdom Metazoa; phylum Chordata; class Mammalia; order Diprotodontia; family Pseudocheiridae; genus Pseudochirops; species Pseudochirops corinnae. Next base: position 228,348,549 of record CM053585.1, on the reverse strand, counting down.
CTGAGTCTCAGTTTCCTCATCTGTGTGGTAGGACTAATAACAGTCTCATTATCTACCTCATAGGTTTGTTGTGAGGAAAGCAATTTGTCACAGTCTTAAAACATGCTATAGAAATACAAATCGTGTTGTTGTTAGACAATGCCTGTGATTTCCTCCACTTAGGGAACACTCTTTCCCAATGCAGGATGGCGCATACTCTGCATCTTAGTTTTAAGGAGGTGCCTGTAGAACTGAGAGGTTTAGTGACTTATCCAGGATCACATAATCAGTAAGCATCAGTGGAAGGACTGGTCCCCCCGACTGGTCTTCCTGACTTCCTGACTGGTTCTCTATCCATTATACAATGCTGCCTCTCATGATTAATGTTGCTAGAATTATTATTCTTATCATCATTAATATTATTGTTAATCTTGCTGTTGTTATTTCATTATCATATTTTTTTCTGTGGATTTATATCCTAACAGGTCTGGGATAAGTGGATAAGACTATTACACAGGTAGATAAAATAATTGTTTTTTATAGTTGAATAAAAGCATTACAATGTAAACGCATCCTCCAAAGGCTCACATTCTTAGTATAACTCCTATAACAGACAGGACGATAAGGATGTTATGTATCCCCTTTCTGTTCCCAAATTTTCTTCAATTTCCTTGGATGGATTGTTTTTACTTTGAGAGTTTTTCATTCAACATAACTTTGAAGCTGTGAGTATTTGGGATGGGAACATCCCAAATTAAAATTAAAAACATTGTTTTTCAATTTTTATGGATTAATATTATATCCAGGTGAATGAATGTAGACAACAGTGTGGCCCATGATAATATTCTGGCTTTGGGTACAGTTTATCTGTTGAGTTTTCTGGAAAATTTTGAGGTCCATACTTGGAGTATAAGGATTTGCCATCAGTCAGTTCATGAAAGATTTCAAAGAGGTTAGTTATCAGTCATTTCTCTTAATACTGTTCTTCTCTTTCTGATGTTCATCGAATGAAGTGAGCAAGGTTTCTGCTTATTGTTTGATGCAACTTGAGTTTTTGTTGCAGTGGACTTCTTACAATTGGGTGTGTGACCTCAAATCCTCTATCTTCCTCCTTACAGGGTTCTTTCTCACCTCTGATTCCTTTGCTTCTCAAAATGTTAAAAGATCTTGTAAAGATTTTGGTGGACATTGGTTTGCTTTGTTCTTTGGACCGCTGCTTTGATACCTAGAACTGTATAAACCTTCAGTCATTAAGGAAATCAGGAATTTCTCCTGTGATTTTGTTTTCCAGATTCCTTTCTACATGTTTTTGTTGCCTTTAGCTCAGCAATATAGCATTAAAAAATTTTCTCCAACATGTTCAGTTAGGTATTAATGCAATCTTCCAGGGCCTTCCCACAGATCTTTAATAGCTCTCTCAAGTTGTTTCTACCTTGAGGACATTTGACAAGAGCCTTTAGGATTATTCCTCGATAGGAACTTCTCCTTCTGAGGATCTTACAGTGGCAACAGCCACTGTACATGCTGCAGTGCACAGGCCTTAGATGTTTTCATGCTTTCTGTCAAATGCAGTGGGAGAATGTGCTCATTCATATCAGTGGTAAGAAAAACCAGCTTTAAAAAATTACTCTGTTTTGATAGAAGTGGTCTACTAGTGGCAGGTTGTGCCATCAAATTCAGAAAGGGCTGTTTGGAATTCCAATCAAAGTATATCCATTTCCTTTTCAAAATCGTTCTAGAGTTGAAGTTTTTGTCATCTACTTCATTAAATTTCTCTTTTCAGATTACTTTAGTAGCTACTCTATTTTATCTCATCTAGGTGAAAGAATGTAGCAGTAATTGTCATTTTGTTTGTTTTATGTTGACCCTTCATGGATCAGCAATATATTACTATGTCATCTGGAGCTCAGGTACTCAACCAAAAAAAGTACTAAAAGCACTTACCTACGACTGGTGAGATCTGTTTCTAATCTTTCATGGACTAGGGCTGGGCCATAATGAAAACATATATAATCTTAAGTCCATTTGTATGTGTACATTTCTGATTTGTTCCAGTGTATTGTGACTATTTTTGGTACCAGACAACAAAGGAACTCTGCTCTCTCAGTTATCCTCTGTGTCAAGCTGATCACCATGATGGTGGCCAGCAACCCTTTATAGTTACAGCTATCTCTTTGACTTTTAGGAACAGAAATATCACATGGACAGGGGTGTCAGCCTAATCAGTGTTGTTTTCAGAGCCCAATTTACCGGGGTATCTGGGTTCCTATCAGACCTCCACAGCTACCACAATGGTTTCAGGGAGCGCAGAGTTCCCAATACACATTGACCTAGCTGTATTCTTTACAGTTGTCTACCCTTTACCATGTCATGGATGGTGGACTGGACTTTGAGAGCATTATTGTCAGAATTATTAATAATTTGTGTTATTCATGTTATTAGCAATAATGAAAGATTTCATTCTAGTTTAAATTACTTCAGTTAGTTTGGTGTTGGTTTTAAAATGATGAATTAGGTTTGTGATTCAGAAAAATATATACATATATATGTATATATATTTATGTCTATGTGTGTACATACACACGTAAATGTATATAAGTATGTATAGATGTATGTATGTATATAAATATATATTATGTAGCTTTGGTTCAGGACTTCTCAGATTCATTTCACTTACGATGGATTTTGTTCTATAGTTCTGTTTGGTTCAAGCCCAGCTCCAAGTTTAGCTGCCAGTCACTCAGCTGGCAAGGGAGTCTTTCAGCTGAACCAGTGGGAGGAGGAACTGTGTTCCCAAACCACCTCTTTCATCAGTGGCTTGCAGGTGGGGTCAGCTATAAACTCTGAGGGAACAGCCTGGACTCCAGGTCAAGTTCTTCCATGTGGGACTCTGGGGAGGAGGATGCAGTTGGCACAGATTCAGTCAGGTCCCAAGCCTCAGCAGAACATGTCAAGTAAGCCTTTGATGCTTATTGCCAGGTGCTACTGAATGTCTAATATGTTCTGAGCAACAACAAAGGGACAGAGTGACCTTTCCCAAGATGGTTTGTTTGTGATTTCTCCCTAGAGGCTCCCTAATTTGACTGCTCACCATACACACAGGATCCACTTAATAATACTGAGAGAAGAAGTACATGCCTTCCTTCATTCCAGCCAGGCTGGGTGTCTTCAGCATGTCCACCACCATAGGCTACAATCATCCTTGCCTCTAGACCTTGTCCATACTGCTTCCTGTACTTTGGATACATGCCATCTGCTCTCCTCTTATCCAAACCCTAGCTCTCATTCAAAGCTAAGCTTAGATCTTGTCATCTCTTTTAAGCATTCTGTGACAGCTCAAGCCCATACTGATCTGTTATCTTCCCGGAGCCTCAGTTTTCTCATCTATAAAATGGAAATGATAATAACTATCATCTACCATGCAGACTTGTTATTAGGATCAGGGGACTGCATGTATCCAAAGAAATTTGCAAACCTAAGAGCATGATAAAACTAGCCTTTTATCATATATTAATAATGATAGTATTAATAATTTGTTATTACTGTTAGGAATTGGAATGTCTGGGTTCAAATGCAAGGATGTTACTACCTGTGTGACCTTGAGCAAATCATTTAACTTCTCTGAGTTTTATTTTCTTGTCTGTAAAATGTGGGCATTGGAATCAAGTGCTTTCCAACTCTAAACCTAGGATGCTATGACCTTTCCATTCCCTGAATTGCTTTTTAGCATTTATAGTCTACATTATACCTTTGACATTGAACTGTTCTATATCCCAGGTGTGTTAGATTGTAAGCTCTTTGATGGTAAGCTTTATTATATTCCTCACAGCACTGACCTTGAGGCTAGACGTGTAGTTGGTGATTGGGAAATACCTGATTGGGTAATTGCTGTGTGCTTTCTCTGCACCCTCCCCCACCTGCTGCCCTCATCCCTCTCCACACTAAACCGACTTTCCCCCTAGGAGGCAGTTGTGCCAGAGACAAGGACTTACTCTGTGAATTAGCCAAGCATAATGTCTGTATGTCATTCCTGTAAACACTCCGGGCAGCTGCAGAGCTAGTGTTGGAAGAACTGCCCCCCGAGTTCTGAACACTGACCCCTGTCCAGAGACTAGTGCGATCATTTGGTCTGCTCCCTTGCTGTAGTGACTCTATGAGCAAGCAAAATGTCTAAATGCCACCACGCCAAGTACCCTAGGATGTGTGCTGTGCCCTAGATCTGTAGCAGTACTAATGTTCCCTGAACTAACCATTTGCTCCATTCATGATAAATTGAAATTTATGAGTTTTAATCATTATACCACACAGGGAAAATATTACTAGGGGCCATTTCAATGAGGAAATCCATCTATTTTTATGCCCTGGCTCACTTCTCAGCATCATCCTCTCCAAATTACCTGTTCCAAAAGTGTCATTAAACACACACACACACACACATACACACAAGCACACACACGTGCACGCACTCAGGTCAAAACTGGATTGCCTGCCTAGAGCTCATAAAACTGAGAGCAAGCTTTCCAAGTGCACCTTGAGTCATTTATCACACATTTCTTGAGTTAAATAAAGTGCCCTTACAACACTCAAATATTGAACAAACATTGATTGAACACCTACTATGCTCAAGATATTCTGGCTAGGTCCTGTGAGAAATAGAAAGATGAGTAATACACAGTCCTTGTTCATAGATAACATGTAGTAATTCTTTTCCAGCCGTGCGAACTCCTCTGTCAGGCATGCAAAGCCCCTAATCTCTGGTTCTAGCCTGCCTACCTCTCTAATCCCATTCCTAACTCCTCTCTAACAATTACTTTCCTCTTCAACCTTTATGCCCTCTTCATTGCTCCCCAAAGGGAACGTGCTTATTCCTGTATCATGGTTTTGCTCATGCTGTTCCTCATACATGCAATGATTTCTTTGCCCATCCAAGTTCTGATCATCTCTAAAGGATCAAGTCAAATCCCATTTCTTCCAGAATGCTTTTATTTTTATATTAAATTTAATTTATTTTAGTAAAAAGAAATCTTCTAACATCCTCTTTACCCCTGCTTAAACAAAACAAAACCTTGTAACCAGTATATATAGTAAAACTAAGCAAATTTCTACATTGGTCATAATAAAAAAAAATATGACTCAGTCTGCACCCTGGATTCATTACCTTTCTGTCATGAGGTGAGTAATATATTTCATCATCTGATCTCTGTAATTGTGTTTAGCTATTGCATTGATCAGAGCTTTTAAGGCTTTCAAAGTTGCCTGTCTCTACAACATTGCTGTTGTTGGGTAAATTGTCCTCCTGGCTCTGCTTATTTCAATCTCCATCAGTTCATATAAGTCTCTAACAATTTCTCCAAAACTATCACCTTCATTATTTCTGCTTTTTGTATTTTTATTTATTTTGTCAAACATTTCTTAATTACATGTAAAAAAATTTAACATTCATTTTTCAAAATTTTGAGTTCCAAATTCTCTTCCATGAGAAAGCAAGCAATACAATATTGATTATACATGTGAAATCATACAAAACATATTTTCATATTGGCCATGTTGCAAAAGAAAACATACACCCCCAAAACAAGAAAAACAAGAAACATTACTTTTTAAAAGTATGTTTTAATCTGCACTCAAAGTTCATCAGTTCTCTCTGGAGATGGTTAGCATTTTTCAACATTAGTCCTTTGGAAGTGTCTTGGATCATTGTTTTGATCAGAGTAAATGTCTTTCACAGTTTATCATCATCACGACATTGCTGTTACTGTATACAATGTTCTCCTGATTCTGCTTATTTCACTTTGCGTGAGTTAATATACATCCTTTCATGGTTTTTTGAAACCTTCCTAGTTGTCATTCCTTATAGCACAATAGCATTCCATTACAATCATATACCATAACTTGTTCAGTCATTCTCCAGCTGATTGACATCCCCTCAATTTCCATTTCTTTGCCACTACAAAAAAGAGTTGCTATAAACATTTTTGTACAAATAGACCTAGTAGTGGTATTGCCATCAGAGGGTATGGGTATAGTTCCAAATTATTCTCCAGAATAGTTGGACCAGTTCACAATTCCACCAACAGTGCATTGGTGTCCCAATTTTTCCACATCCCTTCTAACATTTGTCGTTTTCCCTTTCTGTCATATTAGCCAATCTGAGAGGTGTAACATGGTATCTCAGAGTTGTTTTAATTTGCATTTCTATAATCAGTAATGAATTAGAGCATTTTTTCATGTGACTATTGATAGCTTTGATTTCTTCTTCAGGCAATTGTCTGTTCATTTCCTTTGACTATTTCAATTAGGGAATGGCTCATATTTTTATAAATTTGGCTCAGTTCCCTACATAGTTAAGAAACTTTTCATTATTTCTTAGAGGACATTCATATACCACAGTTTGTTCAACCATTCCCAAAATGATGCATAACCCCTTACTTTCCAGTTCATTGTCACCACAAATGCTAGAAATATCAGGGAAGATTTTCCCAGGAATGATAGCTCATACTGACCTGTGTTGTTCAGTCATTTTCAGTCATGTCTGACTCTTCCTGACTCCACTTGAGATTTTCTTGGAAAAGACACTGGAGTGCCATCTCCTTCTTCAGTTTATTTTGCAGACAAGAGCTGAGGCAAACAGAGTTAAATGACTTGCCCAGGTTCACACAGTTACCAAGTGTCTGAGGCAAGTTTTGAACTCAGGAAGAAGTGTTTTCCTGACTCCAGGTCTGGTACTTAATGCACTTTGGTACCACCTAGCTGCCCAGATGCCAAATAGAAGAGCATATATTTGATTCTGAGGGAAACAGAGAGCCACTGCAGCTCACTGAGCATAGGGGTCACATGGCCAGACCTGCACTTCAGAAAAATTAACATTACCTTCTCCACTCTAAGCCTGTGTAGCTTCTTTTTAACTCACCTGTAAGCTTTTTATATATTTATCCGTGGAACTTCATAGTTACCAATTTCTATTAAATTTCATCATGTTGGATTCAATCTATTAATAAACATTTATTAAGCACTTACTGCATGCCAGATGCATTATCTTAGCCACCAAGAAATTTTTGGATCCTGATGATCTCTTATAACACATTAGCTTTCATGAATTCTCCAAACTGGAAACAACCACTTGGATTCTGCCCCAGGTCCCTGGGCTCTGCAAGGTGAGATTTCACCTTATTTTTGTTGGACTCAGACATCTAAGTGACTTCTCAGCTTCTTCCAGATCATATTACCTTGGCTCTAGCAATTCTTCTCCTATCCTTCTCTCTGAAAATACCTGGGCCCTGTTACTGGGTCTCTGGACATTGATAAATGACCTTTCATCTTACCTATCCAGGTCTCTCAATCAACCCCTTTTTTAGCTCCCTTTTATATGTTGTCTTCTCCCATTAGAATGTAATTTCCCAGAGAGCAAAGCACAATGTCTGACACATAGTATGCAGTTAATAGATACTTTATCATTCATACCCTAATTTTTGTTAGGAGACAGCATGGTACCCTGGAAAGGGCATTGGCTTTGGAGTTACAAGGTCTGGGTTCAGATCTCTTCCCTGTGACTTTGGACAAATCTCAACCTTTGTGAGCCTCAGTTCCCCCATTTGCAAAATGCAAGGGTTGGATTAAATTACTTAATTAAATTACTTCCAGTTCTTTCCAGTTCTAAATTGAACCCCAAACTTAATAAGCCTATCTTTTATTACTTCATTCAAGTCACTCATGAAAAAATGCACAGAAAAGGGCCAAGCATAGATTTTTTTAAGTACTCCACTAAAGTCATTTCTCTGGGCCTCAGTTCTCTGTTCTGTACAATGATATATGTTAGGACAAATGCTTTAATTCAGATAAATATATGAATAAAGATGCTGCAGGGCTCTTATTTTCTTGTTGCTTCTGAATCTGGCAGGAAGGGGCCTTTATATTGTCCTCTGCAGAACTTGGCTGGGAGTCAGCCTGTGGTGGCCCTGGCTATTTGTTGGTGGTGACAACCTCTTTTAAAGGAAAACCCCTCTGTCCCCAGGCTGTGGTCAGCAGGTTGCTGAGAAAGCCAGCTGCTGGGTACTTTGCTAGCATAATTGAAGCAAATGACCTTGTTAGAAGAATGAGGAAAATAACAGAGTTCTCTGTAATGGGGGTTTTTGTTATCTCCGTCCTTGTAGCTCTCTGGCTTCCACTGTTGCCTGCCATTAGCTTATACATGTTTGCCGTCATAATTATAATTGGTCTCTGGATGTTTCCTGACTATTTTAACTCATCACCTTGAGTTTCTCATTTAGATCTTCATTGTTCTCTGCTAAAAGGGACTTTTGCCTCTTTGTTTGCCGGGTTGTCAGGAATTTTTCCTATTTCTTGCTGATTTGGGAAGTCATTCTTTCTAAGGTACCAACTGAGGATCTGTTCAAAGAGCTGGAGATATTTAATCTAAAGAAGGAAAGATGCAAAGAGGGGGAAGTGAGCATGAGAGCAGTCTCAAGTGCTTGAAGAACCGTCACAAGAAGAAAGAAGTAGAACAAGTTGGCAAAACAGGAAAAAGAGACTGTGGTTTTCAGAGCAATACCTGGATAATCCTCCATGTCCTGTTACCTTTGCATGAGTGTCCTACAGGACCCTATCCTGGTCCCTCTTCTCTTGTCCTTCTGCTCCATCTCTGTCTTTCTCAATCTCTGTGCCTCTGTCTCTGCCTATCATCATCATCATTGTCTCTTGCTCAGTTATCATACCCATGCAGATGACTCCAAAATGTACACATCCAGGCTTTATTTCTCTCCTGAACTTCAGTCCTGAATCTTCGATTGCTTGTAGGGCATCTCCAGCAGGATGTCCCAAAGGTATCTCAAATTCACCATATATAAAAGATATATTTTTTTTCCATTTGAGAAGTACAGGAGGAAGAGGGAATGGATAGGAATAGGGCAACAACAAAAGAAAAAGGAAAGAAGGAAGGAAGGAAAGAAGGAAGGAAGGAAGGAAGGAAGGGGGGAGGAAAGAGGAAAGGGAAGAGGGAGAGGAGGGAAGGAGGGAGGGAAGGAAGGAAGGAAGAAAAGAAGGAAGGAAGTTGAGAGGGAAGGAAGGTAAGCCAATACAAAATACACTTAAATACTTTTTAAAATTTTCTATATTTTTCTGTCTGTGTTCTTTTGTGACATAGCTAATATAGTTAAATGTTTTGCATGACTGTGCACGTATAATCTATATCAAAGTTCTTTCCTTCTCAAGGAGGGTGGAGGGAGGGAAAGGAAGGAATTTGGAACCCAAAAGTTATTTTTTTTTAATGTTAAAAATTGTTTTACATGCAATTAAGAAAAAAATAAAAAGTCTTTAAAAAATTTTTAAAAAATACATGCAATGTATGGGGGGGAGAGGGAGAAGTAACATTTGTGGAGAATCAGAAAATGTCCAGATTAGGACGTGATGATTGAGCTGAGCCAAAAAGGGACCAAAGGATGATAAGAGGCAGAAGTGATGAGGAAGAACATTCCAGAAAACATTATGCCAGAGCCAGCTCAAAGTGGTTCAGGAAGGCTATTTGTTAGATCTTCAGTTGACCATCTACATCTTGAAAATCGGCAACTGTTACAAATCCAGGTTTTATTTACTGTTTAGTTGATTGTTTACACTTACAAATGTGATAGAAAAAATGTCAGTAATGTAGATTAAATTTAGAAGTATATCCTACAGAATGAATCAGTTGTAAAACATTTACCAATATGCCCCTGATTCTAGGTATGGACAAAAGCTCAGAAGTGGGAAATGGAATATTGTGTCTTGGAATCAGCCAAAGTTTGTCTGGATCAAAGATTGTGTGAAGGGGAGTTTTCACATCATGTTACGAAGTCCTTTAAATGCTGAATGGAGGTATTTGTACTTGATCCTAGAGAAAAAAGGAGAGACTTTTGCAACAAGGGAGCAACATGGTAGGGACTGTGCTTTAGGAATTTCAGTTTGGCAGCTGTGTGAAAAATAGATTAGGAAAGAAAGATACTAGAGACAGAGAAACCACTTGAGAGGCTATTGCAATAATGTATACACTAAGATGTTAATAAATGGAGTTTTTGCACATATAGAAAAGAATCCACATTAAAGCCAAAGGAACCACTAAGGTAAAATTTGGACCCAGAAAGGTAGCTAATAAAGTGAAGAACTTAAGTAAGTAGTAGGGATATTTCACAGAATCTGAATTTTAGAGTTTTAGAAGAGACCTCAGGTATCATCCAGTCCAACTTTTAGACGAAAGGAACCTTACCAATAATATGTCCACAGGGGCTCATCCGACTATTGCTTAAAGCCTAAGGAGGACTCTATCACCTCCTGATTTGATCCATTTCACTTTGGGAAAGATCATATTGTTAGGAAGTTTTCCCTAAAGTCAAGCCTAAATTTGTCTCTTTTTCACATCCACCTAGTACTCCTAGTTCTATAAGCAAAGAGACTAAGTCTAATCCTTCTTCCATAACAGCCCTTCAAATAGCCAACTATCATGCTTCCCCTCTTCCCATCCACTGACCCCAGTCTTCTCTTTTCTGAGCTAAACAAACTAATTTTGTCAACCTGTCTTCATACAACATGGACTCAAGGTGCTTTGGCATCCTGATTGCCTTCTCCTGGATGCTCCTCAGCTTGTCATTTTCCTTTTTAAATTATGACTCCCAAAACTAAACAAAATATTCCAGATGTGGTCTGAAATAAGGTAGACTAGAGTAGACTACCACCTCCCTATGCCTGGATGCTATTCCTCTCTTAATGTAGCCTCAGATAGCATAAGGTTTTTTTTTTTTAATACTGTGTCTAACTACTGACTCTCATTGAGTTTATGGTCTACTAAAAATCCCAGTTCTTCTTCAAACAAACTTCCGTCTAACGATGCTTCCTCTGTCCTGTACTTCTGAGTTTTTTGGTCTAAGTATAGAACTTTACATTTATCCCTATTGAATTTCATCTTATTAGAGTCACTACAGTGCTCTAGTTTGTTAAAATCTCTTTTTTTTCGCCAAGCACTCTATGATGCAATGTATGAGCTAACCCATCTCATTTCGTGACATCTGCAAATTTGATGAGCATTATTTATTTTTAGTCTGAACTTAGAAAACACAAAAAATGGGCATTTTCATATGCATACTAGCATTGAAAAAAAGGATTGTACGTGAAACTGCAGATCTCTCTTATGCATAGTTTGCTTTTCTTTTTAAGTACATAGTACGTTCAAACTATACCTTTGAAAGCTGACCTCCTTGTCTTGTCCTCCTTTTTGGCCTTCCTTCTGTTATCTTCTCTCCATGTTTTTTAAAAGATGCTTTAATGAGCCTCTATCTCCCTTATACATCCCCCTCCCCCCCAAAGAAAAACAAAAATAGTTGTTACAAATATGTAGTCAAGCAAAACAAGTCCTGACACTGGCTGCATCTGAAAATACATGTCTTATTCTGTCTCTTGAGGCCATCACTTCTCCCCCAAGAGTTGGATAGTATACTTCATGATCAGTCCTTGGGAATTGTAGTTCATCATGAGCATGCATCTTGAACATCAATACTTATTATTCCATTAGATTGAAAGAATATTCTGAATGTTGAAAGCTGCTGCATTTTGATAGTTCTTAGGGTATTACAGTGCTGGTCCCTAGACCAGTGAATCTGAAGCAACTCAGTATGGATTTCATTGCCAATTAAAAATTATATATGTATATTTTTTCAAAACTAATTTTATTCCAATGCCTTTTGCATTTGAAAAAAATGACTGGGATCAAGACTGATTCCATCCTAACCTCAGTCTATTGCCCTCTAATTTTGTCTGAGGTAATTGGTGCTTATGGAGCAGGGGAAATGGTGAACACTCTGAGTGTGCTTGGATACAAAGATCCAAAGTCATCAAACCCCAGTAGCCTCTTGGCCAATCCAGAACCTCAACAATTCCCCCAACCAAATGCTCATCCAGCCTGCAATTGCAAACCTCTAGTGAGGGGATATTCACTAATTCCCAAGGAAGCTTATCCCACATTTGCACAGGCCTAGCCAATTAAAAATTATTGGTAAATCTTTTTGATATGCTTAACTTATAAAAGCAAAAATGAAATCTGGCCATTTAGATGTTTTTATGGAAAACAGGAATAAAGGGATCCAAAGATTAAAGTGGAGAACTGCACTGTAGGAAAGAAACTGGGAATATTTAGAGGTGGTTGATATTCTTATCTTAATTTTAATTTTATATCTTTTGTATAGCACTACAAAAGAAGTATTTTGTAATTTGGATTCCTTGTTTAGTACTGTTTGTTTACATGTTACCAACACAACCTTTTTGAAGACCCATGAATCATGACACCGAACAACTTTTGGGGTTTTTTGGACATAATGATAAGTGCTGTACTGTTGCAATAATTATGTAGACTCTCTGAGACATCCCAGGCTTATTTAAACAAGAGAAATTGTAAATAATACCAGCGGTGCACATTGTGAAGGTATGAACTGGTACATCTCCCTAGCATTTTGAGTTAATGAGTGGAATACTTTGTACCCTAATAACTGGCAGCATGGTATACCTGCAGTGTACTTTGCAACATTAAAGCGAGGTTTTTATTCTAATGCAGAATAATACTGTTCAATTAAAAAAAAAAACCATTGATAGAATCATTGATAGGAATATTAAACAACACCAGACCAAGTACAGGGCATTCTACTGGACACTTCCTTTTGAGTTGACAAGGATCCATTAATGACTATTCTTTGAGTCAGGTCATTGAAACAGTTCCAAATCTGTTTTAACTATATCATCATTTAGTCCATACTTCTTTATTTTTTTCCGTAAAAGCAGCATGAGGTACATTATCAAATGATTTGTTAGGATCTAGGTAAAATATATCTATAGTTTCCAACCTACTAGTTTAGTAGTATTGCCAGAAAAGGAAATAAGGTTAGTCTGGTATTAACTGTCCTTGATGATACCATTTTGGCTCTTTGTGATCACCCCTTCCTTTGACGGAGGGTAGAATTAAAGAATGGATTCTTCCTACCACCCCTTAAATCAAAAGAAGTATGGTAGTATAGTAGAAAGAATATTTAAATTGGAATTGGAATTGGGAATCAGGGAACCTGGATTTGAAACCTGGCTCTATCATTCACTAGCTCTAACTTGGGGCAAGTTGCTGCATCTCTCTATGGTTCAGCTTTTCATCTGTAAAGTGTTGTGAATAAATAGTGAAGGTCAAGTGAGATGCTTTAATAAGCCTTTATCTCCCTTATACTTCCCCCTTTGGAAAAGAAAAACAAAAATAGTAGTTACAAATATGCAGTCAAGTAAAACAAGTCCTAACATTGGCTGTATCTGAAAATATACGTCTTATTCTTCATCTTGAAACCATCACCTCTCCCTCAAGATTTGGATAGTATATTTCATCATCAGTCCTTTGGAATCATAGTTCATCATGGGCATGCTTCATGAATATTGATACTTGTTATTCCATTAGATTGAAAGAATATGGGGCTGCTAGGTGGTGCAGTGAATAGAGCACCAGCCCTGGAGTAAGGAGGACCTGAGTTCAAATCTGACCTCAGACACTTGACATACTTACTAGCTATGTGACTTTGGGCAAGTCACTTAACCCCAACTGCCCTCCAAAAAAAAAGCAAAAACTAAAAAAAAAATTAAGAAAAAAAGATTGAAAGAATATTCTGAGTGTTGAAAGTTGCTGCATTTTGATAGCCCTTAGGGCATTACAGTATTGGTCCCTAGACCAGTGAATCTCAAGTGAGATGGTGTGGGGTTTTTTTGGTGGAATTTAGAATGTCTTTCCTTTAAAAAAATCTTTTCTTTTTAAAAAAATATGTCATGAATTATCAAACATTAAGTAGCATGGACATTTCCCATATACAAAGTAGAACAGAAAGAGATTATACATGAAACTGTGAAGCTCTATTACAAAGACATTGCTTTCCTTTTAAGTATATAATAAATTTAACTCGTAACTTTCAAAGTTGCCCTTCTTGTCTATACTTCCTTCTTTACTTCTTTCTGTGCATTTAAAAATGCTTTAATGACCATCTTATCTTTTTTTTCCAGTTAATTCTGTTGCTAGTTCCCCTCTCCTCATAAATTCTCATCCCACCCACCCACCCACCCCCTGACCCACATACACAATGTACATTGAAGAAGAAAAACAAAACAAAATCCTTCTAGTAAATATGCATAATGAAATAAAACAAATTTCCACACTGGTCTTGTCCAAAAATAGATGTCTTATTCTGTACCTTGAGCTCATTACTTTTCTGCCAGGAGATAAATAATATGTTTCATCATTGATTTCACGCAATAATAGTTGGCCACTGCCTTGATCAGAGTTATTAATTCCTTCAAAGTTGTTGTTCTTTGCCATCTTTTGATTGTATAAGCTGTTCTTTTGGTCCTGTCCACTTCAGTCTGTACAAAATCACATAGGTCTTTTAGGCCTTTCTGGTTTTCACTGAAACCATCCCTTTTATCTTTTTTATGGAACATTAATATTTAATTACATTCACGTACCATATTTGTTTAGTCATTTCCCAGGTAATGGGCACCCCCTTAGTTTCCAGTTCTTTGCAAAGATAAGGAACAGTTAAAAAGATTTATACATGTATGGGTCATTTTCCTCTTTCTTTCATCTCTTTGAGCTATATAGACCCAGTAGTGGCATTTCTGGGTCAAAAGGCAAGCACAGCTTGGTGATTTGGGGGGATAACATTCCAAATTGCTTTCTAGAATGGCTACAAAAATAGTGTATTAATGCCTTTATTTTCCCACATTTTTTTTTCATTTTTGTCGACTTTGCCAATCTGATGGATATGAGGTGGAATCTCAGGCTTATTTTAATTTGCATTTCTCTATTAGTAACTTGAAGCTGTTTTTATATGGCTGTTGTTAGCTCAGTTTTTGTTCTCTGAGAATGCTATTTAAAATATTTTATCTATCTATTGGGGAATGGCTATCTTTCTATATTTGAATCAATTCCCTCTATATCATTGTTACAATACCTTTACCAAAGAAACTTGCTATAAAATTTTCCCCCTAGCTGTTTCCCATCTAATTTTAACTGCATTGCTTTTGTTTGTGCAGAAATTTTTAATTTGTACACAATCAAAATTGTCCATTTTATCTTCTGTGATCCTCTCTGTCCCTTATTTGATCATGAACTTTTTTTCCAATCCATAGTTCCAAAAGATATTTTTTCCTTGTTCTTCTAATTTATGATGCAATCTTTTGTATTTAAGTCATGTGTCCATTTGAAGTTTAATATGGCATATGTTATTAGATGCTAATCTAAACCTAATATCTCTTATTCAGTTTTGTAGTTTTCCTGGTAGTCTCTTTTTGTTTTTTCAAATAGTGAGTCCTTAGCTTAGTAGTTGAGTTTTGAGGTTTATCAAACACTGTATTCCTAAGTTTGTTTGCTAACCTGTTTTTACTGGTTGGCCTCTCTATTTTTTTTAACCTATACCATATAGTTTTGAAGATTACTGTTTTGTAGTACAATTTAAAATTTGATCACTCATTCATAGATCTTGTTTCACTTAATCTTACATTTTATATCTCTTGCTTCATTTCTTGTAGGTACTCTTATAGTCTTTGTGGCCAGGTAATTCTTTTTTTGAAATTCTACTTGGACTTGTTGGGTTACTCTCTTTTTCTGAGTTTACTTCTTGGGCTTCTCTCAACTTCTAGTATTTCTTCATTGTGTTTGGCATTTTCATCTCTTTGCTAATATTTTCAGATTTCTAGATTGTTCTGTTCCTTCCATACTCTTAGATGTTGTGGGTAGACCTTCTTGGTCATGGCTGTGGTGAATAATACTAGGACTCCTGGGTTTTTGTATAGTCTCTTGATAGTTCAACTTAGGTTTGGGTCTAGGTCCCTTTTTTCTGTTTTTTTCTTGCACAATCTTGAGTCTAGATAGAGCCAGCATTGGCTCCGTTCCATATTGCGATCCTGACAAACCTTAACCAGATAATATCAACTGTGCTAGTATTGGACCTCCTGTAAGACTTCAAAGGGTTTCCTGGCCTTTCCTCTTGCTTTGGCCCCTGGAGTGGTTTGCAAAATTAAAACATTTTTTGCAAGTTACAATCATAACCTAATCCAAAAGAGAATGGGTTAAGGGGATGTCAGACAAATGATAGGGCAAGTAGGAAATGCTTGTCACATGATGAAAGGAAAAAGTTGAATGACTTCTTCAAAAGTTCATTGGAAGTCTAGAATGAGTCTCACCAAGCTTCCATATTGCTGTACTTTCTCTCTTTTCTGCTTGTGTCTAGAGTAGGGGCCATGAGAACAATGTGGGCCAGGTCATCATGCATTGGATAGAGGAGAATTAGTTGCTTGCAGGCCCTCAAGAGAGGTTATTAAAAGCATGATTAAGTCAGGCAGGCGGCTTACCACAGCTTTATTCTTGTCTGGGAACCCCAACAGGACAATTAACATTAATTGAAATCGGTCTGATTGATTGGGATGTGTGAACCTTCATCTGAGTCACCCTGAGGTAGGTATGGAGATGGACAGAGTTTAAAAGCTGATTTTACTCTATTGAACTGGGGGATGGGAGAGGAAATGAGATATGAAACTTGATTACCCTGCAGGTGACTAGGAGGGAGAGAGAAAATCTAGTCTTTATCAGTCCAGAGCTTGGGCAATATGACTTGAATTTCTTCTGGAAAAGGTTTGGGGCTCCAACAGTTGGGTTTTGTTTGAAGAGAATTTTAATTTTATTTCATGATTTCAAGTATGACTTCTTATCTCAAATGGAGTTTTTACAATGGATAGCATGTTTTTGAGGAAACACTTTACACTTCAGTGTAAAGATTGGATGACCAGTTGTCAGACATCATGGAAAGGAATTTCTTGTTCAGCTGTGAGTCAGACCAAATGGAGTCTGAGGCTCAGTCCAGCCTCAGTTTCTTTCATTCTGTGATCTCCTGATTCTACCTCCCTTGTGGTAACCTTTTCAATAGATCTGTGTCTAGGGTTGTTCCCCAGAAGGGGTGTCTGACCCTAGTTTTTGGATGGCACAAGATTTAGAGTGCTTATCCATAAGGTTCAGACATTTAATTCTTTGACTTGGATTAATGGGCTGCACTATAGGGATTTTAATGAATTGATCATCAGGTGAGATTTAAAAAAATAGTCCCCCTAATCAGCAGCATCCTTAAAGATGAAATATTCAATTTATTCTTTTTTTTGAAGGGGTAGGAGAAGGGGCTCTTATGTGATCAAGGGCAACTCAGACTAAAACTAAAGCAAATGAATCAATGTCATCCTCATCATCATCCTCATAATAGCTAACACTTATATAGCACTGCCTGACGCTATAGTAAGTTATTTACAATTATTACCCCATCTGATCCAACAGCCTTGGAAGGTAGTTACTATTATTTTCACCGTTTTACAGATGAAGAAACTGAAGTCAGGATCACCAACCATTAAAAATTTGAGGAGAAATTTAAACTCAAGTCTTCTTGACCCCAGGCCTAGCACTCTATCCACCAGACCACCTAGATGCCCATAGAAGTCTAAATGTTTAATATTCTCATTTAGAATTGCATACACCAAAATGATATAGTGGAAAGAGCATTGGTGTTAGAGTCTTCAAGTAGACAATATAACTTCTTCTACCCAATGCTATTTTCACAATGAGTAGCACATTTTTGAGGAAACACTTACCTCATACATGGTACTTGTGTTACCTGTGTCATAGGGTCAGGATAAGGAAAGTGCTCTGTGATCTTTAAAATGTCATGAAAAAGCAAGTTTATAAAGTATTTTTGGGTCCTCCACTAACATCTTCCTCAAGGTGACACTCAGTTCTCAGAGGTTATGCTGTGGCAGACCCCACCAAGCTAAGAAGACTTCAAGTAT
This sequence comes from Pseudochirops corinnae, assembly GCA_028646515.1. Classification (NCBI taxonomy): domain Eukaryota; kingdom Metazoa; phylum Chordata; class Mammalia; order Diprotodontia; family Pseudocheiridae; genus Pseudochirops; species Pseudochirops corinnae. Next base: position 228,330,711 of record CM053585.1, on the reverse strand, counting down.
GGACATTCTAATGGACTGAATTTTTTGTCACTGTCTTTGTCATTGCTGTTGCTGTTGCTGCTGCTTTTTGAGACTGGTTCTTCCTAAACTAACCAGGCTGGAAGGGCAGCATTGTTTAAGGGTCTGATCTCATCACTGATCACATGGGAGCTTGCATCTGTTTTGACCTGGGTCAATTTTTCCCTCCTTAGGCAGCTTGGTGTCTTCCCGTTACTGGAGGATCAATATAATGGCGAAAGATTTAGTGTGGCTGCTGATTTGTTTAAGCTGCTGAAACTCAAAAGTCCTGAGCCAAGTGATCCACCAGCCTCAGCTGTCCTATTAGCTGGCTATAGGTCTGCACCACCACGCCCAATCTAATGGACTTTGAGAACCAATCAAACTAATTTCAGAAAGGCTCATAGGGTTACTTCTGTCAGGCCCTTTAAATCACAAACATCAGATATTAATTAAATAACCTCAAAATACTGAAGTACTGTGTGACTATTGTGCTGAAATTTGTCCATTATGGTACTCAGTGTCTTATAATAGATCTTTCAAGTTTGTGTAATAGAGTCTTTATTGCCTTTGAAATTGATCCCAAAGCCATTGAGGGCACAGAAAAGAGTCACAGAAACTCAGAATTTCTGAGTGGAAAAGGGCTCCAGAGGCCATCTTGTCCAGCCCATGACTGAGAAAGAATCTCCTGCCCATCCTGTGAGCTCTAAAGGTTAGGAAGTGTTTCTTTCCAGCAAGCTTAAATTTCCTTCTTTGCAACTTGCACCCATTGAAAGTGAAATTCTGACTTCTTTCAGCACTGGTGAAAGGTGAGAATTTTTTCAACAAATCCTTTGGCTCGCCCCACCGTCACCCCCTTCAATGCCTTTATGTCTCTACTCCTGATTGCTGTCCTTGTTAAGTTGTCATTTTGTTATAGCCTGGTAAAGAGTTACTACTGCTTCATGTAGGCTTCATGCCTCCTGGGGAATGTTTCTCACACTTCTTCCAATCCTTGGTCTCATTTTATTTGGGCATTAAGGTGTCTGAAACAATACCCAGATAGTCTTCATCTTCCTTTGCCTGCATTTTTTGCAGCAGTCTATGCAACATATCATTACTATTATGTACACTATATCCAATACCAAAGCTAACCACACTTTCCCCCAACCATGATCAGATAGAGAGCACCTCTCTGAGATGTCCAAAAGGTCCATGGATATTATTACATGCCTTCATGCATTATAAACTAACTTACCCACCCTTCTCCTTTTGAATAGCTATATAGACCTAATCCTGGATTCCCATAATATAAATAAACTGTGAGTCATTCTTAAAGGTCTCCAGATACTTCTGTGGACCTTGTCTTTGGAAAGGCAGCTTAACTGGAAGATACAAATGTATTTCACAATGACATAATACCTCGTGATCAGTAACCTTGTGTGTCTGTTTTATGCTAAAACTGATGAGTTGATGTCCCAAATCCTGGTGGAATTTCAAATGAAACCATGTGAGTACTCACAGCTCATGGCCCATAATCACCCAAATAGTAAACATCAGAAGTAAGATTTGAACCTAGGTCCTCTAACATCTATTCTGCCTGGGTCACATTCTTGTGCAAGAGTCTTTAGTGGCTTCTTATTGTTTCTAGGGTCATGTATACATTTCTTTCTGTCCTTTAAAGCCCCATTTAACCTGGCTTCAACCTATTTTTCCAAATTGATGACACTTTTCTCTCCCCACCTCCATCTTATATACTCTACACAGTAACTAAACTAGTCTACTTGAAGTTCCTCATACCTGTCATTCCATCTTTTGTCTTCATTCCTTTGCAAGGATTCTTCCTTTTGTCTGAAAACTCTCTTTCCTAGAACTTTTACATTCCTTTGAAGCATAAATCTAATGCCACCTCTCCTAATTCTTTCCTGATTCTCCCCTCAGTAAGTCACTTGTTAGTACTATCTGTCTAATCCCTGAAATTACTTTGTATATATTTAACATGCTTGACTATACTTGTTACTGTCCCCAGTAGCCTTAATCTATGTCTTAATACTGGACTTTCATGATTCTGAAGGAGAGAGTGAGGCTGATGACTTTGCCCAGCTCTACCTCACTTAAATCCAATTCACTTGCAAGTCAAGACACCACCCTCCTGGTGTCATTGGTCTCTTCAAAAATGAAGGATGAGTGACAACATCCTCCAGTAGAATGTAAACTCCTTGATGTCAGAAACGTTTATTTTTTATCATTGTATCCTCAGTATAGTGCCTGGCTAATAGGAGGTTCTTTTTTTTTTTTTTTTTTTTTAAATTTTATTATAGTTTGCATCATTCATTTCCACAAGATTTTGAGTTACATATTTTCTCCCCCTCTTCCCCCTACCCACCGCCCCAAAACAGCCAACCCAGTGTGTCCCCCCTCCCCCAGTCTATTCTCTCCTATGTCACTTCTCAGTAGGGCAGGATGGATCTCCCGACCACAG
>CM053585.1:228302670-228327753 GCA_028646515.1 Pseudochirops corinnae | reverse complement strand
GCTACATCCTGGGCCATTGCCAGTCTTCTTGACTTTTGTCCTGTTGATGGACTTCAATGACGTTGAAAGAAAGACTTTGTGCATCTGTGCTCCACTTAAATCCAGTTCACATGCAAGTCAAGATGTCACCCACCATCCACTATTTCAGCCCTACATCATGATGTCAGTGGACCTCTTTGAAAATGAAGGATGGGGGTGACTAGGTGGCACAGTGAATAGAGCACTGGCCCTGGAGTCAGGAGGACCTGAGTTCAAATCCTGCCTCAGATACTTAACATTTACTAGCTGTGTGACCTTGGACAAGTCACTTAATCCTAATTGCCCTGCCTTCCCCCCCTCCAAAACGCAAAAAAAAAAAAAAGAAGAAGAAAAAGAAAGAAAAGAAAATGAAGGATAAACAATAGCTGAGCCATCGATACCCTCTTTCATTTGGTCCTCTTTGTTATACAGAACATGTGTTTGTGAGATTGTTACATTAAGGATGGATTGTCTGGTCACAAAATCCAACCTAAATCAACAAACATTTACTAAGCCCTTTCTATATATGAGGCAGCATGACAGATGACAACATGCATTAAAATGTGATAAATGAAAAGGGGAGATTCAAACAAAGTTCTATGGAATACTGGAAAAGGAAAAATCACTTTCCATTTGGGATAGAGATAGTGGAAAATCCTCAATCACAGACTTCCAAGCTGGAAGGGATTCTCAAGGTCATCCAGTATAACCCTTCATTTTACCAATGAGAAACCTGAGAGGTTAGATGATTTGCCCAGTGTCACCGAGCTAGTTAAGTGTCTGAGTCAGAAGGTTAACTCAGGCCTTCCTGACTTTATGCCCAGGGAAGGGACTCAGGATCATATATTTAGAATTGGAAAGGACCTTAGAAGCCATCAAATCCAACTCCCTGAGGAAACTGAGGCAGACAGCGGGGAAATGATGTCCTTAGGTTTATACAACTAGTGGGGTCTAAAGTGAGGTTTGAATAGTCTTCCTGCTTTCAGGTCTAGAGTTCTATCAGGGACAGCCTCATAGAGAAGGGAGTACCTGATCCTGATCTTAAAGGAAGGAGATTGACAATCAGGGAATTCATTCCTGGCATCAGGGCATAAACATAAGCAAGTCGCAAGGTGAGATGAAAATGAGAGGTAGTGACAAGTCCAATTTGGCTGGAATTTGGAGCATGTGGAAGACGGTATTGAGATAAGGCCGGTTGGATAGGTCAGTGCCATTTTGTGGAGGGCCCTGAATGCCAAGGTCAGGAGTTTTGTTTTGTTTTGTTTTTTTCCTGTCTGGCAGACTAATAGGGAACTTCCGAAAGTTGAGTAGGGGAAGGTTTCCACTGGAGCAATATATTAGAAATATGTGGAACGTGGTGTGGACAGATTAGAAAAACAAGAGGTTAAAGACAGAAAGGCCAGTAGAACATTTCCCATGTGACCATGGGGATTAAATCCTTGACTTGGACCCTGTTAACAGTAAGCTCTACTGCTGCTGCTGTGGGAAGACAAGCACAATAATTCACTGCCAATGGAACTGGGAATTGGTCCCACCAATCTGGAAAACAATTTCAAATTACCCTTAAAATGACTAAAATGTCCATACCCCCTAATGTAGATATGGTGCTGCTAGGCATGTAGGGAAAGGGGGAAGGGAATAAGCATTCCTATAGCACCCCTGTGTGCTAAGCTCTTTATAAAAATTATCTCATTTAACATACCCCAAAGAAGTCAAAGACAAAAAAGAAAGGCCCCCTATATGTCAAAAGACTTCTTACAACACTTTTTGTAGTTGCAAAGAATAGGAAACAAAGTAGATGGCCATTAATTGAGGAATGCCTAATCAAATTATAGTGCACACATGTAATGGAATATTCCTGCACTATAAAAAATGATGAATATGGAAAATACAAGGAAACATGGGAAGGTTATGCAAAGTGAATCTAAGTAGAACTAAGAAAATAACAGATAGAAACATGGATAGATATTTAGATAGATATGTATACACACATATAATGACTACAACAATGTAAATAGGAAAAAAAAAAAAAGCCCTGAAGTTTCATACCCTGAAGTGTACTTAAAATGACCACACTGGCATCAAAGAAGAGACAAGAAAATGCGCCTCTCTCTTTTCCTAGAGGAGGTGGGGGTCTAGTGGGTGGGATGCTATATACAGAGTCATACTTGGTTGAGATGTTGATTAGTTTTCCTGAATTGCTTTTTTTTTGTCTCTTTCTTTTTTATTCTATATAACAAGGAATGGTTCTCGGGGAGGGATATATTTGGAAAAGAAGATTATGTAAAAACAAAAGATGTTAATAAATGTTTTTAAGGAAACAAGTGAAAACCTATGAACTAAGGCACAGTATAAGTAAGCTGAACCAGGAAAATAAACTATGAGAGGACAACAATGAAATGGAAAGAACAACACAATGAAATGTAATGTTGTATAATTGTAATCACCAAGCTTGACTCTAAAGAAGTGATGAAAAAAATGGAACTCCTCTTCATTGATGTGGTGAGGGACTATGGCTACAAGAAGGACAGAGCAAAAATTTATAAAGCACCTACTATGCTTCAGGCACTGTGTTAAGTGCTTTACAATATTTGATTCTCACAATAAACTTGCAAGGTGGGTACTATTTTATCCCCATTTTACAGGTGAGGAACCTAAGTCAAACAAAGGTTAAGTGACTTGGTGACTTAGCCAGAGTCACACAGATGGGAAGTTCCTGAGGTGAGTCTTCCTGACTCCAGGTAAACTTTCTATGTCCTGTGCCACTGTATTTATGGTCAGGTTCAGTCGAAGTATTGATTAGTTCTGCTGAACTGGTTTTTTTCCTTTGTTAATCTTTGTTACAAGTGTTGTGTCATTGGGTAGGAGAAAGGGGATGGGTGTATTGGGAAGTGAATGCAATGTAAGAACAAAAGGAATTAATTCCATGCCCCCCAAAGAAGCACTTTAACCTTGAAGTGGACAGGGCCTTGATAGGCATGACTTTCTTTGGGTCTTGGACTTTGCTTCTATCAAACCTGTGATTCCAGGAAGACAGTGCCTTGGAATTGTTATAGTCTCCTTCTATCCTAACCACACTAGTCCTTTTACTTTCCTCCAAACTCATTAAGCTTGTCACTGACTCAAAGATTTTGCTTCTGCTATTTCTCTTTACTGGTGCGTCCCCTTCCCCCACTCTTCTCAGACTCTAAATATTCCTACCCAGTATCTGGGTCCAAGTTAAGACCCATCTCCTCCATTAAGTTTTCCATGATCCAACCTAGAACAAACAGATCTCTCCCTCTTCTGAACATCTACATTAATTAATTAGGACTCATATTTCTATAGACCTTTAAAGGTTACGAGGCATTTTGCTCACAAACCCATGAGATAGGTAATACAAGCATTAGGAATACAGAATCTAGAGTTTGAAGACCAACTCATTCAACCCAATTATTTGACTACTGGGTAGCTTTTGTCTCAGACAAGGGAAGTGCCTTGGTCAGGGTCACATAGGTGGAAAGGGTGAGAGGGGGCAGGTCTCCATCCTCTAAGTCCAAGCCTTTTCTATTACACAGCACTATCGGTTTCCTACTTTCTATGTCAGTCATTTGGCAATTAGCATAAACTGTGAAACACTGAAGTGTTCAGATCTTGCCTCTGAAAGTTTTGTAGCTGTGTGCCCTAAGCAAGTTACTCAACCCCCTCTGAGTCTTAATTTCCTCATCTATAATGTGATGATGATAATAGCTAGCATTTATATAGGACTTTAAAAAAGGTAAAGCACTTTATAGGTATTGTCTCTTTTAATTCTCAAAACAAATCTGTGAATTGACACTATTATGACCCCCATTTTACAAATGAGGAAATTGGTTAGTAAACATCTAGAAAAGAAAGTGATGATCACAAAGAGCCAACATAGCTTCATAGAGAATAGTCCTTGAGAAAATAACCTTATTTCTCCCCCCACCCCTCCACCAGGGTTTCTAAACTAGGAGGTCATTGGGATGCTAATAGATGTACTTTACCTTGATTTTTAGTAAGCCAACTGATAAAGTGTTTCATATTCTTCTTGTTGAAAAGATGAAGAGATACAGGCTAGATAATAATACAATTAGATGAATTTGGAGTTGATTAAATGACCAGACCTGAAAAAAGCAATCATTAGCAGTGCAATTTCAGCTTGTAAAGAGATTTCCAGTGGAGTGCTCTAGGGATCTGTGCAATGGCACTGAGCTGTTTAATGCTTTTTAATGACTTAGACAAAGGCCTAGACAATTCAATTCAACAAGATTTCATTAAGCCCTAGGGACTGGCACATAGTGGGCATGCTTATCAAAGCTGCAGGTGGCACAAAGCTGGGACAAACAAGTAATCCACTGAATGATAGAGTCAAGAATCCAAAAAAGACCTTGACAGACTAAGAACATTGAACCAAATCAAATAAGATGAAATACAATAATGAAAAACGTAAAGTCTTACACTTGGGTTCAAAAAATCAACTTCATAACTGCAAGATGGGGAAGGCATGCCCAGACCTTATTTGTCTGAGAAGGGGGGGTGTATCAGTAGACCGCAAAGTCAAGAGGAGCCAACAGGTTGCCATGGCAACCAGGAAAGCTAACATGCTCTTAGGCTGTAGTAAAAGAGATATCAAGTCCAGAAAGGAGATTATAGTCTTGCTGTTGTCCGCGCTAATCAGACCATGACATCTAGAATTGTATTTAGTTCTGAACTCTGTATTTTAGGCATATCATTAACCAACCGGAGAAAATCCAGAGGAAGACAATCAGGATAGTGAAGGGTCTCTGGATAAGGATCATTTGAAGGAACTAGGAACTAGGTCTGGGAAGCAAATGAAGGGAGGGTGCAATATGAAGGGTAGGCTATCTGTATGCAAGCATTTTAAGGACTATCAAGTGAAAGAGGTTCTAACCTGCTCAGTTCCTCCCCAGAGGACAGAACTGCAGTAATGGACAGCAGCACAGAGACACTTGGAGGCTTAACATCCGGGCAAATTTCCTAATGATTAGTACTGAGTTGTTTTGGGCCAGAGATTGAGTCCACTCATCCTCCCTGTGGGGGATACAGGGTGAGCCATCAGTACTACCTGCCTGAGCCAGGAGACAGAAGCTTTCTCTCACATTGGGATGATTAAGGCCAGCACTTCCGCAAAGGCAGGAGCTGGCGAATCACTAAGTTCCATGATAATTGACTCCATTACTCCATCTGGTCCCCTCACAACGCCTGGAATTTATAAAGGCACTGCCAGTTTATGCAAAAGCTCTCTCTTTTAATTAAGTGTCCTAGAATTGTCAGCTTCAGTAAATAGTGTGACAGGGACAGAATTTATCAACAGGGACCAATGTTCTGAACAGGAGAGCTGCTGGCCTCGGTGGGGATGCTGCCTGCATATGGTGTTGCTTGGAGCGAACAATCCCTAAAGGACGCTGCTCTTTCAATGATCTCAGACCAAACATAAGGGCTCATAAGGCACCCAGCTGAAGAATTCCTCCCAGTATGTGTTGACTTCCCAGGTTCCTTGATTACCTATAGGGCATAAGGAGATAAGGGAGGTCTGTTCAAAGAGATTCTAACCCTTCTACTTCACAGCCCATGGAGAGGAGGCCCCTGCTGAGATTTTCAGATATAAAGTCATAGAGGGAGGTGACTTGCTAAAAAAAATTTAAAAATTTTAAAGAATGGAATAAGAAATAGCTCTTCCTTTAGCTGGTCAGAGTAGAACTTCACTTTTCATGCCACCAAATAATAATAGCTCCTCAAGGGAGTATAGTACTTTAAATTGAGTGCTTTAATAATATACACAGTCAGTCAATAAAAATGTAAGTTCCTAGTATGTGTCAGACACTGTACTAACTCTTGGGGATACAAAGAAAGGCAAAAGACAGACCCTGCCCTCGAGTGGCCTACAGTCTTATTGGGAGACAACATGTAAACAACTATGTATGAACAAGCTAAAAATAGGATAAATTGGAGATAATCAACTGAGAGCTTTTTGAACTTCCAGCGTAGGAACTAGTTCCTTAAACTATAGCATAGTCCCAGAAGTCAAATCAGTGGTAATAACTGGCACCTATAACTAACAGACTTTGAAAATTGCTCCCCACCCCCACCTCAGGCTCAGAGAGGTCCATAGCCAATGTGGCAGGTGTGGGATTCAACCCAGGTTCTCCTGGGTTTGAGCACAGCCCTCTATTCACTTCATCATGCTGTCATTTTGCTTTCATAATATAAATGCTTTTAAAAATAATATACAATAATCATATCATCAATGACTAAAACATTAAATAACAATGTATTATATTTTTAGCATATTAAGTTGCATTCAAAAAGTCCTGGACTTAGGCCTAGAAAACCCAGACTAGAATGCTTGTTCTAACTCTGTTACTAGCTCATTGTGTAACATTGGGTAAGCCCCTTCCCTTTATGAAGCCTCGGTTTCTCCACTTGTACAACAATAGGGCAGGATTACATGACTTCTAAGGACCTTACCAACTCTTATGTTCTAATTTCTAAGACCTCTTCCAGCTCTGATATCCTTTGTTCTAAGGCCCCTCCCAGCTCTGATATCCTTTGTTCTAAGGCCCCTCCCAGCTCTGACATCCTTTGTTCTAAGGTCCCATGCAGCTTTTAGGGTCTCTGACTATACCCAAGACCCCATGGGGCCAGTTGCTGACCGCAAGTCTGAGTTCAACAGGACAACTTTCTCAGTCACCTTCCAAAGGAAAGGGGGACTGGAAAGCAAGGGAGGAGACCAGGCGCTACATCAGCTGCAGTTTGAACTGAGATCAAGATTTACTGTGAACTGGAGACAGCACATACCACATCAGCTGGGAGGTGGGAGAGAAAGGGAGTCGGAGAGAGACTTGCTGAGGTTTCTCACATAATTCTTGGAACCTCAGCATCCTCAGAAGTCATCTCAGAAAATTAAGCGACCTTGGGGATAGGAAGGCACAGATAAAGGAGCCTGATGATTTCCCAAGGCAAGCACAGGTTTGATTCCCCCCAACCCACCACAAGCTTTCCCCTTTCCTATTGCCTTCTCAGTTTAGGACACTGTTCCATAAAGTTGGTATTTGTGTCACACAGGGAAATTTTTAAATGCTGTATTTGGAAACATGAATGTGTAATGTCTCCCTGGAAATCTACACCATCACGGTGAAAGATACAAGTGCAGTCCAAGACAGACATGTTTAATTAGTGAGCAAACTTGACATTTCCAGTGTTTGGACTAGACAGAAAGAGAGCCAAGAGCAAACCAAGATTTTTCCTTCCTTTTTTTGCAAAGCTTGCCAACAGAGAATAATGTATTGAACTCAAAGAAAAATGAATGTCTTTACATTGACAAAGAAGGAAATTTCACGGGAGCCAGAGATGGGCCTTAGCTGGTTGTCACCATCCTATGGGTGGCTTCACTTTCCTTTCCCCCAGGGCCCTGATGGTGCGTTGGCTGGTACATAGTGCTCTCCCATGGACGGCTGTTTACAACAGAAAACATTCCCCTCACAAAGCCTCATCTCATGTCCCAAACTGCCTCAAAAGCTTGGTGATAATATTAAGAGGAATAGATACCACATATATAAGACTCTACACTTTACAAAGCACTTTACAGATATGTATGTGTTATTTCATTTAATGTACACAACAGTCCTAGGAGGTGCTAGCATTATCTCCATTTTGTAAATCAGCAAACTGAGAATGAGATAGGTTAAGTGATTTACCCAAGGCCACACAGCTAATAAGCATCTGAAGTCAGATTTGAACCCAGACCTTCCTGATCGTAAGTCCAGCACCTTATCTGCTGTACCATCTAGCACAAGGTGTTCAATAATGCTGGAGAAGGGTTGGGTATCCTACTACTGCTTTAGAGACACATGATCTGTCCACATGGTCAATCCTCCCTACAGGCTACAGTGACAGGCTAAGGTTGCAGGAGGGAGTCCCCTTGGTAGGGATCAATTAATGCCCTAAGCTGGTGTCATGCAGAATTTGCAGCTTCTCTCTAAATCATGCAATGTGTTTCAGAGATAGTTCCTTTTAGACCAAAACTCCTCCAATGCATTTCTGCCTGCCTCATTGCCAATGATGTCAGTGGACCCAGAAAAGGTTCACCTGTAATTTTGCCCCCAACTTCTCACCCACTGAATTTCCTAAGCCAAAGGTGCTAACTTTAACTCAGGGTACCATGGAGAAGGGGTGGGTTGGTGGTACAATAACTAGAACACTGGGCTTGGAATCAGAAAATCTCATCTTCATGATTTCAAATCTGGCCTCAGATACTTACCAGTTGTGTGATCCTGGGCCAGTCACTTAACTCTGCCTTAGCTTCCTTATCTGTAAAATGGGCTAGAGAAGGAAATGGCAAACCACTCCAGTACCCTTGCCAAGAAAACACCGAAAGGGGTCACAAAGAGTCAGACACAACTGAAAAAACTCAACAACAACGACGACAACAACGAATTACAGAGAAAGACTTATTCAGCATAGGACTGGTCATTAAAGGAAAAGGTGATTCCTGAAGCTATGACCTTTGAGTAATGAAGGATGCAGGCACAAAGATCACAAGTGGATTCACTAATCAACATTCTAGGGATGAAGAAACTAGAAGGGAAAAATAAGCCAGATCTATAGATGTAGTGTGTACATAATCAGGTGTTCCTACACTCCAGGATCTCAGCCTCACCATTCCTATGTTTCACCTGTTCTCTTTACCCAGAATGCCCCATAGCTTTACCTGTCTAGCTTCTACAACTCCAGCTGAAGTGCCACCTCCTCCATGCAGCCTTCTCTGGCCACTCTGGCCCATAGTTGTCAGTGGCTTCCCTTCTCAACGAGGATGGTAATATTGAAGAAGGATTTAGAGCTCCAGGGGACCTTTAGATTGCTCCTTGTCCAACCCCTTCTTTTTATAGATTAGAAAAGGGAGACCTAGAAAGACTAAAATACCCAATCACACAGAGTTTAGCATAATGCTTGGCACAATGTAAGCACTTAACTAGTTAACTGACAATAAGTAGCAGAGGACAAAGGTCCTCTGGCTTCCAATCCATTTATCTTTCCATTATGGCATATTACCACTTCCATGGCTTATATACCATTTATTTTTTTTGGATGAGATTGAAGTTTTATTCCTTCTCGACATTTTAAAGTTCTACAGTCATTTCCTATCATATCATTCCCCTTCCCCCATGGAACCTTCCCTTATAGCAAAGAAAAACAGTTAAGGGAAACCCAACTTTGTCACAACCACACCTAATGGCATATGCAACATTCCATACCCATAGTCCTCCACCTCTTTAGCAAGATGAGAGAAGCATTATATTTTAAAATTTTAATCACAAGCCATTTTATATTACTGTTTCCTGAGTGTAAAACATGCGTCTAAAAATAGATGAAGAAATTTCAGAGCAGAGGACTAGTCTTCTCCTCCCTCTCCAAACTCACCTCCCTCCAGCCCCACAATGTCACACAGAGCTAGAAGCAGCATGCATTGAATACCTATAATGTTCCAGACACTGTTAAACTGCATGTGGGGTGAAGCCTTATTTAGTTGACCAGAAGACAGTGGAGTGAATAATCCCAAGAGATGAGAATGTCTCCATTGTTCATAGGCAGGGTAGGTTAGGCAAATATCGAAACCCCCACCCTATTCTTTCCTTGGCAATCCAATGTATTCATCCAGAAATAAAGAAGTAATGTAACCCCTTCTCTCAGTCTTTTAGCTGACCGCATAGCCACCCCCCAAGGTTGGGCATCTGGTGTGAAATGTCACACTTAGAGTCAGATCAGCTTGGTAAGTTTAAAAATACTCTGTTCCAGGAACAAAGAGGTGTTTACAAGAAACAAACACTCTGCTAACAGCTGTTTCTTAACTCACACTGAGCCCCTACAGAGAGGCAGACAAAGAGGAAGGACTTTCTGCTGTGGGTGGTTTTCCAGGCCAGCCTTGGGGCAGGGGGATAAATTGCCTTCTAATTCTTCTCACCTGCTCTGCCAAATCTTCTTAGAGCAGGAGGGAACCAGTCTCAGAATGTCAGCCTTCTATGTAGGATCTAGGAGCCCATTCTTCACTCCAAAGATCACCTTTAAGCACAATCATGGGTACCACTGTCTCCCCACTCTCAGTAGCCCCTTCACATCCAGAATAGCTCTCAAAACACACACACACACACACACACACACACACCACTCACACACACACACCACTCACACACACACACACCACTCACACACAGAGTCATCTCACCTAAAGGATCCCAGGATTCACCCCCATAAAATGTAGACCTAGACTTCAGTAGGTCCAAGAATTTGTTGGAGTTTTTTTTTATCGCTTTAAATTTTTTTTGATCCCTGCATTTCAATATAATTAGTTTCTTTTATAATCTTATGTATTTCATTTTATGCATTATTCTGAGAAGGGGGTACATAGACTTCACCAGAGTGTCAAAACATGTCTATAACCCAAAAAGGTTAAGAATCTCTCCTTTCAATATGGAAACAAGATGACAGAGTAAAGGCAGGGACTCACCTGTGCTCTCCCCCAAACCTCTCTAATGCCTTTAAATAATGACTCTAAACAAATTCTAGAGCAGGAGAACCCACAAAAAGACAGTATAACAACTTCTCAGCCCAAGATAACTTAGAAGTTCAGCAGGAAATGTTTGTTGTGTCAGGGTGAATGAGGATCACAGTCCATGCAGGCCACATCACCATAGACCATGCCAGCACAGTCTTGTTTACAACAAACCAGGAACAGACCTCAGGGCAACTGAATCAGTGGAAGCAATGATGGTTTTCCAGACTTCTCAGTTCACAGACTGGATTGGACGATGAGTCAAAAGGAGATTTACAAGGATCCTTTTGCTCGTACTAAGGGCAGGATTCTGTTGCATTGCCTATACTTGGATCTGGGTTGCAGTCATCAGTCCTAGTCCTAGTGTGAGGAAGAGCACTAGCACAGCAGAGCTTGTGGCCTCAGGGGAGCAGGGACCTGGTCACAGTTCCAGGACTGAAAAGAGTGTTAGTTGTCACTCACAAACCAGTGCACAGTACAGGAGAGTGGTAAGAACAACTCTCCCAAGATCATATCACTTTGGAAAAGCTAAAAATAAAACTTAAAGATCCCCAGAACTGCCTCTGTAAATAGCTGCACAAAAAACCTAAAGTATGGGGCAATTCCCTGTCTGCTTGGGAAGTACAATCCACTTTAGCATAGAGTTAAAAGTCAAGAAATAGAGCTGTAAAATAAGCAAACAACAGAAAAAAATTCTGACAATAGAAGGTTATTACAATGATAAGGAAGATCAAAAGAAGATCTCAGAAGAAGACAACAAAGTAAAAATTCCTGCATCTAAATCCTCAAAGAAAAAATATGAATTGGGCCATAGAAGAGCTCAAAAAGGATTTTTAAAAATAAGTAAGAGAGGTAGAGGAAAAATTGGGAAGAGAAATGAGAGTAAAGCAAGAAAATTATGAAAAAAAGCATCAACAGCTTGATAAGGAAGGCACAAAAAAAGAAAGTAAAACCTTAAAAGACAGAATGGGCCAAATGGTAAAAGAAGCACAAAAGTCCAATGAAGAGAAGAATGCCTTGAAAAGCAGAATTGACCAAATTGAAAAGGAAGTACAAAAGCTCACTAAAGAAAATCATTCCTTAAAAGTTAGAATTGGGTAAGTGGAAGTAAATGACTTTATGAGGTATCAAGAAATAATCAAACAAAATCGAAAGATAGAAGACAATGTGAAATATCTCATTGGAAAAACAACTGACCTGGAAAACAGATAAAGGAAAGGTAATTTGGGAATTGTTGTGATTAGATGATCTCAAAGGTCTCTTCCTGGTCTAAAGCCTATGGTCTGAGTTATTCTTCCTCAGAAAGCCTAGATTCTGCTTATTTCTCCATCCTGCCTCCACTTGCCATGACTAGAATACACTTCCTACTCATTAACACTTTGGTGTCCTCCAAGGAAAAGGCACGAGATTCATAATATCTCTGGTATAGAAGACTCCCAGGCAAGAAAACCTCTTTCTCTATACATTTCAGTACTTTATTTGCAAGTCACAGTCTTAAAGAATTGTCTATTCCCCAACTGATAAATGGTCTAATTCCCCAAGTGATAAAAAGTCAAAGGATATGAATAGGCAGTTTTCAGACAAAGAAATTAAGGCTATCTATAATCATATGGAAAAAAGCTCTAAATCACTATTGATTAGAGGAATGCAAATTAGAACAACTCTAAGGTACGACATCACACCTATCAGATTCACTAACATGGCAAAAGAGGAAAATGATAAGTGTTGGAGAAGATGTGGGAAAATTGGAACACTAAGACACTGTTGGTGGAGTTGTGAATTGATCCAACCATTCTGGAAAACAATTTGGAGCTTTGCCCAAAGGTCTATAAAGCTGCATACCCTTTGATGCAGCCAAACCACTAGTAAGTCTATATCCGAAAGAGATCATAAAAAAGGGAAAAGTGCCCACATGTACAAAAATATTTATAGCAGCTCTTTTTGTGGTGGCAAAGAATTGAAAATTGAGGGGATGCCCATCAATTGGGGAATGGTTGAACAAGTAGCAAATGAATGTAAAAGAATACTATTGTTCCACAAGAAAAAATAAACAGGTGGATTTCAGAAAAACCTGGCAAGACTTATATGAACTGATGCTGAGGAAGTGAGCAGAACCAGAAAGACACTGTACACAGCAAAAGCAACATTGTGCAATGACCAGCTTTGATAGATTTAGCTCTTCTCAGCAATGCAAGGATCTATGGCAATTCCAAAAGACTTAAGATGGAAAATGCTATCCACATCCAGAGAAAGAACTACGGAGTCTGAATGCAGATCAAAGCAGACTATTTTCTCTTTTTCATTGTTTCTTTCTCATGTTTTTCCCTTTTGTTCTGATTCTTCTTTCACAATATGACTAATGTGGAAATGTGTTTAATATGATTGTACATATATAACCTATATCAGATTGCTTGTCATCTTGGGGAGTAGTAAGGGGAGGAAGGGGAAAAAATTAGAATTCAAAATGTTATAAAAGTGAATGTTGATAACTAAAAATAAATAGATTTTTAAAAAGAAAGAATTGTCTAGAATTGAGCCTCGCCTAGGGTTATATAGACAGTATGGACCAAAGGCAGCACTCAAACCTAGCTCCTCTTGCCTTCAAAGCAAACCCTCTCTCCACTTTACTGCATTGCTTTCTCTTTCTTCAAAGCTGAGTCCAAATTCTTGCAGGAGTCATTTCCTTGTTCTATGCCCCTTCTCCCAACTCTTGGTGCCATCTCCTCTAATATTACCTTCCATCTACTCTGTATATATCTTATATGTACCTACTGTTGTTTATATTAGAAAGTAAACTCCTTGAGGGGAGGGACTAGTTTTTGCCTTTCTGTATCTACAACACTCAACAAAATGTGTCCTATGTAGTAAGTGCTTAAGAAATGTTTGTTGGCTGACTAACCAGCACCACCTTCATTCTTGGTCCTTACCCCCACAACATGTCCATCTGTACAGGATGCTGGGTGATGCAAGACTCTAATCCCTTTTCCCCAGGCTTACAAGAGGATGCTCCCAGTGAGGTCTAAAGGCAAGAGGAAAACATTCTCTTGACATTTAACAGTCCATTGAGACAGCAAACGTGATGCCGAGAAGCATGGCGTTAGAGCAGCTGTCTGTATCTTCTGCAGCAGCAAATGTCTTTTGCTCTGTATTGTGTCCTGACATAATTCAGCTCAGCACCAACAGACCTTGAAAAAAAGCCAACTTCTTCCCAGAGCCTTTTCCCCTTCCAGATTCATGGAAGGAGAGACAGGATGATGGGAGTCACAGCTAAAAGGAGATGGGAAATAGGGATTAATGTGGCTGTTCAGGTCTTGATTACTGTAGGGATGAGAAGGCTTGAGCTCTGTGACTCAGGTCCAGTTGTAGGAGAAGCTTATGGCTTGGCAGTTTTACTAGTGCTCATGAAACAATAATAAAAAAAACTTTTCTGTTACCTACCACAGAAAATTTGTGAGTTCTCCATCACTTGAACTCTTCGAGTGAAGGCTGAATGTCCATTTATTGGTGATGTTGAGAAAGGGATTTCTGTTCAGTTATGGTAACATTGAAACTCCTTCTAACAGAAATTCAGTGATTCTGTAGTTTCCAGTACATTCTGATGCAATGAAACCCATGCATGTTCACTGAAGGGGGAAGTGGGAAAGAATGATTGAATAAAATTTCTCCTACTTTGTATTTAGGCTAATTTGTTTACTTCAAGTATAGGAAGACCACCAGGTGTCTCACCTGTGGGCTCCCATGTATGCTATGGAAATCATCTCTTCCCGTTAATCACTGGTGTATTTGGGAGAGTGAGCCCCAGATGGTAAAGCTAGAATTTTCCATTACTTGTCATTCTACTAAATTGCTTTGCTATGAACTATGTGTGTGCTCTTGTTGACTAGTAGTGACATCCGTAGGGGTTTATAAACTGTGGTTTTCATTGCATGCATTCCCACAAAATACTTGAATATGGGGTAGCTTTGTGAGAGTGCCATATTACTGCATTCATCCATTGAAAAGTCGGGCTTTTTCTTTTCCTTCAATGATTGGACAGCATGGTTTCAGTGTGTGTATGTTTATATAGGTCAGACCAGCTGCTGGAAAATATCTATTATACTAACATTTATAAAGTTCACTGAAGTGTTTTGTTTATCAACACTGCTGAAGTGATTGTACTGCTGTAATTGAGTATTCAGTTTAGTAGCCACCAAAGCTACTCAGGCTTCAGAATCTTGGTGCTGTCACTGGAATTAACCCACCGATTGTGGGAATACCTCTTGGCTAAGCTGAAAATCATACTGAATGGGCTTTACACCAGGATGAGAGCACATTTGTGGGGATTTAAAGTACTATCTGAGGAATATGGGGACAGAGAAAAAATAATGATGTTAACATACTGTCTTAAATAGTGAAATGTTATACCATTTTCAGAGACACACTTGTTAATGGGGCCATTTAGGAATTATTTAGTAAATCCTTTAATGACAACGATATCTAGGAATTATCAAGAAGGTTTGAAGGCTGAGAAAGGAATGAAAAAGGGCCAACAGAGGGGAGTAAGGAAGGACGAACACCATGGTTCATGGGCATGGCATCATTTACAGCAGTTCCTATATCAAGTGAATCATGGTATAGGGATAGCACCAGCAATTCCAGATTTAGTAATTTTGGTTAAGGATAGCAGCATGTGCTATTTGCCTATCAGTCCTAACCAGAGTTAAGGGAGACAGTGGGATGTAGTAGAAAGCCCTGGATTTGGAGAAAGAAGGCCTGATTTTGAATCCCAATTTTGCCATTCACTGCCCTCCCTGGGAGTCAGTTTCCTGATCTATAAAATGAGATACTTGGATTAGACATCCTCTAAGCTCCCTTTCAGTTCTAAATTTAATACAATGATGTCATACTTCAAGGTAACTCTCAAGTGTTTAGTAAATAACTCACAACACTATACTGATGTCAAGCTGACTAGTCGGTTATGAGTAAATAGCTGGTGATAAGTAGATCAGGCCCTTCTTACCAGTATAAACAACCATTTTGTCAAGGTAACCAGATATACTCATAACAAGCACCTGGTTATAGTGACTTACACAGTCCAGTTTTCACACACTTATGTGCTTGGAGTGTCTCTGACTCTTTCAATATCAGAGTGGAGTCACTCATGTCAAAAGCACACTGATGACATTACTTCAGGAAGTGATAGTGTCCTATATCCAGATATCTGAGCAATGGGCTTGGAAAGTACTAAGAAGGAAAAATTAAGTGCCCCTAAGCATCATCCTGGGAAGCAATTCCTTGGGGAGATGCAGCCTAGCAACTACTTCTTCAGATTCTGCAGCTATAGCTTCTGAAAACCCAGAAAAATAGATTTCTTACAATAATAATAACAACAATAGTACCTAACATTTATATAGTACTTATAACATTCTTGGTACCATCAAGTGGTTCCACATCAGATATGGATGTGATTTTATCAGTGGAGATAATATTAAAGAAGAAGCATTGTCATCTGCCTTACTGTGCCCTAAGGATCACGGGACCTTTCTGTCTGACTTACCACTGAAACTTTCCTTATGTGTATTCTCCCAGCTAGAATGGGAGCACTATGAGAGCAGGGACTGTCTTACTTTTCTATTGGAGACCCCAGCATTTAACACAGTGTTTTGCATGTAGTAAGCACTTAATAAATGTTTTGTTCATTTATTCATTCATTCAAAAGACAGGGCAAGGGGGTCATAAGGCATGGGGAAATACGGAATATGAAAAATTGTGATTGAATAAAGGATTTTCAGTTTATGAGCACATATATGAAATACTTATGAGTGATAGTAAGATCAAAGGTAAAACCATTCCTGTACAAGGCTGAGTAGTATAAAGGAGTGGGTTTTGGGTAGAGGAATCAATTGGGGAACTAGGAAATTAGGATAGTAGAGGAAATATCAATATATATGTTGAAGTCCCCTAATGGGAGGAGCAGGAATTAGGGTGGAAAAGGAGACTGTGAACTAGGAACTAAACTCATGGAGAAAAGAGGGAGAATGTTCTAGAGTGAGTAGATAATAGCTAACAGTTAGGTGGTGCAGTCCACAGTGCACCAGAATTGGAGTCACTTAGACCTGAATTCAAATCTGACCTCAGACACTTGCTGAGAGACCCAGGGCAAGTCACTTAACCCAGTTTGCCTCAGCTTCCTTATCTGTAAAATGAGCTGGAGAAGGAAATGGCAAACCACTCTGGTATCTCAGCCAAGAAAGTCCCAAATGGCGTCACAGAGTCCAACAAGATTGAAAGGGACTGAATAACAACAAAAGATCTGGATTTGAGATAAATTTGAGTAGTATGTGCTTCAGAGGATTGTACATTATTCATGTAAATGCACACCCACATCCAACCAAACAGGCCTAGATAAGCCATTTTATTTCCCTTCTCTGTCCCTGATTCCTGGAAGGTTCTCTCTCCTCAGTTCCAACTCTTAGATTTTGGGTTTCCTTCAAGGTTTAATTCAAGTGCCACCTTCTGCATGAGGTTTATTTCGACCTGCCCCCTCCCCCTTTGTTATTTTATATTTATTTTGAATAGATTTTGCTTTTATTTATCTGTGTATATTTTGTCCCCCTCCCCCACTAGAATATTCGGTCCTTGAGGTCAGGGCAGGGACTGTCTCCTCTCTCTAGTACAGAGCACGGTGCCTGGCCCAGAAGCTGGTAGCAGGGAACAATGTCTGACCATAAGCCTGTCAGAATGACATACACAATGGTACACCAGAGAACCCAGGAGATCAAGAAAGACAAGAAATAGCCAAGGTTTGACCCCTAAGGGGAGCAATGGAATCATGATGAGATACCCAAACCCAGCAGCGAATCCTGTCTAGCAGGGAGCAGTGTAACATCGTTAAAAGACATTGGCAGCCCTACTGTATTGAAGACGTGAGTAGTCCCTTCACAAGGGTTCCCTGGCTCTGCAATTTGCCTGTGTATCCCTATGTATGATCACCATGTGTCTCCACTCTTCCCATTGATGGAAAATGTATTTGTAGGAGAGTGGCACTTGGGTTTATAGAAGAAAGTTTCCATGCTTAATTTCCTTACCATGTAATTTCACTAAATAGCTTTGTCTCAACAAGTTGTGTCTTCTGACTGACTAGTAAACACATTGGTTGAGACTCTTCAGCTATAGTTTTCCATGGATCCAAACCTAGAGAGTACCTGGGACCTGAAATAGCTTCCAGGGGCACCCCATCTGCAAGACAGAGGTGTGTCAAGTGAAACGTTCTGCTTAGATTGAAATATCCTTAATCAGGAGCAAAAGAAATGGAATGAAAATGTCTTTGAATGTGATGGAATATCACAGCAGGGATCCAAATTCAGTCAACACTGGCATCTCTGACCAAGGTATGAGGGATCACAGTGCAGCTTAGAATTTCCCATGGTGTCACATGAATGGAGCTCTCATAAGAGAATTTTGATGCCAGTTACATTTTCCTCTCTAAAATTTTACATTTAAAAAAGTTTTATTACTGTGTTTTGCTTTTGCATTATAAATATTTTACATATTACCCACCTCTCCATGAGATTTCTAGGAGAATAAATAAAAGAAGTAAAACTAACAATATATAGTAATCATATCAACATTTCATATTTGTAGCATCCTACCACTGCCTTTCTGTTTGTAAATTTTTTCTTAATTAACAGAAATCTATTTTCTGTACTTTCCCCTCAAAGGGGGTGGGAGTTGGACTAGGGATGGGTGGGTAGGAAGTAAATCTCTTGTAACAAATATGTAAGCCATTAGATAACACAGTGGATAGAGTGCTAGGACCAGTCATCTTCCTGAGTTCAAATCTGGCCTCAGACACTTACTAACTGGGTGACCCTAGGCAAGTCACTTAACCCTGTTCAGTTTCTTCTTATATAAAATGAGCTAGGGAAGGAAATGGCAAACCATTCCAGTATCTCTGCCAAGAAAATCCCAAATAGGGTCCAGGCATAACTAAAATGACTGAACAACAACAATGACAAATATATATGGTCAAGCAAAGTACATTCCCTCCTTGGTTATATACAAAAATACATCTCATTCAGAACACTAAATCTCTTTCTTTACTGTCAAGTGTTAGATAATACATTTCATCTTTGGTCCTCTGGGATCATAGATTGTCATTACAGTGATCATAGTTCTTATAACCTTTAAAGTTATTCATCTTAACAATGTAATTATATAAATTATTCTTCTAACTCTGCTCATTTCATTCTTTATTAGTTTATAAAAGTCTTAAAAATTGTTTATTTTTGTAATATTGATATTATAACACCTATTGTTCTTCTGGTGCTCCTCACTTCCCTGTTTATATAAATCTTTCCACGTCTCTTTGAAATCACCTCATTTCTTATAGCACAACAACATTTTATCACATTCATATACTAAAGCTTAGCTGTTCCTCAAATAATGGGCTAAAATTTTCAATATGAAATTATGTCCAAAACTCTTGTGTGAAATAATTTTAGAGTACAAAAAGCCTTATTTTTGCCTTATTTTTCTTCAAAATTTCTCAATCCTTATTTATCCTTTAGGCATTCTATACCCCTCAAACCTTGGGGACAACTATTTGTGAACTCTATCAATATATTTCAATTCCAAAATATTCCATGGTTAAATTAGTTTGGGGAAAGTTAGGTTAATAAATGGTTATCGACTTACCTGTAAACAGAACCAGGAATACTGGTTTTACTCATAGTTCTCATCAATCCAAATTCACTGTTATCACCGCTGTCCAAAGTGAACCTCTCTTTAGGGAGCAAGAAAACCAGAGTATATATGACTCCTATTGAAGTTGCTCACTCTCTCTCACCCACTCCACCAACACGTTCATGAATAATTGGGCAATTTTCCTTCCAGGTGTGGTAGCAGTAATTAGGTATCCAGAATGGATGATGAGACCACAGGAAGTAGGGAAGATAGAGAAACTTCCCTTGGTCCTTAGCCCAGATTTTTCCTTTCATCCCCCAACCCTGTACCTGGGGCAAAGACTGTCTTTCCCTCTCTTGGTCTCCTGGCAAATCTGTGGGTGTGGGTTCTAGATATGAGGGGCAGAGATGGAGGGGGCTGAGTTGGGGAGAGCTGCCTAGATCCCACCACAGAGCTCTGGGAATTGACCAGAATATATCCTATAAGGAGGGGCAACCCTAAGAGATCACTCACCCTAAGCATTATGGTACCATTTGATGCCTGGTCTCTGATCTAGTCTGATCCCTGACCCAGATCTGTCCCAGTTTCCTCTGTCTTGCTTTCTGTTTCTGTTTGTTAAATCCTGGAGTTCTTGGATGGAAAACCACAGCATAACAGGAACAGTGAGTCTGCTTCATGGTCAACTGAGGTCTCTTTACTTTCTGGAGAATTGGAGTGAGCATGCAGCAGAGAACAGGGGCTACTTATCCACAGTTAGAGAGCTGATTGCCAATAAATCCTCCCAGAAGTGTTCTGTAAATTGGCAGTACCTCAGAAAGTCAGGACAGAGAAGGTGAGAGGGAATCTGAGCAAAACCCTCTACTTTTTGGCCCTTCCAAATGATTCAGAAGTCTCTAAGCCTAAGTTCCAGTGCCTTAGGGACCAGACCCCTGAAGGACAAGCACGCACATTTCTGTGATGTTGGGGGATGGTAGGAAGAAAGATTCATTCTCTATAACATGTGGGAGGGTATGCTTTGTTCCAGACTATTAGCCCATGGCAATAGGAAAGAGAGATGAGACTGTGCTGTGCTCCCCAGCCCATAAAGGAGCGTGGATGATGGAAATTACAGGCTCATATTACACGGACCATGTTGGGGAAGTAGCTGGAGGTTGCTGATACACTGAGAATTCAGGTAGTGTTATTGAGAATTGTGAAATGAAATTCTGTATCCAATATGCCCAGATTCTAACTAAAAAACTTTCTCAAGCAAACAAAAAACAATAAAGCTACTCTCCCTCTCCCTGGAATTGTAACCATAATGCCAGAAAGTTTGCTTTATTCTTAAGTCTATAAGTGCTAAGCTTTGTTTTCCAGGCTACAAGGATTCTCCAGGGATCAAATTTAAAACACAATTGTCTATATAGTCATCTATGGAAATGTGACTATAAAAGAATTGAATTATAACAGAAGAAATTTCAGCTAGACATAAGGAAGACTTCCTTATGGTGAAGGGTATTACACACTAGGATTTTAGGGGATAACATAGAAATGTTTCCTCTTCTGTCTAGCATGCTTTAGGAGTAAGCTGACTGGGGGCAGAACAAGGCACTGGATAATTTCTGAAGGTTTCTTTTAGTGTGGAAAAAGCTCTGAAAAGTACAATAAACCTGGACTAAAGATCTGGCTAGCTGTGTGACCTTGGACAACTGAATTAACTTCTCTGAGCCTTAGCTGTCTCCTTTGTAAAACAGAGATAATAATTCATGTCCTACTTAATTTTTCTCCCTCTCCCACTCTGATCACTGCATTATGAAAGCATATGAGTCTTCTTTGTTGTTCTGTCATATACATCCAACGTTGTGTATTTACTACATGCAAAGCAATTGTGCCAATCATTGAGGATATATAGAGAAAAGAAATTACAGTCTCTGCTGTTCTGGGAGCTTAGACTGTACTATGGAGAATATGGCAAAGAGAGATAGAGACAGAGACGAGACAGAGAGATAAGTATAAGGTACAATGTGATTGGGGCAAAGGAAAGACAAAATGCTCCAGGAAAATTTGAGGAGGGAGAAGAACACTTTCAGCTGGAGGTTGGAAATTATCATGGAGCTATCATGAAGACATCTGTCCTGGATCTTAAAGGAAAGCAAGGATTCAGAGAAGGCATCTCATACGCCTTCAGAAAGGAAAGAGGAGAACATTCTTGGCCTAAGGAAAAGACTGCCCAAGTACAGAGGCTGGAGACAACAGGGTGAGTTAAGGGAACAGCTAGGAGTCTAGGTTGTCTAGAATATAGAGTGCATGGAGCAAAGTAATATGAAATAAGCCTGGCAGGTTGCAGCCTGATTTGAGAGGACTGGACATGCCAGGTGAAGGAGTTTAAAGTTTATTCTTGAACAGATAAGAGGCCAACAAAGGCCATTGAGCCAGACAGTGTTGTGGTCAATGTTGTATTTCAAGAAAGTTATTTTGGTAGCTATTTTCATGGATGGATTGGGAGAGAAGTGGAGACGATTCACAGTCTATTATAAGTCTGTGAAAGAGATATGAAGTAAAGAACTAGGATGCAAGTAGAGAAAGCCTTTAATCCAACATCTGTAAAATGGAGATGATAAGAAATTAGTTGGAAAGGCAGAGCAAGAGGAAGCAGTCCTATACCACTACCCCCACAGCTGCCCCAACAATGATCTAAAAAGAATGCCAGATTGGGTAGTGATCGGGAAATTGAAGGAGAAACTACAAAGGATCATCTTTCTAGCCCAAGGTCACGAACCCAACCTATGGGCAGGAGCCCAGTGAAGGAACTCTAAATCAGGAGTGGACCTTGACCATGTAACTTAAAAAAAGAAAAAAAATTATTAGTTAATAATTCTCCTTTACATCATGACTAATGTGAAAATGTTTAATATGAATGCATAAGTAAAGCCTGTATCAGATTGCATGCCATCTTCGGGAAGGAGGAGGAAAGGGAGGGGGAGAAAATTCACAATTCAAAATCTTATGGAAGTGGATGTTGAATATTAAAAATAAATCAATTAATTTTTAAAAAGAAAAAAAAAAAAGGAGTGGACCTGGATCACTGACTCAGTGGCCAGAGTTCTGAGGGAGGCCAGAAGCTTGGAAATGTTCAGAAATGGAAGACAGGCTCTCATCTGGACCAGCAGCAAAGGGTCTGGGAGAATGAAATCAAAACCCAGAACTTGAGTATTGTGTCATCCAGACCAGAGCTTGGATTCAGTTCTCTACCTGAGACAACACTGAGAGTATTCCACAGGGTCCAGGATTGCAGACAACCTTCCAAGCTCTCAGCTAGATCAGTAATGTAGGGTTTCCCAGTGCAGATCACTAGAAGAGAGAGTAAACAAAAAAGAGTTATTATAATACTAGGAATGCCCAAGACAAGATCTCAGAAAGAGAATAATTACAAAAAGACCTAGAAATAAAAAGACAGTTTGCCCACAAGATGAATTATAATTCCTAGGTGAAATGGTAAAAGAGATTTTTTTTTTATTTTAGTAAAAATTAAATGACAATGCTGGAGAAAAGAATTGGGAAAGAAATAAAGTTATAGAGGAGAGATTTGAGCTTACTCAAGTAACAGACTTCTTGAAAATTAGAATAAACTAAGAAAAAATGTTAATGGTTCCAAAAACCAAATTCAAAAGATTGAAAAAAATGGAAGAAAAAAAAAAACAAATTTGAAAGACTGAAGAAAATGTAAGGTATATAACAACATTACATGTTGTTTTTGATAACAACGGAAGACAGATTAAGAAGAGATTATCTAAGAATCATTGGACTGCCTGGAAGCTATGACAAACAAAAAAAAAAGCCAGATAAAATCTTCCAAGAAATCATGAAAAAAAACCCTGCCCACATCTCTTAGAACCAAAAGACAAAGTAAAAAAAGAAGTAGATGAGATAATTACCACTAACTTTCTTTTTCATTCTTCTTGCCTGCCTCATCCCCCAGGTATTCCTCTTCCCCTCTCTCCATTCTTTTCTTAAGATCATCAAGCTATAACAGAACTATCCCTACACTTTGAGTAATTAGATTCAATTTATGACCTATAATGATGATGACACAGTTCAGAGGGAACACAGCTCCCTATATTTGAATGTAAGCAATTTATCCTTGTTTAGTACTTTATTATTGTTCTTTGCAATTTACCTTTTGGTGTTTCTCTGAACTCCTACATTTGAACTTCAAAATTTCCATATAGTTCTGGTTTTTTCATCAGGAATGTTAGATATACTGTGTTTCGTTAAAGATTCATTTTTCACCTATAGGATTATACTCAGTTTTTATAACCCTAGATTTTTTTCCTATTTGGAATATTGTATTCCAAACTCTCTGCTCCTTTATAATGGTGGGTGCTAAATCATGTATTATCCTTATTGTGGCCCCTCAGTATTTCAATTCTTGCTTTCTGAATGTTGGTAGTATTTTTTCTTTAACCTGGAAGCACTGGATTTTGGCTATCATGTTTCTGGGAGTTTTTATGTTGGAGTTTCTTCCTATTTCCACTTTTCCAGATAGGTCCTAATGGATCTGGATGGTTTTCTTTTAAGGTTTCTTGAAATATGATGTTTAAGCTCACTTTGGGGGCCTTGGCATGCAGGTAGTGCAGTGATTCTTAAAATTTCCTTTCTCCTCCATCCATTTTCTAGTTCAATTGTTTTTGCTATGAAATACCTTACATTTTCTTCTATTTCTTCAGTGTTTTGACTGTGAAAAATACTTCTTGTCTCATGTAGTCATTGGCTTCTATCTGGTACATTCTAATTTTGAGAGAATTTGTTGCTTGGGCAATGTTTGGTCCCTTTTGTGCCAAACTGTTAACTTCCTTTCCAATTCTTTTTTTTTTTTTAACTTTTGCTTATTTTAATTTACCTCATTCATTTCCATGAGATTTTGATTTACAAATTTTTCTGCCCATCTTTCCCCTACTCACCACCACAAACCGGAGATCCCACCGTATACCCTCTCCCCCAATCAGCTGTCTCCTGTATCCTCCCCCATTACCCCTCTGACTTTTCGGTAGGACAAGATGGATCTGCCTACCCCAGTACCTGTATATTTCCCTCCTCCTTATTCCACCCCTCTTGTTCTATTCTCTACTTTGTCTCTGTCCCTTCACAAAACTGTGTGCTTCTAACAACCCTCTCCCCAACCTGCCCTCCCCTCCATCCTCCCCCTCTCATCCCCTTTCCCCCTACTTGCCTGTAGACCAAGATATCTAATTTAGAGTGTATGCCTTTCCTTTCCTAAGCCAACTTCAATGAGAGTGAGGTTGACCCATTCCCTTTTGCCTTCCTATTCTTCCCCTCCATTGTAACAGTTATCTCTTGCCTCTTCTATATGAAATGATTGACCCCATTTTGTCTCTCCCTGTTTCCTCTCATATTATTCCTCTCCCACCTCTCAATTTCACCTTTTAAAATATTATCCCATTCAAAAAAAATTAATTTAAAAAATATTATCCTATCTCGTTCAATTGATCCTGTGCCCTCTGTCTATGTACACATATATACACACACTCACATATGTATTCATATGCATATATACCTTCCTATATAGACATATGTGTATGTATACATATATATACATTTATATTCCCTTCAACTATCCTAATACTGAGAAAAGTTTCATAAGTTCTAATTATCGATTTTTCCATGTTGGCATGTAAATAGTTCAACTCTGATAAGTTCCTTATGAATTCTTTTCCATGTCTACCTTCTCATGCTTCTTGTATTTGAATATCAAATTTTCTATTCAGTTCTGGTTTTTTCATCAAGAATGCTTGGAAGTTTTCTACCTCATTGAATAACCATATTTTCCC
>CM053585.1:228278925-228302170 GCA_028646515.1 Pseudochirops corinnae | reverse complement strand
GCCACCAGGGGGTGGAGGGGAGGGGAAGGGAGGGGAAAAAAATCTGAAATTCAGGTGAATGTGGAACCGAATCTTATAAATTAAAAGTAAATAAACAAGTCATTTAAAAGAAAAAAAAATAATTGGAGAAATATTAATTGTTCATAGATGGGCAGAACTAATATAATAAAATGACAATTGTACCTTAAAAAAAAAAAGAAGAGAGATAAGATGAGTTCCACTTTGGATATGATGAGTTTGAAATGTCCATAGATTATTTAGTTGGGGATGTCCAACAGGTAGTTTGTAATATTGGACTGGAGTTCAAGTGAAAGTTTAGGGATGAGTACATAAATCTGGAAGTCATCTCCATAAGTATGATAACTGAACCTATGGGAGATAGTAAGATCAAGATAAAGAGGGAGAGAAGAGAACAAGACAGAGATTTGATGCACATTCCATGTGATTTGGGACATGGATGAAAATCCAGCAAAAGATGTTAAGGAGTGGCCAAACTAGTAGGAAAATCAAGAAAGGGAAGTGTCATAAAAACTAAAGAAGGAATGACTAGGTGGAAGGAGTGAGGAACACAGAACATATAGGTCAATTCAATTCAACCCAACACATATTTATGTTCATTGAATCAAAGCTATTATTTTCTTTTTTCCCATTTTGTTCTTTTAAAAAATACTTGTCTTTATTTTTAACAAGCTTTAAACAATTTATCTGTTCCTTCCACTATCCTTAATTGAGCCAATTAAAAAACAAATCACGGAAAGTAAAGTCCTCAATATATACCTTCATAGTCCAGCAAAACAAATCTCTGCATTAGCCATGCCCCCAAAATGTGTCTCTTTCTGCATTTTAAATTCTTCACCTCTCTCATCATCAGGAGATGAGTAGGATGTTTCATTTTCATTCTTCTGGGCTCATGGTTTATCATTGAATTGATTAGAATTCTACAGTCTTTCAAAGTTGTTTTTCCTTGTGATATTGCTACAACTGTGTAAATTCTTCTATTTCTAATCACTTAGTTCTGCATCAGTTCATAGAGGTCTTCTCAATTTTCTCTGAAGTTGTCCATTACAGCACTACTTAGGGGATAGTAATATCATATTTATATTCCATCATTTGCTTAGCTATTCTCAATAGAATGATATCCCCTTAGCTTCCAATTTTGAGCAACCATGAAAAGAAATGGTATAAATATTTTTGTCCATATGAATCCTTTTTCTTTTTCTTTGATTTTTCTGGAGTATATGCCTAGTGATGGCATAATTGGATCAAAGGATATGAACAGTTTGGTAAATCTTGGGGCTTAGTTCTACATTGCTTTCCAGGATGATCACCCAATTAATTTGAAGCTCCACCAATAGAATACCTAGATAAAGAAAGCTCCACCAATAGAATACCTCCAGTAGAATACCTGTTTTCCCACAATTGTTCCAATACTCATCATTTTCTTCTAATCATCTTTGCCATCCTGATAAGTATGAGATGAAGCCTCAGATTTTCTTTAATTTGTATTTTCTAATTATTATTGATTTAGAACTTTTTCATATGATTGATGATAGCTCTGATTTCTTCTTTTGAAAAATATCTATTGTGAAATGGTCTTTAGTCTAATAAATTTGAATCAATTTTTCACATATCTTGGGAATGAAACCTTTATCAAAGATGTTTGTTTCAAAGATTTTTTTCCTCAGTTACCTATTTCCTTACTGATTTTTACTAGATTAAATGTTTGTGCCAAAGCTTTTAAATTTCATCTGGTTGAAAATGTACATTTTTTCTTGTGGCACCCATTCTTTGACTTAAGCATGAATTCTTGCCCTATCCATAGATGCAAAAGACAATTTCTTTCTTGCTCCTCTAATTTGTGATGTGATTTTTTTTTATATATAAGTCATATATCCATTTGAAACTTTTCTTGGTGTATGGTGTGGAGTGTTGGCTTAAACCTAATTTTCCCAGCAGTGAATCATTTCCTCAGTAATTGAGGTCTTTGGGGTAAAGTAGCCCAGCCATGGCCTTGGGGAAGTGTTGACTGGGTCTGGACCTGCATGCTGAGGTAGGGCAAGCTAAAACTTCCACAAACCTCTGGGGTATCTGCCTTCTACTTTCTACACTTGTACCTCAATTTACCCAGGATTGCCTATCACAGAATATCTACAGGCCTCAAGGGATCCCTCTGTGGATTCCTACATTGGGTGGGAAACTCTAGAAATGATTCTTTCTCAATCTTAGTGGTTTGGTACATCTCTAAGCCCTGATAGGGTGTTTCAAGGGAATCTGGGATCCTCTCTATGTTCTAGAACACTACCATCTTTCCACAATCCCCCTGGCACAGTATCTTAGGAGTTTATCTTTGATCCTAGAGGAAAGAGAGAGTCATCAGAGTTTATTCAGTAGAGTGAACACTTACTACAATTTTGGAAAATCATTTTTGCACCTGGTAGACAAAACTGGATTGGCAAGCGACTTGTGGTAGGAAGCCCAAGCAGAAAACTATCTCAATAGTTCAGGTGAGAGATGATGACGCAATGAACTAGGACTGTGGCCATATTTGAGAGATGTTATGGGAACAGAAATTACAAAATTTGTCAACTAATAATATGTGTGGGGTAAGAGTGAAGCGTTGAAGATGATATAAAATTTCAGATCTTGGTGACTCAAAGCACATTACTGAAGTGTTCCTCATTAATAATAGGGAAATTCAGAAGAGTGCTAGGTTTCGGGATAAAGATGATGAATTCTGTTTTGGACATGTTGAGTTTGAAATGCCTGACAGACATCTAGTGTGAGGTGTTCAACAGGCAGTCAGTGATTTTAGGCTGGATCACCAGAGAAAAGTTTGAGCTGGATAAATAGAGCTGAGAATTACCAGCATCAGTATGATAATTAAATCCACGAGAGCTGAGGCAGCTAGGTGGCACAGTGAATAGAGCACCGGTCCTTGAGTGAGGAGGACCTGAGTTCAAATCCAGCCTCAGACCCTTAACACAAAACTAGTCATGTGACCTTGGGCAAGTCACTTAACCCCAATTGCCCTACTTTCCCCCCTCCAAAAAGCAAATTAAATAAATAAATCAATCCATGAGAGCTGATGAAATCATTAAGCAAGACAAAATAGAGGGGATAAAGCCCAATACAAAGCTTTAGGGGTAGGAGTGTGCTGGTAAATATTTAATGGTCAGTTCTCTGAAAAAATACACAACACTCCTTAAAATTCAATCTGAATTATTAATATTTCCACCCCTGTAACTTTCTTAAGTCTAGGCAACCAACAAAACAAAAAAATAAAACTGATTTGTAGCATTTACTGATTTTAGAGGCATAGAGTTTCACACTGAAACTTTAACAATGGACTCTCTACAGTCAGTCTGCATTGGCTCTAGTACATCTTTACTTAGGGGATGTGCACAGTTAATGAATATGGTACAGATGAAGACCTAGTAAAGGAGAGTGCATTGTCAAATAAGTAGGAAGAGAACCAAGAAAAAGTAGTGTTCCAAAAACCCAGATAGCTGGAACACTAATTTGTTGTTGGTGGAGTTGTGAACTGATTCAATTGTTCTGGAAAGTAATTTGGAACTATCCCCAAAGGGCTATAAAACTGTGCATACCCTTCGATCCAGCAATACCGCTTCTAGGACTGTGTCCCAAAGCAATCATTTGAAAAAGGGAAAAAAGGACCCACATGTACAAAAATATTTATAGCAGTTCTTTTTGTGGTGGCAAAGAATTGGAAATTGAGAGGATGCCCATCAGTTGGGGAATGGCTGAACAAGTTGTAGTATATGAATGTAATGGAGTACTATTTGTAATAGTAATGAAATTTTAAGATCCTTTTGTATTGCTAAGCTAAGAGGTACTTAACACCTAGTTTCAAACTAAGGCTCTGTTAAAGAAACAGAAGATATGAACCCCTGTTGCTGATGTAACAGGAAGGGCCTGAACAGAAACACCTGTTGCTGACATAACAGGAAGGGGCTGAATAGGGAGGAGCAATACTGTATATAAAGAAAAACCCCAGGTGGGAAAGGCAGAATTTCCTGGGAACTTGTGGTGAAGCTTATTCTGAGGGCCAGTCAAGCTGCTGAATACTTCCGAGGGCCAGCCGGAGTTGCCAGAGGAGGTATGACTGTGGTGTCAGTACTTTGTTTGTGGCTTTGTTAAGCATTGACTTTCCAGGAATAGAAACTGTGAAGGATTTGAGGTGGATTGGACACTGTGAGCTTCAGTGTGGAACAGGAACTTCATGGGACAAGGAGCTGGGAGCTGTCTGCCTTTGAATCCAGGTGACAGTTGGTGAATTCAGGTAGGAGCCGGGACCATGGAAAGGGAACCAACCAGCCTCAAGTCAAGTTGAAAGAAGATTACTTGGATACTGTGCACTGACTGAGAAGATTATGATTTACTGTGACCTAGGGGTATAGTACTTTTGACTTTTGTATTTTGTGTCCCTTAAAGAGGCAAGCCTCCCTAAGTGATTGATTGACTAAGTGATTGTACTTTGTTCAAAACTAAGTGACCACTGTGGTGAAAACTATGTGGCCATTTTAATGATTTTCTCTGAATGTTTTGCTCTGATTTGTCACTGAATAGATAGAGCGTTTGCTATACTATGTCATCAGAACCTTGAAAGCTGTTCACAGCAGCATTCTTCTGGAAAGCTCCTTGTGCATGGCTTTATACTATTCTGCTATAAAAAATGATGAGCAGACAGATTTCAGAAAAACCTGGAAAGACTTACATGAACTGATGCTGAGTGAAGTGAGCAGAACCAGGAGAACGCTGTACACAGTAAAAGCAACATTGTGTGATGACCAAGTTTGATAAATTTAGTTCTTCTCAGCAAAAAAGGATCTAACACAATAACGAAAGACTCATGAGGGAAAATGCTATCCATGTCCAGAGAAAGAACTATGGAGTTTGAATGCAGATAGAAGCATACTATTTTCTTTCTTTTCTTGTGTTTTTATTCCTTTTTGTTCTGATTCTTCTTTCACAACACGACTAATATGGAAATAAGTTTAATATGATTGTATATGTATAGCTTGTATCAGATTGCATGCTGTCTTGGGGAGGAAGAAGGGGGGGAGCTTTGGAATTCAAAATCTTATGAAAGTGAATGTTTAAAACAAAAAATTAATTAGTTTACAAAATAAAAACAAAATCCCAGAGAGGCAAGAATAACCAGGAGGAAAAGATGATCAACAGTGTCACACATTGCAGAAAATGCAGAAAAATTAGAATGAAAAAAAGGCATTCATTTTAGCTTTTGATAAGCCATTAGCTAATCTGGATAATTTCAGCTAGACAATGAGTTAGGAAGCCGAATTTCAGACGGTTCTGGGGAAAGTAAGAAGAGAGGAAGTGAAAGAAGAAAATGTAGAATGCTTTTTCAATAGTTTGGCTGAGAAGATGAGGGGAGAAATAAGATGATCTAGAGCATGGTAGCATCTTTGGATGTTTTTAAAGGATGAGGAAGACTTGCTTATATTTGTAGGCATCAGAGAAGGGAGCGGTAGATGATGAGAGTGAAAATTAGAAAGCAAAGATCATAGTAGGAATAACCTTCTAGAGAAGATAGAAAGGGATAGGATGAAAGGTAAAGATGAAGGGGCTTCTTCATCAGAGTGTAATGAAGGAAAATATGATAAGCAATGATGTCAGTGTGCTGTGAGAGGAGGGGAGAAGAGAGAGATCTCATCAAATGTCTCTAAATCTTTTCGATGAAATATAAAGGGAAGGCCTCAGCTGAGGAGCCTTAGTGATTCTCTTCTTTTGCTTTCCTGAGGAATCTGAGGAATCTCTCCAAGGAGCAGTTAGGTAGCCCAATAGTGCAAAGAGTGCCTGGCCTGGAGTCAGGAAGACTCACCTTCCTGAGTTCAGATCTGACCTTAGACATTAGTTATATGGCCCTGAACAAGTCACTTAACCCTGTTTGCCTCAGTTTCCTCATCTGTTAAATGAGTCAGAGAGCAAATGACAAATCACTCCACTATCTTTCCCAAGAAATCTCCAAATGGGGTCACAAAGAGTTGGACATGACTGAAAATGACTGAACAACTTCTCTCAGAAGGCTTATATTCAATTCCTTCCCCCAAAGCTTAAGTAGCTATATATCCTTGGACAAATTACATCACCTCCCTGGGTTTTAGTTTCCATATTTTTTTAAATGGGGTTAATAGTATTTGATACTCTCCAGTGAGCTCAACAGGAAACAGGCCATATGAGGTACTCTTTCTCCCTTTTCTTCTGCCCCTCCTCTTCCTCTTCTCCCTCTCTCCCTTCTTCCCCTCCATCTCAACCTGCTCCTCTGGTTGCTGTCTCTACCACTTGGATGAGCATGGAGTTACCAATTACAGTCTTTCCAATAAGGTGAGGCTGTCTATGTTTTAGCCATCTGCCCTGCCTCTGCACCCTCTGGCCCACAGAAGCTCGTCATTTTCCCTGTCCCTATGCTCTCCATAGCCGAACCCATCACTGACCTTGTTGTCTCAATTCTCAACATGTTTTAAGGATCCTTGGGCTTCACCATCAAACCTGAAGATGCCTGCTGAGGATTCCTGGGCCTTTCCATGCACTCTGCAACTGGTGCCTCCCACATCTGTGGTCTTTCTCCATTAGAATGTGAGATCTTTGAGAGAAGGAGCTATACAGCTTTTCAATTTGTATCTCTAAGACTTAGCATAGAGCTTGGGATTTAATAAATGGTTCTAAAAATTGATTGATTCATTCATTCATTCACTACCTACTTTAAAGGGCTATGGGGAAAGTGCTTTGGAAACCAGACAGCTACAGAAATGAGATCTGCAGTTGTTACTGTTATCTCATTCTCATCTTTTTGGATGGGATTCAGAGAGAAACAGACTTGAAACAAGTCAATATCTAATTATTATTCATTAATGTTCAATATCCAATGCACTATTACACAAATGGCTAAAATAACGGGGGCTTTGTGGTTGAATGAAAGCATCAATGTGTGAGCTCCCCCTCTGGGGGCTCGTTGAAGGCATACTCAAGGCAGCCTCCATAGCAGACAGAGCAAAGAGGGCAATAGCTGTCATACTTCATCCTGGGCCCACATGATTTTGATCTCTTTGGCCAGGTCTTTTTGGAAGGTTTTCATTCTAAGCAGTTTGGAGATCACAAGTATTTGGGAAAGCAATACATTTTTTAATTTGATGACGGTAATGGCAATGTAAACTGGTGGTACAGTATATAGACTGATGTACTTGGAATCCGGTAGTTCAGGTACTTTGGAGATGTGTGACCTTAGACAAGTCACTTAATTTCATCAGCCTCAGTTTCCTTATCTGTAAAACAGAAGAAATAACCACACCTACCTCCTATGGTTGTTGTGAAGATTAAATGTGATAATACACGTAAAACACTTTATAAACCATAAAGCACTGTATAAATGTTAGCTATTATCATTTTTGATGATCTCATTTTCATCTTTTCTGAAGTTCAGATGAAAATAGTCCTGAGATAAGTCATTTTCCTGCCATCAGGATAGTGATGGAGACTCATCCTGTGATTCATTGGTATAAGGAACTTCTAGACGAGGAAATTCCCTTTGCTAATAGCGGTCGGCACCTTCTCGGCAGCAACTTCTCTGCTTAGACAGTTGCTAGGGCCCTGACAGTTAGGTGACTGGCTTCTCCAAGGGTGCCCAGCAAACATGTGGCAGAGGTAGAACCCAAACCCAAGACTTCCTGGTTTCCAGATCAGCTCTCTCTCTACTTTACCTTGGCTATTACTATTCTTTAATGCTTAATCTTCGAAGCATGATAGTGCAGGCAGATAAAATGATAGCTTTTGCAGTTGAATAAAAGATTGGTATTTAAGCTTATCTCCTGTAGACTCACTGAAAACATCTTTAGGACGATCCTAATAGCAGATAGAATGATGTGGAGGAGAAAGAGGAGGTGGGGGGTAGGGGAAGAGCAGGAGGAGGGGAGGAGAGAGAAGAGGAGGAGCAGGAAGAGAAAGGAGGAAAAGGAAGGAAGGGGAAAGAGCAAGAGGAGCAAGGAGAGGGAGGAAGAAGAGGAAAGAGGAAGAGGGAAGAGGGAGAGGAGGAGGGAGAAGCAGGAGGAAGAGGAGGGGAAGGAGGAGGAGGGCTGAAGTCTGGAAGGACCCAAAGCAAGCTACCCCCCTGACACAATCCATTGGGCCCCCTGGAGGCCATGACATTTCTAGGCATCAGGGCTCTTACAGATAAGCTCCACTGGGCCAGGACGATTTGTGAAATCAAAATGTGTGGCTGTGATAGAGATGTGGCATTTCAGTCTATTGATCAATGACACAAGAAGTAAAACACAAGGATAAAAATGCACTGAGAGGTCATGTTGTCAGAGGCAAATAGAGGCTTCTGCTGTCTGTTTTGGAGAAAGAGGGGGGGAGGGAGGGGGAAGAAGAGGGAGAGGGGGAGAAAGAGAGAGAAAGGGAGAGGGAGAGGGAGAAGGAGAGGTAAAGGGAGAGGGAGAGAGAGAGTGAAGGAGAGCAGCTACAAAGCAAGAAATAAATTGCATCTAAGGATTTATATTGGTTTTTAAGGGTTTAAGCCTGACTGCCACTGGAAAAACAAAAAAAAGGAAGTCAGAAACTTTTAATATTCTCTGGATTGGTCTTATGCTATGCATAAGGAAGGAGACTGGTCAGGAGAAATTCTCACTTGACAGGCAAAGGGTATGTTTCTGTTTGTCTGCAGACAACCCAAAGGATTGGGATCTCAGCAAACATTCCAGCTGCACATCATTAGGATGACAACTTTCTGTATATGTGCAAGACAGACCACATGCCTGTTTCTCCCCATTACAATTCCCTCTCCTCCCCTGGTGACCCAGTTGTAGGCTTTCTTGTCTGAAACAGCCACTGCAGATGGATTTTCTCCATGAGTATGATTCAGGACCTAAAAGGCCTAAGACTGTGCCAATGTAGCTTCAGGGTGTGTCTGTTCATCTGACCTCTAATGTATTTGACAGGAAGGACTAAAAAGAAAGTGCCATAGATACCAAAGAGAACAAAGGAAGTTGCAGAGAAAACAGTTGAGGCCCAGGTCAGTCAGTTGTGCAACCCAAGATCAGACGGGTAATAAGTAAGGATGCTGGGACTTAAACCTTGGTCTTTCATCTCCAGATTGGGTGTTTTATTCTCCCAAGGGTTCAAATATGATGTCAGTGTGATAAAAGAGGTTGAGTATTAACTGGGACTCTGCAGACGTGGCTCCTAAGCAATAGTTTACATTTAAATAGAGCTCAAAGGTTCACCCAACACTTTACATACATTACCTCATTTGGTCCTTCCCACAACTCTGAGGTAGGGACTATTCCTATCTCTGTTTTATATATGAGGAAACTAAGGGCCCAAAGAGGTTAAAGGGCTTTCTAGGGGTCCCATAACTTGTAAGTGCCTGAAGCAGGATTTGAATCTGTGTCTTCCTAACTCCAAGCCCAATGTTCTTAAATTGGAATATGTCATGGCCTCAATGAATTAGAGATGTGAGGGAAAATATTTTCCCCCTCCTTTAGTCTCATTTTCCTCAAGAATAAAATGAAAAGCTCAGACAAATGATCTCAAACATCCCTTCCAGCTCCATCATTCTGTGACCTGTGATTCTATGATTGACTGACTAATTTTTAAAAACATATTCTTTCATTGAGAAGTTTGTGATCTTGGTGACTTTTCTGACTTAGTTTGAAGCTTAATACGCAGCACAGAGGGGAGCATTGGTCTCTGAGCTTGGAGTAACTGGGAGAAAGGGAATTGGGGTTTTATAAATTATTTACAAACCTGCTGCCATCAAACTATAAAGGGAACACAGCCATAGCTTTCCCATGGCAAATTGAAAGGGTTTTGTTCACCGGCTTCCTTTACCCAGTCTAGGAGGTAGAATTATATGGGTTTAACTTAGGAAATAGCAAGGAAACAAAGTAGAGCAAGAAGGGCAGAGGCATGTAGGTGGATGAAATGATCATAACAAAATTCTAGCCACATTGAGAAGGAGGAGGAGGAGGAGGAGGAGGAGGATGACGGTGATGATGATGATGATAATGGAGGAGGAGAAGGAAGAGGAGGAGGATTGATTCCTGAGACATTCTGAGCCTGCCTTAGAAGGTTAACAAATGTGTTAAAGAGATGTCTATTTTCATCTCAAAGGGATGTTTACATGGTCTTTGATTGCAAAGGTGTAGGGCGTACTCCTTTAGTAGATTACTAACTCAATAAGAGCCAATAATTAGCCATGGAAGTCCCACCCTCCCAAAAAATGTTAATGCTTTAGGTTGCCTTAAGAAAGGTCCAGGGTCACGCTCACTTTGACAGCACATATACTAAAATCAGAAAGACACAGAGAAGACAAGCATGGCCCCTGTGTAAGGATGACACGCAAATTCACAAAACATTCCATATTTGCAAAAATTCTCAATAAAAATAAAAGTCCAGACACAAGAGCAGGTGGTCTCACTGTCCTCTGCAGGGTGGTCAGACCACATCTGTATTATTGTATTAGTTCTAAGTATCTCATTTGATGAAAAACCTTAACAAATGGAAATGGGCCCAGAGAAGATTGACCTGGCTGGGGAAGGTGCTGCTCACCATGCCATATGCACCTACATAGGAGTTTGTCTGCTTCCCTTAAAGAATAAATGACTTGCAAGGGACATGGTAGCTATGTTTGAGTAGCTGAAGAGTTGTGGAAAAGAAATTAGGATTATTCTGCTTGCCCCCAGAGAGAAGAATGAGGAACAAGAGGTGAAAATTTCAGAAATGTGGAGTTCTGCAAATGGGGAGTTCTGCAAATGGGGAATAGGGTGTGTCAAGAGGTCACCAGTCAACCCCACCACTGGAGGGATTAGTGAGAAGCTGCCCGATTGTTTGTAAAACATACTTTAAAGGTAGTCTTATTAAAATATAGGTTGAAATAGGTCCCTTCCAACTCTGAGATTCCTTGATTCTGTGAACGTGAAACACATACAGAAATTTGTTAAGAGAAGTTTAGACCTGCCAGTACTAAACTAGGAAATTCAGGGCCAGACTTCTCCCTCAGTACCATGGCCTTTGTAGTCATGTTTCTGACCATCTGCTCTTAAAGAATCATAACTTTAGTGCTGCAAGTGATCTCAGAAGTCACCTAGTCAGGCACACTAATTTTACAGACAAGGAAACCATGTCCACAGAGATTAAATTATTTGCCCAAGGTCACACATAGGAAATGGAAGAGGTGGGCTTTCCTCATCTATTTCTCTAAGGAATGTGCCTTATCTCTCTCCCTAGTTTGTGATGGATCCAGGGGCTATTTCATGACTCATAAGTAATTAGTGACCTGTGAGACTCTAATTACTCCTGACCAAGTGATCTGGGTGTTTATTGGGCTTAGATCAGTGTCTCCAATCTGTTGATTTGATTTGACAAAGAATCACATCTTAATAGCCGTCCCCTCTGCCTCCTGCTCAGCAATAGATAATAGAGCGATCTTTAAATATAGCAAGCAGCCTAGGGTCTGAAATGCTCTCATAGGAATAAAAAACACACCAATGGCTCCATGGCAACAATGGAAATGTGTATTATGTTACCTTGAATCCTCAAGGAGAAAAATATGCTGATTGAATTCCATGACTCCCTGGTCAGTCAAAGACAAACATTTAGAACAAGGACAGTCTAAAGCCCACCATCCACAGAGAAAGCCAAGGAATGTCCCTCCCAGTGTGGTAGGGATTGGGAAAGGGAGTCATCAGCACCTGCTCACTTGACCGGACACCACCTAGGGAAACACAGCATGTTTTGAGAGGGCAGCCCCACTCTTATCCTAATATAGGGTTAAATCATTCTGTCCTCGGAAATGGAAAAGAGGCAATTTGTGTCCAGTCCTCCCTTTGAGTCAATGCAAAATTTAAAAAGCAACTAGTTGTGTTTTACTGTGAAAGGTATAGGCTGGCATATTTAAGATGAAGTGTCAAGTACATCTAAGTTTGGATTATGTGAAAGACTCTGAACTCTCCTTGGGGGAATATATTTAGACTAATGTAATTAATGGCAAAAGATTCTTAGGTGACTGTCCCAAAATATCCATACCTTCTGGCTGAGACTATCACTCAGAGCAAAAAAAAAAAAATCACTCATTTTTTTTTTCCTGGCTCAAGACAGCTAGGTGGCCCACTGGATAGAGAGCTGACCCTGGAGTCAGGAAGACCTGAGTTCAAATTCAACCTCAGACATTTGCCAGCTGACTGGCCCTGGGTAAGTCACTTAAACTCTGTCAGTCTCAGTTCTCTCATAAAATGGAGACACCTCCCACAGTTGTTGAGAGCATAAAATGAAATAATATCTGTAAAGTCTTTTGCAAACCTCAAACAAAGCATTGTGGCTTTTGTTGTTCAGTGGTCTTTTCAGTCATATTTGAGGCTTTGTGATTCCCATTTGGAATTTTCTTGGCAAAGGTACTTATAGGCATCATAATATTGATTGCTAAGATTTATGTAATGTCTACTCTGTGCCTGGTACAGCTCTAAGTGCTGTACTAATTTTTTTTCTTGTTATTTCTATAACAACCATGGGAAATAGGTGCTATTATTTCTCCCCGTTTTACAGATGAGGAAACTGAGGCAGACAGGGTTAAGTGACTTGCCCAGGGTCACACAGCTAGTAAGTGTCTTAGGCCGGATTTGAATTCTTGAAGATGACTCTTCCTGATTCTAAGCCCAGTGCTCTAGTCACTGCACCACATATCTGTGATGAAACCTTCCTTTCATGTGTTCTACCCTCTCCTTCCCACGTTATCCCTATGCCTGAGCGCTGATATAGGGAGTGGCAGGGGCTGAGGTAGGTTTGGGAATCTTTCTCCAGGGCTGACTTAGGCTACAGACAAAGCTTATGGTCACTTTCATATCATGGATATGAAGGGTGCTGAAAGCCCAATCTGCATAGAAATAGCTCCACCATAGTGTTGAATTCTGTCACCATGAGAGAAGCAACATGGTCTGGGGGCTGGATTAGGTGGCAGATGGATGGAGAACCAGACCTGTAGCTAGGAAGACCTGTGTTCAAATCTAGTCTTAGACACTTACTAGCTGTGTGTCCCTGGACAAATCACTTAACCCCTGTCTGCCTCAATTTCCTCATCTGTAAAAGGGGGAGAAATAATAGCATCCATCTCCCACAGTTGTTGTAAAATTAAAATGAAAAAAAATATTGGTACAGCAATTAGAGCTGTACCAGGCACAGAGCAGACATTTTACAAATCTTAGCAATCCGTATTATTGTTGTCATTATCAGTATTATATTTAAGAAAGATTTGAGTCGCAATCCTTACTCTAGTATTTACTAGCTTGTGTGACCATGGACAAGTCCACTATCCTCCCTAAGACTTAGTTTCCTCATCTGTAAAATGATGATAATAGCACCTGCAGTCTAGCTGCTCAGAGCTTCTGTGAACCATGAACAAGACAACAATTGCAAAGTGCTTTGTAAACACTAAGGAATGAGATGAGTGCCATCTATACCATCGCTCTCACTCAGCAAGCCTTCAAGTGATGTTTGCCGAATTTAAATTAATAACATAACTCGCTTCTCCTTCAGTGTGCTATTAAACCCAATGGAAGTGAAGAGATCTGGGGTTAAGGTGTTGAAGGCCCCTGTTGGAATGCAAATACATTAACTGGGAGGAGAGATAGTTTCAGTCCTCAGTCATTAATCCTTTATCATATTTATCATATTAGTCAGACCCTTAGCAGGGAGGAACTATATAGGTAAATGCTCTTGTGGGAGAGAATCAGAAATAACCCTCAGCCCTGGATCATTTGGGGAAGGTAGCTGAGAAGCCAGGGACCTGAGCTGAGGGAGCAGAAGGAGGTGCAATCTTTGGCCTAGGTAGGACCAGCCTGCTTTCCATTCTATAGCTGGTCAGTGTCATTCTATCATTATTGTATTTCTTCTTCTACCACCTTCCCCACCCCCTCCACATCCCCAGGTCTGCCTTTCTGCTCTGGAATCCTCAGGATTTTCACATTCCCTCTAACCACTAGAAATTGGATCTGGGGACTAGGGTTCAAATCCTAGCTCTGACATTCATTAGTCATGTGACACAGGCAAGTCACATCTCCTTCCTGAATCTGGTTTTCCTCCTCTTAAAATGTGAATAATACTGCTTGTAGTGAGAGACCACGTGGGCTGGCCTCATAATCAGGAAGGTCAGGGTTCAGATTCTGCCTCCAAGAGATACTAGACCATGGACAGATCACCTAATTTTTCTTTTGAAAAAAAATTGTTGATTTCTTTTGTTTTTATAGTGTCTAAATTATCCCCAAAATCTCTTTCTTCCCTCTTCCAGAAAGCCATCACATATGACAAATAATATTTTAAAGAAAAAAAAAAAGGAGGAAGAGAACAAAATCAGAAA
Source organism: Pseudochirops corinnae (assembly GCA_028646515.1). Lineage (NCBI taxonomy): Eukaryota > Metazoa > Chordata > Mammalia > Diprotodontia > Pseudocheiridae > Pseudochirops > Pseudochirops corinnae. The sequence continues at coordinate 228,287,784 of CM053585.1, read as the reverse complement.
AACTAATAAATAGCTTGAAAGAGACTGAACATAATTGTAGTATTCCACACCTATAGACCTCCTAACTCTGCACAGGAATAGAAGAGACGTCTTCTCCTATTTCTTTCTCCAGCTATGCTTACTCTTTGTAATTATGCATTGCTCACTTTTTATTATTTTGTGGTTGTTCTTTCCATTTACATCCATCATTTTCTCAGCTCTGATTAATTCACCCTGCATCAATTTATTGCTGTTCTGTATTTATTGGTTGTCATTTCTTACAGCCCAATGATATTCCATTGCATGTAGGTACCACAATCTGTTTAGCCATTCCCCAATTGATGGGAATCTACTTCTTTACTACTACAAAAAATATTGTTATAAATATTTTCACGTATATAAGGATTTTCTTCCATCAATGACATGCTTAGGAGCATATGCCCAGTAGTGAATTCCCTGGGTCAAAGGATATGGACATTTTAGTCACTTTATTTGCATAATTCCAAATTGCTTTCTGAAATTGTAGCACTGATTCCTAACTCCACCACCAATGCACTGGTGTGCCAATCTCTAACAACTCCTCCAATGTTGACATTTTAGGGGAGTCATTTTCCCTCATCTTTGCCAACTTGCTGAGTATGAGATGATACCTCAGGTCCCTTAATTTTTCAGTTCTCCTGGACGATTCTCTTAAGTCTCTAAGTTGAGACCAATTGCTGCTCTACATCTGTGAAGGGACTCCCCAAACCAAGAGCTTTCTGTGCTCTTCATTTCTCACTTGGCTGCACTACTTTGGGACTCCTCCCTTATATCCTAGGAAGCTCATTCCTCATCGTCTTGAAAGATACCATCAGCCTCATTATTATCCTCTGCCATTCTGATTGGAGGGTGGGATCATGATCTCTAAAACCTCCACTTAAGAGAGCAATTGAAGCTGAGTCCCGGACATATCATTTCTTAGCTGGCTGCACCACTCTGAGTCTTCTCCAACGTGGCTCCCTTGTGGCCACCTTCTCTCTCCTTCCTTGTTTGCTGTTCAGCTTCCTTCTATGTATTGTCATATCACATTAGACTGTAAACTCCTGGAGGGTAGGAATGGTTTCTTTTTTTGTATCTGTATCTTCGGTGCTTCGTGTAGTGCCTGGCATGTATGAAGTGTATAATAGATGTTTGTGGACTGACTGACCCTTTAATTTTAGTGCCTTCCCTTTCTGAATTATTTCTTATTTATCCTTCATACAGTTTGTTTGCACATATTTGTTGGCTTGCTCTCTTCCCCATCGGATTATGAATTCTTTGAGCACAGGGAATGTCTTTTGCTTCTTTTTGCATCCTCAGAGTTTAGCACAGTACACAGAACATATTGGGCACTTAAGACTGACACTAATGAAACCACAAGTCTGGAATGCATATACACATAGGTGTATATGTATGTATATGCATACGTCCATGTGTCTATACAGACTTGCATAGAAATATGGGTGTATTACACAAATACATACACAGATATATAATTATATATTCCTATATTAATTACCTACTTTAGAGGGTTGTTATAAGGAAAGCACTTTGCAAACCTTAAACATCATAGGGATATAAATGGTCATTGCCCTTATTACAAGGTCAAAGCCACGATGGCCATTTGGCCATCTTTTCTTGATGTTGCTGGACAGAGGAACTTTGATCTTTATGGGGAGGAAGGATGGAAAACCATGTAACTTCTCCTCATGTTTCCCAAATCTTCCTTTATTTAGGTATCATGCTGGAGGAGAGGAAAGTTACAATAACAATAATTATTATTGCTTTTATTATTTTCAGTGGTATTATCTCATATTCATATACAAGTTAATGCTTTCTAAAGCACTTTCCTATCCATTTCATCTTTTGTTTATTATGATAACCCTATAAAATTGACAATCCAAAAATCATCATATCTGTAGAGATAACAACTCAGGTTCGAATGGTCATGGGAATCGTAGAAGTATGAATTTAGTGCTGTAAGGAGAGAAGGAAACAAGCATTTAAGTTTCTACTACGTGCCTTCATTGTGCTTAGTACTTTACAAATATTATCTTATTTGATCCTTACAGCAACTATGGGAGGTAGGTGCTATTATTATACCCCCTAATTTACAGTTGAGGAAACTAAGGCAAACAGAGGTTAAGTGACTTGTCCAAGATCATATAGTTAATAAAAGATCCTAAGCAAGATTTGAATCAGGTCTTCTAGACTCTAGGCCCAGAGCTCGATCTACTGCACCTTGCTGTTGTTCAGTCAAATCTGACTCTTCATGACTGCATTTGGGGTTTTCTTGGCAAAGATACTGGAGTAGTTTCCCATTTCTTTGTCCAGCTTATTTTGCAGATGAGGAAACTGAGGCAAACAGGGTTAAGTAACTTGCCCAGGATCACAGACCTACTAAGTGTCTGAGGCCAGATTTGAATTCAGGAAGAGGAATCTTCCTGACTAAAGATCTGGTGCTCTATCTGCTTCACCTTACAGCTGCCTAACTGTAAGGGACCTCAGACATCATCTCATCCAATTGCCTCATTTACATATAAGGGAATTGAAGCCACAGATATGGAAAGTGAATCACTTGCACAATGCTATACAGGCAACAAATGGCAGAGCTAGGATTTGAACCCAGTTCTCCCAACTTCTAATGTAATGAGTAAGGAATCCTAGCACCATGGGATGATAAAGATGGCAGGAACTTTGAAGAGCATCTAATCCACTAGTGTCAAATAGAAATGGGAGCCACTAATCCTTACGTAAGGATCTTTGTGGCTGCCAAATATTAACTTAGTTTTAAACTCTAATGTTATCTATGTTTTGCTGTATCTTTACTTATTTTGTTAAATATTTCCCAGTTCCATTTTAATCTGGCTGGGTCACACTTGGGAATGTTGTGAGCGACATATGGCCCAAAGACCAAGTTTTTGACACCTCCAATCTAATCCAGTCCCTGAATCTTCAGGAGGAGAAAGCTGAGACCCAGAGAGCCAATTTAGCAATGGTAACCACTCCTTCCTCTCCTCTTCCTCCCGTAACACATGGAAACAAGGAAGAAGGACCCAGGCTAGAAGTACAACCTAGGACTCTCAGACCAGGACTTTTACTAGATGTAATCATGCCTCTCTCAAGGCTTTAAAAAGTTTACTAATTTGTACCCAAAGGAATTTGCTTTCTTTTTGCATCCAAAACAAGAAACTCAAGAGTTGTAAAGGCTGACTAAAGTTTACCTTTTTCTTAGGGGATTTATACATTATTTACATAATCAGATTTTTTTTGTCAAGGTGCAGAGAAACTAATTCAAAATGTAGTAACATGATATTTCACATTTCACTATTTAATGGGCTCTTATCACTCCCCTCAGAGGGGGCACGTGGAGTCTTTGAGCAATAATAAGGAGGCATCTACTGTGTGTTCAACAGCAAAGTTGCAGATGCTGCAGAACTACAATTCCCAGTACACAGTGCAACCTGTAGCCCATTTCTCCTTTAGCTGACACTGACTAAAGAATGAATGGAGGACTTGCCGGGGCAGATCTGTGGGAGATCCAAAGCTGGAGGATGATGTTCCCACAACAGGAGGAGAGCAGAGCAAATACAGCCCCAGTGACCAGCTCCTTGGGGGCCTTCTCATAGGCAGGAGATGAGCTTTTCTCTTTCCCAGACCTTCATGTTTTCAGTTTCTTAATAAAGATGGGCTAGCCTGAATGGTTAAGGTCACAGCCCCTGCTTCCTGGCTAAAGATGAAGGAAGCAGAGCGCTGAGCCTGGAGACAACCTGCCTTTTTTCCCAGAAGAGGTAATCTCTTGATAACATTATCCTGCTGACCTCTTCACTAATTTATTCTCTGAACATGGGGATGAAAGGAAGCTGTGTTGTCATATCGCTAAAAAAGGATCTGCTTCCTGAGGACTGAGGACCTTGACCCCAACCTCTTCTCCTCTTAGAGCATACTAAAGGAAGAGGCAAAGAAAAGACTCCTACAATCTAGGATCCCTGTGGTGGGTGGTCTCTTGTGCGCAGGAGTCGAGGTAGAGCAGTGACTTGAAATCAAGGCTTCTGTGGAAGGCAGTCTGGTACTCACTGTAGATTTTGGATTTCAACTCAGAACCCCTAAATCTGAATCCCAGCTCCTCTATTTACTACTTATGTGACCTTGGACAAGTTCCCTAGCATCTGTGGACTTCAATTTCCCCATATATAAAATTAGAGGGTTAGACTGGGATCATAGATTGTAGAAGGGCAGGAAGGTGGTACAATAGAGAGAGCATCAACCTTAGAGTCAGGAGGAACTGAGTTCAAATTCTACCTCAGATACTTACTAGTGGTGTGACCCTGGGCAAGTCATATACCCATGATTCCAGCTGGGGTGGGGGGAGAGGAAAGAAGGTATGGGTGGAGGGGCAGCCTCTAGCTACTGACTCTCTGAGAATGTTTTCCCAGAGTTTCCTACTCTTAAGTGGGAATTCCGATCATTCTCTGGGATTGAAAGAAAAAACTCAGAGTAGAAGGAAAATGAACTAAAACCTGGTAAATGGGGAAATTGTTGCCACACCAGGGCAATTTGCCCCTTCACTTTGCTCACTTACTGCAGCAATAAGGAGGCCAAATGGTTAGCACATTTTACAGATGAGTTTCTGCTACCTGCCTTTTGCCTAGAATGATTGCTTATGAAACAAACCTGTATCATTGCCTGGGGTACTGGTGACATGTAGCAGTAAGGAGCAGGTTCTGTCAATAAAATGCTCATTCATCACCTACTCTGCTCACCACTCACCCCAAACTCTCTCTGACTCTCCCTCCCTTTAGTTCTACTCCTTTGTGGGCAGGGGAAGCACAGTGGCGTGGTAGATAGAGTGATGCCCTTAAAGTCAGACCAGAATTAAAATCCCACATCAGACATTTGCTAGCTGCATGACCCTGGGCAAGTCATTTACCCTCCTTCAGTCTCAGTTTCCTTGTCAACAAATTGAGGGCAAAATAGCACCTACTTTAGGGGGTTTGCATGAAGTTCAAGTCAGATAGTAAGTGTAAAGTGCTTGGCAAACCCTAAAACACTATGTAAATGTTTTATTTATGAGAGTTACCACCTATCTCCAGCTCATCTATGGTATCTACCAGTCACCTTGATTTGAAAAACGTAGTAGCAGGTGGCTTAGATGTCAATATTAACAAGAAAAAAACATACTACGTTAAAGTAGGAAAGGACCTTAGCAGTCTTCTAGTCCCATTTCCTTATATTCAAATTTTGGAAACTGAGGCCTAGGGGTGAAGTGATTTGCCATCATCATCATCAATACCACCATCACTCTGCATTTGTTGCCCTGCCTGGTTTCAACCTGATCACCATGGTGCTAACTCAAGCCTCCATTGTAACCACCTCCTTCAGCCTCTTCTTTCCTTTGAATGGAGGGCTGGAGAGTGGAGTACCAAAATCCTCTGAAAGTCTTACTTGATAGACAGAAATTGGACTTTTAGCTCATCGTATTCTCTTTCTGCTGCTCTTCCTGCTTTCAACTCCACTGAACAGGATGCCCCTGCACTGGGCAAACCCCGGCATTCTCCTCCCTAAACCCTCTACTTTCCTGCCTTGTGTCTGATCTCCCTCATTAGACTGTAAGCTCCTTGAGGTCAGGGACTGTCTTTCTCTTCCTCAATTGTGTCTACATCACTTCACACCCAGCCTGTCCCACAGTGTGTTTGACAAATGTTTGTTGGATTGAATTGAATAGCTAGCACTTCTATGGGGCTTTAAGCATTTATACAATGCTAAAGTACTTTACATATATTACTTCATTTGATCCTTATGACAATTTTTTGAGGTAAGATACCATTATTATTATTCTCATTTTATAGATGAGAATATAGAGACTGAAAAAAATTAAGTGACTTGTCCAGAGTCACAAAGCTAGTGGTTGAAACAGGATTCAATTTAGTCCTTCCTGCCTTCAGTTTTAGCTCTCTGTCAACTGAGTCACTTTGCTGCCTAGTTAACTTGTGTAAATGTAGACAGCTAGGTAGAATTTGAACCCATGTCTACTGCCTCTAGATTTAGCATACATTACAGTACCTCACATTGCCTCTCTCTCTGCAGGTCATTACCCAAGCCTCCTTGCCTTCTATACTTGTTTGGCATAAGTTCCCAAGTCAGTCCCACACAACCTGGGGCTCACCAAAGGAATCCTTTAATGGGCCACAGGTTGTCCTAAATCTTTTGTCTTCTTTCTGTCATCTCTTCTGAATGAGCATCGTGAGTGTTGGCCACATCTGCTCATCGCACATGAGCTCAGTTATTGGAGACTCCTGAGTGAGGCTATGCTTGCTTACAGGAGATGCCCATTATTTCTCCAGCTAGAATTATGCTATACACTTCAGTCCAAGTCAACAAACATTTGTTAAGCATGTATGGAGTGCAAATCCTGTGTTGGCTCCTAAGGACACAAAGACACAAACAAAGTATTTCCTTCTCTCTAGGAATTAACATTCACTTTACTAGGGAATATGTCATATGAACAAACAAATATGGAACAAAGAAAATGGGAAAAGAATGAGTAACAACAAGGATGATCAGAGAAGGCTTCCCAGGTGAGACAGCATCCGAGTTGAACATTAAAGGAAAATAGGGATTCAGGGAGGTAAAGATGGAAGGAATGCTGATTCCAGACAGGAGGGATAGCTGGTACAAATGCAAAGAAGTGGGAAATGAAATGGTGAGTTCAGCTTAGTTATCCAGTCGGGTTGAAATCTAGTGTTTGTGTAGAGGATGTAATATGAAATAGGGCTGTGAGGTAAGGAGGATTCAGATCATGGAGTATCAGCAATGTCAGACCAAGGAGCTTGTACTTTCTCCTTTAGGAAATAGAGGACTGCTGAAGGCTTAAAAATAGAGTACCATGGCCAAACCTGCACCTTAGAAATGTTATTTTGGTGGTTGTGTAGAACATGAATTAGAAATGGAAAGAGGCTGGAAGCAGAGAGATCAATTAGAAGGATACCCAGTAACCCAGGTGGGAGGTGATGAAAGACTGAATGAAGGTGCTGGTTGCATGAGTGAAGAGAAAAACATGCATGTGATTAATGTTGTGAAGCTAAACTTGGCAAGACTTGGCAAATGATTGGCTATGGGATAGGCATGAAGGAGCAGGAAAAGCCAAAGCTAACTCTGAAGTTAAAGCCCTGGGTGACTGGGATGATAAGGTACTCTAAATGGAAATGGAATTTTGGGAAAGTGACAGCTAGATCGTGCAGTGGACAGAGTGTAGCACCTGGATTCAGGAAGAGCTGAATTTAAATTCAACCTTAGACATGTATTAGCTGTAAGGTCCTGGATAAGTCACTCAAATTCTCTGGGCTTCGTTTTCTCATGTGAAAAAATGGATAAAAAACTAGTATCTCTCAGGATTGTTGTGAGGATAAAATGAGATAATATTTTAAAGCACTTTAAGAGTCTTAAAGCACTATGAAAATAAAAAACTGTAATTGTTATTTAATGAGGAAGATAAGTTGTGTGGAGTTTGAGATACCTGGAAAATATCCAGGAGATGTCCAGGAGGTAATTTCTATTTTTTTTTTCAGTAAATATGTTAAAGATGGATATATTTATTGCAGTCATCTGCATAGAGATGGCAAATGAACCTATGGGTGAGATTGCCAAGAGAGATAATATAGAGAGAGAAAGAGAGAAAAGAGAGGCTAGGACAGTTCTAAGGAGAACTCACACTAAGGGGGAAAGAGATGAATGGATTATGAGTTAGCAAAGGAGACTGAGAAGGAATGGTCAGTCAGATAGGAATAGAACCCAAAATGAGAAGTGTTAATAGCAAGAAAGAGAGAATACCTGGGTGATCAATAGTATCAAAAGATACAAAGAGAAAAAAATGATGAAAAAAGCCATTGGACTTAGCAATAAAGGTTCCATTGGTTGAAGAGCCCAGAGAACAGATAATGGAACTTACCTCTGCTGTCACAGCATGGATGAAAAACTACTAAGACAGAATATGGTATGTATTGTCAGATTCTATACTGGAATTTTTGCTAAATTATTTTTCTTTGTCACAAAGAATTCAATCTGGAGAGAAATATGTGGGAAATGGCTATGATGTAAGACAAAAGGCATCAGTGAAATGTGTATGGTTGTTGTTATTGCTATTTTCTGTTTCTTACATCACCAAATGTATCCCTCTCCCATTCCCATTACAAATAGTCATCCCATATGAAAAATGGTATTTTTAGGGTGGTGGGGGAGAAAGTCAGCACAACTGATTGATACATTGAAAAAGCCCCAAAAGATGCATAATGTGAAACACCTATGGAACTGTCACCTCCACAAAGGGGTGGGTTGGAAGTGTCTTCTTATATCTCTTCGTTCTCATCCTATTTGATCTTTATACTTTTGTTACATCTACTTCTGGGTTTTAATGTGCTATTGTTCTTTCCATTTACATTATTATAGTAAATGTGTTTGTTGTTTTCTTGAATCTGCTTAGTCACTTTGCATCAGTTTGTATAGATCTTTCCACACTTCTCTGTGTTACTTTCACACTTAATTTCTTTTTTTTTCCAGTATAAACTGCTCTACCAGATTTATTTTTTTATTTTTTTATTTCTTTTTTATTTTTTTAAACTTTTATTTATTTTAGTTTACATCATTCATTTCCACGAGATTTTGAGTTAAAATTTTTTCCCCATCTTACCCCTACCCACCACCCCAAAACAGCCATCCCATTGTATAACCCCTCCCACAATCTATTCTCTCCTATGTCCTCCCCCATCGCCCCTCTGACTTTCCAGTAGAGCAGGATGGATCTCCCTACAACAGTGCCTGTGTATATTAAGTTCCAGTTGGATGTAGTTAATAATAATTATTATT
>CM053585.1:228256556-228278425 GCA_028646515.1 Pseudochirops corinnae | reverse complement strand
CACTTCTCTCATTGGTTTTCAAAATCTTTCTTAAGCTGATCTCTAGCTTTTAGGCAGTCTTCATGTTTCTTAGAAGCTTTTGGTGTGGGAGTTCTGACTGTGTTGTCTTCCTCCTGTTCCCTGCTTTGATCCTTCTTGTCCCCAAAGAAGGAATCTAGAGTTTGGTTGCAGTTCTTACTTTGCTTCCTTTGCCTGCTCATGGTTGGTCAGTCAATGATTTTTTAGCTCTGTGGAACTCTGCTTCCAGAAGGGAAAGCTCTGTCCCAAATTGCTGGGGTTTTCCCAGCTGCCAGTGCTTTTAGGAGGCTGCCACAGCCTCCACCAGCTTTGGCTCACTGAAAACGCACCCCAGGACCACCACCCAAGACCACGATCTGGATCCAGACCACTCAATGCAAGAGTACTTGGCCTCTGAATAATTGCTTGGCCCCCCTGCAGTCTACAGGCCATGAGCTCTGAAGCAGCCACATAGAGATGGCCGCAGGGCCTCCACTTCTGCCACTTCCTTGCCCTGGAGGCAGTTTGGCCGGACCCACTTTTCTCCCCCAATTTTAGCTGATTTCCACTGACCTTTCACTTAGTCCTTTTTTCATATGGCTTGGTAATTCTGGAAACTGCCACAGCTGCCTCTGATCCACTCTCCTGAAGCTCCAGCTGCAGCTCGGTTCATCAGGCTGCCCGTGGGGCAAAGCCACGGTTTCAGGCTGGGCTGGTTTCGGCTCCCAGTGCTGAGATGGTCCCTCCTAGCTGAGCTGCCTTCAGCGGGAAGTATATTTGTGTGTGTTTTAGAGCTCTAAAAGTTGTTTAGAGTCATATTTTATGGTTATTTTGAGGTGGCTGTGTGGGAGCTGCCGTACCTTGCTGCTCCTATGCTGCCATCGTGGCTGCACCCCCATGAGTCCTTCTCAAGGTAAAAAATTTTCCAGTGTGGGTATAATTATGGAATGTATATCTGTCATCTGCAAAGGAACCTAGGTAAATGAAGAGAGATTCATTATCCAAAGGCTGGTTGCCATGCCACTAATTTTATAGGAGAAGAAGGAGGAGGAAGAGATCAATATTTACTTAGTAAAGTGTCTGGCACTTAGTAGGTATTTTTAAAAAGCTAATTGACTAACTTAATTGATAAGGCATGAAAGATTTGTGATTTGCATCAATGAAGGGAATCCATGCATTGCTGAAATAATAACAAATATTGAAGAGTATGAAAATATTCTTGAAGAAATAATATGATAACAATAACAATAACTTTGTCATGTTCCAAGCAATTGATCATTGCTATTGGGAAAATAATTCAAAGTGCTTGCCCTATTGACAATAGCCTAAAAGATCGTGGAAGAACACTCAACTTGGGGGTCAGTGGAGAAGTTCCAGTTTGAGCTCTATCACTGATTACTATGTGATTTGGAGCAAGTCACCTCTGTCCTCTGAGCCTTCATCAAATGAGAGGGCTATATAATAATGGTGCCTAAGGTCCCTTCAGGTTCTAATAGCTTCTATTTCTTTATCTGTAAAATGAAGAGATTGGGTTAGGTGATCTCTAAGGCATCTTTCAATTCTAAATCCTGTGGATCTGATTGTAGAAAAGATGACCCACTTTGTAACCAATGGAAAGAAAGGAAGAGTGGGAAAGATTTAAATCTCTTTGGTGCTGTCTAGGGTTCTAAGTAGAGGTACAACTCCTTTTTTGTTTCCTTAACTGGATTTTGGTATGTTTCCCTGAGGGCTCTGTGTCTGTGAAACCATGGATTCCAGGCTGTACTCCAGTGTGAATGGAGAGTCTTGGGTAGAAAATTCTTCAAGTGTAGGGTGGCATTAAGCAAACATGCAAAACAGTTCACTTTGCCATCACTCAGCAAGACAGGGAGAGCTAAAAATTAAAACCCAATATGTGCATGCACACATACACACGCACACACACACACACACACACACACACACACACACACACAGACAAACATCTCCCAAAAGTCACTCTGCAAATAATAGTTAGACTTCTTCCTAAAGATAGTTTGTTTCAGGCTCAGACACTTGAGAATAATAGCTCCATGTCAGTGCAGGAAAACTTTGGCTATTTACACAAATATCTTCTGTATTCAAAGCCACACATCTGATTCTTTGCTTGATTGAAGAAATGCTTTGATGCTTCTTAAACAAGAATAGAGACCTTAATGTAATAGAGAAGAAAATGAACTTCTCTTTGGAGGATGTCAGTCTGGGATAAAGAAGAGTTTTCTATTGGGGAGGTCAAAGCAAAGTAGTTCCTCCTCAAGAATATAAATGAGAAAATGACATATTTGGTTTTGATTTATCCTTTAAACTAGACTTATAGAAAGCAATATGTAATTATTCAGTAGAAGTTACAAAATATTTACACACTTTGTTCTAATGGTTCAATTCCTGAGACATTACCTTAAAGGGATCATGGACAGGTGGCAGAGGGTAAGACTTTTCTACAGAAGAATATTTCCACCAGAACTTTTTGTTGTAGGGGAAAAATGGGGAGAAGCCCTAAATGTCCACCAATTAGGCAATGTCTGAATAAACAGTGTAGTGGACAGTGAACTGGCTTCCTGCCTCAGGCACGTACTGACTATTTGACCCTACATAGGTCTCTCTCAGTGCAAGGCAACTCTCTAATACTGGACATTGTAGAGAAGGTACTAAAGTTCATTGGGAAGATGGAGTTTTCTCACCAATACAAGGAAATCACAAACCCTGTCCTCATCCCTACATAAACATTATGAAATATAATTGTGCTATATGCATGAATGAATATGGAGAATTGAGAAAATGAGACTTATATAAAGTGATTGACAGTAAAGAAGACAGAACAAAATCAACAAGCTTCATGTTGAGTAAAACTACATAGTTAAAGACAAAAGTAATAGCAATAAGCATATTATAGACACAGGAAAGATTGCTGTTATTGCTGATTATTTTTATAAAGGATCAGGCAAACAAAGGCTAGGTGGGTACTACTGTGATAAAGTCAATGTGCACCTCTTGTGAGGGCAGGGTTAATGAGATGGCGGAATATGCTGATTTGGCTCCGTATCTGTAATGGTAACACCTAGCTTTATATCCTGCCTCTGACATGTACTGCTTGTGTGACCTTGCATAGCCCTTCTGAAAATGCCCAAGTTGGATTAGATGTAGATGGCCTCTAAGACCTCTACCATCTCTAAATCTGATGCTATGATCTTACAATTCGTAACAGAAATTACAGACATGTATAGGTTTCTGCATTAGGTGGATAGGACATGATTAAAGTCAGGAAAACCTAAGTTCAAATCCTTCCTCACACATTTACTAGATGGAAGTACCCTAGGCAAGTCACATAGCCTCTCTTTACCTCAGTTTCTTCATCTGCAAAATGGGGATAATGACAAGGTTGCTGTGGGGATCAAATGAGTAGGTATATGTAAAATGATTTGCAAATCCTAAAGGGCTATAGGAATGTAATCTATTATTACTATTTATAATAATTATAATAATAAAATCTCTTCTTAATTAGTTGGTTTCAGTTTATACATTCATTTTTCTTATTCTATTCTTTTACTCAGTATAGTGCAGCAGATGTAGTTTTGAGCTTTGAATCAGAAGTAACTGAGTTACCAATGTTCCCATTGAGTGGCAATGACTTTTGCTCAGTCCTCCTTCTCTTTGGCACCAAAGCACCTACAGCATTTGGCCCCCCTTGAGCACCTTCCCTTCTGGGTACTCTTTCCTCTTTGGATTTTTTATGACACTCCTATCTCTTTATTCTCCTCCTGAATGTCTGGTTTTTCCTTTTTTACTTCCTTTGATGGATCTTCACCTTTGTCACATCCCCTAACTCTGGATATCCCCCCACAGACTCTGTCTCTAGCCAACTTCTCATTTCTCTATATACGATCTCACTTGGTGATCATCTCAGCCCCCATGGGTTCAATTATCTTACCTATAGAAATGATTCCTGGATCTGTATAATCCACCCCCTCTCCTGAGCTCCAATCCACAATCTCCAACTGTTCCTTAGACATTTTGAACTGTTTGTCCTATAGACATCTCAAAATCAACATATCCAAAGCAATTTATTTTCTTCCTCCAACTTCTTCTTTATTCCTAACTTCCCTATTATTTTGAGGGTACCACCATCCCCAAATCTCCCATGTTCATAATCTCAGTATCTCCTTAATTCCTCACTCTCACTCATCCCATATAACTAAATATGTGCCATATTTTTTCATTTCTACCTCCACTTTTCTAATCTACATTTCCTTCTCTTGTCATAATGTTTCTTTATATCAGCCCTTTTCTACATTTCCAGTCTTCTTATACCTAGTTCAGGCTCCCATCTTCTCAATTCTAACCACTCTCCTGACATATAGGCTATCTCCAAACTAGACATCTTAAATTCAACATGTCCAAAATTGAACTCATAATCATCCCTTCCCCACAACTCTTCCTTATTCCTAACCTCCCTATAACTACCAAAGGTATCACCATCCCTGTCACCCAGTTTACAATGTAGGTTTCATCCTTGACTCTTCATTCTCTCTCATCTTCCCATATCCAATCAGTTGACAAGTACTGTGATTCTACCTTTATAACATCTTCTCTCCTCTGACACCAAGAATACACTGGACTATTATAATAGCCTGCATGGTTGTTAGCACTGCCTCTGGTATCTTACCACCTCAGGCCACACTCTACTCAGCTGTAAAATTATTTTTTCCTAAAACACATCTGACCATATTGTCCACTCTGCACCCAACCCTACCCCATTCAATCAATTTCAGGGGCAACTCCAGATTCAATAGAGATTGTTTCCAGGATCAATAAAAAATCCTCTGTTTGGTTCTTAAAACCCTCCATAACCTGGTCCCTTTCTACATTTCCACTCTTCTTATACTTTACACCCCTCTCCTCTCCCCTGTTCCACCCCATTCGCCTCCATTGCATATCCTGCAATACAATGACAAGGACACACTAGACATTCCACCTCCTGGCTCCAGGATTTTCAGTGACTACCTCATGCCTGGAATGCTCTCCCTCCTCATCCCCACCTCCCTGCTGTCTTGGTTAAAGTCTCATATTCTACAAGAAGCCCCTCCCAATCTGCCTTAGTGCTAATGCCTTCCTTCTGTTGATTATCTTCAATTTCTTCAGTATAGATTTTATATGTGCATGGTTGTTTGCATGCTATCTCCCCCATTACACTGTGAGTTTCTTGAGAGCAGAAATTCTCTTTTGTCTTTTTTTGTGTCCCCAGGGCTTACCACAGTGTCTGGCACATAGTAAATACTTAATAAATGTTTATTGACTAACTGACTATTACAATAGCCTTCTAATTGGTCTCCCTGACAAGCCTCTCCCCACTCCAATCCATCCCACATGCAGCTGCCAAAGTGGTTTTCTGAAAGCCAAATTCTGAACATGCTGTTCAGTCGTTTCAGTCATCTCCAACTCTTCGTGACCCCATTTGGGATTTTCTTGGCAAAGATCTTGGAGCAATTTACCATTTCCTTCTTCAGCTCACTTTACAGTTGAGGAAACTGAGGCAAACAAGGTTAAGTGACTTACCCAGGGACACACACCTAGTAAGTGTCTGAGACCATATTTGAACTCAGGTTTTCCTGACCCCAGATCTGGGGATTTATCCTCTGCACCACCTACCTGCCATTTCTGAATATGTTACCACATGTTCCCTCCAATCAATAACTTCTAGTGCTTTCCTATTGCCTCTATGATCAAATATAAAGTCCTCTGTTGGGCATTTAATGTTCTTCACAACTTGGCCACTTCCTATCTTTGTAGCCTTCTCTTACTTTACTCTGCTCCACACGCTGTAGCACCCAGTGATGCTGGGTTACTTCCCGTTACTCATGTAGGATAACTCAGTCTCTTACTTCTTTGTCTTTTCTTTGCACCTACACCTGGGATCCTCTCCCTCCCCTCTGCCTCTTGACATCTCTAGCTTCTTTCAAGATTCAGCCCAAACCTGACCTACAGGAGGTCTTCCTGGTTTTCTCCAACTGCTTGAGCCTACATTTCTTCTATTTGACATATTTCTTTATATATTTTCTCCCCCATTAGTTTGTAAGATGCTTGAGGATAAGGATGGCTTTTGTTTTCTCTTTCTTTGGCAGTTAGCACAGGGTCAGGCACATAGTAAGTGCTTTTAAAATGTGATGGAATAAGAAATGATGAGCTCGATGATTTTAGAAAAACATGGATAGACTTGTACAAATGAATGAAGAGCAAAATGAGCAGAACCAAGAGAACACTGGATATGATAACAGCAATATTGTTTTAAGAACAACTTTGATGAGTAAGTCATTTTCACTGTTATAAATACCCAAATTAATTACAAAGGACCTATAGAGAAAGATACTATCTTCACTCACAGAAAGAACTGACAAATAGAAGTATAAATAGAATGATTTAAAATCATACATATACATACATATGTATTTTTTTTTCTAATGGTAGCCATCTCTAGGACAGCAGGCAGGGGGAGGGAGGGAAGAAAAACAAAGAAATTTACAGGATAACTTTATTATACATTTTTAAAGAATAGCAAGTTGTACATAATAGATTTGAGTTTCATGTGCAATAACCTTTTTTATTGTACTGAGTTATGGAAACGCTTGTTTTATTCCATAAATTAAAAATAAAATAAAAATTTGTTAAGAATTGACTGATTGATTGATTGTCATAACTAAGGATATGAAGACCAAAGTGAAGCAGTGTCTGCTTTTAAAGAGTTTATATTTCAACAGGGGAGATAATTTGTCCATACCTTGGCATAAAAAAGAAGCAAACAAAATAAACACAAGGTAATATTGAATGGGAAAGTACTTTCTATTGAGGGCACCTCTTTCAGAAAGTGGTCCTTGAAGTGTTTTACAGGAAACCAAAGACTACCAAAGGCAGATTTAAGGAGGGAGAGCAGTCCAGCCACAGCCATGGCAAGTGCTTTGGAGCAACCTGTATGAGACATGGGAAGTAGGCCACATGGCTAGGCCATAATGTGTAGAGGAAAGCAACATAAGAAGACTGAAAGGTAAAAGGGGCTAGGAGCTAGAGAGCTTTAAATTCCATACAGGAGAATTTATGCTTTGTATTAGAGTTAATAGGGAGCCACTAGAGTTTACTGGGCAGGACAGAGAATAACATAATTAATATGTGTGTGTACCTATATACACATGTGTATATATACACAAATACATATGTATATATATGTATGTCCATGTGTGTATACAATTTCCCCCAATTACATATAAAAACAATTTTAACTTTTTTTTTAATTTTTAAGTTCCAAATTCCCTCTCTCCTTCTTCCCCCACTGAAAAAAAAAGCAATTCAATATAGGTTATACATATGCAGTCATGCAAAACATATTTCCATAGTATGACTATTTCAAGGGTATTAACCTAGAGGTCTGTAATTTTCTTTCTAAATTGATAACTATATTTCAATATATTTGATTTCTTTTGCAATTCTATATATTTCAATTTATATATTATTAAGAGATGTTATAGCTTAAACACAAAGATATTATTCTGAAAAAATAGACCTCACCAGACTGCCAAAGGGTCCAGAACATAAAAAAAATTTAAAGAAGCAGCTAGGTGGCACAGTGCATAGAGCACCAGCCCTGGAGTCAGGAGGACCTGAGTTCAAATGCGGACTCAGATACTTAACATTTAGTAGCCATATGACCTCGGGCAAGTCACTTAACCCCAATTGCCCTGCATTCCCCCCTCCAAAAAGCAAAAACAAACAAACACACAAAAAAATTTAAAAATTAGCTAGACTTTCCTTGT
Source organism: Pseudochirops corinnae (assembly GCA_028646515.1). Classification (NCBI taxonomy): domain Eukaryota; kingdom Metazoa; phylum Chordata; class Mammalia; order Diprotodontia; family Pseudocheiridae; genus Pseudochirops; species Pseudochirops corinnae. Next base: position 228,270,611 of record CM053585.1, on the reverse strand, counting down.
GTAGATGGGGCAAGGAAGGCTGGAATATTCAGACTAGACCTCACATCTTTCCCTCCTAGCCCAGGCCTTTTGTCACTTCCTTTCCCTAGTTCGAGGACTGTTTTGCAGCTTTCTATACCATCTTCTCACCAGGAAGAGAATTCTTTAGGAAAGTCTTACTGGATACAGATCAGTAACTGGTAAATAAGAAGAAAGCCTAAAATGAGTTTCTTAGCTATATCTCATTATTCCCCAATTAGACACGCTCTGTAGGACACAAATTAAAGGCTTCTGCATCTGGCTAGGCAGTGGCATTCCCTATGGTCACACCTCCAAGCCAGTCTCTGACATTTCTGAGATTTTGCCTGCAGGAAATAGCAAACCACAATGTGGCTGCTTTCATAGATCTTCCATCCATCACTGGGGCCGCAGTTGCTTTATTTCTTAGATTGCTTTTTTCTTTGAATATGTTTGATGTTCCCATGAAGCTTGTAGTATAGTAGGGGAAGTAAAGCAGGGACAAAAACAAATATAATAAAAACCAGAATACATTAATGGTATAAGCACATAATGAACAGAAAGGTATGAGAATTCAGAGGAGGGACAGATTTGTTTCTGATTCAAGGAAAGGGAAGAGGGGAGATGAGGATTCTTACGCTTTCTAAAGGAAATAGGATCTTACCATCTTCCATTAACAGTGGTTGGTGACTAATAGGTGCTAATAAATGCTAATCCATTTTAATGGAAATTGTGCTGTTAATTACACACAAAATGCAATATTGATAAAGTAAAGCCATTGGGAAAAAAAGCAAAATCATAGAAGAGAATAGGATTTCCTGCTTTCTTCTCTTGGGATCTTCTTCCCCTGGAAAGCTTTTATTTTTTATTGCAAACATATGAGCTACTAGGGGTGACTGTTGATAACAACACTTAGCACTGTCACATAGACACACATGAATGATTGGTGCTTGTCCTTTGTTCTGGAGGAAGACCAGCGACATCAGGGAGATGATGCCATGCCTTGCAAGTGAATTAGCTTTAAGTGAGGGAGGGCTGTGCAAAGTCACCAGCCTCACTCTCTCTTCCTGAGCCATCTGGATCCAGTGGCCAGATACAGATCAGGACGATTGAAGATGGCCCCCATATGAATGAGCAGATATATGTAGAATGAGATCACAAAAGAAAAGAGAAACTGTGCTTTAGGCTAGGTAGAGCAGTCACTAGAACGCTGGGCCTGCAAGAACGAAACTGGGCTCCCATCCTGCCTTTGACACGTCCTAGAAATGAGACCGTGGACAAGTCATGTAACGTTCCTGAGTCTGTTTCTTCACTTAGGAAGTGAAGACGATAATGCCTGTAGCACATTTCACAGGGCTATTGAAAGGTAGGCTTTACAAACCTCAAAGTTTTATAATTATATATCATATATGTAATCTATAATAATACAATACATTATTTTTATATATTTTATTGTATTAGTTATGTTGTGTTGTGTTATTATGTTGTCTATTATATTATGTTATATTACATTATGTTATATTACATCACATCACATCACATCATATTATATCATATTATATTATATTGTATTATATTAGCTATTATTATCATGGACTGCTAAGGGAAATCTTTTTTTCCTATAACCTATAAAGATTGTTATATCTTTAAGATATAACAATTGTTATAACTTAAGATGTTAAGTGACTTGCCAAGAGTCACACAACCAGTAAAAGTGTCAGCATCTCGTCTTCCTGACTCCTAGGCTGACTCTACGATGTCACATTACCTTTCTTATTGTTCTATAAACCGATTTCCTTCATTCCTCTACATGCTTTGCCTTGTGGGGACAAATTGGATTTTTGTCCTAACTTGACTTCAGTTAGTAGAAACTGAGGCATCTTTACTCTGTGTGTGTGTGTGTGTGTGTGTGTGTTTAAGAACACATGATTGGCTGGCCCACACAAGTTTGTTCCTCCACCTCAGCTGGTGATTATCTTGTTGCTATTTGGTTCTTACTTTTCAGTCGTATCTGACTCTTTGTGAACCCATTTGGTGTTTTCTTGTCCAAGACAGTAGAATGGTTTTGCCATTTCCTTCTCCAGCTCATTTTACAGATAAGTAAACTGAGGCAAACAAGGTGAAGTCACTTGCCCAGGCTCACACAGCTACTAAGTGTCTGAGATTAAAACCGAATTTGACCTCAGGTCTTCCTGATTTCAGGCCTGACACTTTATTCACTGTGCCACCTAGCTGCCCCTTTGACTGTCAGCACTCCATCATTGCAGAGCCAATGCTTACAAGTAGAAGCCACAAAAACCCAGGGGAGGTGGAAACCTTTTTTTGCAGTTGTTGCTATAAGTTAAAATATGTTCTTTTCTTAAGAGCATCCTCCTCTGTGGATGTAGTAAACAATCTCCAGGGTGGCAGCCTGAAGTCCCCTTACATTCAGGAAACTGGGGTTTGACTTTGGGGAAAGCAGCACAGTCTTTCTAAGGGACTTGTGGCTACCAGGAGATAGCACCCTTAATGTCCCAGGGCAGGCCCATTGACTTCAAGTTAGGAATTAAAGCCCTTTCTCAGATCAGGCTTGTACAGGGGGTTACAAACTCTCCCAACCACTCCTCAATCCCAGTCTACAACGCTATCCATTCCAAAACCTTTCAAACACTCATTTATTTGTTCAACAAACATTTATTAAGCACCTCCTGTATAACTGGTCCTGGGCTAGGGGTTGCAGGAAATACAAAGAAGTTTAAGGTACTTTTCCTACCATCAAGGAATTTATAATTTATTAGAAGTTTGTACACGAATAACCACCATGCAAATTATAATGCAGCAAGGGCATGAGGTCATTACGTTGTGAGCTCAAGGGCAGGAACTGTCCTTCGCCTTTCTTTTGATCCCCAGCCTTTAGCACAGTGCCTGGCATGTCGTAGGCACTTAATAAATGCTTATTGACTGCCGTACTGAATAGTGGGTCTATTTGGGCCAACCTTTGGGTTGACTGCTTGAGTCTGAATTCTATCCATTTCATTTGTACTGAACAAATAGACTGAGAAAAGTGGGTGGAATACCGGGATCCTTCAAAGGAGAGAGACAAACACCCTAGTATCAGGCAGACCTTCAAACAACAAGCAGCTAGGGGGTCATAAGTTTCGGTGCAAAATGTGGGCTTTCTGGATTTTATTCCCTATGAAGCATCAGTTGGATGGCCTGGCAAAAGGACTGACTGGTGAAAGATTTCCACAAACTGGGTTGTTTCTCAATGTTACATACCAGGCTGCTGGCAGGGGGCCAGTGAGACTGGCTATGAGGCCGTGCCCTTGTGTCTGCAGAATTCACTTGGTCTAGTTGTTATGGAAATGCAGCAGGATGGGGGTCTTAATACATGTGCTGTCTTCATTATAGGCGCCTTTGCTTCAGGAATCTCTCTGAGGCAAGGCCACTTACCTTGCTCCCCACAATGTTTAATCTCATTATATTCACTCTCCTAGTAACATCTTTATTCTACTTGAAAGAGTGGGAGGCTCTGGAGAATGTGATTACATTGGAAGCTGAATCTGCCTTATTGAATGGTATCCTGTGTAAATTCCAGATGTGATCATCTCCTCCATTCTGATGAGCATGGACATATGACCTTGGCTGAATGCCTGTACCAGGAGAGCCGGGCTTGGGCAGTCAGCCCAGAGGGAGCACCAGGACAAAAGAGGACCACCAGCAGATTTATCTGCTCCAGCAATAAAAGTTTGAGAAATTAAAACAACAATAACTAACCATGCAAGTTGTTAGAATCAGAGCCAACTTGCCTGAATTTGTGTCAGGAAAAAAAAAAGATGTCAATTGCTGAAGGAGTGGGGAGACCCCTTGAAAATGAGAGAAGCACTCAACCCAGGGAAGAAAAGTGTTGGATACTGTGCCAATCTATGTATTTGTCTCCCTTTGCTGTCCTGTGCTACATTTAATTTAATCTTAATATTTGTGTGTGTTGCACACTCACACACACACCAGCCAAGTGGTACTGTGGATAGATCCTGGAGTCAGGAATTCAAATCTAGTCTCAGACACTTACTAATTGTGTGACCCTAGGCAAGTCACTTAGCACCTACTTGCCTCAGTTCCTCATCTGTAAAATGGGGACACATTGGAGAAGGAAATAGTAAACTACTCCAGTTTCTTTGCAGAGAAAACCCCCTGGAAAAAATCTACGTAGTCACATAGAGTCAAACACGACTGAACAATTAAACAATAACAACACATACACACGTATGTACATATATACTCCTTCGGGGTCTACTCTGGCAGACCTCTACGGGGCACTTGCTAAAGCCATGAGGAGACCTAGGGGTCAGGGGACTGATAAACTGGGGATAGGAGAATTTTCCCAAGGGCACTTGAAAAGATAGTGGAGTGAGTACCTGGGTAGCACTTAAATTAGAATTGCCCTGAGGGGCCAATCCCTGGCTCAGAAATGGGAAGTTTGGGATTTTATACAAGGGAAAGAGATGAAGTTAGGGGATGTTAGAGGGTAAGGCTAGATGTGGTTGACTTGGAGACAAGTCTCACTATTGGCTATAGAGGGGAGAGTGTGATGTGGCCCACCTTCCCACTCCTCCCTGGTTGATCAAACACCTCTTCTTGAGGTCAATTCACAGCCCTCTTTTAGAAGAACATTCAGCAAAAACAATAGACTTAATCATACAACAATAAACAATTAGATTTAATAAGATGGAATTTAACAGGGATAAAAGCAAAGTCCTATTTACACATTTAGCTGCCTGAATATAGGCTGGGAGATCTTAGATGAAATTTTCTTTTGAAAAACTTATTTTGCTTTTTCTGGCAGCCAAAATAATCTAACTTGACTTTAGAGCATACTAACAAGTATAAAGTTCAGAACCAAGGCAGCCCCATTGAGTTCTGCCATGGTTGCTCCACATCTGGAGTACTGACATTAAGACACTGCAGACAGCCCAGAGAAAGGTAACTGGTCAGTGGAGTCTATGCTATATGGGAATCCCCTGGATCAGGGGTGTTTATCCTGGGGAAGAGAACCCTAGGAAAGGGACATATTGACATTCTTCAAGAATTTAAAGTATTGTCATGTAGAATAAATTCTGCTTGGCCTCCAGAGGCAGAACAGGAGACAACAGCCAAAAGCTGCCAATTTCACTTTCTTGTAAGAAAAATCCTCTAAGATTGAAGCTGCCCCGAAGCAGAATGGGCTGCAGCAGGAGGGCATGAGTGGTATACACTCAGGGGTGTGGAACTGCATGGGATCTCAAAAACTAGTCTAGCTGGCTCATTTGATAGATGAGACCACTAGAGCCCAGACAAGTGAAGTGACTTGCCCAAAGTCTAAACATCAAAAGGATCCTTCATCTTTGGAGGTCTTTAAGCAGAGGCTGAATGGCCATATATCCATGATGTTGTAGAGGATATTTTTGATTGGGTATAAGTCAGACTAGATACCTTGTGGGGTCCCTTCCAAACATGAGAATCAGTGAATCCAAGAGCAGGCCCTGCTTTCTGTACCTGGCTCCCACTCCCATCCCTTGAGAACTTTCATCCCATTCAAATACTATCCATTCTCTAGCACCCAGCTTGAGCTCTGCCTCTTCTATGGAGCCTTCCAAGACCACTATAGCAATGCCTAGGGACGCTTCCCTTCTCCGACTTCCCATAATATTTCTTGTCTACACAATCTATTTTGACATTTAAATAGCAACTTAAGGGGACAGGGGTGGGGTAGATTAGCTATTTATTATTTCACCTATATTGTGTTTTACTCCCCTAGTAAGTTTCCTGAGGGCAAAGGCCAATTCTCATATACCTCCATATTGTCCACAATGCCTGGCACAGGGCTGATACAGCTGGCAGTGAGTGCTCAATATATATATTTGCTAAACTGAATTGCATTCCTGGCTAACTGCATTGCATTTGCATCCTGGTATCTTTGGTTATCTGGAGTATTCTCTATAATAGATTTCATTCACTTTACTAAGTGACTAGCTTTTGGGGTTTAGTGTGAGTGTTGGTCATCCTTGTATAAAGATCCAGGCCTACTATTCGTCCCTGTTCCTGTCTCTGCCAATTTTCAGGGCCAGATGTATACAATGAGCCCTGGCAAACCCAGTTGTGAACAATAAAGACATTGACTGGAGAGAAGCACTTTCCCCATTTTTTTGGAAAAGTTATTCCCTTCTTTAATTACTCCCTCTTGTCATTTTAAACACCTTTAAATGGTTCTTCTGCTCCCATGTCCTACATCCCACTATAGTGGAGAGAAGACTAACAAGTGGAACATCTCTGAAAAGCTTTCTAGAGACTTACACAAACCAATTCTTATTTATCAGTGCAATCACTGTCTGTCAGTGAGTGCACTGAGACGGCTGCTCAGTAAACAGTAAGTAAGCAGTGACAATCTACCCATGAGTGTGCCCTGCAAGGCTTGACAATGGGACTGCTCTCAATTGGAAGGTCAAGGTTTCAAGCTAAGTGAGCTAAGCCCTTCTCTTGAGGGGATACAACCTGAAGTGAGCCCAGGTCATGTGACTGAGAGGAGCACCAAGGAAATAATCTAGCCCAGTGGTTCTCAAAGTGGGATTTGGGGACCCCTGGGGGTCTTTGAGACTCAAGGGGTCTGTGACGTCAAAACTATTTTAATAATAATACTAAGAAGTTTTCATGTTTAATACAATAAATACCAATAGATCCACATAAACAAAGGATTTTGGGGAGTCCTCAATAAATTTCAAGAGTGTAAAGGGGTCCTGAGACTAAAAAGTTTGAAAACTGCTGGTCGAGATTGTTTTGTAGAAAAGTTAAAAATAATATTATGGAGAATCTTGTCTAGAATCATAGCATATTAGACTCATAAATGCTTAGAAACTGTAGCATAACAGAATCAGCAGAGACCTGAGAAGTTACCTACTCAAATCTGTACCCACTGTGGGAGGGAATCTCTATAGTATTCATAACAAGCTCCGCTTCAACATTTCTGGTGAAGAGGGAGCTCACTGGCTCATAAAAATTCTTGTTGAGCCCTAATTATTTGAATGCCACTGTTCTTGAGCTGAAGACCATCTACTTATAATTTTAGTCTCCTAGAGTATCACAGTCTTCTCCCTCTTCCACCTGACAGCCCTCAAAAGATTTGAATTTTACGACTATTTCTCTTCTCCAGGGCAGCCATTCCTAGTTCCTTTAGCTAATCCTTAAATGACACCATTTCTAAACTTTTCAATTTACTAGCCATCCTATTTTGAACGTGCTCCAGTTTGCCAAATAAGTACTCTGTTATGTGGCATCCAGAACTAAGCCTAATAACCAATCATTCTTCAATTCCCAAACCCAACCCACCTACCCTCACCCTGCCACACACACACATACACACACACACACACACACACACACACACACACCTTATAAGGAAGGCTTCTAGAATTAGAGATTTAATGATACATAAGGACAGAATTATTTGGCCATGGAAAACTTTAAAAAGAAAAGTTTTTAAATGGTTCTTCTGTGTGGTTGCCTTTGACTTCTGTGGTAGTAGAGGTAAAGTGATGGAAAGAGGAGCAAATGGTTCTAAGAATCATGGAGTTTATAAGTTAACTAATTCAACTCTGGGAACTCTATCAGATCACTGTTCATGGACCAGCAAATTAATATTCATAGAATAACTGGGAAAACTGGCTTGCATCAATGGAAGTGGCCGGTAAATGGAAGGCTGTCTTTGGAAGGATAAATGAAGAAGTTGGATAGTTGATTTCATTAAATACTTGATCAAAAAAACTTGAAGGGGATCATGATGGATATAAGCAAAAAGACCAAATGAAGATAGTTGTAACTCACAGGCCAACATTTGCTGCAGAAAATGCAGAGGCAGAGAAATTTTTTGAACAACTAAACAGGATCTTCCAAACTTAGTTTGAAAATGAATGAAAAAATAGACATGGGGATGATGGCAAAAAACAAAAGATAGGAAGAAAATACAATTTAGATTTAATCAATAAAAGACATGGTTTGTAGACCATTCAGGAGCTTACCATTCCCTTCCTAGGCCTGTTCCTAACATTCTAGATTTCAAAATCGTGCCTCTTCTACTGTCTTACACTGAAACTTCTCCCTATCTGGGGCATCCTCACCCTAGAACATCCACCCCTGTGCTCTGCACACACTGGAATATCTCTCCTCTAGGCCTGCCTCCCTTCTCCCATTGGTGAGTTCCTCCTGTAGTCTTCTTTTTGTGACAAGACCCAGGCTAGCCTGCCTTCATTTTCCTCCTTCCTAATTTCCTAGACTTCAAAATCACACTCCAGTCTGGGTACCTTAATTCTCTGCTCCCACGCCAATCCTGCTTTTTAAAAAGCTCCCTTTTGTGTATTGTCTTCCCCCATTAGAATGTGAGCTCCTTGAGGGCAGAGGCTTTTTGGTCTTTATTGATTTTGTGTGACCAGAACTTATCCCAGTACCTGGCATATAGTAAGTGCTTAATAAATGCTTGCATCCTTGCTAACATCCATATTAAATGAATATTTTCTCCAAAAAAAAAAAGAGTTGAAAAGAACATGGAAAACACCAAACAACATCATAAAAAATGAAATTGTATCTTAACAGACAGGAAAAAACAAGCACTGAAATGGGAGTCATATCAGAACGAGCCATCTGTGTGCAGTAAGATCATCAACTAGTCAGAGAAAAGGTCAAAATTCACATAAAATTAAAAAGATATTGATGAGAAGAAAGCTTCAGCAGCTTCAACCTAACATTGAAATTGAAAAATGGGAAGTGAAAAAAAGCCAGAGAATCCTTGATTAGCACCATCTTCTGAAAAAGTTTTACTGATGAATAGCAATCACCACAATGAGGAAGCCAATATAGTCCAGAATCCTCCCCAGTCAACAAAAACTTGATCTCCCTGAGAGACATGGGAGCTAAGAGCAATACCAGTTCATAATATACACTCATTTACATGAAAAAAACATTTCTGGAAAAGAAGTATGGTGGAAGATTACAAACAGTATTACCCCACAAATCAGGAAAAATCAGTGGAGAAAAAGTAAGACTATGGGAAACTTAATGTGAATGAACTAAACCATATCATCCTAGGATTATTCATAGATGAAACTGATAGGAGAACAACAATAGAGAAAAATTGAAGCAGACTTTTCAGTGTTTCTATAATGATTAATGTTAAAATACAACATTGGACCCTAATATGTCTATTCCCAATTTATTATGTGAAGAAATAGAAATAGTACTTAAGAAGATGAAATTGGCAAGAATGACTGGATCAGACTAAATACATGCTGAGGAAATCTGTTCTGACTCAATTTTGAAAGCATTAGAATATTTTTTTTACAATATTTTCAGGGAAGAAGAAGACATTTTTAAAATGGGAAAAATCACAGACAATATTACCCACTTCAAAAGGCAATCAAGATGATATCAATAAGTACTGGTCCACAAGACTAGATTCTCATCTCCACAGAATCTTCATGGAAATGATCTGCACGTGTATTGAGAGTATATCCCTCATGAAAATATGAGAAAGGATTAAGTAGGCTTTTTAAAATTATATTCTAACATCAACATTGTGCAATGACTAACTTTGATAGACTTAGCTCTTCTCAGCAATGCAAGGATCTAAGACAGCCCCAAAAGATTCATGATGTAAAGTACTATCCACATCCAGAGAAAGAACTTTGGAGTCTGAGTGCAGATTGAAACATACTATTTGCGCTCTCTCTCTCTCTCTCTCTCTCTCTCTCCCTCTCTCTCTCTCTCTCTCTCTCTCCCTCTCTCTCTCTCTCTCTCTCTCTCTCTCTCTCTCTCTCTCTCTCTCTCTCTCTCTCTCTCTCTCTCTCTCTCTTTCTCTCTCTCTCTGGGTTTGTTTGGGAGTTTTTTGGTTTCTTCTTTCCCATGGTTTCTCCCATTGGTTCTAATTCTTCTTTAAAACATGACTAACATGAAAATATGTTTAATATGAATGTATATGTATAACCTATATAAGTATGCATGCCATCTTGGGGAGGGGGAAGGAAAGGGGAAGAAAATTTAGAACTCAAAATCTTATGAAAGTGAATGTTGAAAACTAAAATTATATTTTTAAAAATAAAAATTATATTCTATAGGAGACTACATCTTTATAGTTATAGAATTAACTTAAGGGACAGAGAATGCAGCATCCCCCTGTCTTTATTGTTTATGGATTACAAAAAATGTATTTAATAATACAAAATACACTTTAAAGTCTCTCCTCCAACAAAGAGCTTCTCATATGTATCTGGCTAGATTTTCACTGACTGACATCCAAGCTCTATTTCTCCATTTTTCTCCCTCTCAGTTTTCTAACAACTTTGGCTAAGGTTGTGGCCCAGGTGTATGAACTGACATTCAATCAATCAATTGAGGCAACTAGGTAGCACAGTGCTGGCCTGAAGTCCAAAAGACTCGAGTTTAAATCTGGCCTCAGACACTTATTAGCCAAGTGACCCTGGGCTAGTCAGTTAACCTCTGTTTGCCTCAGTTTCCTCTGCTGTAAAATGGGGATGATAACAGCACCTGCCTTCCAGAGATGCTGTGAGGCTTAAAGGAGATAATATTTGTAAAGTGCTCTGCAGTTCTTGGTACCCAGTAGGCAATAATAAATACTTATTCCTTTCCTCCAATCATCTTCAATGTGGTGTCGATGGGGCAACTAAGGGCAAGGCAAGACATTTATATCTTGCTCAAACATCATCAATGCCAGAAAAATATGCATCATAATAATAATAATGCCCAAGAGCACCCACACAGAGACATATGTTCACCAAAGGTGTTCAACACAGTTATGGAAAAAACCCTGGCTGAATACTAAGAGAAGATGGATTCCCTCTAATTGGTGAGACCTTCCAGATGTTCCTCTTTATAGGTGATATAGTGCTGATTTTGCAAATGCCCCTCAATAAGATCCATGGTTGACCACAAGAAATTGGCCTAATGATCCATTTAGGAAGGCCTAAATGAACTTCAAGACTTAATAGGAGAAAAGTTGTATGGAAGAAGGAGCATGAGGAATTGAGCTGAAAAATGGGGGAGGAGAAGAAAAAAGATTTTTAAAAATTCTGAATGAGATTGGGAGTGTTTCAGGATTGTAAAGAAAGCTAGCAATTAAATTTTGGACAGTGAAAATTTTAGAGGATTTGACAGGGGAGAGGAAAAAGGAGACAGGCTAAAGGAAAATGGATAGAAGAGAAGAATGTGAGGAGGAGGAATAAAGGACAAGATACAGGAAGAGAAGAAGCTGTAGAGGAGAAAGATAAGCAGCAGAGAAAGAAGAGATCCCTAAGCTAGAGGAAGAGGACTCCAGGAAGAAAGAAATGGATAGAAAGAAGGCAGAGGAGTAAGAATAAGGAGATAAAAGGGAAGAGGACTCAAGAAGGAAGAGAAGTTGCTAACACATGGTAAGTAAGAGATCTTGGTAAGGCAAAGCATGAAACTGGTAAAAGAAGGAAGAGGAATTAGAATGCGATTATCAAAGCATTAATAGGTAAAAAGTCATCAATGATGTAAGAAGGTGCTAAGATGAGGAAAAGGACAATAGCTCTTGAGTTAATGACAAACTACAGTCTCCAAGTAGACTATAAGGGGACTGAGGATCTTGCTTCTAGCAAGTATGAAGAGCAGGGAGAAATTTATAGTGGCCTGCATAGAGTGTGTGGTATCTGTATTTTTGCCCAAAACCAAGAAACCAGTATCTATCTTTAAGGTGGATAGTTAGATATCCTTATAGAAAAGAAGGTAAATGGGATCATTTTCCAGGTATGTATTAGGAAATCCTTTAAAAACAAAAATGGAAGAAAGCATTCAATGTTACAACAAAGAAGGAAAGGGATAGAAGGCATAAAAAGCAGTGTCAGAAGGTTAGGGAGAGTAAAAGATGTGACTGGTGGAAACAGGGAAGAAAACAACTGAACACATGCTACTAAGTAATGGATTTGGATCTCTTCTAAAGAGATGAGCTGGATACTCTGAAGACAAAGCAATTACTTGTCCTCCAACACATGATGATGGAACTCCATGGGTGCTTTCAGATGAAAGAACATTCAGTAAATGTTAGAAGAAGAGTGTTGGTAAATTGTAACTCCCAACCAAGGATGCTGAATCAGCTATTTGTCACCCTATTATCAACAATAGATATCTACTGTCTTCCTAGGGCTCATATCCAGGATAAAGCAGAGAGCTTTCTACAATTTGTTGACAGATGACTACTACTTACTTTAAGTGATCCATGGGGGCATTGATGAAACTGCCAGGAATCTAGAAAGCATCCCATATGAAGTCTTAGGGGTGCAGGAAAGGATTGCTGCCAAATTTTAGAAACCGAAATCAACATAAGAGAAAGAAAGACTTGGAAAGTGAATTGTGAATTAGAAAGATGTCTGAGAATGGGATTTGGATTTCTGGACAGCACCTTAAAATAGAGGCATACCAGGCTCTTGACCAAGTATGAAGCATTCCTAACAAGGGCCATTAAGATTGTCTTTGTTTTGAGTTTTGCAAATCTTACCAATAGAGCTTTAGATTGAAAAGAAAGGGATGGGGGAGAAAATTCCTATGTATTTTCACAAAGCTAGGTGATGGAAAAAAAAATAATGAAAAAAAATAGGCATGATATAGAAAGAAAAATAGTAAAAAATAGTGATGCCTGGAATTTTACAGGAAATAAGAACTAGGAAATTAGCCAGAAATAAAACTCATAGCCCTAGATCTCTACAACCAAACTATGAGTAAAAAAGTGATCTAGAGGGGGGACGGAGTCAAGATGGCCATGTAGAAACAGAACTCTGGGGCTCCCCCCTCATGACCACCTCAAATACCTATAAAATATAACTCTAAACAAATTTTAGAGCTCCAGAGCTCATAAAGTGACAGAGAAACAAGGCTCCCACTGAAGGCAGCCTGGCATATGGGCAGAAAGGGCTCATTGCAGCACCTGTTGGGAGTAGAGCCCAGCCCAATGTGGTTTTAGCCCCAGGCTATCCAGGAGAAGCCCCAGCTGAAGCTTTCAGGAGAGCAGATCATTGGCAGCCATGGCGGTTTCCAGAATTACCAACCCATAAAAGCCAAGGACAAAGGGAAAAGGTCAGTGGAACTCAGCTAAATTTCAGGGAGAGGGTCCAGCCGACTGCCTCCAGAGCTAGAAGCAGTCTGAAGTGGTGGCCCTGCAGCTGCCTCCACATGGCTGCTTCAGAAGCTCCCAGCCTGCAGATTGCAGGGGGTCCAAGAGATCATTCACAGGCTAAGTGCTCTTGCCTTGAGCTGCCTGGATCAGGATCACGGTCTTGGGTGGTGGTCCTGAGGTGTATTTTCAGTGAGCCAAAGCTGGTGGGGGCTGCAGAGACTGTAGCCTCCTAATAGCTCTGGCAGCTGCAAAACCCCCAGCAATTTGGGACAGAGCTTTCCCCTCTGAAAGCAGAGTTTTATGGAGCTAAAAAGTCAAGTAATTGATTAGCAACATGAGCAGGTAAAAGAAGCAAAGAAAGCTCAGCAATCCAACTTTAGATTCCTTTTTTGGGGGCGAAAAGAATCAAAGCATGGAACAGGAGGAAAACAACACAGTCAGAACTCCTGCATCAAAAGCTTCCAAGAAAAATGTATACTGGATACAAGGCATAGAGAAGCTTAAGAAGGATTTTAGAAACAAAATAAGAGAAGTGGAGGAAATATTGGGGAGAGAAATGAGAATGATGCAAGAAAATCATGATAAGAGAGTCAACAACCTGACTGAAGAAACTAACACCTTAAAAAATAGACTAACTCAAATGGCAAAAGAGGCCCAAAAAACCAATGAGGAGAAGAATGCCTTAAAAAATTGAATTTGCCAGATGGAAAAAAGAATTTCAAAAGCTCACTGAAGAGAATAATTCCTTCAGAATTGGAGTGGAGCAAATGGAAGCAAATGACTTTATGAGAAATCAGGATACTTATTAAACCGATCCAAACAAATGAAAAAATAGAAGGCAATGTGAAATATCTCCTTGAAAAAAACCACTGACCTGGAAAATAGATCCAAGAGAGACAATTTAAAAA
>CM053585.1:228237118-228254618 GCA_028646515.1 Pseudochirops corinnae | reverse complement strand
TAAACTAACTTTTATACATTAGACCCTGCTTCAGAGGCAACATCTAGTGTTGGAGTTTTTCTCTCTCTCAAAGAATCCTTGGTAGAGTAAATAAACTCTTTACTGGGGAGCCTAAGTATACTCCAAAGAAAGATCAGAACTCTGCCACAACTATGGTTCAATTTTGTGGTTCAGAGTCCAGGGTTCCATCTCAGATAGGAGCACCAGGGGATCCCCATCCCTCACCCCTGATAAAATTGATTTCTCCTTCTTCATGTTTTCCTAAAGCATTTTTTGCATCTTTCCTTTTTCTCTATCACATTCTTTCTTGTATTGTGCACAATTATTTGCATATTTGTGTTTTCTTCTTTAGACTATAAATTCAATGTGGCCAGGGATCAAGTTTTAATTTCATTTTTTGTATATCTGCCATACCTTGTGCCTCTGAATGTAGCACATAGTTCCACATGGCTGCCAGTATGGACGACCTTCTTATTCTCCATCAACCTAAGATAGTCATATCCATCCCTCCCCCTCCATTAAACTGTAATTCTTTGAAGGGAATGACTGTTATTTTTCATCTTTTAACTCCCAGCATCAAACTTAGTTTCTTGTACTTATTAATTGCTTTAAAAGTGTTTGTTGAATCAAATCCAATTATATTTTTTCATTCTGAGCTTAAACACCACCAACCAATAAAAAAATCCCACTACATTTCTATATACACAACAGAATACAAAAGAAGGTTGTGTACAAAACTGTAAAACTCCATTTTAAACCACTTGCTTAAAAAGATATATAATAAATTCTACGCATTACTTTCAAAACTGTTTAGCTTGTGCATGCTTCCTTTTGAACATCTTTTTATTCTTTGCATTAAAAAATGTTCCAATGGCCTCTTTTTTCATCAGTGTTATCAACTTTCACTCTCCCTCTCCAGCATCCCTCTCCTCCACAAGGTAACAAACACATATAGTTGAGCAAAACAATTCTACACAATGAACATGTCCAAAAATGTATGTCTCTTTTTGTACTTTGAACACATTGCCTTTTTGTTAAGAGGTGCATACCATTTTTATTAAAGATCTTCTGGACATATAGTTGGTCATTGCTTTGATCAGAGTTTTCAAGTCTTTTGAAGTTTTTTCTTTATAATGTTGTCCTTGTATAGATTGTCCTCCTGGTTCTGCCCTACTTTCCAGGATTCTTTGAAATTATTTCCTTCATAATTTCTTTCAGTGTAGTAATATTCACTTATATTCATATTTACTACAATTTTTTCAGCAATTATCAAATTGATGGGCATCCTGCCAGTTCTTTGCTTCCTTTCCCCACCTCGCCCCCATTTTAGCCTCCCTTTCAGGGTTGGGAAGTTTGTTTTGCTCCCAGCTAGTTCCTCTGAAGTATTATTCTTCCTTTTACCTCTCTTTCCAATCCACTTATTTACCTATTGTGTTTGTTACATTTTTACACTAAATTGTATTCAACCCTCCTCTTCTTTTGGTTCAGATAAGAGTGTGATTCATCTGATGCTTATTCCTTTCACACTTCCCTCCATGTCTGTGCACTCTTCTCATATATTACAGATTCTTAGAAAAAGCAAATTTTATTCCTTTATTTGTTTTTGTTATTGTTTATCCTTTATTCTCAGGGGACAATGACATCAGGGAGGTGATGTCATGACATGTAGGTGACTTGTATTTAAGTGAGGGAGGGCTGTGCAAAGTCACCAGTCTCACCTTCTCCTCTGGTGTCATCTGGGTCCGGTGGCAAGCTATAGATCAGGATGACTTGAGATGGTCTAGGATGCAGTGGGGGACCTTGGCCTTTTTAAGATAAAATCTTTAACAGGTCTCAGTTTGATGGAGGCCACACCCATTCAGTGATTAAAGCTAGGTAAGAAATGAGGCAGAGAATGACCTCTACCTAGTAAAGAAATCAATTTGGGAGAGGACCCTCAGGCTTTTTGGCCAAAACAGAAACAACTGCTATTTACATTTGTTCTGATCCAGTCAGGGCCCAAATAACTTTTTTTCCTTAAAGACCAGTCAACTCCAAATTACTCTTGCTTTCATTGATTGACCAACAATAGGTCCCTGGCCAAGTCTTTTCTTTGCACTTTTAACATCAATATGTTCTTTTTATTCTCCCATCTGTTTCCCCTCTTAGACTCTTCAGAACAGAACCAATCTCACCCACCCCCACAAATCCTCTGTTTTTCTTACTTAGGCCTCTTGAAGCCTTTTGGAAATATTTTCTTCTCTTATTAGATCGTCTTAAATATAGCCTATTCTAACTGTTCAAATAAATTGACCTTTCCACATTGCCTCCAGACTTGTGTTTCCATTTCAATGTTTTTATTTGGTTCTGGTTTTTAATCAGAAATGCTCAAACATCCTTTAATCTGCTAAAGACCAGTTTCTTTTTGTAGAAATATACTCAGTTTATTCATAGTTGTAAGCCCCATAGCTTTTGCCTTGTGGAAAATTGTATTCCAATATCTTCTCTCTTTTAAAGTTGAAGCTGATAGATCTTGTGTGATTTTTGACTGTGGTTCATTGGTGTGTGGATCTTCTTTCTGGCTTTCTGCAGTATGTTGGCTATGACACTCCTGAGACTTTTCTTTGGGGAGTCTATTTCTGAGGATGATTAGTGAATTTCTTCTGTTTTCACTTTGCCTTATGGTTCTAATAAATACGAGTAGTTTTTCTTTATAATTTCAAAAATTATAGCACCCAGGCCTTTTCTTTCTTTCTTATGATTATCAGGTAGTCCAGTGATTCTTCAATTATCTTTTCTTGACTTATGTTCAAGCTCGGCTGTTTCTGATATCAGACTGCTTTCATTTTCCTTTATTTAATTTTTAAAATTTTGCTCTACTATAAGTATATACATCTTATATGTACATACACATATTTGCTTTCTCAAGGAGTTGTTTATTTCTATTTATTCTATGCTAATTTTAAGGTATCTATTACTTCAGGAAATTTATTTCATTTTTTACTTCTTCTTTTGTTTCTTCTAGGTATTCGTGAAGTCCTTGTGCCAAATCTATTTCTTTCTCTTTTTAGTTTCTGCTTGCGGTTGTTAATGGCATTATATTCTTCTTATTATTAGATTTTGGGACACCTCTGATTTACAATAATTCTTTAGCATGGTCAGTGTATTCTTTGGTTTACTCATCTCTTCAGCCTCAGTTCCTGAACTAGGGCTTTGTGTCAGGAACAGGTACTATTTACTGCTGCACTTTTGAATAGCTGGTCAGTCCTGCTTGATCTCTGGCTAAGTCATCCAGGTTTCTGAACTGAGTTCTACCCCCTACAGTTAGGTTTCCATGAATCTTTGAGGTTCAAAGCACTGGATCTTTAGGACCTCATTTCCATTCTCAGGACAAAGTACTAGGAACTGCAGAGGTCCTGAGTTCTCTTGTTTCTCAGAACACCAATGCTCACACTTTCCACTGATATTTTCAGAGACTTCAAAGGTCTATGTTGTGAGTGTCTATTCCCTTGAGGCTTTCTCAGGGAAACTCTATATTCTTTCTACCTCTAGATATAGAGCCTTTCAGGTTATGCCTATTTCTGGTCTGTCTCTGTTCACTCTTGGAGCCTCCTGGCTCGTTTGGCATTGGTTTTGCTATTAGGTCTCTTTCTTACTGCTCCTGGGATTCTGGCTGACTTTTTTGTGCAGTTCTGGGGTGAAAGAAGTCACTTACTATCATTTCTCACTAGATTTATTGGCTATTATTTACTCTGTTGAAGTTTTAAGATTTTTACTGGAGTACATATGTAGGGACTAGGCTTCCTGCTTCTGTTTTGGCATCTTTCTTGGCCAGAAGTCCTTAATACAATGCTTTGTCAGAAAACATAGTTTTCTTTTCTAATGAAAGCATCACATATTACTGATGGCTCAAATTTTCACTTTAATAACCTATCCATTAGCTATCATCATACTGAGAGTTAGGGGAATGCATTAGATGATAAAATTATATAAATCATACAAAATGATCTGTAAACTATAAAGTATCATGACAGTGACAGCAAATATTATATATATGATGATGAAAATGATGGTTATGACTGCAAGGTAGCTTTTACCCCAGCCAGTTTGACTCTTTATTCAGTCCCTTACAGCAATTCTTATAAGGATATCATGAATGACTATGCTCTGCCTAGAAGGAATGCATTCCCACACTGCCCAGCAGTAGGGTAACTACATGAAAAGATAACAGGTTTGATGAAGAAAAAAACCAGGCTTAGAAATTGCTTGTGTGAGCTGATCAGAAAACAGAAAAGAAATGAAGTCATTAGCTTAATTAAGGGGCAGGAGGGAATGATGAAATATCTCTGGCAAAACTAAATTAAGCATTGAAAAGATATTAAAAATTCATTTGAATTCCACTGGTGATACAGGTTATAATAACATTTTCCAGGGCCTGGCCTTTTAATGGGTCAGTTTGATACCAGAAAGAAATACCTGAATCCCTCTCTCCTTTCTCACTCTTTATCCTTACCCCCTCTCCTCTCACTAAATACCCTGTCCAAATAATTTCTCAAAGCAAAATCCAAGAGTATAGTCCAGGTCAGAGAGTGGTATGATCTCTTTTTCCATCTGTTTGTCTCTTTCTCATTATGTAGGATGGTAGATTTTGACTATTGGTGGGGAATAATTAAGGAAATGTGAAGCTGAAAGTAACAAGATGTGATACTGAGAGGAACTTATCTTGGACAAGATCACTTAACTTAGAGGGAGAGAAGATATGTGACGTGCTTCTTGGAGACCAGGAATGATAATTGAAGGTCAGAGACACAAAAGCAGAATGGTGGTGGTGGTGGTGGGGTTACTCTAAGGGAATTGCCACTGAGTCTGTTTTTCCTTGATTATGAACAATGAATCATCCATAGTGAGACACCATCAGAGTTCCCTGTCAGTGACAGGTCTCTGAAAAGAAGACTTCCAACTGTCAGAGTTTCAATCTGTACCAGATTCTGAGTACATGTTGCTATGCTGAAGGAGAAATCAAATCTTGGGTCCAGGACCTTCACCTAATGCCCAGATCTACTGGATGTATGAGTTAAACATCAGCTGAAAAATGTGTTGTATTGTCTATGTTCCTTTGCTCACTTGTAGGAGTGGTCATGGGGCAGAGAGAGCAGAATCATGCCTTTCCTTGATACTCTTGGTTTGGAACAGCCTATGTACCATATACAGTTTTAGGGGTCAAGGAGAGGCTCTAAGTGCGAAGTTTCTGGGGCAAACTTATTATTACATATTGTTTTATTGCCTTTATTAATTTTATTTAAGAGCAAAATATCGTATATATGATCTGAGAATGCCTACCTATTCAACTC
Source organism: Pseudochirops corinnae (assembly GCA_028646515.1). Taxonomy (NCBI): domain Eukaryota; kingdom Metazoa; phylum Chordata; class Mammalia; order Diprotodontia; family Pseudocheiridae; genus Pseudochirops; species Pseudochirops corinnae. The sequence goes on along the minus strand of CM053585.1, from coordinate 228,249,288 downwards.
CATTATGCTAAGGCCAAGCTACTAGGAGTTGGTAAAATAGAGCAAGTTCAGGGAGAAGGGGGTGGGTTTAGAAAGATGGAGGTTTAACGTCTGATTCTAACTGGGCAAATCCATACTAGCCACACCCTTTACATTTAGTAGTTTGATTCAGACATCTACAGGAAAAGAAAAGTAGGAGAGGATGAAAGGTCTCCATTTTCTGGGAATCAAAGGAAGCTTGACACTTCCCCAGCATATACATATAGCAGAGTGAAGTGCTGAAACTACCAGGGTTATTGTGGGATTCACCCATTTTCTGTTTCTTCCTGTTGCAGAGGATTAGGTTAGTGGCTAATTGCACTACTTGGTCACTAAAGGAAAGGGGTACTTGTTCCCCCCACTCCTGCCAAAGCTATCATTCTATACCAATGGTAGGCAACCAGTCCTCTAGAAGCTCCACTCTACCCTACCCAGGATAACCCACATCCTGTTGTAGGTTCTGATGAATTGGGGTGTATTCACATTATTGGTGCCAATTCCTACTTAACTTTTTAGAAGAAGAATATAAGCAGTTCCATAAATATATACTAGCCTACAATGTTACTTCCATGCTTAGCCTGTCTTTAACACAAAAGAATCAAAGATAGGGAAATAAATAAATTTAATTTTTAATTTAAATGCTCTCTTTCCCTCCACACTTCCCCCACACATCGAGAAGGCAAGAAACAGGATACCCATTATACATATTGTCCTGTAAAACATTTCTACATTAGCTATGTTTTTAAAAAAGCAATAAAAATAATGGGAAAATATGCTTTTATTTGCATACTGAGACCACCAGTTCTCTTTTAGGAGGTGGATAACATTTTATGTCATGAATCTTTTGGAGTTGTGGTATATCAATGAACTAATCAGAGTTACTAAGTCTTTCATGGTTGATTAACTTTACGGTATTGCAATTATTTTATAGATTGTTCTCCTGGTTCCACTCTTTCACTTTGCATCAGTCAAAGAAGTCTCAAGCTTTTCTGAAACCATCGCCTTCCTAATTTCCCAAAAGCACAATAGTATTCAATTACGTTCATATACCATGATTTGTTCAACCATTCCCCAATTGACAAGCATCCCCTCGATTTCCAATTCTTTGTCACAATAAAAAGAGCTGCTATATTTTTTCTTTTTGCACATATGGTTCTTTTTCCTTTGATCTCCTTGGAGATATAGAACTAATGGAGGTATTGCTGAGTCAAAGGGTATGCAACATCATATAGCCCTTTGGACAGAGTTCCAAACTGTTCTCTGGAATGGTGGGACTAGTTCACAGCTTAGGGAAATTATTTAAATTCATACACTTCCCTTCAGCCATTGAGACTTAAATTTCTATATCACATCTCACTTCTTCCTTCTTTCAACCACTTTCAAAGTCATTGTCTCATTTGATCATTTCAACACTCCTATGAAGTAGCTAGGATAAGTACTATTAATGTAAATGATACACCTAAGGTCATATAGGGAGTCAATCATAGACTCAGGCCTAGAATCTAAACATCCCAAATCCTAGTTTAGTGTTCTTTCTATCACCCCCCTGTTGCCTTTCCATACTCCGAACCACATAGAAAATCATGTATGAGAATAGCTAAGCCACTCAGCTCTAACTCCCACCCTTAGATCATGCTTCTCTATCCAGGACATCTACCACCCTAGCACCTTCCAAACCCCCTCCCCTTTCTCCCACCCTCCCATTGTTCTTTCTACTTGTTCTCTGAGAATTTTAATCAAAGCAACATAGTCATTCCTTGGGAAAGGGTGTGTCACACAATATCCTCTCCTGGACGCCGCTCCCCTGGGTGTATTCAACTCTCCTTATTTAAAAACAAGCTCCTTGAAGGCAGAAACTATTTTACTTTGGTATTTGTATTTCTAGCACTTGCTGGGAATGTAGTCAATGCTTGGCATATAGTTAATGTTTCATAAATGCTTTTGAATTCATTGAAGTAGACATTCATTCATACTAGACTGGTTTAACGAAGCCCTTTTTGGAATCTTGTATACACAGGTCCATACCACAGATATTTTTAAAATGCATAAGAGGAAGGGATAAAGTCAATTCATCTCCCAATACTCAATCATTTCTGGGGAATGATCAGGAATAGCTTAGCAGGGGATTTCACCACTATGTGCCAGCTTCTAAGCAAAGTCAAACATGTAGCCTGGCTGATGCTGTGGGGGAAAATCACATTAACTTTGTCTGGTGACCTTGTTGGTCCCAGAACTGGCACTAGGAACTTGAGGAACTGTGTATTACTTGAATGTGTTATGCTTTGAATGAGTATTCACTTTCCCTCATCATGTGACATTCCACTACCCTCTTCTTTGCCTTCTCAAAGTTTCTCTCCCATACCTGGAATGCTCCCTCTACTTACTTCTACCTAGCTTACTCACAGTTTAGCTCATGTGTCATCTTCTGCAAGTGGTTTTCCTGATACCCCATTGCCATTGCCCCTCCCAAATTACTTTGCATTAATTATACATATTAAAATTTTTTCTTATTGGTTTATATGCTATTTCTTTCATTAGAATGTAAGCTAATCAAGGGCAGCACACAGAACAATAAATGGTATATAGGAAGTGCTCAAGAAACACTTGTCGAATTGAATCAAACTCAAAATATCCACATAAAGCCAGGAATAACAATCAGCACAAATGAAAAAGTCTTTTCCAGAACACTCACTATGTGTTACTCACCATGGCAATCACTTTGGACCATACAGGTTTAGAGCTTAAAGGGACCCTAGAAGTCAACTAGTTCAACCTCTTTATTTACAGATAAGGAAACTGAGATTTAGAGAGATTAGGTGACTTGCTCATTGTTGAGGGACATACTAAATGGTGGAGCTGGATTCAAACTCAGGTCTACTGATTCATAATCTAGTGCTCTCTTTACAGTATTACACTGACTCCTATTAATTAAATTCAGCAAATACTTATAAAGCCCCTCCTATGTGCATGATACTGTGCTAGGTGCTTGGAATACAAAGACAAAGCAACGTCAACAAAAAAGTTCCTACTCTCAAGAAGCTTTTGTCTCCTGGGAAGGAGTAAACAGATACATATATACAGTACAGGATAATTGCAGGAGGGGGTGGGTTGGAGAGGCACTAGTAAGCAGGAAGGCTGCCTGTAAGAGGTGGCACATGAACTGAGCCTCGAAGGAAGTTAGAGATTCCAAGAGATGGAAGGAAAAATGCATTTCTGGCATGGCGAAAATGCCTAGGCAAAGGCACTGAGGTGGGAGATGAAATGCAAAGACAGTTCTTGTTCCTGTGGAGTCTGGCAGGGGAGATAAGACACACAGAGAAAAAGAGAAGGGAATGATGATATCAGTACACATTTGTGTAGTGCTTTTCTCACAAATAACCCTGTGAAGCAGATTATGTCAGCCTCCCCATTTTATGGATGAGTAAATGGAGGCTCGGAGAAGTGAAATGACAGTCATACAGTTAGTGAATGCCAGGGTCATACTTGGAACCTGGGTCTTTTACAGTCCCATTGTACCACTGCAATCTGGTCAAGTGTCAGAATGAGTGGGACAGACATTAAATCCTGTAAAAGTACAGAGGAGGGGTAATTCTCTGTGTCCTGGGGGTGGGGGCAGTCAGGGAGGGCCTCACTGAGAAGATATGATTTGGAAGGACCTTAAAGGAATTTGGAGGGAAGGAAATTAAGATAGAGGGCAAAGAAATGGGAGGGATCTCCAGGGTCGGGGAATAGCATGAAGAAAGACCGAGGCAGGAATGAGCATCGAATATATTCAGTCAATAGTGTCAGGATTTTTACCCATAGCAAACCCAAAGATTATACACAGTTGTGTTCTGAAATCTGAAGGTCAATACAGAATGCCATCTATCTACCAGCCTTGGTTATGGGATGCAGAAAATTTAGAACCATAGAACAATGGATTCCAAGAACTATGTAGATGTTGAGAAGCTGTCTAATCCAACACATACCTAAATAGAAACTTCCTCTATAGTATCCTGACAGATCTTGTCATCATCATACGCAAGTGCCATTTGAAGACCTCCAGTGATGGGGGTCTTATTACATTTCAGGATAACTCTTACCACTTCTATAAACTCTTAAAAAATGTCTCCTTCTGTAATTTGCAAAGCATGTGTAGAATTGCCTAGGCCACTTCCAGGGGAACATTTGCTCACTTCTGAAGGACTTATCACTTTGTGATGATGCAACAATGAGTAGTTCCTCAGTCCCCAACTCCATGGTAGCCAAAGGGAACAAGGAATGAATAAGTCAGAGATTCTTAGATAATACTGGTCACTAAGCCAGGAGACCTGGCCCACTCAGAGGACCTTAAAAAAGGAGCAGTTCTAACCTGGGTCTGTCTTCCTTTGACTCTCTAGTGGAATCATAAAACCCTGGTCCTTAATGTGTAGAGTGAGGAAGAAGAGGCCACACCACTCCAACATCATGCTATCTACTAGCATATAGCAAATAAAGCAAGAGTTGGGTCAGGTGACCTGAATGTGGGCCTTGGAAACCCTGGTTGTCTTTTATGCTTTGTGTTTGCTTCTCTTAGCATAGATGATAGAAGTGATCGCTAAATCGATGTGTCCAGCCTTGTGGGATGGTCATGTCAGTTTGAGAGGTTGAGAGATCCTAGCTCTCTAATTCAGAACTGGAATTTTTGCAACAGAGAGGATGGCTATTGACAAGAAGGTTAACCCAACCCCTGGCCAGTATTACCAGAAGACATGGACCCAAAGGGAATTGTTTGTATAGTGCAGAGCTGAGGTGAAATGTAAAATGCTTATTCAGTAGGTCTACAAACTATAACATGTTGAGGTTTTGAATATTAATCTCCCAGAAGAGTATAGCAGCAATAAGTAATTACTGGTGGTTATTCAAGTTTTGCTATCAGTGCATGTTTGTGAGTCTGTTGTTTTAGTATTTATTTTGGAAAGAGGACATAAATAGTTGTCCTATAGCTGGTCTACATTTGCTATTGGGTACCTGTAAGCTCTCTGCTTTTTTGAGGGAGAACTCAGACATGCTCCAAACATAAGTATTAGGCTATTTTCTCCAGGAATCTGATGCAGGACATAAAGATCCAAAGACAAAACAAGCCCAATGAGTCTGATCCCTCTCTTGGTAGGTCAGGGTCCCCAGAAAGGTTCTGAGCTGAGAGAGAGCCCTTAGTGGAGAGGGAGAGGATGTAGCACTGAAGCCACCAGGGCCCAGCAGCAGGTCTTGTTACACTTATATTAACCAAAATCTGCCTCTTTTCAACTTCCACCCAAAAAGCCTGGCTTAGTCATTTGTCCTTCTGAAATATATCAAAGACCTCTTTGTTAATTGCTTGCGGATTTTAGACCTACTTCTAGCTCTTTCATCTAAAAATCTACCTGAAGGGAAGAGAATGAGTATAGACAACATGAATTCTCTGCTTAGCGTGTGTGTTCCTCTGAAAGAGTCACTTTATCCTCCTGAACCCCAGGTTCCCCTGCCTTGGATAACAATTCTTGTCTACCCTGTGCCTTATAGAGATGATACAAGGATAAATGAGATTGAAAAGAAAAGCACTTTCTGGTCTCAGGACCATAGAGTATTTTAGGAATTCAAGAAATCCATTTGCAGTATTAGATTTCCCCAGATCTGGTCAGCTAGAATGATTTAGAAAGACCTTCTCATCCACTGTCAAGTCAATTACCTATACTCTTTTCCCTCTCTGGGGCTAGTGAAAAAGTAAACTTTTCCTGAATGGATACCTTCTCTATTAGTTCTAGTATCTCTTACAAAACCAAGGAAGAAAACTCTAGGGGTCTGCTTTGCCCAAGTCACTCTTCAGAAAGGGGGACTCAAAAATAAAATAAATTTTCTACCTTCACTGAAATTCTTTCTAGGACCTTCAGTGTTTCTTTAAAGCAGTTAATTATGGCCTGAGAAGGGAGGGAGATGGCAGCCAATTTCATCTCCTTGGTACTCTTAGTGCTCAACTCCTCTGGGAAGTCTCTGATGGCTTTGACTGGCATGTGGAAAAAGGAAGGCAGGTACAAAGACAGAGAAGCAGAAGCCTAGGCAGAGAGAGAAAAAGAGGGAAGAGGAAAGAGGAGAGAGGAGAGAGAGACAGAGAGACAGAGAGAGACAGAGACAGAGAGACAGAGAAGAGAGATAGAGAGACGGAGACAGAGACAGAGAGATGGACAGACAGACAGACACACACACACACACATACTCACAGAGAGCAAGAATTTACCATGGGCCACTGCTAAGCTGTAGGGACACAAATACAAGCAGATGAGATTGTTCCTGACCTCAAACAGCTTACACTCTAATGGGCAAAGACAACATATAAAGTAAGCAGGAAAGAGGTAAAGGTGAGAAGGGTAAAGTTACCTCCAAACCTAGGACCATTTATGCTATCCTATACTCACTGGTATCCCTACAGCATTGGGCTGAAGGCTGCTGAGGGAAGTAACAGGTAGAAAAAGTCAGTAGCTGGGGCAGCTAGGTGGTACAGTGAATAGAGTACCGGCCCTGGAGTCAGGAAGACCTGAGTTCAAATTCAGCCTAAGACACTTGACAGACACACTTACTAGCCGTGTAACCTTGGGCAAGTCACTTAACCCCAATTGCCCTGCCCTTCCCCCTTCAAAAAGCAAAAAAAAAAAAAAAAGCAAAAAAAAAAAGAAAAGTCAGTAGCATCTTGATTTCAGGAATCTTCTTGCTCACTTTTGGAAAGCCTTCTGTCTTTCCTGACATATTGTTCAAAATGAGCCCCTTCTGTGCAGAGTTCCATCCCACCCTTTTCCCTGTGCTCCTCAGCAGTTCCACAACAGAGACATCTCTGGCTCCGTGTCAGTCTCTTAGCTAGGGCTACAAGCTACTTGACTGTTTACCACTCAATTGACTCTGCCCATGGCTGAGGAGAAGAAAAAGGAAATTAAATTGCCAAAACCAGGCCCTCCAAAGGAAAGAATTGCTCTCTCTTTCTGACAAGTATTGGAACGAAAGAGAAAATCCTCTGAGAAACCTGGATATTTGCCGGGCCCTTGAGCGCCACAGACAATAATCACAGGAAGGGGATGGCTGGAACAAGAGACACTGGCTAGAATAATTGAGAGATGGCCCCTGGGGACAGGATTAAGTTAGTCTCTTCTCTCAGTGGTTTGGAGGAATGTGCCAAATCCTTAGAAAGGGAGCGTCGAGGGTTTTCTCTTCATCCTTTCCTCCCCTCCCCCCCCCAGGGACTGCGTGTCTGGGAGGGATAGCTCAGACCTGGGACAAGTAGAGTTAGCAGAAACACCATCCATCATGACCCTCTTTGAATTGGCAACTCCAATTGGCTTCAGTTTATCCTTAGGGAGCTCTGAGGGGTGTGAAGGATTCTCTTTGTTGCTAATCAGGGATCCAAAAGCAAGTTAAGTTATGGCCTTTTTTTTTTTTTTTTTGACTACTGCTCCCTTTAGCAGGATTCAGCCCTATGCTTAATGCTGTGGGGATATAAAATTAATGCTTTTAAGGAATAGGGTCAGGAAAAGAGTAGAATGATAGAATATTAGAGGTGGAAGGGAATTTAAGAGGTTATTAAGTCCATTCCCTTCATTTGACAAATGAGGAAACTGAGACCAAGAGACATGAAGTCCCACAGAGCCAATACAAAGACCAAAGTAAGCATCCTGTCTCCTCATTCAAGGCTACCCCATGTTGACTTTGACCGTTATTGAAAACTAACCCTCATGAGGTTGTTTTTTTAAAATTTCTTTCAATTTTTTTTGGAGGGAGGGTTAACATACCAAAAAGGTTTCTCTAATTCTTGGGAAGGTTCTCTTTGCATTAATTTAGATTAGCCTCTTATAACTTCTATCTGCTGTTTCTAGTATTGCCCTCTCTGGTTAGGCAGAACATGATTAATTCCTGTCTCACTTGATGGCTATCATATGTCCCCTAAGTTATTTAGGCTGATCTTCCAAGGGATCTTGAAATGTCTTAAACCTGAAGCTCTTTACCATTGAGATTGACTTTCTATGGATGTTCTAGTCACTTATTAATCAACCCACTAAGAAGCATTTATTAAATATCTACAATGTGCTTGGCACTGGGACTCTAAAGACAAAAATGAACTGGTCCTTGCCTTCAAACAACTTATACGACCTTCTTAAAATGTGACCTCTGGAACTGTGCACAATACTTGGGGTGGTCTGAGCAGAAGAGTACAACATTGAACCTCACCGGTTCCTGATATTATGCTTCTCTTAATCAACCAATCAGTAAATGTTTATTAAGCACCTACTATGTGCCAGGAGCTGTGATATGGCCATTCTTTACTCATCCTGTGAAATTCATTTTTTAAACCTAATGTTGGACTTTGCATTTATCTCCGTCAGATTTCGTCTTTATCTTAAAATTCAACCCAGTATTTTAGTCTATTGTGAACTTTTTTAAACCTGACTGAAAGATATCTGATGAAACATTCAAGTGAAGATGTTTTGCAGACATACAGTTCAGAAGAGAGACTGGGTCTGGTAAACTAAATTTTAGGTTCATCTGTATGGAGCTTAGGAAGTGATGAGATAATTTAATAAAGAGGCTTTAGGACAGAGTCTTGAAGAACACTCACAATTAGGAGACAGCAAAAGATGATGATCTGCTCTTGCAAAGAAGCCTCAGACACTTGGGAAGAGACTCTGGGGTAAGAAGTGTCACAAAAGCCAAAGCAAGAAAAGGGAGGTGAGAGAGGTCAACAGCATTGCAAGGAGTATGAAGACCACATCATTGTATTTAATAATTAGGAAACTGATGGTCCTCTTGGAAAGAGCAGTTAAGTGGTAGAGTCTGACACTAGATTTCAAGGATGGATTGCAAGTGAGTGGTCAATAAGTTGAGGTGATGGGAATGATTTTTAAAAAAATGCTCTGGCTGGAAAGAGAGAAGAGACAGCAGCTTGAAGGGCATGGCGGTATCTAACAAAGTTTTGTTTTTTTTTTTAAGGAAAGACCTGAGCATGGATTCAAATCCAGCCTCTGCTGGATTTGATTTCAGGTGAGCCACTTAACTTTTCTGTGCCTCAGTGTTCTTCCCTGTAAAATGAGGGAGTTGGAATAGATGGCTTCTAAGGTCCCTTCCAGCTCTCAATCTATGAACCTATAGTTACAAGCAACAGGAAAGAGCTTGCAGATGGAGGGAAAATGAAAATTAGAGAGAGAATGATTTTCTTGCAGTTCTTGCAGGAAATGGAGGGAGAGGAGATGGGATCATGGGACCATAGAACCATTAATATAGAGCTGCATAGGACTTTAGAATCTATATGGCGCAAACCTCTCATTTAACAGATGAAGGAATTAGGTTCCAGAGAAGGGAAGTTGTTTGCACAAAGTAACCCAGGTAGTGAATAGTGGGGTGAGAATTTGAATCCAGATCTTCTAGATACTAAATCTCGAATGCTCTATTCACGGTGCCATTTAGATTGTTTTTCTCCTCCCCTTATTATTTCAAAAATGCTTTTTTGGATATCTTTTGTTTTTACATTGCTTAAATTTTCTCCTGAGTCCCCTTTCCTCTTTCCAGAGAGTCATCTAACATAACAAATAATTTTTTTAAATAAATAGAAGAAAAATGATAGATTTTAAAAAGCATCAAATTCTCTCTTTTTAAAATCTGTATTACAAGAGAAAGCTCACTGAGTCGAGGGAGAGGAGAGATAGATTCAGAAATGGATGTGTTATGAAAATTAAAGGTCAGTAAAAATAATAGCATTTTATAAAAAAGAAAGTGGCACTTTCAATGCTGTTTGTGCCACATCTTATATTGTGGCGACTGAATGATCCATTGAAAGCTGGATTTGGGGATCTTTAATGCTTTCCAAGTACCAGTGATATACAGAGATTGTGTAATGCTGCTTTTGGATCAGATTTGAACATTTAAAAAATAGAGTATAGGCTTAGCAAGAATCATGGACTCAAGGAGAAGGCTTGACCTTGGGAAAGTATAATGGATACATTTCCAGTACACTTGTACTTGCCTACTGATTCATCTCGTAGTTGTCAGACATCCCAATACATTGAAGTACTGAGCAAAAACCCTGAGTGAATGTTAACCTATTTTTTTTTCTTTCTGTGATTTCATGGGTTTAGGAAACTCTGAAAAAAGCTCCCTTTACCAATTCAAGACTATACCTGCTCTGTGATTTATGGCTTCAAAGTTGCCTGGAAACACCAAGAGGTTAGGTAAATAGCTTAGGGTCATATAGGCAACATATGACAGAGTGGTGATGTGAAATCAGTACTTACTGGCTCTGCTAGCTTTCTATCCATTATATCAGTGGTTCTCAACCTTCCTAATGCCGCGACCCTTTAATACTCGTATTTGGGCATATCTGCATGTGGGCGGATCTGCCTGGAGATGGATAGAGAAGTGGTGTCTCAGTTCCTAAGACGCCCAAAGGGGTCGTGATCCACAGGTTGAGAACCACTGCATTATATCATACTGTCTTGTATATATGCAGCATGCCTTAAAGTTGGGGGGGGGGTGCTGTCTCAGAAAATTAGCATTAAATTACAGATTTTTTTCTGGTATGATTTGGATAAGATTTCTTTTGAGGTCCCTTAAAATCATAAAATTCTGTGATTTTGTGATAGTAGATTGATGACCATTTCATCTATAAGATACCTGGGTTTCAGGCCTCATTCTGCCACTTCCATTCTCTCATCTCCAACTCCTATTGGACATCTTAAATTCACCAAATCCAAAACTGAACTTACTATTTTTTCCAAAAACTCTTCCTCTCTCCTTAACTTCCCTATAACTAGAATCTCGATCCAGCCGCATCACTCAACTGAAACTACCCTCTCCAAAATTGTGATTGATCTCCTCATCACTGAACCTAACGGCGTCTTCTCAGTCCTAATCCTCCCTCGTCTATATGTAGCATTTGACCGTTTACCACCTCTTCCTCCTGTGTATTTTTCCACTTAGCATTTTCAGGACATTCATTATTCTTTCTTAGTTTTCCTCTAACCTCTCTGGTTACTCCTTAATATCCTCATGGCTGAATCTTCATTCACATCATACCCGATCCTGAGTCCTTTCTCTTTATGCCTTTTTTCCTTATTGATCTCATCAGCTCCCATAGTCTATGCAGATGTCTAATGTCTATATGTCTAATTCTATCCTCTCTCCTACAGCACCATACCTATATCAACAACTTTCTATGAGGCATTACACACTGAGTGTCCCATAGGCACTTCAAACTAAATATATCTAATACAGAACTCATCATCTTTTCCTCAAAATTCTTCCCTTTTCCAAACTTCCCTATTACTCTCAAGGGTACTATCATCCTTCCATGCACTCAGGTTCTCAATCTTGGGGATTCTCATTGAATCCTTAGTCTCACTATATACAACCAATGGCTAAATCATGCCCTTTCTAGCTTCACCAACTTTCTAGCATGTCTCTTCCTCTCCACACCACTACCCTAATTCAAATCCCAATAACTTCTTGCCTGGAATAACTCAATAACTTATTTGATTTCCCTTCCTCAGGTGTCTTTCCACTATAATCCATCCTTTGTACAACCATAAAAGTTATTCTCCTAAATTGCAGGTCTGATTATTTCACACCCTCTACCCCAACCCTTCAACTCAACAAACTCTACTGGCTTCCTCTCATTTCCAGCATTCACTATAAACTCTTCCTTTTCCTTGTAAATGAGGCATACCCATCCAGATCCATATTCCAGTCATGGGTTTCATCAACATCTGTCAAGTCAAATGTTCAGAGCATTACGGGTCTAGAACTTTAAGAGACCTTAGAATCCAATCGTTTCACTTTACAAAAGAGGAAGCTGAGGCCTAGAATGTGTTCAAGGCAACACAGGTAAGTGCCAGAGACTATACTGAAGCCTGACTTCTCCTACTATAGAACCAGTCTTCTTTCTACTATACCATACTGCTTCCCTCCTCCAATTAGGATCTCTAGATCACTTTTTTCTTTTTCTTTTTTTTTGCTATTGATTAACTTTTGTTTATTTTTAGTTTACATCATTGATTTCCACAAGATTTTGAGTTACAAATTTTCTCCCCGTCTTTCCCCTACCTACCCTCCCAAAGCAGCAACCCCACTGTATACCCCCTCCCCCAATCTGTTCTCTCCTATATCCTCCCCCATCACCCCTC
>CM053585.1:228187348-228236618 GCA_028646515.1 Pseudochirops corinnae | reverse complement strand
TGTAATGTTGTGAATATTATAATGTTTTGAATGTTTGTCTTGATTTGTAATGGAATAAACAGAGTTTTCACTATATTTTGTAATCTGAACTCTAAAAGCTGTTCACAGTAGCATTCCTTTGGGAATCTGCTGGTACATGGCATTATACCCACCCACCTGCATCATTGAATAGGTATTCATTTGTAATTGCCAAATAGATTGTCTGTGATTCCAAAAAGTTTGTTCTCTTACATTAAACAGAATTCTTGAACTAAGAGTAACTCTAGAGGTAACCTCACATTTTAGTGAGTGTAGTAACTGAGTCCCAGAAAAAGGAAGTAACTTGCCCAGTGTCATACAGAGAGTAAATGGCAGAGCTGTGCCCCAAACTTAGGTCTTCCACTTCTAAAGTCATGCCCTTTCTACTATACTGAGCATCCTCCTTTCAACTTCCTCATCTTTCAGATGCCAGAGTCAGAGAGATGGAGGTTTTCCCAAATTCATGCAGTGAGTAAATGGCAAAACAAGGTTAGAACACTTATATCTTGACTCTCACTCCAACGTGCATTGCACACTGAAATACTATTTTTCACTCTTTATTTACTTAGCAAATCTTTTATGATAGATGATACAAAACTAAATAATATCCCTATTGCTGTGGTCTGGCCTTAATGATGGAAAGTTCATAAGAACATTTATTAAGCACCAACTGTAGGTAAAGCACCGTTTTAATTGCTGGAGGAAGATACAGAGTTTAGATAGGACACAACCCCTACCCTCATGGAACATATAGTCCAGTAGTTCCAAAGTAATTAAGTTCAAATAAAAAAAATTTTTCTGTATCTTAAAAGTTAACGTCTCTTTAGTCTCTTTCCCTTGTTAGAGTGCCCTTTGCTTCCTCTTAGACTTTTTGAAGGAAGCTATGAGAAAAGCCCAGGTTGTTGCCTGACCTGCTTACAACCAAAGACAAAGCTACCAAAATATAGAGGTCCCCACCAGATCCTGTTCAGAAACAATGTATTAGTGACTAGGTAGATAGTATCCTGAAGACTAGGGTGTATCAGGGTGGCTAATGCCCAGAAAGACTGTGGATACACAAGCAAGTCAATAATACTAGCTCTACTCTCACCATTCACCCTGGCCTCTGGGCTACCCTTTAGCACCTTCTTATAAAGTCACCCAATGTTAGTGTTGGAAGTGACCTTAGAAATCATCTAATTCTACTTTCTTATTTTACAGATAATGCAACCAAGGACTTGAAAGGTTGACTTGTCCAAGTTTACACAAATAATTAGCATGGTTGAAACAAGATTAGAATCCATAGCTCCAGACTTTCAAATGCAATTTACTTCCCACTATATCATGCTCCCTCTTGGGCTGCCATCAATGTTTCATTACACCTACAATTCCATCAAATTTGATTAAGACCCTGACTGTGTCCAACCAGCTCTGTGATTCACTAGCAGCCGGAGAAACGCTGAACTGGATTCCAACATAGTATAATCAGAATAGAGAACAGGCAGTGTCAACAATAAACACTACAAGGTATATTTTTTAGGGTGTAGGAAAAGACATTTCCCCAGAAATCTTCTCCTACTGAATGTCTGGTACCTGAAATTCTATTATTGAACCCTAAGCTCTCTGCTCTTGAGAAGGGTCACACTTTAGAGTGGTCTTGAGTTATACTATATGAGTGCAGAATCCAGACTCCATCACTTACTAGTACTATAATCCAATACAGGTTATATTATTTCTATGGTCCTGGCTCTTCTCATCTATGAAGCAGGGATAATTTCTATGCTATCTAACTCAAAGCGTTGTTGTGAATAAAATAACATTTGTAAACATTACTTTGTAAACATTAAAGCACTATGAAAATGTGAGTTGATATTATTGTGATTATTTCTACTTAATGTGAATGAGATTTACTCTGGGAATAAGTTTGTTGGCAGGCATTAGCAAAGATGATGAGGTACCCTGGAGAGGTGATGCGGTAGATGGGGCAGTTAATCCAACTCCAGAGCCCCCCATTGTTGTTTTCACTGGCAGTGGGCTTGCTGGGGCCTACCAGGTTCCATTCAGAAACAATGGGTCAGTGGCTTAACATTGCTCAATAGACAGGAATGTTAAATATATTCAGAGGCTTCCTGAGATAAAGGGAATCAAGGTGCAGAATAGGGTATCCAAGGTCCCACTGACAAACTCTGAAGGCTTCTAGATTTTGCCAGGATTATTACCAAGCTCTTCTGTCTAGCCAAATAGGCTGAGCTTTGCATACACACTATGGGCTCTCTCTACCCCAACTCTTTGAGCAATGACCAAGAAGAAACTTAGAAGGAACTACATAACCTGTGTAAACCTCTGCAAAGGCAAGAGAAGAAAGATGGAATGTAAGGCATTCCAGAGATGCAAATACAAGCATTGTACTGTACTATATGGCAGTACAGAGCATTCATTGGCTCTGGACTCAGAGAACCGGAGTTCAAATCTCTCCTACCTTGACATTTATTATCTGTGTGACCTTAGGCAAAGGCACTCAACCTCCCTGGGTCCAAGTGTCCTCAGCTATAAAATTAGGGGGTGGGACAAGAGCGTCTCAGGGTTCTTTCCTATTTTTAGATCCATGATCTTCTTAGCATAAAGGGTCAGAATAAAAGTTTCACAAGGTTCTTAAATCAGAAACTTATGATGAGGCATGCTAGAGAAGCCAACTGCTACAGAGCAGATATACAGAGGAAGTTTTTATAGTATGATATGGAGGAACATATTTCAGGGTAACCATAAGGAGCCCCTCTCTAAGGTCATCATCCACTACAGTGAAAGGTCATTTCCTAAATCAGCTGGTATCTCTCTATGAGGTCATTAAAGCCCACATACCTGAATCCCCTAGATGGGGAAACTGGCCACAGAAAGGTTAAATGACTTAGCTGAATTTTCACAGTAAATCAACGGCAAGTTTCCTGACTCCCCCAGACTAACACTACCCACCAGGCCCTCCCAGCATCTCCCATGAGTCAGTTAGTAAAGTAGGGCAAGAAAACAGCAGATTCCCAGGACTAAGTCAGGTCTCCACTGAGCCCTGAGCTCGGCTGGGCAGAGAAATTAAATGAAGCATCCTGTGGATAAAGCAAGACTGGGCCCAGTAGAGCTATTCCTTTCCTTGGGCCGCCCCAGGTGAGTCAAATGTTTTATATCTGCTGCGCTAATGAAAAACAGCTCGAAGGATAATATTAGCCCCTCTTTATTGCCGTCCACTTTGCCTCCCCAGCTGTTTGGTTCCAGACCTTTGCTCTACTGGTCTCAGGGAGCCAAGGATTCTGCTTTGTCCTCATAACTGAAGTGCCCAAACACTCTAAGGGCCAGGGAGGGGGATGGGACAGCCCAGAAGCCAAGATCACATGCTAGGCCCAGCTTCAGAACCAGCAAGATAACTTTTCAAGGTTTGGGAAGAGATTTACAAAGCTGGAAATTTGAATGCTAGGGTGAAATACATTATTACAAGAGATGTGGACCAGGCCACGTGCTCTATGGTTCCTTCATTAGGCAATAGGGAAACCAGCTTGGTGAGAAGACCTTTCCAGATGAGGCTTGGTTTAAGGAAGTATGTAGATATGTTTACCCTAGGGAAGAGGAGAATTAGAGGGTACATGATAACTGCCTTCAAGTGCTTGATGGGCTTTCAAAACAAGTCAGAAAACATTCATTAAGCACCTACTGTGTGCCAAGAACTGTGCTAAGCACTGGGAATACAAAGAAAGGCAAAAACCATCCCGCTCACAAGGAGGTCACAGTCTAATAAAGATAGCCTATAAAAAAACCACGTGCAAAACAGGCAAGACAAATCAGCAACAATCTTAGAGGGGAGGAGATTTGGAAAAGCTTCTTAAAGAAGGCAGGGTTTTTAGCTGGGACTTAAGAGAAGCAAGGAGATAGAGATGAGGAGGGGGGAGAAAGTCAGGAAAAATGCATGTGGAAAAAGGACAAGAGTTGTTCTTTTTTGGCCCCACAGAGCAAAACTAGGAAAAATAGGTGGCATTTTCAAAGAAGTAGATTTTAGCAAGTATAAATAAAATCATCCTGACAATAAGAGCTATACCAAAGTGGAATGAACTGCCTCAGGAGGTAATGAGTTCCTGAAAAGGCTACAGGACTTGGAGTTATAATATCCAATTTAGAGCTACAAGGGATCTTAAATTTCATCAAGCCTAGACTCCTCACTTTACAGATGTGGAGATTCAGAAAGATCCAATCCAACAAACATTTATGAAATACCTACTATGTGCCAGATACTATGCTAAGTGCTAGGGATAGAATTAATTAAAAGAAAATCGATCCTTGCCCTCAAAGTACTTATAATCTACAATTATTATTATTATTATTATTATTAACTACATCCAACTGGGAATTAAGATACACAGGCACTGTGGTAGGGAGATCCATCCTGCCCTACTAGAAAGTCAGAGGGGCGAGGGGGAGGACATAGGAGGAGCAGATTTGGGGAAAGGTTATACAGTGGAATGGCTGTTTTGAGGTGATGGATAGGGGAAAGATGGGGAGAAAATTTGTAACTCAAAATCTCATGGAAATGAATGATGTAAACAAGAGAATAAATAAATTAATAAATAAAAAATCTACTATTGGCAAAAAAAAAAAAGTACTTATAATCTAATGGGGGGGGGGGGGCAGGACACACAAAAGGAAGCAAGAAAGGTGGGGAGAAACCAGAGAGTACCTGGCATACAAACACCTTGTTCCACTGGGAGAAGTTTGTTACTCCACCCTCCAGCCTTCATATGGGAGGGAAGAGGAGGCTGACAGAGGTCCTATCAGTCATGACTGATAAGATTAGAGAGATCAAGTAACTTGCGCTGGATGCAAAGCTGGTCAGTATCTGAGGCAGGATTTGAACCCAGCCCTTCCTGATACTAGTTGTAGTATTCTGTCCACTATACCATATAGCCTCTCAAAGCAGGAAAGCTGAGCTCAGATCCAGCCTCTCACAATAACTATGATTGTGTGACCATGGGCAAGTCACTTGATTTCCTCATCTGTAAAATGAGTGAAATGGACTTAGTCTATGAGACATAAAAGATTCCTGCTGGAGGCAGAGTCAGAATTTTCTTTGGTTCCTATTACTGTTTCCAGACCCTCCCTCTGCCAGTATCACTTAGAATCTTCTCCTTTTATGTTCCCTTCATCCAAACATGCCCAATGCAGATCCTGCAGATCATCATCTCCCAGACCCAGTGCCCATCTCCCTCCCTTCTCCTGGCTCAGCCCTCCTCTTCACCTCAATTTTTGCCTTCATACTAAGAAATTTCAACATATGTGTCAATGTCTTCTCAACACCCTCCCCACAATATCTCTTCTAAATCTTCTCTTCTTGAGCTTCCCACATTACCTCCTCCCATGGCTAAAGTCTTTGATCTCTACCTAAGTGATGAAATTGCGGCAATTTTCCATAAACTTCCTCTTTTCCCTTCATTAAATATAATACCCCCCAACGACAACACCACTCATTCTCTCATCCTTTACACTAGTCTCTGATGAAGAGGTGACCTTTCTCCTTGCCAAGGCCAACCCTTTTACATGAACCCTTGATCCCACTCCCTTCTCATCTCCAGCCTTTTGCACCCACAATCATCCCTCCTCTTTCTCTTATCTTCATTCTCTCCCTGTCTACTGATTCCTTCTCTTTTACTTAACAAAACACTCTCACAAAAATTCTGCCCCCATCCTTGAATAGGTCTTACTCTAAACTTATAATTATTCTCAAGCTATGGTGCCATCTCTCTTCTCCCTTTCACAGCTGCAAAGAACTAGAAAAACTATATTCTTAATACTCTCACTTCCTCTTCTCATCATTTGTCATCCATTTGCAATCAAGCTCTTAAACCACCACAGAAATAAACCTGATCTCTCCAAAGTTAATAAAGCTCTCTAAATTGTGAAATTGCCAAATCCAGGGGCTTCACCCTCCTTGACCTCTTAGAAGCTTTTGAGTTTGTGGACCACCCTCTCCTCAATACTTGCTCCACTTTGGTTTCTCATAGCACTGTTCTCTCTTGATTCTGATACCCATCTGATTGCCCTTTTCTTTGTCTCCTTTGCTAAGTTATCATATATCTCTCCTACCTCCAAGGTCCTCTTCCCCTTCTTTAAAATCTGTCTCTTGAAGACATTTCCTAATACATGAGTTTTAATATCATCCCTATATAGACAATTCCCGGATCTATATATCTAGCCCTAGTTTCTACTGAGCTCAAATCTAACACCACCAACTGCCTATTAGACACTTTGGCTTGGATGTCCCACAGGTATCTCAAATTCAACCTGTCCAAAACATGTCTCATCAAAACTACCTTTACTAATTGAGAGTTGGGATCATTCCATTCTTAATATTCATATCCCCAGTGCCTAGCACAGTGTCAATCACATATTAGGTGTTGAGTAAATGGTTGCTGATTGATTCAGTTTTGAACTTCTCTATTTCTATAAGGAGCATCACTAGCCTTTTAGTCCATTTTACTATTATGAGACCTCTCACATCTGTCTCCTTCTCTTTACTTGTAGACAGTCACCTAGCTCACTCTCTCATCACCTCTCTCCTGGACTATTACAATTGCTTCCTAATTGGTCTCCCTGCCTCAAATCTCTCCCTTCTCTACTCCATCTTTCACATGGTTGCCAAAGGGGCTTTCTTAAAGCATAAATCTGACCATACCACTCCCCTATTATTAACTGAGGCTCTCTATTACCTCTAGGGTCAAATATAAACTCCTGTATTTGTCATTTAGTCCTTCACAGAGTGGTTCTAACCTTCCTTTTCAGCCTTATTATACATTACTTTACTTCACATATTCTATAGTCTGGACGACCTGACTTCTTGTTTTACCTCACACATAGCTCACCACCTCCCATCTCTGTGCCTTTTCCCAGACTGTTTCCCCTTCCAAAGATGCCCTCCCTCCTCATCTTCACTTCTTAGGATCCCTTGTATACTTCAGAACTCTACACGAATCCTTCCTTAATCTCCAAAGCTCCTAGTGCCTTTCCCTAAAAAAATTGTCTTGCATTTATTTTGTCAATATTTTGTGTATGTTACATTTGTACATATTTTTCCCTTGATAAAACGAAAGCTCCTTTAGGGTAGGCACTTTTCTGTCTTTGCATCCACAGTATCTAATACAGAGTCTGATATATAGTAGGTACAATGTTAATCTTTGATATTTGGTCTATTGATAAAATTCCTTTGAGTCCTGAATTCCATGATCCATCACTGAAAGTCTTCCAACAGAAGCCACAAGACTTCTTCTCATTGATATTGCAGAGGGAATGACTGTTCAGGTCATTCAGGTTGGACTGGATGACCTCTAAAGTACCAAGATTCTGTGATATAATTATGAGACTACTTTATATAGTACATAGTAGCTTCCATTTTGCAGGATTTGAGAATCCTAGCATTAGAAGGGACCACAGATGTAATCTAATCTAAACCCTTTAGTCTATAAATAAGGAAACTGAGGTCAAGAGGGGCAAAGTGACTTGTCCAAATCTACACAATGAGTTAGTAGTAGAGCCAAGACTTGGACCCAGGTCTCTTTGCTTGGGCTTTTACCATTGTAGCATGTAATATTTAGGAGTTTCATAGTCATCTATGAAACACAGCTAGCATGGGTGTCGGGGAAGCAATCTGAGAAGAGTGTTCATCCTTTAGGGATACAGTACAGAGTCCCACAGGTCACCAAAGTCAAAGGCTTCAGCAAGGATTGAGGACCAAAAGAAACAAATTCAAAAAAGAAAAGAAAAGAAAAAAAGATAGATTTCCTCAGTCTTCATCCCTTTCATTTTATAACCTCTTCCCTTATACTGTTGGAAATCTCATCCAGCAGAAAAATGATCCTTTCACCCTGTTCCATTATTTTTCGATTGGATTTGGCCTCTCCAAATGGATTTGCAGATCTCCCCATGTGGGCCATAGGAGTGGTTAAAGAATTGTGACAGAAGACACATCTTCTCTTTGTTTTTAAAGACCCCTGCATGGCCAAAGATTGGCTTCTGTGTAGGTGACTTGGCTGGTTGCTGTCTTCCTATCCATGTTAGTTTAACCCATTGGTGCCAGGCACAGTGTCAACCTGCTCCCAGCAGCTGTGTTGATAATTCTCTCTGTGTCAACACTAAGGGGTTAATTAAGTTTCACTGAGCCAGACTTTATTGCAATTGGCTTTTGTCTCAGTCTCTCTCTCCTTAAACAGCCTTGCTTCCTGAGAAGTAAGATCCACTGGGACTGTATTTTCGGAGCTGTTTAGTTTGCTGCTAAACTCAATTTTATTTTATTTGTTTTTCAAGACACACTAAAGGGAGGGTAGATAAGGTCATTCATTTTTCCCCCTGTCCTGCACTTTATCTCTGGGTGACTCCATTAAATCAGGTTGTTTAAATAGTGGGCAGATGTTGCTGATTTTTCCTATAAAGAAATACATATTCATTGACATAAGTCAAGGTGAAATATTGCATTTACATGTATATTCATCAATCAATCAATGAGCATTGATTAAGCACCTACCTTTATGTGCCAAGCACTTCACTAGGTACTAGTAATAGAAACAGAAAGAATGAAACAATTCCTACTCACAATGAACTAACATTCTAATGGAAAACCAAGTATATAGGTATGTATACGCAGAATAAATATAAAGAAACACAAAGAAGTTGAATACAAGGTAGTTTAGAAAGGTCAGGGATGACACCTTTGACTGAGGAGATCAGGAAAGGTTTTATGTAGGAAAGGTCCCATTTGCTAACATTCTAATTCAGAACTTAAGGATATGTGTATGTGTGTGTGCATATGTGTGTGTGCGTGTGTGTATAGATACATACACATACAAATACATATGTAAATACAGGAACATAGAATAAAGAAAGAGACAAATAAATCCAAATCAGTTTAATAAAAAAATGGTTTGGAAGGGAGGACACTAGCAGCTGAGGAAAGGTGCTCAGAGAGGCCTGGCCACCAGGAAGCGCCCTGCCTAAAGGCTAAATGGAAAAGCCCTTTCCCATCAGAAATTAAACAAGACATTATATCATTCAATTTGGTTTCATTTTCTACTTGGGGCCTTTCATTCCTTTCCCAGTTACTTCTAACAGTTTAATACTATTAGAGATTGCCTCTAATCACTGTTCAGTGTGCCCTGGCTGTGTGGCAGATTTATGGGAAAGCTTTATGGAATACACCTTTTTAGAATTCAGAAGGATTTTTATGGGTTTTTATTCATAACATCTGCCACTTACCGAAAAGAGCCTTGAAACACTTCTTTAATGTGTATTTAATGCCTTTGATACAATATAATATCCAATGAGATGGGCTTTATTATAGCAGGTCTGTTTGTATAGTAACACTAAAGATCTGCCACTGTTGTAAACCTGAGGTGGAGGGTTTATCACATCCATAAAACCCTGCATTGAGCTAAACTTGGCATTTAAGGACACACTGAGAAGAGTGTGCTTTTTCACCTGGCCTGGTGGGATGGGAAGAAAGGCAGGCTCCTGGTTCTTTAAAGAGCAAAAGGAAGGATAGTCACAGTCCTCTGAGAAGCATCAGTACCAGCTTCTAGTATCCAGGAAGAACTGATGAAGACCCATTGATGGAGGAGTATCATGGGATGGTAGAACTGGAAGGAGACTGAAGAGAGCATCTCATCCAAAACCCTATCAGAGGGGAAACCTGAGGCCCAGAAAAAGAAAGTCATACCATGAATTAGTGGTAGAGTCAAGACTGGAAGTCAGGCCCCAGAACAACACCCAGAACCACTAGATCACAGATTTAGAGAGAAAAGTGACCTTGAATGCCATCTAACCCAGCCCCATAATTAACTCCTCATTTTAGAGATAATTGGAATTATAGCTAACATTTATAAAGTGCTTTAAGGTTTAACAAAATGCTTTACATATATTATCTCATTAGATTCTCATAACAATTCTGTAAGATGGGTGATATTATTAGGGGAGATTCAAGTCAATAAAGATTTATTAAGCACCTAATATATGCCAGGTATTTTTCTAAATGTTGGCGATACAAAGGAAGGCAAGAAACAGTTCCCGTTCTCAAGAAGCTTATCTGTGATTTCATTGGCCCAGGTGAGGAAACGCACTCTACCTTGTGCAAACTGGCACCTTCTTTTTTGCAACTCATCATCATAAAGAGTTTTCTAGAGCACTGAGAGGTTGACTTGCTTAGGGTCAGACAGTCCATCCATGATCAAGGCAAGACTTGAGCACAGCACAAGGCAAGACCTGAACACAGGACAAGGCAAGACTTGAACACAGGTTCCTCTGGCTTTGAGGCCAGATCTCTATACATTGCACCATACTGACTATGGAATCAGAGGACTTGGATGCAATTATTTTATATTTCTATTTTATAAATGAGGAAACTGAGACCCAGGGATGTGAACCAACTTACCCAAGATCACAAAGATAGTAAATAGCCCAGCCAAGATAGAGAATAGTAGAAAAGGATACCAGGCATAGGGAACCTGCAGCCTTGGGGCCCCATGTGACCCTCTATGTCCTCAGGTGTGGCCTTTTGGTTGAACTCAAGCTTCAAATTCAGTCAAAGTCTGCACTTGAGGATCTACAGGGGCACATGTGGCCTTGAGGCCATAGGTTCCCCACCCCTAGGATAGTCTCACCTGGCTCTCATTATATCAAGGGAACTAAGACAGTCTTACAACCTTTTTTTTGTACATACAGACTGACCATAGACTAAAAACATCATACCCCAATTTCCATATTATCCTCCATATCACTTGCACATTAATTTGTTTGATAGCATGGCACTAAAATCACATCAGCTCCTCATTCCCTAGCACCAATATGCTATGAGCTCATCCCACAAAAATTACTAGCTGGATTTCAGGCAGATTAAGCCAGTGACTGATTTTGTGGAAGGCTCAGAGGTTGGAATTTTCAGAGCATGGGACTGGTTTGAATTTCAAACCACAAAGCTTGGGGATAAATCTGGGATCTGCCCCTTACTACCTGTGTTAAGTAACGTTAGATAAGTCATCAAAGTTTTATAAACCTCAGTTTCTTCACTTATTAAATAAAAGGGCTGGATTGGACAGTCTCAAAAGGGCCCTTTTGACTAAAATCCTATGATACTTCATAATAGAGGAAATGGATGGGGGGGGGGGGGGTGGACAAAGAGGAGATTCTGTTCTTTCTCTGATTGGCAACTATAACAGTCCACTGCTGTCTGCTCTGAGTAGACCTCAGCTTCTGAAATTCCCTAAATGTGCTGAGACCAAATTTGCTGAACACTGAGGTTTCAAACCATTCTCATTACAAGCCTGAAGTGATTCCACTTTCTGGAATGTTTGGGGGTAAATATGGAATCAGGGAGTTCTTAAACCTTGTCTTATAACATGCTTTATGTGCCCTGTGTTTTGTTATTTGATTTTATCATCTGAGTAATTTTGGATGAGAAGGAAATAGGACAGCAGAGAGCAGTGGTAAGAACTGGTGGCATCCCAACCTCTGCCTGCCTGTAGTCAGCAACATCCTACTTGTCAGGGTCCTCAGAAGCATTTTAAGTGGTCTCGTCACCTCTCATCTCTCATCCTCCAATTCATCATCATCAGGCTTTTAGGTTTCCCTAAAATATTGCTTTGTTTATGAAACACATCCTTAGAAGAAGGCAACCAGAACAGGGAGGGACCTACAAACCATGCCATGCAAGAATCCCCCTGCTATAGAAGGATCACATAAAGAAAGCAGGGATAGTAACTGGATAGGAGAAGGCTTTGGTCACTGTTGATGAATTTCTATGTGGAAGGAGAATTGTTCGTATTCTGCTTGGCTCAAGGGAACGGAACAAGGACCAGTGAGTAGAAGTTACAGGGAAGATTTTGTCTTAAAGAAGGAAAAACTTTGATTCCTTCCCCTACTCAAAAACCTTCAGTGGCCTCCAGGTGCCTCTGGGATAAAATACAAAATCCTTGCAATAGCACCTAAAGCCCTCCACAAGTTGACTCCCTCCTACCTTTCTAGTCTCATTTCAAATTATTTCATTTCACTTACTTTCTGTTCCAAGCATATGGGTCTGCCTACTGTTCCCCATGCGAGACATTCCATCTTCCTCCTCTGTGACTTTGCACAGTGTCTTATACCTGGCATCCATTCCTTCACCATCAACTCTTAGAATCAATGGTTTCCTTCAAAGAACATAGTCTCATTGATTTTGAGCCAAAAAGGACCTCAGAGACACAACATATGTGTGACGACTAACTTTGATAGACTGGACTCCTCTCAGTAATGTAAGGTTATAAGACAGCTCCAAAGGACACATGATGGAAAGAGACGTCCACATGCAGAGAAAGAGCTACAGAGTCTGAATGCAGATTGAAGCAAACTACTTTGCTCTCTTTCTTTTTCTTGTTTTGTTTTGTTTCCTCTTTCCCATTGTTCATTCCATCCATTATAATCCTTCGTTACAACCTGACTCATGTTTAATGTGAAGGTATTTGTAGATCCTATAATTGATTGCATGCCATTATGGTGGGGCAGAGAGAGGTGTGGAAAGGGAGAGGGAGCGGGAGAAAATTTGAAACTCAAGGGACTGTGGAACTGAATGTTGTAAACTAAAAATTAATTAATTAATTATTTTAAAAAAGGACCTCAGAAATAATCTAATGCAACCTCCTCGCTTCACAGATAACAATGATAGCTAGCATTTATAAGCAGTGGATAGAATACTGGGCCTGCAGTCAGGGAGACTCATCTTCCTGGCTGCAAATCTGGCCTCAGACACTTACTAGCTGTGTGACCCTGGAGAAGTCATTTAACCCTGTTTGCTTCTTTCCTTATCTATAAAATGAGCTGGAAAAGAAAACAGCAAACCACTCTAGTCTCTTTGCCAAGAAAGCCTCAAACGGGGTCACAGGGAGTCAGACATGACTGAAATGACTCAACAACAACAAAAACATAACACCCTTGTCAGGAACTGTGCTAAACACTTCACAAATATCTCATCTGATCTTCACAGTGTGCTATTACTAGCCCCATTTTACAGTTTAAGAAACTGGGGTAAACAAGGACTAAGTGACTTTCCCAAGGCCACACAGCTAGTAAGCATCAGAGGTCAGATTTGAACATGGGTCTTCCTGACTTGGGCCCCAGCACTCTGTACATAACACTACCTAAGTGCCTCTGTAGGATGAGGAAACAGGGCCTCAGGGAAGGGAAACGACTTGCCTAAAGTAAGACAGAAAGTTTCAGGGCAGGATTAGAATCCATATCTTCTGACTCAAAAGCCAGTACTACAGTGAAAAGTTTAGGTACCACCTCTTACATAAGGTCTTTTCCAATCTGCTGTTTCCCAACTCAGTCATTAATGCTCCCTAAATCTTAAAAGGGCAGCTAAGTGGCACAATGGCTAGAGCGCTAGGCCTGGAGTCAGGAAGACCTGAGTTCAAGTCAGGCCTCAGACACTTACTAGTTGTGTGACCCTGGGTAAGTCATTTAACCATGTTGGCCTCAGTTTCCTCATCTGTAAAACGAGCTGGAGAAGGAGATGACAAACTCCAGTACCTTGGCCTGGAGTCAGGAAGACTCAAGGAGAAAACCCCAAATTGGATCACACAGAGTCAGACATGACTAAAAACAACTGAACAGCAACAAATCTTAAAAATCTCTTTGTATTAATTCGTATATGCTTAATAATTATCTGTGTTCTGTTGTGTCTCTCACTAGAAGGATGGAAACTCCTTGAGGGCAGAGACCCCTTTATTTTTGTCTTTGTAAACTCAGCCCTTAGGTCTGGTATTATCTTGCACATGTAAGTGTTGAAAAGCTTGTCAAATTTAATTCGATTAAAAGGAGCTTTATAATAACTTAAGCTGCCTAACAATGAGATGAGTTAATACTGTAGGTTTCAAGTGGAGACCAGAGCATCGCTTATCAGGGAGGTTGTTGAGGGGCTCCTGTGAGGTCCCTCCCAATTCTGTAATTAAATGCCTCAAAAACCTTTTGGGATTCCCCTACTTCCTATAGGGCAGCAGTTCTCAACCTGTGGGTTGCCACCCCTTTGGGGGTCGTACAGGGTCGCCTAAGACCATTGGAAAACACTATTTCCGATGGTCTTAGGAACCAGGACACCGCTCCTCTATCCGTCTCCAGGCAGGTCCGCCCACATGCAGATATGCCCATGTATGAGTATTAAACGATCATGGCGTTAGGAAGGTTAAGAACCACTGCTATAGGGTTAAATCTATTGTCTTTAACTTGACACTAAAATCCCACTGAATTCTAGTTCATCATACATCTTCAACCTTGTGCACCCACTTCTCTCCCACATGCACATGTCATTCCAGCTGAGTTGATTATCCTCAGTACTCCCTTAGTAGCTCAGCCTGGGTTCCAACCTCATGTCTTTCCTTATGCTATTTCTATTGCCTAGAGAGAGCAAAGGCACCAAACACACAGCCAGTGTTGTCAGTCTGACCAAAACCAAATTAAAACGTAGTTGGGAAACAATGAACAAAATAAACAAAAATACAATAGAACATAGATGATGTTAGCATGGGGTTTTCTTAGTCAATATATGACCCATGGGGATATTTATGTATGGTTTCTATTTGACTTTGACATATCTGGCATATCCCAGCCTCACCCTCCTCTTACTGAAATTTTTCAAAGTTCAACTCTTGTATCCCTTCCTCCAGGCTGTGTTCTGTCTGCCTCTGGCCATTGAGTTTCTTTTATCTGGATCCCTACAGCAGTTACTGCCAGGGTCACACAGTGAGCATTTAATGTTTTTCGTGACTTGGTTCATTCAGAACTGAATTATACAGTGGCTTTGGATTTTTATTTAACTGCTCTGTGCATTTAGTAGCAGTGTAGTACAATGAAACTAGTGCTAGTTCTAGAGTTGGACCCACCTCTATTACTTGCTGCCTCTGTGACCTTGGGCAAGTCACTTTATCTCTCTGTCTGAGCCTCAGATCTTGAAATTTATTCACTGACAGACTATACATCTATTTGCACAACAGTGATCAGGGCATTCCCCAGTTCTAAACCCTTCGGTGACTTCCCCCTGTATAACAAGAGAGAACTGCATCTCCACAACCAAAGACCAGTCCACTTTTCCAGTCTTATGTTGTACTTATGGAATGGGAAAGGAAGGAATCCCATGGCATTTTTGAATCTTGCTTATGCAACCTCAATAAATCATTCTCATCAAAATAACTAGCATTTAGATAGATAGATGTTTTGAGGCTTTATAAGCCGCTTCACTTAAGCTTTCAAACAACCTTGTAATATTATTACCTTAGTTTTTCCAATGAGGAAACTGAGCTATAAAGAGATTCAGTGATTTACCCAGATAATAAATACCAGGGACAGGATTTGAACCTGTCCTCTTGATTCCAAATGCAACACTCTATCCACTACACCATGCCGCCTCCCTATATGCTAATTCAATTCAAATTCACAAATATATATTAAGCCCCTACTATTTCCAAGACATTTTACATAAAGTTCTTATTCATCTCCCCCAGTTGCTAATGTCTTCACACACACACACACACACACAAACATAAATGCATACAGATTTACACATCCACATACATACATACACACAGATGCACACATACACACAATGTAGTTTATGTATATATTTTGAGTTGATGAATATAACCATATGTTATCTTCCTTAAATACTAATTTGACTCGAATTCACAAATATATATTAAGCCCCTATGATTTCCAAGACTTTCTACATAGGGCTTTTCCCTTCTCCCCAGATGCTGTAACTTCACACACACACACACACACACACACACAATGTATTTTATGTACATAGTTTGAGTTGATGATCATAGCACTCATATACTTTCCTCCCCAGGAGAAAATAAACTCCTTGAGGGCAGCGAGTGTTTCATTTTTTTCTTTCTCTCCCCAGTCCTAACATAGTTTCTAGCACACAAAGGGTCCTTAGCAAATGCTTGTGGATTCATTGATTGTGCTCAATGCTTGCCCTCAAAGAGATCTTATGCTACTTGGGGGAGGAGGAGGTAGGAAATTGTAGAATACAATACGGACCCAGATAATTCTATTACAGGGCATATTGCTGGGGATAAAGGAGAGATGAAAAGTGCTCTAGGACAATTTAAGGAATAAGTCTAAGATTTAAATGAGCCTATGCAGCATGTGCCAGTAGAACTAGGGATGAAAAAAAATTCCGTCTTTCACCTCTGAAGGCAAGTCCCAGCTGCCGTTTGTGGTTATTAATCACTGCTGCTAATCTGACTGAGCCTGCCTGGCACGTTCTGCATTATTAAATTATACCATTGCTCACTTTGAGAATTCTTGGGCTACCTCGGTCACCTCCATGGACAGAATTCCTGATGGAGTCTCTCCAAAGAAGAATGTCTAGTCTGGTTGAAATCTGCTCTCCCTGAGCGGAAACCACATAGACAAAGCAATATGGAAAACAAAGAGTCCATCCAATGGTTCTGACTTACCATCTATCAGGAGCCAGACTAGTCTCTCCTCACCATCTCCTCACCACGTCCACCACACACCATGCTTGTTATGAACTCTGGGCTTGACTCATGCTCTTCAGACCACTTGAGATAACCTCCCATGCCCTTTCCTTCATCCTAGTCCCAGACTTCCTTCAAGGACTGGCTCAAGGCCACTCCTATGAAGCCTTCCCAATCACTCCAACCCCAAGAGACCTTTCCCTTCTCTGACTTTCCATTCACATTTTTTTGCTTCTCCTATTTTCTGCCCCACACAATCTTTCTCTTTATTACATCCCTCTGACACATATTTCACACTAATTGCTCATTGGAGTAGTAGTAGAAGGGTAGATGGATTGACAACTTTTCTGAACCTTTCTTCATTTGTAAATTGGGAGTGGTAATCTTTGTATTATCTGCCTTTCAAGTTGATGTAAGACCCAAGTAGGACAACTGATAGAAAATTATTTTGTAAACTATCAAACTTTCTAGAAATAAAAGCTCTTTGACCTACCTGTGTGACTTTGGGCAAGCCACTTAATCTCTCTGAGTCTCAGTTTCCTGCTCAAAAAAATGGGGGGAAGGAGAGAACAGACTCTGAACTTCTAAGGCCTTTTTTAACTTAGCATCTATGATCCTATGATCCCACAGTATATGTCTGTCCATCTTGTCTGTTCTACTTCTACCACCAATAATAGCTAAAATTTATAAAACACCTACTATGAGCCACAAATTACGCTAAGTCTTTACAATTATTATCTCATTTGATCCTCACAACAATTCTGAGAAGTAGGGTTCTATTATCATCCCCATTTCACATGGGAGGAAACCAAGGTAAACAGAGAATAAGAGACTTGTCTGGGATCACACAGCAAGTAAGTGGCTGAGGCCACATTTGAATTGAAGTCTTCCTAATCCCAGACCCAGTACTCTATTCACTGTGCCACCTAGGGACCCAGGTGCTAGATTGCAAGAACATGGGCAGGGACCCTGGAATACTTTTGGAATCTCCACAGTCTGGAGCCCTGTACACAGTAGACTCTCCATACGAACTCATTGATTGATAGCAGTCAAATAAATCTCTAGTCTTCCCAGAAACCACTCAGATCATTTAGTACACATCTCTTGTCCTCAACAATGACCATTTTCCCTTTCAAGGTGGTGTAGAGGAAGAAATATCTCTAGAGCAGAATACCTGGATTTAGTCTCTGGCTCTTTTATCTGCTATTTGTGTGACCTTAGACAAGACACTGAACATCCCTGGGCCCCAGGTCCTCCCTCTGTAAAATGAGGGGGAACCAGGGTTCATGGATTTTGTGTTTCTTGCCTTTTCATTAGTTAGGAAAACCATGAAGGGAGTGGGAAGATCTGGAACAGAAAGTAAAAGTGAATTTTAAAAGAAAAATAAGAGAGGGCTGAATTAAATTACCTTGGAGATCCCCTCCAAATCTAAGTCCAATCAAAATTGAGGCATCTAGGGGTGGCTGGATGGCGCAGTGAGTAGAGCACTGGCCCTGGAGTCAGGAGGACCTGAGTTCAAATCTGACCTTAGACACTTAACACAAAAAAAACTAGCCACGTGACCTTGGGCAAGTCACTTAACCCCAATTGCCCTGCCCTCCCCCCTCCAAAAAAAAAGGCAAAAAAAACAATTGAGGCATCCAAGGTGGCTCAAGTGCTGGGCCTGGAATCAGGAAGTCTTTTTGTTACTGTTTTTGAGTCATTTCAGTTGTTTCTGATTCTTCATGAATTCATTTGGGGCTTTCTCAGCAAAAATACTGGAGTGGTTTGCCATTTCCTTCTCCAGCCCATTTTACAGATGAGGAACTAGGGCACACAGGGTTAAGTGACTCATCCACGTTTACACAGCTAGTAAGTGACTGAGGCCATATTTGAACTCATGAAGATGAGTCTTCTTGATTCCAAACACATTGCTCTATCCACTAGGCCACCTAGCTGCCCCTGGTATCAGGAAGACCTAAGTTCAAATCAGGCCTCAGACCTTTACTAGCCTTGGGACCCTAAGCTCACCACTATTTGCCTCAACTTCCTCATCTGTAAAATGGGAATAATAATAAAACCTACCTCCCAGGGTTATTGTAAGAATTTAATGAGATAATAATGGTAAAGCATTTAGCACAGTACCTGGCACATAAGTGCTATATAAATGTTAGTTGTTATTATTATTTTTAAATCTAAGAAATCCAAAAATTGATTCTTTGGAGTAGGTAATAAGCAACCCTAAAGTTTAGGGAGAACAGAGAAGTTTCCAATTCCAGAGCCGAGCTGAGCAGCCAATTTGGCAAAAGAGATGACTGATGCACATTAAACTGGGAGACCATATTTGTACTGCATCAAATTGCTCAGTGTCAGACCTACAGACAGCATTGCTGGTCTTAATTAAAGCCTTCAGTGAGAAATAAGGCTGCCTCAGAGCATCAGCAAAGGCCACATTTGGGCTTGATGAAGAAGTACATTTTGCTGGGGAAGGAGGCCCAAGTTCATCCCCAGATCTCTTCCCCTGACAAATGACTCTCATGGTCAACAACATATTCACAAGCATTCACTGAGCACCTATGCTCAAGGAGGCCTGTGCTGGGTCTTGAAGGAAGGAACAGGCCTCAACTGAAAGAAGCAAAAACTTTGTCCCAGGCAGGGTCCTGTTTTTGGAGAGGTCAAAGCGGGGTTGACATATAAAGTACCGGAGTGGAACAGAAAGCAAAGCTTTGTTTCCAGCAGTTCAGAACTCCAGACCGTGTCAGAGCCGGAAGAGATTTTAGAAACTCTCTAGTCTCGTCCCCTCTTTTTTCATTTTCTTCTTTAAATTTTGTTAATATCTTTTATTTTCACATAGCTTTCAATTCTGAATAGCTTGCTCCACTCCCCCCAGCCCCCCTCACCCCCGTCTTCTTCCCTCCCCAGCCAGCCGTCCCTTGTGGCAATGAAGAAAGAAGAATAAGAAAAGAAAATGCAGTTCCACAAAGTTAGCCAACCCGTCAGTGAAATCTGATCCTATGGGCAACACTCTATGCCAGGGGTTCTGAACCTTCCTAGTGCCGCGACCCTTCCATACAGTTCCTCATGTTGTGGTGACCCCCAACCACAGAATTACTTTTGTTGCTACTTCATACTGTCATTTTGCTGCTGTTATGAATCATAATGTAAATATCTGATATGCAGGATGTATTTTCATTGTTACAAATTGAACATGACCCACAGGTTGAGAACCACTGCCCTACACCCGTAGCCTCCCACTTCTGCAAAGGGAAAGAGGCGGCATATACCCTCATCCCTTCTTCAGAGACAAGCTCATTAACTATGACTGCATAGGATTCAGTTACTGGTCCCTCATCTTACAAAGAAAGAAACTGAAGCCCAGAGAGGGGAAGAAACTAGTGTAAAGCCACATAGCAAGTGAATGATAGAGTGGAGACTAGAATCCCAATTCAAACCCAACCCCTTGATGTTGCTGCTGCTGCTGCTGCTGTTCACTACAACACATTCCTTTGCCTTATTTGTGCTCAGAAACATTTGCCAACAATGTCCTTGCTTCCAGCTGTCTAGGGGTGTAGACGTTGATGACTGCTATACTTGGTGCTTTTAAGTTTTGCCAATTTGTTCTCTGTACCACCGGGTTTTGCTTCTGTGTGTTTTTTACTGTCAATATTTTGGGTAAAGAGAGACATCTCCCTCTAATGATGCCCTAATCATTACTAATTTCCTTCACATGGAGTGTGAGCCATCAGGTATAATGAGCACATTTGGTTTTAATGTGATTGCTATGAGCTGTTAATGTGATGGCTGAAGGCATGCACGTAAGCCTGCATTGAAGAAGAGTGGGAAAGTCCCAAGAGTGGTTCTCAGTGCTAGGGGTCAGCAGGGGCCGGGCAGGCTTTGGGGCCAAGGGAATGGAAGGGCCCTACTGGCAGGGAGGGGGGATGGGCCTCCCCACCTTTGGGAGGCTTCCTCTCCTATTAATAACTTTAATTCCCCACTTTGTGATTAACCCAAAAGCATGGTAATGATAATGGGATAAGTGTGTAATTTAGTTTCGGATGATGATGCATCACCAGGGCTAGAATCTTTATTAATTCCTCCATTTTGTAGCTCTCCCATTTGAGATGGGAATGACTGGCCTCCATTCCCCATGCAGAGAGATGAGCTGAAGAAATTCCACTGATCCCTCAAGCTTGGACCAAGTATCATGCACCAACAAGTGCACAAGACCTCCATGGCCAAACAATCCAAGCTTCATCTCAAACCCTGAATTGCCTCAATTTCCCTCCCTTTCCCAGCTCTTTTCCATCACTTTCCCCAGTGTCAATAGCTCTATGTTGGGCATGGGGGGAAAGAGAGCTCCTAACTGAGAAAGTGGCATTAAAAGGTGCAGGAAAGACAAGCCCCTTTCCTGACACCACTGTTTTTGACAAGTTCCAGGCTCCGATGAGGATGTCCTCTAACCCTAGAAAATGTGAGTTTTGGTTTTGACTTTCCTACACAAGTATTTCTTCTGGTCATGGCCAATTAAGCTTGAGAGGAATGGTTCAAAAATTCCTAAAGGAGGGCAGGAGCTGGGGAGTAAACTCAGGCACAATTCCCCAAACCCTAAGACACTGGGACTGACTATAGGACCCTCCAAAAAAAATTTAAAAGAATGTGTTTCAAGATTTACATTTAAGGGCAGCTAGGTAGCACAGGGAATAGAGCACCAGCCCTGGAGTCAGGAGGACCTGAGTTCAAATTCAACTTCAGACACTTGACATACTAACTGTGTGACCTTGGGCAAGTCACTTAATCCCAATTGCCTTGCCTTTCCCCCTCCAAAAAAAAAGATTTACAACTCAAAGAGAGATCCTGTTTCACACAGTGTCATCTCACCACATGGAATCATATGACTCCAAAAGGAAGTATATTCTAAAAAGACAGAGACGTTAATTTATGAAGCTTTTGGACAAACTTCTAGATTGACGGCAGCATGAAGGGAGGGGGGAAAAAGGATGGGACTTAGGGCCAAAAGACCTGGATTCAAATTTCACCCCTTACACATCCTAGTTATGTGACCACAGGCACGGTACATATCATCTGGCCGTCTGGGTTTTTTTCATCTTTAAAACTGGGATGATACTTGTACTACCTACCTCTCTGACCAGGTTGGTGTAAGGAAAGTACTTTGCAAAACTTAAAACTCTACATAACGTAGTAGCTTGATTAGGTCAGTCAAGAGGCAGCATGGTTTCATGGAAAGAGCCAGGAAGACCCGGGACCAAATCCTGCCTCCAACAGGTACTATTAGTGTGACCATGTCCAGAAGACCCCACCCACATCCCCAGCTGTCATCCTCTCAGATTTCATGTTTCATTCCCTTTTGGAGCCTAGTGGGGCCTTCAGAGAGTTAGGTCAGGTTGAGATAAGCTAAATTAGACTCATAGCCCTGACTGCTTTTGGTTCCCATCTACCTTCTCCCCTTCTTATTCTTTCTCCTATTTCAGGTAGCTACGAGATTCAGTGGATAGCATTCAGGGCTTATACTCAGGAAGACCTGTGTTCAAATCCTGATTCAGATACTTACTAACTGTGTGACCCCATACATGTAATTTTACCTCTCTGGGCCTAGATTTCCTCATCTGTAGAATGGACATAATAGTAGTACCTGGTTGTTGTGAGAAGATCATTTATGTAAAGTACTTGATAAATGTTAAAATCCTTGGTAAGTGCTGGCTATTTTTACTGATCTTCAGGAGTCCTTTCCTGATCTCTCCAGATTATTTCTTGGAGACAGGGAGACCTTGTAGTGCCTTGCCTGCTGAGATTACACTGTACCTACTTTGTCTGTATCTTGTATATGCCTATATGTGTAAAAGTCTTCCTCCCTTTAGGCTACATGTTCTTTGAGGACAGTGACTGTTTCCCACAATGTTTAGCTCAGTGCCCAACATACAGTGAGCACATAATAAACGTTTGTTGATTTGACAAAAACATGGGTGGCCCAAGATAGATTATTTAGTTAATTGGTTGATTAAATGCAAATTGGGATGCCTGGACCTAAACTTCCTATCTCCAAGAAAGGTATCTTCCCCCGTTTAAATAATAGGTTTTTTTTTCTTTACAATGCATTATATGAAATATGGAAATTTCAGCTTTGCCACTTAGTACCTGTGTGATCATAGCCAAGTTTAATCACTTCTCCAGGCCTTCATTTCTGTAAAAGGAGAGGGATGAGCTAAATGACCTCTAAAGTCCCCTCTAGGTCTGGACCTACGGTCCCAGCACTTCTGGGGAACAGAGAGAGAGCACGTGCCTGACTCTACCCCAAGCTGTCCTTTAAGTATCTCTACCAAAGACAGAATTTCAGGTTGAAGAGACCTTATGATTTCTCAAGGGTAGGGGCACACAAGGTGAGTCTCAGGGCTTCATCGCAGACACCGTTTGTCCTCTAGGAATCCCCCCACCCCCTCCTGGTGATCCACAAGAAGGAGAGGGATTCGGGTTATGTGAGAGAAACACAGCCAGCTTCAGACTGCTGAGCCCAGGAGGCTCTGGGAGTTTAGAGTGGATGCTAAGGGGAGGGCAATATGGAGGGAGGAAGGAGGCACTTGGTTTTCTTATTGAACATGTGATTATTTACTTTGGAAGATGATATTTTATCACCGGCGGCAGAAGAGTTTCATTTTTAAAACGCCAGCTGCCTTCTCTCTAGTTGTTAGGCCTCAATCTCCCGTTTCATGTGTGCTATGGAATAACAGCAAACCCCAGGGTGACAAACATGTTGAAGAGCTTTGTTCTGTTCTGGTTTTTTTTTTCCCCCCAGCAGCTGTATAGGCTGCTCCTGCTGGAGAGAAACCCTCAAGTTCAAGTTTTTTAAAATAAATAAATATGGCAGATGATGGATTTCTCCTGTTCCCCACCCTCACCCCCCACCACCATCCATGCCTCTTGGTTCTGGGTATTTCTAGCTCATCTCCTCCTCCCCTCACCCACCTTCTTTCATGACTATGGAGCCAGTGCCAAGTCTCTGAACAGCCACAGGGATGACTCCCCAAACATCTTACAGAATCTCATCTCAGACCCCGCCTACTTCTGAGCTGCTTCTCCCCCCTCTTAGCCTCCTCAGAGGCATTGTTAGCTGGCAGTTGGAAATCATAAGTCAGGATGGCAGACAGAAGGCATCCCTCTCTGTCCTCCGCTGCACAATCCAACTTCATTTCTTGTCTGGAGCCTGCCAAGCCAATTAGAGGAAACCGACAGCAGCCCTATGCCAAGCGCTGTTTTGTGGGGACCTTCAGCCTCCCCCTTTGTGGAACCAAGGAGGCTCAGAACCCAGGGCTGAGGCAGGTCTTTGCGGCCCATTGATCCATCACCTTCAATGGTGCCATTAGGTTACCCACACAGGAAGCTAAGCTAGCCATTAAATCACCTAGAGGCAGCAATTCAACTGAGTTTCAGTTCCAGGTTTTCCAGCCTATAGATACTGAGAGGAAATAGTCATTCATTACAATAAACCCTGGGAAATATTTTGAGTTTCTAATTTGCACTTAATGGACCAACCCTCACAAGGACCCAACCTTCTCCTTGCTGCTTTCCACTTGGCCTGAGCTCTGAATCTTCCTCTCAGTCGAATTCCTGAAAGTCTGGATGTGGCCTTGATTTCATGGCAGTATAGTGCTGTAGAAAGAAAATTAGGACAGTAATTTGGAGTCCTGAATTCTAGTTCCAACTGCCACTAAAGGGTTGTGTGGCCTTACTTAAGTCAAAATTATTCAACCTCAGTTCCTTCATCCGCAAAATGAGATTGAGGAAGATGAGCTCCATGGTCCCTTCCAACTCTGATAGTCCAGGTTTCTAGGGCACTTCCTCCCAAACAAAACAGGCTGGAAAAGTAGACTTCCAATGCAATAATATCCAAGACCTGCCTTCCACTGCATAGGCATAGTCAGGCCCAGAGGCAGATGGTCCCTGAAAGTGGATTGAAGAAGAGGGTAGAATAGCCATAGTTTTAGGGTTACCTACATATTGATGAAAGGAAGAGGTAGAGGTATTTTGTGTCTGTTGCCTTCATAAACTGGTCAGAGAGCTGGAATGGGGGTGGGAGATGTCATTGGGGAATCAGATTTGGGGCAATAAATTTGGAGTCTCCCTGACCCAGTTGGAAACATTTGCAAAAAGGGAAGGGGGGTAGAAATTGGGACATCCATTAAAATGAGTGCTTCACCAAAGGAGAAATACATCATTCTAGGTAAAGGACCATGTTTTGCCACTCAGGTCAGAATGTAGGCTTCATTCTACTTTGCTTATTAACCTGCAGATGACTTGATTCAACAATCATTTATAAAGCATCTGCTGTGCATGAGGCACTAAGGATCCAAAACCAAAAATGAAACCATCCCTATTCTCAAGAAGCTTACATTCCATTGGATGAACAACATGTAAAAGCAAAAAAATAAATACAAATTATCTGCCTGTAACCTGGGTTTCCAAGTCTGAGGTGTTTTGCTTGCTCTACTTAGGCATGACTCCATATTGGCAGAGAGAATGTTGATGCAAGCTTGTGTGCCTGTGTGAGGGTGGAGTTGGTATGAGAGCTTTAGAGAGGAGAAAAGCTTTCATTTCCTCTGCAAGAGAAGACACACATTGTCCCACATTCTCTTAGGGACCAACTCAAGACAGAAGGAGAGAAACATACTTTAGAAGGAAGATATGTTGAAGAGCTAGCTTCAGCTACATGTATACCTTCCAAAGTCTCCCCACCCCACCTCTCTCCCTCCCTCCTTCCCTCTCTCTCTCTCTCCCTCTTTCCTCTCTCTTTCTCTCTCTCTCTCCTTCTCCATGTCTTCCTTAGTTTCCCAAGCAAGTCTAGAACCATGTACGTCCTCTCTTAAAGCAAAAATGAAGGTCCCTTCTCTCCAAAGCTTTCACAGCAACCTAGCCCTTCACAAGGTCAATCATAGGCATGTCTACATTCTTCACAAGAACCTAGAATCATATTATGCACGTAGCAAGCAGTACCATCAATCAACAGGCATTTATTAAGTGCTTACCATGTGCCAGCAACTGTATTGAGATATACCACAAGACTCCCCTCACCAACCCAACTTGGTTGGGAGTTGGACTATATTCTAAATAAATGCATACCAGTGGGAAGAGGAATCAGGGAGAGAAGGAAGGAGTTAGGATATCAGCAAAAACCTTTTTTAAGAGGTGACATTTTAAGTGAGCCTTGAAAGAAACTAGGCTTTCTCAGAGGTTGGGGTGAGGTGAGAATTCCAGGCATGAGGGACAAAGTGTGCAAAGGCACAGCTATAGGAGATGGAATGCTTTGTGCCAGGAGGAGCAAGTGGAACAATCTGGCTGCAGAGAAGAGTGAGTGAGGGGGAGTAATGTAAATCAGTTTGGAAAGGTAGATTGGAGCCAGACTGTGAAGGACTTTAAATGCCTAACAGAAGAGTGCATTTTATCCCAGAAGAAAAAAAGGCGACACTGGAGCTTCTTCAGTAGGAACTAACATGGTAAGACCAGAGCTTTAGGATTATCACTTTGGCAACTTTGTGGAGAATGGATTGGAGAGGGAAAGGGTTGGAAGTAGGGGTGACAATTAAGGAAATATCACAATAATCCTGGCACAGGAACTAAAGTAGGATGGTCACCTTCTGAAGTGGAGAGAAAAAGGGAACAAAAGAAGATAAAAATGAAACAATGGGTGGCTTTTCCTTTTTTGGTAATCTTTAAGTGATGAAAGACAAGAATCAGCATTAACTTCAGTAGAGATGTGTAAGAATAAAATTTACTCTCAGTTGGTCAACTATGGGACCGGGTCACAACCACAGGCAGAAACATTTCCTAGGCTTTCAAGGAAAGGAAGACCTTTTGATTTTAGGATTTTCTATGAATGCAAGCTCTCAGGAAATATACTCCCTGCTATAATTATAAAGAGGAAAAAAGGTTGTCACTGACCATTTCCCATTTTTCCATTGACCCTTTTGCTTACCTTGTGATCCCAACCATCTCTTCCTCTCCAAACATTTATTCTGTGTTCTATTCCTAAAAGGTCTTATTTTCAACTACCTCCTAAATCCACCTTCTTATCAAGTGTTATCTCAATATTTCTACCTTCTCAGGAATATTTGTATTTTAATAGAAGCAAGTTAAATCTCCTTTTAAGTCCTGAAGGAGACTCTCTCTAATGATAAGATTTTAGAAGGAGTGACAGTTAATGGAGGAGACAGTTTGGGGGCTGGTAATCTTGCCTTGTCCCTCTCTAATTGTACCCCATCAGTCTGTATGAAAGGACAGTCATGTTGTGGAGAATTAAGGAGTCTATCACCACAACCCATTCTTATGTCAGAACTAAAATGCTCCTAGGCCAACAAATAGACTTGGCCTGGTCTCGTGATTATAATTCTTACTTCAAAGATAGGAAGATCAGTGAAGGCTCATCCTTCCAAGCATTAGCTCTCTCAACTCTCCCCCCTCCCACTCCAGTCCTAGGTCCCAACAATCCGTCCCTCACAGGATGCATTGGCTGACAAGTCTGTTGCCTGACTCACTCTCCAAATAAGCCACATGAGAGTTTTAAATGATCTTCATCTTCACACCTCTCCATTTGTTATCCCAAGATGAACAGTCAGATTGGTTTTTGCCAAAACAACACTTGTGCCTTGCCGGGCCCCAACTCAAAGAACAAATATGTTCCTTCCCTCATGTTGAGACACCTTTTGATCCAAAATGAGAGCGAAAGATGCTCAGGCATATCAGAGACTGCTGTTCCTATCTCTGTGGCCTCTTTAGGGCATCTTCGCTTACCTGTCTTGACCTACTCACTACCCCTCCACTGCTGCATCTCTGCTGTTCATTGATTCATTTGTTGTTTTATTCATTCACTTTGCATTGGTCTTCCTGATCCCACTCAAGAGCTGTGCCAGGGGAAAGGATTCCACCTTCCCTATAGAGAAGTTGATAATCTTCTGGAACAAAGGCTGAAGCTCCCTGAGCTGGGAAGTGGAGAAAAGCCACAGGCATAAGATTCTCATCAGGAAGTGTCCAGAAGCCTTGCATTGGTTTGCAAACCTGAAGTTGGTTGCCAGGGATACAGGGTGCTGAGACAAGGGGCTAGAGGCAGAAGACGCTGTATGGATCAAAAAATAAAATAAAATAACAGGATTCAGTATCAAGATCCTGCAAAGTTCAAAAAGCAAATGAAGAGATATGGTCTGGGAGTCAGGGTGAATGCTTTATTATCAAATGCACAAAGTTCAGTCAATTTGTAGCCCTGCATTTCTTGCAGGGGCACTGACCTCCTTGTGCCTGAGTCTGTGAGGATGGCCCTGTCTTCTAGCTCTCACTAAATTAGTTGCAATGAAACAGCTCCCAGTACCAGCAGCAATGTAACTCCTTAAGGAAATGACTGTCACTAAGCGGTGGTGACACATTTATTCACTTAACAAACATTTATTTTGTTGTATTATATGCCACACTGTGAGGAACGGCAACAACACAGAATCAGAAATAACCTTCTTCCTCAATAGCCTTAGAGTCTCATAAGAGAGGTAAGACATGTCTACTATAATAAAAGACAAAATGTTATTAGGGTTTTAAAAGAGGTATGAACACAGTGGCTCAGGGGTTCAGTGGAGGGGCAGATAAGGTAACACTTAGTTGGGATAACCAGAGAAGCTTCCTCAGAGCTGACCCTCAAAGAAGGATATTTAGGAAAGTGGTATGGGCAAGAGGAGAGAGGAGGAGAAACGATTTGGGTAATTGCATCCCAAATCCTCTTAAGCTATCTACACTGATAAAATCATAGAAATAATTCATCAGATCACTTAACTGAGTAGAAGGAATCTAAAATGAGTTGAAGATTAACTTTTGTCAACCAGTCAAGAAATATTTATTGCCCACCTAACGTGTGCTGTGCAAGAGAGATACAAAAGAAGGAAGACATGATGTTTCAGATAGCTGACAGTCTATACATGAAGGAATGCATGACTAAGATGTAGTGTCTGGTGTATCCCTTCTACATACTGACTCCCAGAAAATCTACCTTAGGTCAAAGCACTTTCTACTCAAGATCATAACTGATAAGCTCCTACCAATGTGTTTATTTTTACTAGTCAGCCAGAGAACACGTTTAGTTCAAAACAAAGGTACTTAATGAAATAGCTTAATAAGAAAAGTAGCAATAGAACATTCCTACCTGGGGCACACACCATCCTGATGGTCCACATCATCAGTGGAGAGAATAAACATTTATAGGAATCATATATGGGAACAGACATGTAGGAAACACATGTAGCCAGGACACACAAGTGGAGGAATGTGAATGTAAAAGGACACAAGGAAGGAAACAAGCATTTATTATGTGCCTAGTATATGGAGGCACTTTTCAAATATTATTTCACTTAATTCTCACAGCAACCCTGGGAGGCAGGTACTACGTTATCCTCTTTCTACAGTCGAGGTATCTGAGGTAAACAGAAGTTAAGTGACATGCCCAGCGTCACTTAGCTAGTGTGAATCTGAGGTCAGATTGGAACTCAGTTCTTCTTGACTCCAGATCAAGTACTCTTTATATTGTGCTACCTACCTAACTCTGGAACACATGAGGTCTGCACACTCATTTGGAGGCACAACTTGCGTTTACAATTTTTTGTAGAATTGCTATGGTCATTGTGCTATTTTTTGGATCTGTGATCTGTTAAGTACCATAGCACTGCTGTGCCCTACTAGTCTGTCTGTCTGTCTGTCTATCTCTCTCTCTCTCTCTCTCGCTCTCTCTCACGCTCTCTCTCTCCAGATACAGGGTTGGTCATCTTGACTTCTATCTGCTAGAGCGACATGACTAGAAATTCAGTCTCTTATAAAGGCAGGCTGGCAGCTCTTGGTCATAATCAAAGCTATGAGCCAAGACACACAGGTAGTAAACCACCAAACAAAAGCTCAACATAGGAAAACATGCCCAAGAAAAGAATTGAGTCTATTCTTTGAACTCTGATATCTATTGCTAAATTAAAGTCCAAATATTCCAGACAATTATCTGACTTAGGGTTAGAAATTCCTTGTTACTCTTCCCTCTTCCCATTCAAGCTGTTATGGGCAATCTGTTCTGCCCCACCCCCACCCCCACCCCCAAACCCATTTCAAGGAGTTTTGTCAAAAACACATACAGAGGGAGAGAGAGAGACAGAGACACAGACAGACAGACAGACAGACAGACAGAGAGAAATCACATACAACTTGGGCCAATTTTGCTCCCAAGATTCTCTAAGGAATGACATGGGCATGAATCTGAACAAGCACAAAAGTTAAGAGAAGAGGTCAAGGTCATTGATCTTCATCCTTCTGGATCACATGTCACTTGTAGATATAGCTGGGCAACAAACCTCCCATACTTTCTGCTATCCTATTTTTTTCTCTCAATTAAAAATTTGTATTCTGAGTAGATTATATGAGGATATACCAGGATACCTATAGATATGTAGCACATGATACAGAAATTAGCATATAACACAGTCATCAGTAATCATCACAATTACATAGTATGATTTACATATAAGTACCTAATCCAGAACAGTCACATTAGAATTCTATGCAGCTCCCTCTCTCTTATGCCCTATATCCAATCTTTTTCCTGGGTCTATTGGTTTTATGTATGATCTCTTCCCTCCTCTGACACTGCTACTATCCTGCTGCAGGCCTTCATCATCTCACACCTAGACTCACACCAACCTCCTGATTTATCTTTCTACCTCAAGTCTCTCCTCGCTATAGTCCATCCTTCATTCAGTTACCAAAAGGATCTTCCTAAAGCCCAGGTCTGACCATGTCACCCCACTATTATGATTCCTCTATCACCTCCAAGGTCAAATATAAAGTCCTATGTTTGGCATTTAGAGCCCTTCATAACCTGGTCTACTCCTACTTCTCTTGTATTCTTACACTACCACATATTCTTCAGTCCAGCAGCACTGATCTCCTTATTATTCCTTGATCAAGATACTTCATCTCCTGACTCTGGGTATTTTCACTGGATGTCCCACTTTCCTGGAAGATTCTCTCTACCTCTCAGTTTCCCTGTCTTCCTTAAGTCTCACCTAAAATTCTGTCTTCTGCAAGTAATGTTTCCTGATCCTTCTCAATGCTAATGCCTTCCCTCTGTTGATTATCCCCAGTTTATTCTGTCTCTATCTTGTTTATGCCAAATTGTTTTTGTATGGTCTCTCCCATTAGAATATAAACTTCTTGAGAGCTCAGAAGACTAATTGCAAGTTTCTTGGTAGCCCCCATGCTTACACAGTCCCTGACACATATTAGGCACTTAATAAATTCATGTTGATTGACTAAAAGAAAGCTAACTATAATATTATCACAAGATGTATCAGAATTTTTCACATACATAAAATTAGAAATGCAAATTCGATGCAATAAATGACATGCAACACATATCAGAGTAGCAAAGAGTAATCAAACATATGACATATTTCAAAGCATATGTAGCAACAGTGAATTGAAACAGCCCTTTTCTAAACATCAATAGATTTGCAGCAAAGCCCATATTGTAACTCCTAGTATGATTATACTTGCGCCCTAGAAATGCCACATATGAACTCAACTGAGCATTTGCACCCCCAGATCTCAGCCCCCAGCACAGTCAGCAGCATGCAATTGAAAAGCCTAGGCTATGGGTCACCTTGATAAGCTGTTCTAGACTTCATGACTCCTGACAAGGTTTATACAGCCTTAAGTGGTTTTCTTTCAAAATCTCTGCTTTGACTCATAGTGGTAAATGCCATCCACATCTAAAGAAAGAACTATGGAGTCGGAATTCAGAGCAAAGAAGATTATTTTCTTTTTTTTGTTTACTTTTGTTTTTTCTTTCTCATGGTCTCTCCTGTAGTTCTTCTATGCAACATGACTAATGTGAAAATGTGTTTAATAGGAATGTATGTATAGAACCATATCATATTGCATGCCATCTTGGGGAGGGAGGGGGAGAAAATTTAAAACTTATGGAAGTGAATGTTGAAAACTAAAAATAAATCAATTAATAAAGAAAAGAGAAAGAAAATAAAGTCTCTACCTTGAGCAGAGTGCATACTGGCAGAGAAGCCAGATACAGAGTAATGCTTATCCCATAATGATTTAGCAGATTTAAAAAGTTTCTTTGGACATGCTCATGAACTCCAGATAAAATTATCTTTCACTACTAGGATGCCACTTATGTTCTTTCTGTCTTCTGGAGAGAAATACCCATTATATGGAAATTCCAATGGCCTTCTTATCTTTATACTACCCAAGTATGTAGTAAAAATAGGTAGTACTATCCTTTAAATATGTCATTCACGTGCATATTGCCATTTGGGGTCAATAGAATTGGTTTTGTACCAACTCTAGGAGTCTCTTTTAACCTATGTCCAAAGTCTCTGTGTGGTTCTTTCACAGCAACAGAGTGAAATGAGTAATGGATAAGAGAAATGACATCAACACCAACTTTAATAAGTTTATAGAGAAGTATAAGTGATATAAATCAACTGTGATCACCAGAAGGCTAAAAAAAGACTAAAACAATCCTTAGCCAACCAATACTTGAGTTACTTGCCAAACAGAGAGAGATGGAAGCGAAACATAACACCAATTTAGAAAATAAAATTTTTTGTAAAAGGATGATGCATGATTGTGAACAGAATCCCTTC
Source organism: Pseudochirops corinnae (assembly GCA_028646515.1). Lineage (NCBI taxonomy): Eukaryota > Metazoa > Chordata > Mammalia > Diprotodontia > Pseudocheiridae > Pseudochirops > Pseudochirops corinnae. The sequence goes on along the minus strand of CM053585.1, from coordinate 228,204,430 downwards.
ATAAAGCAAAAAGAAACAATAGAAGATAGAACCAGTTTAATGAAACCTTAGCAAGAGATTCAACTAAGCAAAGTCAACTTGATAGTATTTAAAGATAAAACAAGGATGAAGAAAACAATCCAAAGAAACAATGGAGGAGATATGCAAATACTTTTATAACAAACTTTTTACCATCAAGGATAATAGAACTTCCATACCCAAAGTCCAACATCATCATCCCAGCTATGCTAGAAGTGCAGCAGAAATGGTACTAAAGGGAATGAGACTGAGAAACAAGCCAAATTAGAACAAGTGTCTTCATAGGGGAGATCCATGTTGGAGACACTGTGACCTCAAACCAAATATAAAACCCAACGATGGTCACTCAAGAGTTTCCATGAGCCTACTCCATTTCTGAGCATCGGCACTAGTGGCCACTATCACAATCCTTCAGCTGCACGTCCTAGTTAGGATTCAAATGATTCCTCCCAAGAGGTACATGTGGCCTCCTCTGATAATCTTCTTTCTTAGATCCATACCCTGGGATTTGCAGAGACCTATTGACAGCTTAATTAACCTATTGCAGGGACCTATTAACTGCTCCTGGTTCTACAGGTGTTACCTACTTCAGGAAACTCACTGTCCTCAGCATGAAGCCTAGAACTCTCTACATATACTCCAAAACTTTTATGATACCAGGAATTTTAGAATAGTCTACTAATTCAAATAATTTGCAGGTAATAGTTTATAGAGATTAGTAAGTACTTTACATCTCCCCAAAATATCCACAACATTTCAATGTCCTTATTTGAGGTGATGCATTCCCCAATTAGCTGTGCTCCGTATTACTCTAGATGCCTTGCTGTGAGCCAGGAGATTTAACACTCACTTTTGCTTTTTGTTTTCATAGCCATAACTAATAATACTTCAATGGCATCTTGACACACAACAGTACAATAATTATGTTAAAGGAATCAGACTGACCTGTAAAACATACACACTTGCATATACACTTGGAAACCCCTGCTGTCCAAAGAGTTAGAAAAAAAAATGTTTTCCTCCTAAGGATCCCAGCTGTTACAGCATCCAAAATGGAAATTCTGAGTGAGCCTCCACAATAATAGCAATATAGTTCTAGAGAAGGAAGGGAGCTTAGAAATCATTTAGTTCAGCCCCCTTGTTATACAGATGAAGAAACTGAGACCCAAGGAGTTACATAGGCAATAATCATCAGAGGCAGAGTTCAGACTCAGGTTCACCAACTCTACAATCAGTGATCTTTTCATTGTGCAACACTGCCTCCTCTGTATAACAGCTGGGGCATCCCCTTTCATATGTAGGTCCATTGAAAAACTACCTCAAATTCTAGGTACTCTTTGGGTCCACATTCACTCAAAATCATAGCTTATAAACCCTCACTCATTTATTTACTTTTCTAGCCATCCCAAGGACACAGTGAAATAAGCCTAGTAAGTAGCAGTGAAGAATTTCATCTTCAAGCTTGGAGCACACTTTCTCACCCATCCATATAACATTAGTCATACATAAATACAAGAATACGAATAGGGAATCAGTCATACACGTAAGAAATATGTTTCCAGGATACACATATAGGCACACACATGTGTAGCACATCACATACATGATTTTGCAAACTTGCCAAAGTTTGCTGATGATGCCATCATGTTACTTTACTGGACTCAGTCTTCATCAGGCCCCTGTTCCCTACTGGGCATGCTATTTTCACTCTATGTATAGGACCACCTAAGGGTTCTATCTCCTCAATGCTGGCACCTTGGCTATGTCTGTCAGGGTACAAAGATTAAAAAGCCTCTCCCTGATAAGGACAACTTGACAGCTCTTTAATTATAAACAAGGCCAATGGGCTGACAAACAAAAGCTTCGAATGTTTGATCCTCGCTTAGAAAGGCATTAGGTAGTAATACGCTATTTGATTAGTCCAAAGCAAAAGCAATTAGAAAATGGAAAGATCAGTGTGGTCCACAATCACCAAGGAAGACGTCTTGGAAGGGACTTCAATCCATTGCAATCATGTCATGTGGAGACAGAAAGGACTTTAGAGAATGACAATCTAAGCCCTTCACTTTGGGGAAAAGAAAAAGGAAAAGGGGGCCCAGGGAGCTTAAGTGATTTACTCAAGATCACACATGTAGTCAGTATCAGACCTGAGATTTGAAATCAGATCATCTACTACGAAATCCAGTGTTCTTTTCATTATACCATCCTGCCTTTCCATTGTACTATCCTTCCTCTCTAGTGTAGATGTTTTTAGAATATTCAGAGAGTCTTAGACTTGTCCTTTGCCACCCATAGAATCTCTACCCAACCATAGAACAGGTGCTGGACAGGAAACATCAAAACAAGGAAGTACTTCACTTTTAACTATTAGGTGAGCTAGAGCTAAATAGACCATGACTTATAATAGATCGTAGAATATAGATAGAGAAGGGACTTTAAAGATCCTCTACTCCAAACCTCACCTTGTATAGATGAGGAGACTGAGATCCAAAGACGTTGTGAATTATCCATAAGGGAAGGGATGGGAATAAACATTTACAAAGCATCTATTATGTGCCAAGCCCCTTACAAATATTATCCTCACAATATCCCTGGAAGGTGGATATTTTTATTATCTCCATCTTTCAGTTGAGGAAACTGAGGCAAGCAGAAGTTAAGTGACTTGCCCAAGGTAACAGAGTTAGTGAGTATGTGAGAGTAAATTTGAATTCATGTCTTTCTAACTCTAGCCCCAGGGCTCAGTCTACTTCACCACTTAGCTGTCTAATATAGAGTGGCTGGGATTCAATCCCACATCTTCTAAACCCAAATGTTTTTTCAGCTACACTGTGCTACCTTGCGCTAAGAAAAACACTATAATCAGACCAGGCATAAGTAGAAATTTATTGGGAAAATTGAAGTAAATGAATACATTTTGATCCAAATATCTGTATATTTCAAGGAAAAGTATATTGTAGGAGTGCTAGGTGGTGCAGTGAACAGAGCACCAGCCCTGGACTCAAGAGGACCTGAGTTCAAATCTGGACTCAGACACTTAACACAAAAACTAGCCGCGTGACCTTGGGCAAGTCACTTAACCCCAATTGCCCTACCTTCCCCCCTCCAAAAAAAAGCAAAAACAAAAAAAAGAAAAGTATATTGTATATATTTTTGTATATATTATGTGATTTACATAGAGACTCAACCTAAGGCAAAAGTGAGCAACAGTGTGTGTGCCTGAACTATCCAGATGACTTCAGCTTTTAAAATAAATCACTCGGGCTGTTATCCTCAGTACGACTTGCTGTATGACTTTCCCAAAGTGTAAAATTAAAAAAAAAAATCTCTAGTGTGCTGAATGTGATTTCACAAGTAATACTTGTGTTGGATTTTTAAAAGTCAAATCCCAAGACAAAAAACTTTTACAACAAAGTTCATGATGTCCAGACTAGAATCACTAAAGTTTGATTTCAGGCACCAGCAGACATGGATTAATGAGATTTCTCACCAACATAAGGTGTTGTAAAAGCTTCCTTGGCCAAGAGAAATGAAGGTTTTCATTTTGTTGTTTTTGCTGGTAAACATTGGCAATGGTTTGAAATCCTATCTTGAAACACTTGAATTTAAAGAGGCAAAATGATAAATTTCTATAATTAAATGTGTGTGTGTGTGTTTAAACTCATTTAAGTGAAAATAAATGTGGGACATGAAATCTTAATGTGACAATCAGGCTTCTTTAGAAAGAGTACTGGTTCTAAAGTCAGAAGACTTGGGTTCAGATCCCACTTCTGATATAGCCACTACCTGTGTGACCTTAACAAGTCACATAATCTACCTGGGTCTTAGTTTCCTCAACTGTAAAATGAGGGGGTTGGACTGGATGAAATGCAGGGTCCCTTCCAGTTCTGAATCCTATGATCTTATGGAAATAATGGCCCACTGAAATCCAGCCTGCCTGTTAACAGTTGAAATACTTCTTGGTTTTGATGTTTCCTACCCAGCCCCTATTCTATGACTCGCTCAGTGTCAAAAGACAAGAAGCCTCTGATCCTATGAAATTGATTAAAAATAGAATCACCTTCAAAGCTCTCTTTCTCCATCACTGCCACAAGGTCTCCTATAGAAAAGCAAGGCAACATTTCTAGCCCCAGTACAGGGAAAGAGAGGTGATGAGCTGGGCAATGGCCCACTTCACTTTCTCTTCTTATCTCCCATAATCTGGAACCCTTTCTCCCCCTATCGAGCTACATAAATGGAGCCATTTAAGGTAAGCAGTATAGGGAAAAGTGTTTGAATATCTCTGCATTGGAGGGATCTGGTCATCTTTAGAGGATCTCCAAGCTTCAGCTGGTCTCATCAGAGACTGCTAGTACTTCTTGGTAGGAAAAGGCAGGCAGGGCCATCCATCAGTTATATAACAGATTATGTAATATGCAGGTACAAGCCAATTTATTAATTTGTAATTTCATCAAGATGTAACTTGTGAGCAAAAGTCTTTATAAGGCTATTAATTCAATCACAGGACTCAGTGCTTGAATCTTCTCTTTTTTATTTTCTTTTCATAAAATGAGATTTTCCTCTGCTGCTTGCATGTCCCTGTCTCCCAGTTTCCAATAGACTGATGGTGCCTTTGATTTTGAGTTAGGTAATATTTTTCCAGAATACATCTTCCCCTGCCCCAATTCCCCATAAATTGGGAGGTGGAGTGGAAAATGGGATTGTACAACCCAACCAACCTCTTGTGACAGTTTTATAAGAATTAAATGAAACACAAAAATGCTTCTGAAGTATATGGTCATGTAAAACCCAAGACAGGATTAGAAAGACAGCTAGATGATGCAATGGCTAGAATGCTGGACTTGGAGTTAAGAAGATCTGAGTTCAAATCCTGCCTGAGATACTTTTTTACTGTGTGACTCTATAGGCAATTCACTTAACTTCTCTCAGTCTCTACTTTCTCATCTGGGAAATGGGAATGATAATAGCACCTACCTCACAGGGCTATTGTGAGGAACAAATGAAGTAATATTTTGAAGTGTTTTGCAAACCTTAAAGCACTGTATAAATTCTAGTTATTATTATTATCATTAGATATACCTGGATTTCCTATCTAGTATAAATCTAGTGTGGTATAATAAATCATACTATATGTTCAGTTTATAATTTTACTTAGCAAGAAATCAAAACAGAGAACTCATGAAGAAGATTCTGGCATTGTTTTCTCAATCCAGCTCTCCGTACCTACAAAGAGAACAGCTATTAATACAAAATGGAGATAAGACTCAACTAGGTGGGACGGCTAGGTGGTACAGTGAATTGAGCACTGACCCTGGAGTCAGGAGGACCTGAGTTCAAATTTGGCCCCAGACACTTAACACTTAACTAGCTATGTGATCTTGGGCAAGTCACTTGACCCCAATTGCCCTACCTTCCCCTCTCCAAAAAAAAAAAAAAGAAAAGAAAAGAAAGACTCAACCAGGAGTTATCACTGCGGGTGAGAGAGCTGAATGTCCTCAAGGGGATGGAAAATTTCTGGAATAATAGGTGGAAAGGGTTAGCCAAGAAGAAGCACACATTCATATCATGGGGGGATGTAGTAGAAAGAGCACTTGCATTTACAGTCAGAGAAAATGGACTTGAATCCAAGCTGTGGGGTTAGACTAGAGTAAAGCCTCTTTCAGCTCTAAATCCAACTTAAGTCTTAGGGTAAGAAAAGAGTTTGGGAAGAAAACAGAGAGGAGCAGCGAATTCCAGGTTAGGTCAGCATTTGCAATGTAAGTGAGCAGCATAGATCCTTTACCCTTGTTCTCCCTCTCCCCACCAGGTGGAAGAAGACTGGCTCTCCTCACCATCCTCTTAGGAATAGACCACTTGGGACACCTCTACAGAGTCAATTGGAGCTGTTTGGTGACTCATATAGAAATAAATTTCAACTCTTCAGATATTTTGTATCTACTACAGCTATCTCTTGCTGTAATGAGTTAACATTACAGGTAACATATATGCATTTCAGCAGGGGTTTCCAATACCTTAACCCATAGGACTGACCCTAATGAAAAGAATATAAGCATGATAACAGGACCAACAGTGGATGAATTTCTTGGGGGGAGGCTTTTAAGCAACCTCCCAAATGCTACCACATAAGGAGCTCCCTACTCATTTCATTCATTCACATAATCATTCAATAGACATTTATTAAAGGCCCACTATGTAGAGGACATAGAAATGAATGGGTCATCCATTTCCTTGGATCCCCCAGGGTGGGGATGAGAGTTTACACCTTCAGGCTAAAGCTTCCAGAGAGATGGATGGCATCAGGGCTGGGGACCTGCCCGTGTCTGTAGGAAGGTTCCTGAAGTGGCTAGTCCCTGCCCTTGCTGGGGAAACCTGGCCAAAAAGCACCCTTGCCAAGTGGGCAGCCTCACCTCAGCTGTCCAAGTGCTTAGCAGGGATTTCTGTGCTTGGGTTCAATAGGGCCAGAAGCAAGACACAGTCATGCTTAGGGATGATCGCAGAGGTCAGAGCCCTCCCTGTGTACTATATTGAACAATTCCATCGTCCCCAGCTTCAAAGTGAATTTAGACTGATGCAGCAAGATGCTGGCTGAGAGAAGGTGCTACAAGGGGATAAAAGTGCTTAATAGACTCTGGACTGGTTTGGATGTTTCTTTAACACACACTCACACCACCTCAGCAGTTGACATCTGGCAAAGGTCAGGCAGATAAGGGGACTAAGGCACTAAAACAGGTAGACTGCTGAGATTTCATCTCCCTTTCCAAGGTGAAGAGCATCACGGGGGTTGGTTAAATTCTCTCTCTGGATTCATTGTTCTTTCTATGTATAGACTATCTGGCCTCTCCTCCTCCTCTACCACCCTTCTTTTTTTTTTATCAAGAACAGTCTTGAGCAGATTCACTTCCTCTGTGCCACAGTGGTACTCAAGTAATCCTATGCATTTTATTTTATGCATTCAAAAATATTATCCTGAAAAAAACAAAACAAAAATATTATCCTTAGAAGATATCCATAGACTTTACTAGATAGCCAAAGGGATCCATAACACACAAAGAAGTTTAGAACCCCTGATCTAAATGAACATATGGACAAGAATCAAAAGCGAAGGTGAGGCATGGACAGATGGCAATCTGTATCTTGGGAAGAAGGACCCATGTTGTTGAAGTCATATTAAAGCAGGAGGGTACTAGAACCAGCTCTTACTGGCTAAAGAGAATAGATTGTTAAATTTTCAATAAGAACAAGGTGTAAATTTCGGGAAATGGACGAACATTACAAACCAAGTCTTGATTTATTCTTTTGTTAAATGTCTAGGCTTAAGAAAGTGACAGGAAGAATGGTAAGCCAGCAGTTTAAACTTAAAAGTAGGTTGTACTTTCACAGAACTGGTTGTTAAACATTTACTAGCACGCTCTTGCATCATAGTTGGAAACGTGCTTCTGCAAACCTATCATCTCTACTTCTTGGCTTGGACGTGACCATTGCAAATCATAGAGTTCATCTCTGTCAAATATGATCAAACTCTAGGCAGGACTCAAGAATTATGAATAGTTAACATAATACCCAACATTTATGTACTGCTTATTGTGTTCCAGGCACTCCACTAAATACCTTACATTTTTTTATGTCATTTATTACATCATTTGATCCTCACAACAACCCTGGGAGGTAGGTGTTATTATTATCCCCATTTTACATATGAGGAAAATAGAGGTTATGTGACTTGCCTAGGGTCACACAGTTAGTATGTGAGGCTGCATTTGAACTTAGGACTTCCTGATTCTAATGGCCAAGACAGTGACTTAGGAGACAGGGGTTGGACCAGTATGATGAAAACATGAAGGATTGTAATTGATAATTATTATCAGCTTATTTAATTATTTATTAGATGATGATAAGATTTTTTACTCATTAGCTCGCATTTATATCGTTCTCTAAGATTCACAAAGCATTTTTATAGGATCATAAACTTTAGAGCTAGAAATCATCCAGAAAAAAATCCTGTATTTTAGAGGTGAGAAAACTGAGGCCCGGCAGTATTATGTGACTTGCTCATGAAGTCACACGGGTCATAAGTAGAATTTGAACCCAAATCCTGTCATTCTAAATCCAATGTCCTTCCTGCTGCAACATGCTGCGTCTGGTAAATTAGTAGTAGTATTATTGACAGGCTCCACGCCGAGAATCCCACTGAGTGGTGGGTTGTTCAGGTGGGATGGCAGACCAAGCTGGAGTCGGCAGCGGGGCTGCCTCCCCCTGTGCCTGAGGCTGTGTCTCCTTTCGTGACAAAGCATGAGCTCAGCCTTGCTTCATTTCAGAAGCTGTTTTGATGTCTGGCTTACATTCAAACAGCGCTGCAGCTCTCGGCTTCTCACTCACCCAAGCTGAGTTTTAATCTTTCAAGATCCAGCCACTCCATCACAGAATAATCAAACCAAGATTGATGGAGGAAGCATGAAAACAGCCTCCTGCTGACATGGTTCAAAGTAAGGAAGCTTCTTCAGTGAAAGTCGGAGAGGAGGAGGAAGAAGAGAAGGAGAGAGAGAGAAAAAAAACAGAGAGAAACAGAGACAGAGAAGAGAGGAAGAGAGAGAAGAGAGGAAGGAGAAAGTGAGAAAGAGAGAGTGAGAGAGAGAGAGACAGGAGAGAGGGAGAGAGAGGAGAGGAGAAGAGAAAAAGAGAGAGAGAGAGAGAGAGACAGAAGAGAGGGAGAGAGAGGAGAGGAGAAGAGAAAAAAGAGAGAGAGAGAGAGAGAGAAAGAGAGAGAGAAAGAGAGAGAGAGAGAAAGAGAGAGAGAAAGAGAGAGAGAGAGAGAGAAAGAGAGACAGAAGAGAGGGAGAGAGGAGAGGAGAAGAGAAAGAGAGAGAGAGAGAGAGAGAGAGAGAGAGAGAGAGAGAGAGAGAGAGAGCCTTAAGTAATCCACTTATTTGCCTAGAATAGACCAGAGTGTTTATACTGTTATTTAATATATTGCAATGTAGGCAGGGGGCAGGGCAGCTAAGTAGCGCATTGGATAAAGTGCTGGTACTGGAGTCAGGAAACTCATCTTCCCATCTTCCTAAGTTCAAATCTGGCTTCAGGTAGCTTACTAGCCTCTCTAAATTCATCATTCAGCCTCACTTCCCATATGCAGACTTACTTCTGCCCACTAGGCTTACCAGTCCCAGGAGAGTCTTGGCTTCTAACTCTAATCGCTCCTTCACTGAGCTCTCCCCAATTACATACACTTTGCCTAAGTATCTTCCTCAGCTCCCAAGGAACAAATTGTCATAATAACAGTAATAAATTGTCCCTGCTTTTAACCCTGGAATGGCAGTGAGGAATAGTGGCTGGAGTCTGAACTGGGAGTCAGGAACACCAGGTTTAAATCCTGCTTCATATTCTTAATAGATCTGTGTGTGACTATGGACAAGCCATGTGTCTCTCAACCTCAGTTTTTCCCAACTGAAAAATGGGAATCATAGTATCTACAGTTTCTATCTGAGAGCATTTTTTTCAAGGCTCAGCATACCCAACAAATTTTTAAGTGCTACACAAATTCCAGTTATTATTTTTGCACAGATCTCTGTTTTCATTTGATATAGAATGCTCCCAATGAGGAAACTCAGTCTACCAGTGAAGATTGACAACTGTTCTATAATGTACAGTCTTAGCATATTGCCTATGGCACTGGGGAATTGTGCAATTTACCCCAAGTAACACAGCCAGTATATCTCAGAAGGGGAAGAACTAGAACCTAGTTATTATGGTTATTATCAATTATCACTATTATTATTAAAGTATATTATTAATGCCAACAGCATTGATATTATTGAATAATATCATTATTAATTATCATTAATAATAATTGTCATCAATAATAACTCAAAGTTGTGCTTGTATATCAGGGGTTCTTGATCTGTGGTCCATGGATTTTTTTAAAATTTTTTGATAACCTGGGGTATAGTGAATAATGTCATTTTAGAGACAGAAAGACCTGGTTTCAAATCCTACCTCAGACATTTACTAGCTGTATGATCCTGGGCAAGTTATTTAACCTCTTTGTTCCTCAGTCTCCTAATCTCTGAAATGGGGGGCTTAACTTCAAAGATCTCTAGGGTTCCTTCCAAATGTATAAGTCTGTGATCTGTGTGGCACTGTGTCACTGTGAACTTCCTCATCTCTTGACCTTAGTTCCCCAAATAGAAAATGGAATTAATAGTACCTTTCTCTCCCCTCCTCTCCCTCCCAACTCAGATGGGAATTTGAATAAAAAACAAATTGGTTATTGTCTGTGACAAAAGGAAAAGGAGAAAAGAAGAATGGGTTGAGGAAGTACTGTGGAAAATCAGGGGAGGAGAAATAGTGCTGTTCCATTCCAATTTTTAATCTCTCTTCTACCCAAAACCAGGAGCCAGATATTAAGGATGCTTGTTCAGTCATTTTCATTTGTGTAAAATTCTTTGTGACCCCACTTGGGTTTTTTTTGGCAAAGACACAGTGGTTTGCCATTTCCTTCTCTAGCTCCTTTTACAGATGAGGAAACTGAGGTAAACAGGGTTAAGTAATTTGCCCAGGATCACACAGCTAGTAAGCATCTGAGACTGGATTTGAACTTAGGAAGATGAGTCTTCCTGAATCTAGGCCCAGCACTTTATCCACTGAACCACCTAGCTTGCCCAACAAGCAGGCTACAGGAAACAAAAATTAAATGAAGACTAATAAATTGGATATAATGAGAGAAGGAAAAGGAAGGTGTATCCATCGGAGCTGAAGTCCATCAGACCAACAGCAAACTAGATTGTACACTTCTGCATTTAGGTTTTCAAAGAGCAATGATTTTGTTGGTGTAAGCAGATTACAACCTTTCCCTGACTTAGCAGTTATTCTTTATGGGTAGTTCTGTTTAAAAAAAAAAAAATCATTAGCCAATGGCCAATCTTCCAACGAGGACAGGGACTGCCAACTATTTTTAACTTTTCATTTGTAACCCCAGCACATAACACAGTGTCTGACACATAGCATCAACCAATCAGTCAACAAGCATCAACAAAAGTCTCTGTGCTAGGCACAGTTTCAGGTGCCAGGGATTCAAAAATAAAGAATGAAATGGCCCCTGTTCTCAAAGAGTTTACATTTTAAGGAATGCTTAATAATAAGCTCTCCATAAATGCCTGTTGACTTGTTGATTGACTATCCTGGGGTATAGAGGCCTGGAAAAGTAGCCGTAGATCATAATAATGGTGGACCACAGAGCATCAGTTGAGAGTGTAGGGGGAAATGACCATAGGTGAGAGGAAGTGTTTATGAGTCTTCCTAAGATGGAAGGGTTGAAGGGGAGACAGGAAGTGTTCTCAATAAAGTTGAGAAAAAGAGTACTCCATGAAGACAATAGGCATCCTGCTAAGTGTTTTACAGTATCTCTGACAGAATCGGCAAACATCAAGCTGAGGTTTTTGCTTAAATTGGGGAAAAGAAGAAACATTAATGCCCCTGATGCCAGGAAGATTGACTGCCTAGTCCAAGAGAGGAGAGGGGGAACAACCCAGAATTGGAAATCCTCAGCATTGTTGCATTCAGACTGTGACTTATCTGCAGGAATTTTATGGTGAAGACCAGCAGCTGTGGCTGATAGAATGAAACACAAGGCCCCAAACTGTGCAGTAAAAGGAATGAAGATCACAGACAGCTTCATCACCTTAACAGAGAAAGTGGGATGGGTTTGCCAAAGTGGTGCAAATCTTTTTTAGCCATCTGACATCCACCAATTTGTCTTTCTCAGCAGTGGGATAGTGTGGTATAGTGAAAAGAGTTCTAGCTAAAGACAGGAGAAAGACCTGGATTTTATTCCTGTTTGTGTCAATGATTTGCTGTGTAGACTTGGACAAATCATTGAGGTTTAGAACTGAAAGCGATGTTTTCATTGTTGTTCATTCATTTCAGCTTGATTCTTTGTGATCCCATTTAGGATAAAGATAGTGGAGTGGGCAGCTCATTTAACAGATGAGGAAACTGAGGCAAACAGAGTTAAGTGACTTGCCCAGGGTCACGTAGCTAGTAAGTGTCAGAGGCCAAATTTGAACTCAAGAAGATGAGTCTTACTGATTCCAAGCCCAGTGCTCTACCCACTTCACCACTTAGTTGCCTGAAAATGATGCTAGAGGCCATTAAGTCCAAACCTCTCATTTTGGAGATGAGGAAACAAGCAGGGAGTGACCTGCCCAGGGTGCTGAAGCTGGTAAGGCCCAAGGTCAGATTTAAACCAATGTTTTCCTGACCTCAAGTCCAGTGCTCTCTCCACTAGACCATATTAGCCTTCACCTCTTTGATTTTTTTTTCCTTCACCAAAAGAGATTTGGACTACAATTAATGAAGCAAAGAAAAAAAACTTGTATTAAGCATTAAGTAAGTGCCAAACTAAAAGTTATGTGCTAAAGACTGTAAATTAAAAATCAAAAGCAAAGATAGTCCCTGTCCTCGAGGAATTTACATTCTAATAAAGAAGGGAGGGGCACTTTGACCCAGAAAGTTGTGGTGATGATAAATGGGACCATAAAGAAATAGTTTGATATACCCTATCCTGGAACAATGGTGAAGTTTATCTGGTTTATAGTTCCAGAACTGGAAGGGAGTGGGGAGAAAGGGGCAGATATAGGGGCAGCAAGAGGGTGGTTGAGGTTTATGAGAAGGTAACCAGAGAGGAGATAGTGAAGTGAAGCAGAAAGCTGAGGTTGTCATGAAATAGTAGTCAGAGTGAAGCAGTAACCAATCAGGTGCAGAATTTCTGCCAGGGCATAAATTCTTCTAGGGCAGAGTTTTTTAACCTGGGATACCTGAACTGAGATGGGGGAAAATATATTTATACACATATATAACACTTTATTTTTACTAATTTCTGACTGAAATTTAGCGTTTCCTTTAGTTATGAATATAGGCAACTAATCACAGAACTATCAACAGAATGTGACTTTCTCACCAATAGAAATCACAGGATTTGGAGGGGTTTTTGATACCACATTACAGTTGTTACAGATATTTTAAAGTATTATTTATGCTCCTTACTTTGTACTTATTAGACCTGCCAGATCTATGTTAACAGACTACAATTTAAAAATATTTTGATAACTGTATTTTTATACCATTGGTTTCCTTTGTGATCTTAAATATTTTATTTTGTACACTTAAAAACATTGTTTTGAGAAGGGATCCATGGATTGCCAAAGAAGTACACAACATAAAAACAATTAAGAACCTCTGCTCTACAGAACCAGGAGAAACTTGTACACAATCACAGACACATCGTATGTGTGATGACCAACTTTGATAAACTGGACTCTTCTCAGCAACACACAGCCATAAGACAACTCTACAAGTCTCAGGATGGAAGGAGATGTCTATGTTCAGAGAAAGATCTAGAAAGAACAGAGTTTAAATGGAGACTGAAGCAAACTACCTGCTCTCGTTCTTTTCCATGTTTGGTTTTGTTTCTTCTTTCCCATTGTTCACGCATTGGTTACAACCCTTCTTTACAACCAGACTAATGTCCAATGTGAAAGTATTTGCAGATCCTATACTTCATTACAAGCTGCCATTGGGGGAGGGGACAGGGAGGGGAGAAAATTTGAAACTCTAGGGATTGTGGAACTGAATCTTGTAAACTAAAAGTAAATAAACAAATCAATTTTAAAAAAAAAGAACCTCTGCTCTCTAGCCTGTGGTGTCTGGTTTGAACTGTGGAAGATCTAGATTGAAAAGAAGTGTTCAAATGATATTTTCTTTTTTTATATTTTAATTCTTTGAAGGGGAGAAGGCAGGGCAATTGGGGTTAAGTGACTTGCCCAAGGTCACACAGCTAGTAATTGTGTCAAATATTCCAACCTCCCACCCCATGTGAGAATTTTCTCTGCACTATCCTTGATGGGTGATTTCCATTCTCTGCTTGAATACCTCTAGGAGTAAGGAACTCACTATCCAACAAGGAATTTCGTTCTATTCTTGAAAAGCTCTGTTTGTTTGTTTTACATTTGTCCTTATAGTGAGTTAAAATTTGAGTTCCAATTAGTTTATGTGATTAATTATCCAATCATTTAGCAGGTCTCTGAACAAATGAGCACAGGACTAGGAAACAGGGCAAGATGATAGGTAGCAAGGATATTTAGAATCTGGGGGATTTAGGCTGTCTGAGGGAACAGGCCTGGGTAGGGCCCTTTAGACACAGGATTGATGGTACTGGGATCCTTAGGGGATGGTACTGAAACATAAAAAAGAAGTCCTGAAAGATGGATGAAGGAAACAGAAAGCAAACCATGACTGTTTCCAAGTTTGGGCCCCATAATAACAGACTGGAATGGGGAGAAGGGGTAATCATGATCTAGAGCTTTTGTAAGTTCCCAGGATATGCTAGAGAATCCAAGTGGAATCTAAGTTCCACTTCTGGCCCCACAATTAACTTAACTCTTTAAGTGAGTCACTGTACCCTTTCTATGCCTCAAGTTTACCATCCGTTCAATATGGAGAGCAAGTCCTTCTCTCTCCTACCAAACAAGAATGTTATAAGGATAAAATAAGACAATATATTTAGAAGTGCTTAGGAAGTTAATATCAACTGAACAAGAAAGTGGTCATCCAAGCTGTGCTAGTGAAGGAAAATGTGCTACCTCTTGAAGGAGCCCATTCCACTTTTAGATGGGCCTAAGTCTTAGGAAGATTGACCTTATATCAAACAGGAATCTACGCCTCTGAGATTCACCTATTACTTCTAGTTCTATCATCTGTGACTAAGTTGAATGAATCTAATTCATTACTCTCCTCCAGGGTAAATGTCTCTAATTCCTTTAACCATTCCTTATATGGATGATCTCAAGGCCCTTCATGAGCTTGTTTATCCTCACCTTGATGCTAGAGCACTTTAGATAATGAGTCTAGAGCTGGAAGAAACATCAAAGGTAATCCAAGCCAATTCGTCATTTTTTGAGAAGAGGAAACTCAGGCCCAGAGAGATATAGTAAATACTTGAGGTCATACAGGTCATAAAGCATCAGGGTCAGGATTTGAACTGAGGTGCCATGGTTACAGAGCCAGAGGTCTTTCTATATCCTGTTGCTCTCTCACTTTACCATGTTATTAAAATGTGGTTCCTAGAATTGGAAAAAATACTATAGATGCTTTCCGACCTGAGCAGAGTACAGTTGTTTTTGGAAAAGTAAATGGATTTTGAAACAGAGATCTTGAGTTTGATAAAATTCTGGCTATTTTCATTGTTCAGTTGTGCCAGACTCTTCATGACTCCATTTGGGATTTTCTTGGCAAAGACATTGGAGTGGTTTGCCATTTCCTTCTCCAGCTTATTTTACAGATGAGGAACTGAGGTAAACTGGGTTAAGTGGCTTGTTTTGGGTCACACAGCTAAGTGTCTGAGGCCAGATTTGAATTTAAGAAGATGAGTTTTCCTGACTACAGGACCAGTGCTCTATCCATTATGCTGCCTGGCTAAATCCTGGCTATACTACTTACTAATCTGTGAGACCTTGAATAAGTCCTTCCCACTTCTTCCACGGGCTTCAATGCCTTCATCTGTCATATAAGATGGTTAGGTTTAACCTCCAAATTTCCTTCCAGCTCTAAGTCTATGACCTTATGATCCTATGACTATGACCTCCCTAGTCCTATACTCTAGATTAATTTAGTCTAAAATTGCATTATAGGGGGAGGTTTTACTACATTATTGACTCATGCTGATCTTGGGGTCCACTAACATCCCTAAGTCTGTTTCCTTCATGTTCTATTTCACAGAGTCAAGGAATTTGACCAAAGTATTTAATTGTCCTTCAAAAGACTACAATTCAGCAGAGCCAAGATGGCGGCATAGAAGCAGGAAAACTCCACAGCTCCCACATAGCCTCCTCAAATACCCATAAAATATACTCTAAACAAATTTTAGGGCACCAGAACTCACAAAATTACAGAAAAACACATCTCTTGCTGAAGGCAGCTCAGATGGTGGGACACGAAGGGCTCATCACAGCATGCTGGGAGCCAAAACCAGCCTGGCCTGAAACCGCAGCTTGGCCGTGGGGCCGCCAGAACAAGCAGCAGCTGGAGCCTTCAGGAGAGTGGATCAGCAGCAGCTGTGGCAATTTCCAGAATTATCAAGCCATAAGAAATAAGGATGAAATGAAAGGTCAGTGGATCTTGGCTAAATTTGGGAGAGAAAAGCAGGTTCAGCCAAAGCCTCCAGGGCAAAGAAGCAGCAGAAGGGGCAGCCACTTCCACATAGCTGTTTCAGAAGCTCCCAGCCTGCAGATTGTAGGGGGGCCAAGTGATAATTCAGAGGCTAAATGCTCTTGCGTTAAGCTGCTGAATTGAGATCATGGTCTTGGGTGGTTGTTCTGGGGTGTGTTTTCAGTGAGCCAAAGCTGGTGAGGGCTGCAGAAATGGTGGCCTCCTAATAGCTCCAGCAGCTGTGAAAACCCCAGCAATTTGGGACAGAGCTTTCCCCTGTGGAAGCAGAGTTCCACAGAGCTAAAACATCAAGTAATTGACTGGCAACATGACAAAGGAAGCAAAGTAAGAACAGCAATCCTACTTTAGATTCCTTTTTTGGGGACAAAAAAGGATCAAAGCATGGAATGGGAAGAAGACAACACAGTCAGAAGTCCCATACCAAAAGCTTCCAAGAAACATATAGACTTATTACAAGCCATAGAGCAGCTTAAGAAGGATTTTGAAAACAAAATAAGGAAGTGGAGGAAAAATTGGGAAGAGAAATGAGAATGATGCAAGAAAATCATGAAAAGAGAGTCAACAACCTGACTGAAGAAAATAACACCTTAAAAAATGGCAAAAGAGGCCCAAAAAGCTAATGAGGAGAAGAATGCCTTAAAAAGTCGACTTTGCCAGATGGAAAAAGAATCTCAAAAGCTCACTGAAGAGAATAATTCCTTCAGAATTAGAGTAGAGCAAATGGAAGCAAATGACTTTATGAAAAATCAAGATACTATTAAACAGATCCAAACAAATGAAAAAATAGAAGGCAATGTGAAATATCTCCTGGAAAAAACCACTGACCTGGAAAATAGATCCAGGAGAGAC